>OW121744.1:14104476-14854476 GCA_933228675.1 Stomorhina lunata
GGGCTCACATTTAGTTAGAACTCCCATTTAAACGCACCCCGTGAATCATATTAATGCTGATAAATTAAATCCAATTTAAATAGATATGACAACTTAATGTAGAACAGATAAATTTTATACAACTATTGGTCAGTATATCAAATTTTATAGGAATCGGTTCATATTTGACTATAGCTTTCATATAAACATCACTCCCGAAAACCACTAAAATGACACAAAGGCCTGCTGCCACTAGATTTTGTATAAATAAGCTTTTTATAAATACCAGCCAGTGTATAAAATTTTTTGACAATAGGTAACCATTTACCTATAGTTCTTATATATATAACATCCCCTTTTTATATTTACAAACAAAAAGATTTGCATACAGTGGATACATTAGGAACTCCTAACAAAATATATGGACCTATCGTATTACTATCAACGTATTTGGTCTAATTTTTAAGCACAACGAAAAGTATTAATGTAAAACTATACCCGGTTATGAGACTAAATTTTGTGCAAAGTAAATACCAGGAAAACCATTTAGATACTTTTAAATGTTGAACTATAAAGCAACCGAATTTAGTCCAAATATTTTACCAACAAAACGAACTAGCGTAAAAATTATTTTTAGAATTTTGAATTACACTCTCGTAAATATAATACTCTTACTTATTTATAAAAATATTAGTTATATGTTTTTTTAAAAATATGTACATATTTTGTATTCCTAACAGTTTAGCAATATTTAACTTATTCCAGGAGAAATAGATCTGCATAACATGTAATTCACACATACACTGCGTTTCACTTGAAAAGCCCACGATACACATTGAAATTTATCTTTGTAGAAAATAGAAATAGCGGCTTTGTCTTTTAGTTTGCATTTGTAATGTATTAGCATTAGTTTTTAATAGGACATAAAAAATATATCGAAATTCAACATAAAAATAAAAATACCAGAGTATGAAAACAAACGAAACAAAACATTAAAATGATTTTTTTTTTTTTTATTATAAAATTTATTGACATTCATGTACAAATTTATACGAGAATTATATTGGTCTCAGCGCCATAAAGGCATTATTGAGAGGCATTATTTGTTTCGTTTGTTTTCATACATAATACAAACATTTTTCTACGAGTATAGACAATTTTTGATCAAAAATTTTTATCATCATTTTTTCTATAGAAATTTTTTTTTCAAATTTTTTTCTATAGAAAATTTTTTATCAAAAATGTTTTACACAAAAATTTTGTATGGAAAATTTTTTGATAAAATTTTTCTACACTAAATTTTTTATCAAAATTTTGATAAAAAATTTTCTATAGAAAAATTTTTTTTATATAGAAATTTTTTTTTTCAAAATTTTTTCTATACAAAATTTTATATCGAAAATATTTTACACAAAAATTTTGTATAGAAAAATGTTTGATAAAATTTTTCTACACAAAATTTTTTATCAAAATTTTGATAAAAAATTTTCTATAGAAAAATTTTTTTTGATATAGAAATTTTTTTTTTTAATTTTTTCTATACAAAATTTTATATCAAAAATATTTTACACAAAAATTTTGTATGGAAAAATTTTTGATAAAATTTTTCTACACAAAATTTTTTATCGAAATTTCGATAAAAAATTTTCTATAGAAAAATTTTTAATGAAAAATTTTCGATACAAAACTTTTTTTTTATCAAAAATTTTTCTATGGAAAATTTTTTATCAAAAATTTTTCTATAGAAAATTTTTATTCCAAAAATTTTTCTTTAGAAAATTTTTTTTATCGAAAATTTTCTATACAAAATTTTTTTCATCAAAAAGTTTTCTATAGAAATTTTTTATATTTCAAAAAATTTTCAATAGAAAATTTTTTTATCAAAAATTTTTCTATAGAAAATTTTTCATCAAAAATGTTTCTTATAAAAAATTTTTATAAAAAATTTTTCTATAGAAAATTTTTATTCAAAAATTTTTCTATAGAAAAGTTTTTATCAAAAATTTTTCTCTAGAAAATTTTTTTATCAAAATTTTTTCTATAGAAAATTTTTTGTCAAATATTTTTCTATAGAAATTTTCTTATCATAAATCTTTCTATAGAAAATTTTTCTATAAAAAATTCTTCATAAAAAATTTTTGCATAAAATTTTTCTATAGAAAAGTTTTTATCAAAAATTTTTTTCTAGAAAATTTTTTATCAAAATTTTTTCTATAGAAAATTTTTTGTCAAAAATTTTTCTATAGAAATTTTTTTATCATAAATTTTTCTATAGAAAATTTTTCTATAAAAAATTCTTCATAAAAAATTTTTGCATAAAAAATTTTTTGTTCAAAAATTTTTCTATACAAAATTTTTTTATCAAAAATTTTGCGATAGAAAATTTTTTATCAAAAATTTTTCTATAGAAAATTTTTTAACAAAAAATTTTTTGTACATAATTTTTTAATGAAAAAATTTTTCTTTACAAAATTTTTTTTATCAAAAATTTTTCTATAGAAAATTTTTTTATAAAAAATTTTTCTATAGAAAAATTTTGATCGAAAATGTTTCTTTAAAAAATTTTTTATCAAAAATTGTTCTATAGATAATTTTTGATCAAAAATTTTTTTATGAAAATATTTTCTATAGAATTTTTTTTTTAAATAAGTATTTTTTTCAAAATGTTTACATAGAAAATTTTTTTCATTAAAAATAAGAAAATTTGTCTATAGACAACTTTTTTATCAAAAATATTTCTATACAAAATTTTTTCATCAAAAATTTTTCTATACAAAATTTTTTTATCAAAAATTTTCTGTATATAATTTTTCTATAGAAAATTTGTTATTAAAATATTTTCCATACAAAATTTTTTTATCAAAAAAATCAAAAATTTTTCCATAGAAAATTTTTTCTATAGAAAATTTTTTATCTAAAATTTTTCTATTCAAAATTTTTTAACAGAAATTTTTCTATAGAAAATTTTTTATCAAAAATTTTTCTATAGAAAATTTTTATCAAAAATTTTTCTCTAAAATTTTTTTATCAAAAAGACTCAAAAATTTTTGCAAAGATAAATTTTTATCAAAATTTTTTCTATGGAAAATTTGTTTGTTAAAAATTTTTCTATAGAAAATTTTTTATTAAAAAATTTTTGTATAGAAAATTTTTTATCAAAAATTTTTCTATAGAAAATTTGTTTTCAAAAATATTTCTATTGAAAATTTTTTAACAAACATTTTTCTATACAAATTTTTTTAACAGAAATTTTTCTATAGAAAATTTTTGTATAGGAAATTTGTTTATCAAAATTGTTTCTATAGAAAATTTTTTTTTATCAAAAATAAGAAAATTTTTTATCAAGAATTTTTCTATAGAAATTTTTTTTTAACAAAAAATTTTTCTATAGAAAGTTTTTTTATAAAAAATTTTTCTATACAAAATTTTTTATCAAAAATTTGTCTTTAGAAAATTTTTTATTTTTTTCGAAATTGTATGAGTGAAAAGTGAAAGACCTGAAGTCTAAATTTTGGGCCGTTTTAGTCCCTATGTCTGCTTAAGGTTAAATTCAAGTTTTTGATAAGTTTTGATCAAGAGGGTCGCGAAGCAATAGCGTGTGAGAACCTCTGCTGTAAAGATTAAGTTAATATTTGTATATCTTTGCCAATATTTTTAACCGTATTCGAATTTCCTAGAATTCTGTGAGTGAACATTTTTTGTATTTAGTTGGAAATGTTTTTATTTTCGAAGAAAAATACACCAACTGAAAGGGATAGAAAAAATATTTTCGCAGATTGTTTAAAAATGTTAGCAATCTTTTTAAAGTGTCCTGTGTTTTCTTAAGAATTCAGTGTTTTTGAAATTTAGAATGTTATTGAAATATGATGTCAATTTTCGAATATTTATATTCCGCCATTTTATGCAAATAAACTTAAAGCAAAATAATTTAAATTTTCTTATTGCTTAAATTTTTATAGTTAGGATAAGGAAAATATTATACGATGTAAATTCATTTATTCTGAAAAGTTAATGGGGCCAAATCGCCCCCATTACATAAAGATCGAATTATTAAAAATTTTCTATAGAAAATTTCTTATCAACAAATTCTAGAGGAACATTTTTGATAAAAAAATTCTTATAGAAAATTTTTTGATAAAAAAAAATTTGTATAGAAAATATTTTCATAAAAAAATTTTGCATAGGCAATATTTTGATAAAAAATTTTCTAAAGGAAAATTTTGATCAAAATTTTTTTTCTTAGAAAAATTATTGATTGAAAAATTATGCAGAGAAAATTTTTTGATAAAAAATTTTTTATAGAAAAATTTTTGATAAAAAATTTTCTATAGAAAAATTTTTGATAAAAAATTTTCCATAGAAAAATTTTTGATAAAAAATTTTCTATAGAAAAATTTTTGATAAAAAATTTTCTATAGAAAAATTTTTGATAAAAAATTTTCTATAGAAAAATTTTTGATAAAAATTTTCTATAGAAAAATTTTTGATACAAAAATTGCCTATAAAAACTTTTTCGACAAAAAAGTTTTCTATAGAAAAAATTTTTATAAAAAATTTTTTATAGAAAAATTTTAGATAAAAAAATTTTAATAAAAACTTTTCTATAAATTTTGATAAAAAAAGTTTTCTATAGAAACAATTTTTGTAGAAAATTTTCTATAGAAAAATTGTTGATAAAAAATTTTCTATAGCAAAAATTTTGATAAAAAATTTTCTACCGAAAAATTCATTTTATCAAAAATTTTTCTCTAAAAAATTTTTCCATAGAAAATTTGTTTATAAAAAATTTTCTATAGAAAATTGTTTATGAAAAAAGTTTTAATAGAAAAATTTTTAACAAAAATTTTACCATAGAAAATTTGTTTATCAAAAATTTTTCTATAGAAAATTTTTTGTCAAAATTTTTTTTTTATCAAAAATATTTCTATAGAATATTTTTAATCAAAAATTTTTCTATAGAAATTTTTCTATAGAAAATTTTTTATCAAAAATTTTTCTATAGAAAATTTTTTATCAAAAATTTTTCTATAGAAATATTTTTTAAAAAATTTGTCTATAGAAAATTTTTTATCAAAAATTTTTCTATAGAAATTTTTTTATAAAAAAATTGTCTATAGAAAATTTTTTTTATAGAAAAATTTTTATTAGAAATTTTTTTTTCTATAGAATAAAAAAAATAAAAAAATAAAAAAATAAAAAAAAAAAATAAAAATATAAAAAAATTTTTCTATACAAAATTTTTTATCAAAAAATTTTCTATACAAAGTTTTTAATTAAAATTTTTCTATAGAAAATTGTTTATGAAAAAAATTTTTATAGAGAATTTTTTTTTTGTCAAAAACTTTACTACAGAAAATTTGTTTATCAAAAATGTTTCTATAAAATTTTTTTTTTTTTAAATTTTTCTATACAAAATTTTGTTATCGAAAATTTTTTATCAAAAATTTTTATATAGAAATTGTTTATCATTTATTATATTTTTTTCTATAAATTTTTTTTATTAAAAATTTTTTATAGAAAATTTTTGATCAAAATTTTTTCTATGGAAAATTTTTTATCAAAAATTTTTCTATAGATATTTTTTTTGTCATTTATTATATTTTTTCTATATAAAATTTTTCTATACAAAATTTTCAATAGAAAATTTTTGATCAAAATATTTTCTATACAAAATTTTTTATCAAAATTTTTTCTATAGAAAATTTTTTTATCAAAAATTTTTCTATAGAAAATTTTTGTATCATTTATTATATTTTTTCTATAGAAAATTTTTTATCAAACATTTTTCTATACAAAATTTTCTATAGAATATTTTTGATCAAAATATTTTCTGTACAAATTTTTTTCTATAGAATATTTTTTGATCAAAAATTTTTCTATGGAAAATGTTTTATCATTTATTATATTTTTTCTATAGAAAATTTTTCATGAAACAATTTTCTATACAATTTCTTAGAAAATTTTTTATCAAAATTTTGTCTGTACAAAATTTTTTTTATCAAAATTTTTTCTATAGAAAATTTTTTTATCAAAAATTTTTCTATAGAAAATTTTTTATCATTTATTATATTTTTTCTATAGAACATTTTTTATCAAAAATTTTTCTATACAAATATAGAATCAAAATATTTTCTATACAAAATGTTTTCTATAGAAAATTTTTTGATCAAAAATTTGTCTATGGAAAATGTTTTATCATTTATAATATTTTTTCTATAGAAATTTTTTTATCAAAAATATTTTATGAAAGAAATTTCTATAGAAAATTTTTTATCAGAAATTTTTCTATACAAAATTTTTATATCAAGAATTTTTCTATAGAAAATTCGTTTATAAAAAATTCTTCTATACAAAATTTTTGATAAAAATATTTCTATAGAAAATAAAAAATTTTTATAGAATTTTTTTTTTTTTTTTACCAAAAAAGAAAATTTTTCTATAGAAAATTTTTTTGACAAAAATTTTTCTACACAAAATTTTTGCTCAAAAATTTTTCTGTATAAAATTTTTTTATCAAAAATATTTCTATAGAAAATTTTTTATCAAAAATTTTTCTATACAAAATTTTTGTATCGAAAATTCCGACTAGCATATCAGAGGTCCCAAGTTCGATCACCGGCCAGAGCCACTTGGAAAAAAATATATTTTCAAAAAAGCGGCGGTTCACCTCATAACTCAGTTAGCCACTGGTTATTGAGTATTCGGCTATGTTAAACTTGCCGTTCGGAGCCAGAGTTAAAAGCGTAGGTCACTTTCAATGAGTCTAAAACTAGAATCGGATGCAGCTCATTGTCCGAGAGAAGTACCCTTTGTTCCAATTGGAATATTGTCGGGGAATTATATATATGTATGTATGTATAAACAAAAAATGATATGTGCTTCAATGGTGAAGGGTATCATAGGGTCGGGCTTAACCTACTATAGCACTTTATTACTTGTTTTTTTTTATCAATTTTGTGATTGTGATCGAAACATTTCAAAATGTTGCTCAATAAGAGTTACCCTAATGTACAAAGTACTTAAATATATTTCAAATAACTTTTACTTTCAACATAATTAAGTACTTTTCGCATACTCAGTCTAAAAATTTCGCTTACAAGCTTTGAGTTGTGTTTGCTATGTTCACTCTAGGCATATTTTTTAATGGAGCAACAAAACTATTATTTGCAATTTATTTGTGCATTAAATTATTTACTAAAATGTTATATAATTTATTATTTAATTAAATATTTCCGCAGTCTGAACCTAGCACAAATGATGAGTGATTTTGTTTTTTTTTTTTTTGTTAAATAAAACTTAAGTCTTTATTATTCAATACTTGTGTCAGCAGCCTTTACTTTCTTTACTTTATATGTTTGTAAATGTATATGTATGTGTGTGTGTGTGTGTACGTAATTTATATGTGAAATTTATAATTTACGAAGGATAAGAATCGTATTCATGTCCTTGCGCAGAAAATTTAATTACTTTGGTTATATGGAACATCTTTAAAAGAAAATATTGTTAAATTGCAGCCGCATTTATACCCCTTATTATCATAAGTAATGGGTGTTTTTTTAGAGGTATAGAACTTCGAATTGAAATAAAACACAAGAAAATCGTTTTAATGTCCATCAATTTGGCTTTATTGGCATGTGGCCGCCGCGGCTGGCTCGAATAAAGCCAATTCTACAGGTCCAATTTTCAACTACTTTTTCGAGCATATGGGGCCGTATGTTGGCAATAACGCCACGAATGTTGGCTTCCAAGTCCCCTAACGTTTCTGGTTTGTTGGCGTAGACGAGCGACTTCATATATCCCCAAAGAAAATAATCCAGTGGTGTCAAATCGCACGATCTTGGTGGCCAATTGACAGGTCCATTCCGCGAAATTATGCGCTCATCGAATGTTTCCTTCAATAAATCAATTGTGACGTGCGCTGTGTGGCATGTAGCGCCGTCTTGTTGGAACCACAACTCATCCACATTCATGCCATCCAATTGGGGAACAAAATAGTCGGTTATCATGGCTCTATACCGGTCTCCATTTATGGTAACTGACTCTCCAGCATTATTTCGGAAGAAGTATGGCCCAATGACTCCACCAGCCCATAGAGCACACCAAACAGTCAGTTTTTGTGGATGTAATGGCGTCTCAAGGGTCTCATGTGGATTCTCTTCACTCCAAATGCGGCAATTTTGCTTGTTGACGTAGCCATTCAACCAAAAATGAGCCTCATCACTGAACAAAATTTTGCGATGAAAATCAGCATCGAGATCAATCTCATTTTCGGCCCATACACCAAAATCACGACGCATTGCATGGTCTCGCGGCTTTAATTCTTGCACAAGCTGGATCTTGTAAGGTCGCAAGCCAAGATCTTTGCGCAAAATCTTCCATAAAGTTAATGGACAAAGCTCCAATTGCTGTGCACGGTGGCGAATCGATTCATTCGGGTCCTCTTCAACACTTTGCTCTACAGCGGCAATTGTTTCTTCGGTGCGCCCTGTTCGACGTCGCTGCGGATGCGTATTATCACATAGAGTAAACGTAGTGCGAAAACGATCCATGGTTAACCGAATTAATTGCTCTGATGGACGATTATGTCGACCATAAAATGGACGGAGCTTGCGGTAAACTTCGCGAACTGAACCATTATTTTCGAAATAAATTTGCACGATTTGCAAGCGTTGTTCTTTTGTCAACCTGTTCATGATGAAATGGCAAACCAAACTAAATATTAATCACTTGACAGCTGACAAAATGGCCGCCAGTTAAAAAGTGATGCCAACTTAAAGTTCTATACCTCAATAAAAAACACCCGATAGAAAGGATATACAACATATAAAGGGTTTTTTTCTGAAATTTTTAACGCACTGAATTATTAAAAATAAGAGTATTTTTGTTTTAAGTAAAATTTCTGCCAATAAGAATTTATGTTCACACAAAAATAATGTAATATAAAAGTGAACTCTAAAGCGCCTTTCTTTAAAGTCATAAAAATTTAAAATCCCTGAAGTATTTTTAGAGTTATTGCAATTTTCTTGTGAAAATTCGTGCCCTTTTCCAAATAACTACCTAAAAGTATAAGCAATAAAATTTTGACTTAAGTTTAAAGAACTTAAAACTAAGACCTATAATATAAAGAAGTTGTAGCATTAATACATTGATTTGCTGTATGGTCGTTTTAAAAAGTCCCATAAAAAATAGGGTATACTGCTTTACTCTAAGTACCTGGGCGGCCGAGTCTTGCTCGGAGCTTTATGATAAGCATCGGAGTATTAAAGAGAACTAAAGTAGCTTTATTTCAAGTCATCAAAATTAAAAATTCATAAAGTAGTTTCTGAGTTATTGCAATTTTTTACCGAAAATCTTGTCCCTGACGACACTCCTTAGGATATGCAGCCAAAAAAAAAACACACAAAAAAATTTACTTTAAGATAAATAAATTTCAAAGTAAGACATGATTTCCAATTCTATGACCTTTAAGTACTCAATAGTTGAGCTTTGATTTAATATATACCCGAATTTACTTAGTTCTTTCATATTAGAAAGTTATACTTTTTCCTCAGGCCGGTTTCAAAAATCATTTTTTTAATTTTTTGAAAATTTTGTTCAACAAATATCACAAATATTAAATTTGCTTTCCGGTAGCACAAAACAAATAAATTCGAGAATAAAATATTAAAAAAATGAGGTCAATATCGTCAACCGTTTCGCCGTACTTGCGTTTTGAAATCGTAGAATTTCGCGAAAATGTGAATTTTTCAGGGACCGAAAATAACTGTTATTTTTGAATTTTTGATTAAAAAAAGCAACCGCAAGGAAATGTCTGCTCGAAAAAATAAAAGTCAAAAAATAACTTTTATTTCTGCTTGAAAAAATAAAAGTCATAAAATAAATTTTATTTCTGCCCGAATAAATAAAAGAAAAAAAAAATAACTTTTATTTTCTGACTTTTAAGATAAAAGTTATAACAGTTACGGTCCCTGGAATTTTTTGTAAAAATTTTAGTAAATTCTTGTTTAATTGTACCAATGTTTAACATTAATAAAAGTAATAGTGAATATATTCCCTGAGACTATACAAAATATATGTACATAACCTTTCTTTCCCGGGGTCAAAGGTCAGAATTTTTCATTTTTAATAGGAAAATGACCAAATTTTGTTCAGAATGCAAAAATATATTAATTTTTATTAACATTAAGTCTTTTTATACCCTTCACCAATAGGTGAAAGGGTATTATAAGTTTGTGATTCCGTTTGTAATTTTTGTGATCGTAGACCCCATAAAAATTATACCGATCGACTCAGAATCGGGAGGAGAATCGATTAAGCGATGTCCGTCTGTCTGTCTGTCTGTTGAAATCAAGTTTCTGAAGCCCCTGGAGGATGGACTTACATAAATTATATATCAGATTTTAGGAAATTCTCCCACAATGAACGCTATTAAATTTCATTAAAATCGGTTTATTAACACCGAAAATATCGAAAAAATACCAAAAATTAGACGAAAATTTGAAAATTTTTGATTGAAACACACTTTTAAATAACAAGAGAAAAAAGATACTCCTGGTGTACATGTGATAATATGTTATATATCAGATTTCCCAAAGCACTCTGTAAAATTTTATCAAAATCGGTCCATAAACAACTGAGATATCGCCAAAACACTGAATTTGATGTATCGCAAATTGCCCAAAGTACACATTAGAGAATGTTTGTTGAAAAAATTAAATGCAGAAATTGGAAAAACTATCCTCCTTTAGTACGGACCTACATAAATTTTATATCAGATTTTAGGAAATTCCCCCACCAAGCACGTTATTAAATTTTATCAAAAGCGGTCTATAAACAATTGAGATATCGCCATAACACTACATTTGATGTACAGCAAATTGCCCAAAGTACGTGTCTAAGAAATTTTGTTTACATTTTGTAAGTATTGTTTCAGCGATATCTCAGGTGTTTATGGACCGATTGTGATGAAATTTGACATCGTTCTTTATGGGAGGATTTTCTAAAATCTGATATATATACTCCACAAATCTGATTATGAATACCATTCAAATTGTACCGATCAACTCAGAATCGGCACAAGAATCGATTTCGCGAACTCCGTCCGTCCGTCTGTTTGTTTGCCCGTTCGTCCGTCTGTTTGTTTATCCGTCCGTCTACATGTCCGTCCGTCTACCTGTCTGTCCTTTTTTCTGTTGTAGTCAAGTTTTTGGAGCTCATGTTTTGTCGATATCTCAGATGTTTATTTTGATGAAGTTTAATAGCGTTCTTCGCAGGGGATTATCTAAATCCTGATGCATTCTGTAATTTGTGGTAGATATAATTTAGCGTTTAAGCGATGGTGTTTTGATCGACAATGTTGAAATTCAGGGTGGGACAATTCAGGAGCTCCACAAATCTGGTTTTAGCAGACAGACACACTGCATTTATCTTCATTTTGTGTCTGACTTTTGAACATTATGATAACATTTGAGAATGTATTATATATCAAATTATAGGTAATCTTCCTAGGAAGTACAAAAATGCAGCTAATTACATGATATCCGTTCAAAACCTACATATGTATATGTAAGTATCTCACATATCAACAAAAATTTTAATTTTTTAATTGCAATTGGGAGAAATACGTTCACGTTTGACAATTGATCCCGTATAACTTCGCCTAAGGCAATCTCTTAGTAGCTAATAAATGACAAATTATAATAGATACGATGATGACATTTAGTATAAAGACGTTGTACAATATTGATATTCAGGACAATAGCGCCTAAAATAAACTTTCTAGAGGGACAACATTTGACAAAAATATTTCTGATCTCTTGAAAAGTTCGATATTGAAAATGGGCGAGCTCTATTCACATTTAGTGAAATCTCCCATATAAACCCGACCGGGAATCGATTTAATGCTGATAAATTAAATCACATTAAAATTGCACAAAGAACTAGAGCAAAACTTTCCAAACATCCATCGGACAGATCGAAAGAACTATACGTCCCAAATATTATTGATGAAGTGTTCATTTTAATTAATTAACTAACTTCAAATTAATAAGTAAACTTTTCCGACAAAGGTGATAACCATCCATTCAAAAGCTATATATTTCACGTATGTATCTAAAACTAAGAGTGTATACCCTATAATTTTAAGGCTTGTATACATTGACAATCATTGTTAAAGCTTTGACCTAAATCAGTCCGCTAACTTCAGAGTTTTACATAACTAATCAAGAACTTTTACTAGTTGGATAATTCGTACGAATTAAAGTGCACAACCCTCACTGGGCACAGCGTTTTTGGGTTGCATGTCAGAATACTTAAACTTCATCAAATCGATGTGCTATTGCAAATCTAAGGGCATCTACATTTAACTTAAACTTCATCAAATCGATGTGCTATTGCAAATCTAAGGGCATCTACATTTTGAAGCATCTTTTCTGCATGGTTTATCTGGTCTATCGAACTTTATTAAATGTTCGTAAAATATGTGTCTATTTTATTTCGAAGCTACTGGCTGGGTTAAATATGCATTCTCTACTTGTAGTCTAGTAATCATTATCTTTCACAAAGGGACCACTTTAGAACCCAAGTGAAGCTTCCCTAGACATCAGCCACCTGCCCAACCTAACCTTTGGGTGCATAACTATTCTAGATGATGACGCCACCGAAAAGGTTTTCGTTTTCCGACTCTTAATTTTAAAGACTCTTTGCATATAATACTAGTATCGGGTGTTTTTTATTGAGGTATAGAACTTTAAGTTGGCATCACTTTTTTAACTGGCGGCCATTTTGTCAGCTGTCAAGTGATTAATATTTAGTTTGGTTTGCCATTTCATCATGAACAGGTTGACAAAAGAACAACGCTTGCAAATCGTGCAAATTTATTTCGAAAATAATGATTCAGTTCGCGAAGTTTACCGCAAGCTCCGTCCATTTTATGGTCAACATAATCGTCCATCAGAGCAATTAATTCGGTTAACCATGGATCGATTTCGCACTACGTTTGCTCTATGTGATAATACGCATCCGCAGCGACGTCGAACAGTGCGCACCGAAGAAACAATTGCCGCTGTAGAGCAAAGTGTTGAAGAGGACCCGAATGAATCGATTCGCCACCGTGCACAGCAATTGGAGCTTTGTCCATCAACTTTATGGAAGATTTTGCGCAAAGATCTTGGCTTGCGACCTTACAAGATCCAGCTTGTGCAAGAATTAAAGCCGCGAGACCATGCAATGCGTCGTGATTTTGGTGTATGGGCCGAAAATGAGATTGATCTCGATGCTGATTTTCATCGCAAAATTTTGTTCAGTGATGAGGCTCATTTTTGGTTGAATGGCTACGTCAACAAGCAAAATTGCCGCATTTGGAGTGAAGAGAATCCACATGAGACCCTTGAGATGCCATTACATCCACAAAAACTGACTGTTTGGTATGCTCTATGGGCTGGTGGAGTCATTGGGCCATACTTCTTCCGAAATAATGCTGGAGAGTCAGTTACCATAAATGGAGACCGGTATAGAGCCATGATAACCGACTATTTTCTTCCCAAATTGGATGGCATGAATGTGGATGAGTTTTGGTTCCAACAAGACGGCGCTACATGCCACACAGCGCACGTCACAATTGATTTGTTGAAGGAAACATTCGATGAGCGCATAATTTCGCGGAATTGACCTGTCAGTTGGCCACCAAGATCGTGCGATTTGACACTACTGGATTATTTCCTTTGGGGATATGTGAAGTCGCTCGTCTACGCCAACAAACCAGAAACGTTAGGGGACTTGGAAGCCAACATTCGTGGCGTTATTGCCAACATACGGCCTTATATGCTCGAAAAAGTAGTTGAAAATTGGACCTGTAGAATTGGCTTTATTCGAGCCAGCCGCGGCGGCCTCATGCCCGAAATCATATTTAAACATTAATAGCATAAAATTATCCTTCCAATAAAGCCAAATTGATGGACATTAAAACGATTTTCTTGTGTTTTATTTCAATTCGAAGTTCTATACCTCTAAAAAAAACACCCATTATAACCAAATATTGCTACGAATTACATTAAGTACTTTTGGAACACCATTGGTGAAGTGTATCCAAGATTCGGCAAAGCCGAATATACCACTCTTACTTGTTATTAAAAAATATATATAATGTGGGGTTCGTATAAGTCAAGCGGGGTTCGTATAAGTCAAGCGGCTGACGATTGAGTGAAATCTACGTGTATTTTGTTTTTGTTACAATAACAAAACATACGAAAATTTCACTCAATCGTCAGCCGCTTGAGTTATTTAAACCCCACATTAATGTTAATAAAAATTAATATATTTTTGCATTTTGAACAAAATTTGGTAATGAATTATTTAGAGGCATTCCCTGCTTAATTATATTATCACATCAACAATTTCTTCAAAATTACAATTGTTTATGTCATTTCCGGCATCGGGTCCGGTATGGGAGCTAGAGTCAATTATGAACAGATCTTCAAGAAGACTTATCTATGCAAAGTTTTAGAAAAACAAAAAACTTAAAATACCTTTAGATTCATAACAATTTTCGAAACATTTAATTGATTTTTGAGAGTTGAGGTATGAGCAAATAAAACTCGATGCTCAAATTTCTATTATTATAAGCAATATTTTTGCTAAATTTTGCAAATCTCAAGGCCTAAGGGGTCTATTCCGGAGCCGGTTCTATAAAACTTATACAAAATAATCATCCGATTTAGACCAATAAGTAGAGGGAGCATCCTTGTATCAAACAAAATGTCTATGCCAAAACTCGTAAATCATCTTTCAAATGTCAAAGAACCATATTTCTTATAAGCTTGTAATAATTTTTCATCAAAAATTGAAAGGGTAATATAAAGTCTGTCAATAAGTTAGTAATTTTTTCATCTTAGACCTTATTAAAGTTATACCGATCAATTCAGAATCCACAGATAAAATTCAAGTTTCTTTAAGTCATTTAAATGCCATTATAGGGTATTGAAGAAATCAAAAACAAAGTTTTCCTTAAAGCCTAAAATTATGCAATAACATTCATTTTATCTTATAAACTGTAATTCATTGCATTTATTCATATAAATCAACCGCTGAAGATTATTACTAGTCAACACTAAAATTACATGTATATAGTTGACTCTTTCTGACATATGTACTTTAGGACCCAAGCGATTATGTTTGTATGCATTTGTGTTTGATGCCTTCGCAGTTTTCTCTCTGAGCGAAAAACAAATGTGTGATTGAGGGAGAAAGAAAAAAGAGTGATGTCAACTAACTAAAAATTTAAAGTAAATAAATGAAACAAGAAATGTGAACAAATTTAAGTTTTCTTTATTTAAAATTTTTTTTTGTTTTTAATTTAATTATTATATAACAAAGTAAAGAGAATTGGACAATAAAAAAAAATGAAAATATTTTTTTTTCGACACGAATATGCTGATCAAACCAGAATCACTTATAAGTCTTTTTAACGATGTCCGACCGGATGGACATTAGGTTTTCGACTGCTCATCTAAGATTGTTATTAACTTGCAGATCGCAACTTTAAACACCCCGTTACACTAAAAGAAAAACAACTTGGGAAACCACCTAGCTTGGGTTGTAGGCCTTATTGAGTAAATGAAATACGTCCAAATTTAAGAGTTATACTTAAAAACCCGATTTTAACGAGGTTCGTCAACTGACAGAACCATAACTCAGCCAGTTTGTACCCGATTTTTCTGAAATTTTGACAGTATGTTAAGGTGTGACCGATGGATAAAATAGGCCATATGAATGATCAAACCGACCGATTTTTCTGAAATTTAGACAGTGTAGTAAGGTGTGACCGGTGGTTAAATTAGCCTAGGTTATTTTCTGCAATTTCAAGTGGGCGTGACCCCTCCCATATAAGTAAAATTATGAAAAAGACAAATATGGATGACCTAGCGGCCTGATTTTTCTGAAATTTTGACAGTATGGTAAGATGTGACCAGTGGTTAAAATAAGAAAGTTTTTTTTTTCTGAAATCTCAAGTGGGCGTGACCCCTCCCATTTAACGCATATATAAAAAATGACAAATATAGATGACCGAACGGACCGATTTTTATATTAAGGTTTTAAAATAGGCTAATTTTTTTTTAAATCTTAAGGTGGCGTAACCCCCCGCATATAATTCAAATATTAAAAGTGATAAACATGGAAGACCCTGAAGACGGATTTTTTTTCAATTTTGACAGTATTTTAAGGTGTGACTGGCGGATAAAATACTCCAGGTTTTTTTAAATCTCAATTGGGCGTGACCTCTCCCATATATGTAAAATATTAAAAATGACAAATATGGATGACCGAGCCGACCGATTTTTCTTTAATTTTTACAGTATATATTGAGTTACTGGTGGGTAAAACAGGCTACATTTTTTTTTGGAAATCTCAAATTTGCGTGACACCTCCCATATAAGTCATATATATATTAAACATGACAAATATGGATGACCGATTTTTCAAAAAAAAATTGATTGTATGTGTGTGACCGTTGGGTAAAATAGGCTTGGATTTTTTTAAATCTCAAGTGAGCGTGACCCCTCCCATATAAGTCAAATATTAAAAATGAAAAATATGGATGATAAAATGAAAACGATTTAACCTAATTAATTAAAGTTGTAAATGTTGTTATTTTCATACTATAGAATAGTTTTTTGCTTTTTGATTTTTTTTGAAAATAGACCAACGGTGACCTTGGAATTGAAAAATGGGGATAAAATTCCCCTTTTCTTTAAAATTGTATATCTTGAGAACGGCTTTCTTTCTAAATGTTTTTTTTAGTCCAAGTTAGGATTATACATTAAGAAAAATTTACCATATTTACCAAATATACAAATACATTAATAAAGGATTCAATTTAAAAAATTAATAAAAATATTTCATAGTTGTTAATTTTTGTAAATCAAAAGTATATTTTTTGTTAAGAATATCAACAAATGTGTTCACTTATTTGACTTTAGTAGCTTTTTATTACTTATTCTTATATAAAAGCTCATAAAAGTTTATATAAATATAACAATAGAATTTAGTTTCTAATAAAACGTAGTTTAAATTTTCGGATGAAAAATATAAAAGTTATTGAGCTTTCCATAAACCGACTAGGCTACGTACTAACATGGTAATAGGGTATATAAACATTTTTTACCGGAAATAAATATAAAAAGTTATTTGTTTGCAATCGAAAAATTTAATTTTTTGAAATAATTGCTTTTGAATTTTAAGGATTACGAAAAAATAAAAAAAAAAGAGAAATTTTTGATAAAAACTTACCTAATTTCTTAGAATATAATCCCTATGCATACAGCTTGTAAAAGCTTAATTCCTTGAATGATTTTTGTATGCCCTCACCTAGGAATATAACCCACTAGCATTACAACTCCACCAACATAGCCTTATGGTTCATTGCGCGTAAGCCTCTGCGTCACGACAAGATGACTATGCTTCGCACTCTCTTTCCAAGTTTTTACAGAAGTTGCTCATTTGTAACACAGTGTAATTTAATAAAATTCCGATCAGGCATTATCTAACACCAAATCTTGCATTATTTTGGATACCTCCAATAAAACTGACTTCCCGAAATACAGCTTTTGTCACTTTGCAGGCTAAAATTAATTTATATTTTAATAAAGTTCCGCTTTAATATTGCTCATGATAACCGAAATCAGACAAACTATTAAGTCTTTTAAAATATTCGGTTTAAACTTTGCACAAAAAACTTAAATCGATAACCTAAATTCGTTAACAATCGGTCCACCTTTGACCCTATATCAACCGCTGTCGGATGGCATTAATTCCATATTTTGAAATTTTATAGAAGACCTAAAAAACAATCAAACTTTTTTTTGCGTAATATATCGAACTTGGGACCTCTGGTATGCTAGGTGGATGACTACCCTGCTATATTACGGTGGTTCACGACGGTTTTTTGCGTAAACATTTTTTAATTCTATAAATTCTGTTTTTTTGTGTTTGTATGTATGTGCAAAAGCAAAATGATGAAATAAGTATGTAAAGTATATCGCGATACAAAGTGTTATCCATTTCGTGGTTTCAAAAGTATAGGACTGGAATTCGACATCTGTCAAACTAAGTTGTTAAACCAATTTTTTCAGTTGAAAGTCTGATATTGAAGAAAATGGATCGCTTAAGTATCACACAACGCATAAAAATTATTAAAATGTACTTCAAAAATGGTGACTCTGCAACAGCCACATATCGTGCTTTAAGAGGAGATTATGGTTTACATAATCGACCAAGTACGCAAGCAATTGGCAAAATTGTAAAGAAATTTGAAGAGACTGTAGCGGTTACAAATATTGTAAGACCTGTACATCATCACTTCGCTCGCTCCGCTGAAAATATCGCTGCTGTAAGTGAAATTGTTGCCGAAGACCCGAAGTCGAAAATTACCTCTAAAGAATCAATGCTTGCAAAATTTCGCGTGGTGGTCATTTGAATAATGTAGTATTTCACACATAATGTCAACATTCAAACTTTATAATAAACAAGTAAGAAAGTGCTATAGTCGGTCAAGCCCGACCATTGACCATTGAGATCAAAGGTGTTCTTTTACCTGTATAAATACAAATATTTGCTAAATTTTGCCATCATACAAACATTTACCCAAAACTTATATACTTAAGCTGTTTCCGTCATTTGGTCTTATATAAGACCTAGGGTCAAATTGATTACAGCAAATTGATTACAGCTGTTCCAAGAATTATGTATGCAAAAAATAGACTTAAAATTCCCATTAGCTTCAGATCTATGAGCGTTTTAGAAATTTCTGTCTCATTTAGTGCGTTTTGACAGAAGAGTTTGTATGGAAGCTATGGTCAAATGTGGACCGATTTCAACGAAATTTGGTACAGTGATTTTGGTTTATATAAGGAGCATTTGCATTAAATTTCATTAAAAAATTTTTGATATTTCTGGACAAAATATCATTTCCGGGAAGTAGGACCTATAGGAGGTACCATAAATAATGGACCGATGTTGACGAATTTCAATAGCCATGGTCCCACTATCAAAAAAAATTATCGGTGCCAAATTTTAGCAAATTATCTTTAGAATTGCGACCTGTACTTTGATTACATGGTTTACATGGGGGTCCAGCCAGCAGTCGAGACGTACGGATGGATTGACATCGCTAAATCGACTCAGAAAGTGATTCTAAGCCTATTGGTGGATCTAAGACGAATATTTCAAAGCGTTACATACATCAGCACAAACTTATAATACCCCTTCCACCTATGATGGTGAAAGGTATAAAAAGAAATATCATAAAAAAAATATTTTATATATGTTTT
Organism: Stomorhina lunata; assembly: GCA_933228675.1. NCBI lineage: Eukaryota > Metazoa > Arthropoda > Insecta > Diptera > Rhiniidae > Stomorhina > Stomorhina lunata. Next base: position 14,123,781 of record OW121744.1, read on the forward strand.
ATTTACGTTCACTTTTGAAACCGCAAAATGGATAACCCGTTACTTTTCTAAGAATAAACAAAATCATTTTAAGTTATTGGACCATATATCACCAAAGTTGTGATATCAAATTGTCGGGCTTGATTCAATATCTCCCATATACACCAATTTGCTTCAGCCAATTTCAAACGTTTTTGAAATCCTTTATTTATATTGAGAATTTTGCGCAAGTTAGCCACACTGTTTGGTTGAAAATATCTAGATACATTCACAATAGCAGACGTCAATTATTTGAGCAAAATAAGAAAATATTTCGTGGATACAAGAACAAAAGGTGTACAGAAAAAAATTTACAATTTTACTAAGAAAATATTTCTTTGAATTTAATGAAACAAAAAAGAAGGTTTTTTTGAATTTTTAATAAAAGAAAAACGCAAAATATCAAACAAGAAAACAATTAAATGGAAATATTGTAAAAAGTGTTGAGAAAATATTGACAGACATTAAAGCTGAAATCCAACCAGAAAATACCAACAAAAAAATAAACGAAAATGCAAAAATACAATAAAACTAAAACAATAAACTTTCGAGCAACTAAATTTAATTATAAACAATAAAAGAAATGAAATAATTTAAGAAAAACTATAAATATTTATAGTTAACATAAGAATAGTCTGTTCTTTAAAAAAAAAATCCATTAAATAAAGTAACTTTGAAGTACATTTACTTTGCAGATACAGATACCGATTCCAATTCCCATATACAGACAGACTCACTCACACAGATACAAAAACACACGCATACTTAGGCACTAACAACAAAATTTATTTTAGTGCAAAACTGCGAATTTCCCTTGAAGAGGAAAAGGGATAGAAGCAGACGGAGAGTTACACCCTCTAAAAATTTTTCTTAAAATCTTTGAAATCTAATAAATTTCATAAAAATTAAATAAAAGTAAATCCTAAAATTATTGGTCAAAATGGATGATGGTGAGTTCAATTTATCCAATACCATTGGTATCGGTCTAAATATTGGCGAACAAATGTTATTGCCGGTCTCGAATGGTGAAGAAGAAGCAGCACAACTTGCACTACAACAACAGCACCAACAACAACAGCACCAACAACATCATCACCTTGAACATGAACAGCAGCATCAACAACAACAGCATCAACAACAACAACAACATAATCTTCAACAACCTCTTCATGAGCATACTCACTATCCGACCTCAAACCTCAATATGGAACAGCATCAACCTATCGCTGGCATCAACAGCGGTACAGCCGAAACAACAAATGTCACTTGTCTCGACAATACAATAGGAAATTTTTATCCAGAAGTAAGTCAAGATCATTCTCTATATAAAAATATATTTTCATTATTATACGAAAAATAGTTCCCTTAGATTATGACTATAGCATACTAGGGTAGGTCTTTTCTTAATTGTTTGGGTTTATCTTTAGGGTAAAAGCCCACTCAACGGACTTAAAAATTGCAAGACCATTTGTATAGAAAAGAATTGGAATATTTATACCCTTCACCACCATAGGTGGAAAGGGTATTATAAGTTTGTGCTGATTTATGTAACGCATAGAAATATTTGTATTAGACCCACCTTTTAGTATACCAATAGGCTTAGAATCACTTTCTGAGTCGATTTAGCGATGTCCGTCCGTCCGTCTGGCTGGCTGGACCCCCATGTAAACCTTGTAATTAAACTACAGGTCGCAGTTCTACAGATAATTTGATGAAATTTGGCACAGATCATTTTTTTGATAATGTGACCATGGCTATTGAAATTCGTCAAAATCGGTCCATTATTTATGGTACCTCCCATAGGTCCCACTTCCCGAAATTGATATATTGGCCACAAATGTCAATATTTTTTCATGAATTTTAAAACAAATGCTGCTTATGTAAACCAAAATCACTGTACCAAAATTCGTTGAAATCGGTCCACATTTGACCATAGCTCCCATACAAACTCTTTTGTCAAAACGCACTAAATGAGACAAAAATCACTAAAACGCTCGTAAATCTGAAGATAATGAGAATTTCAAGTTTATTTTTTACACACATAATTTTTGTAACAACTGTAATCAATTTGCCATATTTCGAGATAATCGGTCTAAATTTGACCCTAGCTCTCATATAAGTCCAAATGACGGCAGCAGCTTAAATATATATGTAAGTTTTGAGAAAAGGTTTGTATGAAGGCAAAATTTAGCAAATATTTGTCTTTATTTAGGAAAAAGAAAACCTTTGACTTTAGTAATGAAGGGTATCTTATGGTCGGGCTTGACCGACTATAACACTTTCTTACTTGTTGTGATATGTTTTTGTTTAACAAAAATGTACACTAGTTTCGCGGTTTAGCGAACCTATTTAATGTCAGGCCGGAACCTAATTAATGTCCAGCCATTTAAGTTAGTAAGTAAATATATAACAGTAATGGGTACTAAAATTCTAATTTTGGGTCATTTTAGTCTCTATGCCTGTTTAGGCTTAACATATTTTCTTAATAAATGGCCTATATTTACAAGATGTTAAGGCTCGGTCATATCTCAGAATGCCATTCGCTTCGACCGTGTGTGCATATTTTCCAATTTCGTATGCCAAGCTTTAAAAGATTTTCCTCTACATACTTAGTTTTTCTAAAAAAGTTGTCGGCTTAAACCTTTCTCTATAGAACATTTTTCGGTATAAAAATCTTTTTTGAGAAAATTTTTCGGTATAAAAATTTTTCTGTAGAAAATTTTTCGTTATAAAAATTTTTCTATAGAAAATTTTTCATATAAAAATTTTTCTACAGAAAATTTTTCGGTATAAATATTTTTTTATTTAATTTTTTGGTAAAAAAATTTTTCTATAGAATTTTTTTTTTTAGCCAAAAATTTTTTATGTAAATTTTTTCATTAAAACAAAAAAATTTATACCGGAAAACTTTATATCGAAAAATTGTCTATAAAAAAATGTTATACCGAAAAATTTTCTATAGACAAAAATTTTAAAATTTTAATAACGAAAAATGTTCGATAGGAAAATTTTAATACCGAAAAATTTTCTATAAGAAAATTTAAATACCGAAAAATTTTCTATAGAAACATTTTTATATATAAAATTTTTCTATGTAAAAATTTTCTATATAACAAATTTATACCGAAAATTTTTCTATAGAAACATTTTTATACCGAAAGTTTTTCTTTTAGAAACATTTATATACCGAAAAAAATTTCTATAGAAAAATTTTTATACTGAAAAATTTTCTATAGAAAAATTTTTATACCGAAAAATTTTCTATAGAAAAATTTTTATACCGAAAAATTTTCTATAGAAAAATTTTTATACCGAAAAATTTTCTATAGAAAAATTTTTATACCGACAAATTTTCTATAGAAAAATTTTTATACCGAAAAATTTTCTATAGAAAAATTTTTATACCGAAAAATTTTCTATAGAAAAATTTTTATACCGAAAAATTTTCTATAGAAAAATTTTTATACCGAAAAATTTTCTATAGAAAAATTTTTATACCGAAAAATTTTCTATAGAAAAATTTTTATACCGAAAAATTTTCTGTAGAAAAATTTTTATACCTAAAAATTTTCTATAGAAAAATTTTTATACCGAAAAATTTTCTATAGAAAAATTTTTATACCGAAAAATTTTCTATAGAAAAATTTTTATACCGAAAAATTTTCTATAGAAAAATTTTTATACCGAAAAATTTTCTATAGAAAAATTTTTATACCGAAAAATTTTCTATAGAAAAATTTTTATACCGAAAAATTTTCTATAGAAAAATTTTTATACCGAAAAATTTTCTATAGAAAAATTTTTATACCGAAAAATTTTCTATAGAAAAATTTTTATACCGAAAAATTTTCTATAGAAAAATTTTTATACCGAAAAATTTTCTATAGAAAAATTTTTATACCGAAAAATTTTCTATAGAAAAATTTTTATACCGAAAAATTTTCTATAGAAAAATTTTCTATAGAAAAATTTTTATACAGAAAAATTTTCTATAGAAAAATTTTTATACCGAAAAATTTTCTATAGAAAAATTTTTATACTGAAAAATTTTCTATATAAAAATTTTTATACCGAAAAATTTTCTATAGAGAAATTTTTATACCGAAAAATTTTCTATAGAAAAATTTTTATACCGAAAAATTTTCTATAGAAAAATGTTTATGCCGAAAAATTTTCCATAGAGAAATTTTTATACCGAAAAATTTTCTATAGAAAAATTATTATACAGCAAATTTTTTACCGAAAAATTTTCCATAGAAACACATATATACCGAAAAATTTTCTATAGAAAAATTTTTTATACCGAAAAATTTTCTATAGAAAATTTTTTTATATCGAAAAATTTTCTATAGAAAAATTTTTTGTAAATTTTTCGGTATAAACATTTTTTTTAGAGAATTTTTTGGTATAAAAATTTTTCTATAGGCTCTAAAAATACGATTTTTGTCTAAAATTTCCGAATCAAAAATAAACGCAAATAAACCCAAACGTTGGAAAACGTAACTTGTCAGAAAATGTATACTATAGTTTTACTTGAAAAAAATTGGATATTTTTGAACTGTGGACCGAGCGTAGAATACCAATGTAATATAGAATTTCAATCAAGGAACTATTTTCGGTATAAATTTTATGTGGGGTATTAAGACCACTTTCTGCATGCAACGAAATCGGTAAAAAATTTATGTAAAATCAATTTTGTTTTTGTTTTTGTTGTATGCAAAAATGGAGCCTTAGATCCCCATAAGATTTGAATATTATCAGAGTATAGAACTCTTAACTAACAATAAATGATATTTTGTTTTCGATTTTAGCCGAATCCAAATTTAGCAGATCTAAATGCCAAACTGGTCGAAACCACACAAATATTAGAATGTTCCTCCACAGATAAGACAAACGAGATAGAACCAATATTACCTAAGGAAAGTCCAGAAAAAACGATTGTCGAAGAACTGGGAAGTATTACAACAAATGACAAAATCCTAGAGAATGATAAAGAGGTTAGTGAAAATACAAAAGAAACTGGAGAAAAGGAAGTGGAAGATAAAGATAAAGGAGAAGACAATGATGGCAATGGTGACGACGACGTCGACGAAGAGGAGGATGTAGATGATGTTGAAGAGGAAACCGAAGTAGAAGATGCTGAAGTTGAAGAGGTGGACGAAGAAGAAGTCGAGGAAGTGGAGGAGAATGAAGACGATGCAGGAGAAGCAATTATACCCGATGAAGTTATAGTGCCAGAAAATATAAAAGATAAAACCACGGAAGAAACAAAAACTGATAATGAAGACAAAGAAAGTAATAAAGATGGCAAAGATAATGAAGGCGAAGCAGAGGAGGAAGAAGCTAATGAAAATGAAGATTCTCAAGATAATGAAGACGAGAACTGCGATGGTCCAGGCATTTCTATACGTGCCCGAAGGCAAGAGGAGCAGGTTGATGAAAATCAATGTCGTGTTTGTTGTACTAAGGAGAATCTAGTTAGCATCTTTAAAAAAGTCGAGGACAAAATCGTAGCCGATATGCTAATGACCCTTTGTCCATCCGTTTCCATTGTCATTAAAGACTTCCTACCCCAATATATTTGCAACACCTGCTGCGATAACGTTGTAATTGCCATTAAGCTTAAAAATCAATGCGAGACAACCGAAAAGGAATTGAGAAAGAAGTTGTCACGCCATAAGAATAAAATCCGAAGGCCTGTGGGTTATGTGGTAATAGATGCTCCTTTGGACTCTGATCCTCCTACCGATGAAGAACAAGCCAACGATGAAGAATTCAAAGTATCTGATATAGCAAGTGCCACGCCCAGTGAGGATTCCGAGTCCGATTCAGAGAGTGATAGCAAAAGGAAGAAATCAAGAGGTCGTAAACGTCGTAAATCAGCTGTTGTCACACCCACGGACAGTAGAAAATCTAAAAATCATTCATCCGATGAGGAAGAAGATGAAGATGGCGATCCTATTAAAAATAAACGCAAACGTTCCAGTAATTCCTCACCGGAAAATTTCGCCTGCAATGAGTGTGATCAAACATTTTCACGCAAACAGTCGTTGGTCTTACACAAACGTCAGCATGTCTATGATCGTGGTGAACCCATTAAGTGCGAAGTTTGCGGCAAAAAGTTTAAAATCAGAGGAGCCTATCGCACTCACTTGGAAAAGCATAAAGACGAAAAGCGTCCTAATAAATGTACTCAGTGCCCCAGACGTTTTAGCAGTAGCAACGATCTTAAGCGTCACATAGCCGAGCAGCATAGAGAGAAGAAAATGATTTTGCCCTCGTGCTCGAAATGTAGTCGAACATTTTCTTCGAGCAGCCGTCTTCAGCGTCACAAGGAGCACGGTTGTCATGCCGTCGATTCAAGTAAAGCTAAAAAACACGATGGTCATTCATTCGGAGTGGGCACAGATCTCTTCAAGGCAGTGGCTCCCTTACAAACCACCTATTGGAGTGATAGTTTTTCAGATTAAGTTAAAATTCCTAAAGTTTTATACGAATTATCCATTTCGGTATTTTGATTTTTACAAAAAAAAAAAAGTGATCATGATGACAACAATGAAAATAATGAGCAAAATAAGGGAGTTTTTACACACAATTTATACACAAAAAGTGGATAATTATATTTTATTAATTTAAGTCCTCAGTATTGGCTTTAGTTGTTAGAAAGCTTTTCAGAATAAATAAAAATAAATTTAAGATTAAATACCTAAACGTGTTTTTATTTTTAACTTTTAACTGGAAACTTACAATATCCAAAAAATGCATTTTTCATTCAAATTCCAGTACTACACAGGACAGTCATTTTTTTAGAGAAGAATATTTTTTATAAAAAATTTTTCCAACTGAAAATTTTCGTTTTAAAAATTTTCCTACAAAAAAAAAATTTTATTTTATTTTTTTTTAATGAAAATCTTTTTTAATGAAAATTTTATCAATATGATCATTTTAAACTTTTCTATAAAAATTATATGATATGAATTTTTTTTGATATGAAAATTTTTTGATAAGAAAATTTATCTGTATAAAATTTTTCGAAATAAATTTTTTTATATACAATTTTCTTGGAGTGAAAATTTGTCTATAAATTTTTTATTTAAAAAATTTCACCATTAAAAATTCTTTGATAAGAAAATTATTCTATGGAAAATTTTTTGACCAGAAGATTTTTTGAAATAAATATTTTTCGAAATCAAAATTTTTGGATATGAAAATTGAAATGATAATTTTTCTTTAGAAATTTTTACTCATAACTTCACTATAGAAACTTTTTTTATATCGAAAAATTTTCTATAGAAATATTTTCTTTTCGAAAAATTTTCTACACAAAATTTTCTATAAAAAAATTTTCATATAGAAAAATTTCTATAAAAAAATTTTTCGATATCAAAATTTTTCTATAGAAAATTTTTCGATATGAAAATTTTTCTATAGAAAATTTTTCGATATGAAAATTTTTCTATAGAAAATTTTTCGATATGAAAATTTTTCTATAGAAAATTTTTCGATATGAAAATTTTTCTATAGAAAATTTTTCGATATGAAAATTTTTCTATAGAAAATTTTTCGATATGAAAATTTTTCTATAGAAAATTTTTCGATATGAAAATTTTTCTATAGAAAATTTTTCGATATGAAAATTTTTCTATAGAAAATTTTTCGATATGAAAATTTTTCTATAGAAAATTTTTCGATATGAAAATTTTTCTATAGAAAATTTTTCGATATGAAAATTTTTCTATAGAACATTTTTCGATATGAAAATTTTTCTATAGAACATTTTTCGATATGAATATTTTTCTATAGAAAATTTTTCGATATGAAAATTTTTTTATAGAATATTTTTCGATATGAAAATTTTTCAATAGAAAATTTTTCGATATGAAAATTTTTCTATAGAAAATTTTTCGATATGAACATTTTTCTATAGAAAATTTTTCGATATGAAAATTTTTCGATATGAAAATTTTTCGATATGAAAATTTTTCGATATGAAAATTTTTCTATAGAAAATTTTTCGATATGAAAATTTTTCTATATGAAAATTTTTCTATAGAAAATTTTTCGATATGAAAATTTTTCAATAGAACATTTTTGGATATGAAAATTTTTCAATAGAACATTTTTCGATATGAAAATTTTTCTATAGAAAATTTTTCTATAGAACATTTCTTGATATGAAAATTTTTCTATAGAAAATTTTTCGATATGAAAATTTTTCTATAGAAAATTTTTCATATCAAAATTTTTCGATATAAAATTTTTCTGTAGAAATATTTTTTTTATATTAAAATTTTCGACATGAAAATTTTGTATACAAAAAATTTTCTATATAAAAATTTTCATAACAAAAAAAAAAAAAACAAAATTATATTGAAAAAATTTCTATACAAAAAATTTTAATATCAAAAAATTTTCTATAGAAAAATTTTAGATGTGAAAATTTTCATATCGTAAAATTTACTATAGAAAAAATTTCATATCAAAAAATAAAGTTCGATATGAAAATTTTTTATATAGAAAATTTTTTGATATGAAAATTTTTCTATAGATTTTTTTTTATATTAAAATTTTTCTATTGAAAAAAATATAAATTTTTTCGATATGAAAAATTTTTGTATAGAAAACTTTTTCATATAAAATTTTTTCTATAGAAAATTTTTCGATATGAAAATTTTTCAATAGATTTTTTTTTATATTAAAATTTTTTGTATAAAAAGTTTTTTATAGAAAAGTTTTCGATATGAAAATTTTTCTATAGAAAATAATTCAATTTCTATACAAAAAATTTTCATATCGAAAAATTTTCTGTACAAAAAATTTTCATAACGAAAAATTTTCATATCAAAAAAAAAAATTCTATTGAAAATTTTTAATATCGAAAAATTTTCTATACAAAAAATTTTTATATCGAAAAACTTTACATACAAAAAAATTTCGTATCGAAATATTTTCAATTGAAAAATTTTCATATCGTACTATAGAAAAACTTCCATATAAAAAAAATCTATATGAAAATTTTTTGATATAAAAATTTTTCTATAGAATTTTTTTTATATTAAAATTTTTCTATAGAAAATTTTTTGTATATTTTGTATTTTTCGATATAAAAATTTTTCGATGTGAAAATATTTTGATATGAAAATTTTTCTATAGAAACTTTTTCGATGTGAACATGTTTTAGTTGTGTCACTCAATGAAATTCATAGAGATACTTTGATACATATGTTAGTTATCGCTATGTACATATTTTTCATTGCATTTTCCCAGATTTTTAGGGTTTATGATTTTCCAACAATACAACAGTAGATTTCATTTGAGGTTTCTAGGAATTACCTCCACAACATTTTAGTATGCGCTATAAGATAAGCCTTAAGTCTCGTTATTCGATTCTATTCATATTATTCACTTTTCAATAACTTCGGTACTCGTATGTAGTTGTAGCACAGACTGAAATGTAATGAATTTGACAAAAATATTTCCTATGTTTATTAGGGGGTTTCATTTTTACCAGAGGTTTGTTTTTTTTTTTATAAAAGTTATATATACCGAATTTTAGTTTAAAAACCGACCTTAGAAAAAAGTACCATATTCCAGTATGAACAAAATTAACTAATTAGTACTTACAGGTTCTAAAATGCTTAACGCTTGCAATTTTCTTTTTATACCCTTCACCACCATAGTTGGAAAGGGTATTATAAGTTTGTGCTGATGTATGTAACGCATAGAAATATTTGCCTTAGACCCACCTTTTAATATACCAATAGGCTTAGAACCACTTTCAGAGTCGATTTAGCGATGTCCGTCCGTCTGGCTGGGTGTACGGCTGGCTGGCCGGCTGGACCCCTATGTTAACCTTGTAATCAAACTACAGGTCGCAATTCTAAAGATCATTTGATGGAATTTGGCACAGATCATTTTTTTGATAATGGGACCATGGCTATTGAAATTCGTCAAAATCGGTCCATTATTTATGGTACCTCCCATAGGCCCCGCTTCCCGGAATTGATATATTGGCCACAAATATAAATATTTTTTCATGAAATTCAAAGAAAATACTGCTTATGTTAACTAAAATCACCATATTAAATTTCGTTGAAATCGGTCCACATTTGACCATAGCTCCCATACAAACTCTTCTTTAAAAACGCACTAAATGAGACAAAAATCACTAAAACGCTCGTAAATCTAAAGATAATGAGAATTTCAAGATTTTTTTTGCACACATAATTTTTGTAACAACTGTAATCAATTTGCCAAATTTCGAGATAGTATCGAATGGGTATCGAGATGGGTATCGAATGATCGGGCTTGACCGAATATAGCACTTTCTTACTTATTGTTTTCGCATACATAATTTTTGTAAAAGTTCTAATCAATTTGTCAAATTTCGAGATCATTGGTCCACATTTGACCCTAGCTCTCATATAAGTCCCAATGAGAAAATGTTTGTACGATGTCAAAATTTAGCAAATATTTGTTACTGGAAAAAGAACACCTTTGACCTCAGTGGTAAAGGGTATCGGTTCTCATATAAGTCCCAATGAGAAAATGTTTGTACGATGTCAATATTTAGCAAATATTTGTTACTGAAAAAAGAACACATTTGACCTCAGTGGTAAAGGGTATCGGTCCACATTTGACTCTAGCTCTCATATAAGTCCAAATGACGGAAACAGCTTAAATATATAAGTTTTGAGAAAATGTTTCTATGATGGCAAAATTTAGCAAATATTTGTCTTTATACAGGAAAAATAATACCTTTGTCCTTAGTGGTGAAGGGTATCGTATGGTCGGGCTTGACCGACTTTAGCACTTTCTTATTTGTTCTTTCTAAAATCAGTTTTTTTTGTAGCATTTCCTTTTTCATCTTTTTTAGTCTCTAGATTGTATGTCTCCAAAATGCGCAATATAAACATCATCCAATCTTCCTAAAATTCTGTTTAAATAACTTTTATATTACCGATACTCGGGGCAAATTTAAATGAAAAACAAGCCTTTTGTAAAAATGAAACATCCTAATATTTTTGTATGTATTATTAAATGCATTTTCCCGAATATCAAGTTTTTAAGGCTTCCTTATGATTTTTTTTAACAATACAACTGTATATTTCATTTGAGGTTCCCAGAAATGACTTATGTATGTCCACAGCATAAAGTAAGCCTTAAGTCGTCAGATATATGCGTTATTCGAATCCATTAATATTATGCATTTTTCAATTACTCCTGTATTACTAGTATGTAGGTGAGACACACAATGAAATGTAATGAAATTCATAAACATTTTCATAAATATGTTTACGTAAGTATTTTTCATTGCATTTTCCCCGATACGAGCATCAAGTTGATATACCCTTCACCACCATAGATGGAAAGGGTATTATAAGTTTGTGCTGATGTATGTAACGAATAGAAATATTTGTCTTAGACCTACCTTTTAGTATACCATTAAGCTTAGAATCACTTTGTGAGTCAATTTAGTGATGTCAGTCCCTCCGTCCGTCTGGACGGCTGGACCCCCATGTAAACCATGTAATCAAAGTATAGGTTGAAATTCTAAAGATAATTTGATGAAATTTGACACTGTGAGACCATTACTATTGAAATTCGCCAAAATCGTTCCATTATTTATGGTACCTCCCATAGGTCCCACTTCCCGAAATTGATATTTTGGTCACAAATATCAATATTTTTGCATGAAATTTAAAACAAACACTGCTTATGTAAACCAAAATCCCTGTACCAAATTTCGTTGGAATAGATCCACATTTGACCATAGCTCCCATATAAACTTTTCTCTCAAAACGCACTAAATGAGACAAAAATCATTAAAACGCTCATAAATCTGAAGATAATGAGAATTTTGAGTTTCTTTTTCGTACACTTAATTTTTGTCAAAACCGTAAAATTTCGAGATAATCGGCCCACATTTGACCCTAGCTCTCATATAAGTACAAATGACGGAAACAGCTTAAATATATAAGTTTAGAGAAAATGTTTGTATAATAGCAAAATTTAGCAAATATTTGTCTTTATACTGGAAAAACAACACCTTTGAACTTAGTGGTGAAGGGTATCGTATGGTCGGGCTTGATCGACTATAGCACTTTCTTACTTGTTTATGCTTCTTTAACAATATTTTATTTGAAATTGACTGGAATTATGTTTCCATATGTTCAAAAAATTTACTTCAGATACATACATACGAGGGCGGTTCAATAAGTATAAGTGTGATATATTTGCCTGTGTCGAATCTTATATACCCACCATCAGTTATGTTAAATTTAGAAATTTATCTCATATTTCTATGAGGGTGCAGCTAATTCATAATGTGGACCGAATTCGAAAAAATTTGTTACGATTAGTAAAATATTTTGGCTTAATACGGTTGCAGTAGCTTTATAGTTCAACATTTAAAAGTGTCTTAGTGGTTTTTCTGGTATTTACTTTGCACATAATTTCGAGCCCTTAGATTTAAAAAATCGTAAGTGACATTCCGTTAAATATCTCTTGAACTATTAGAGATGCTAAAAATAGACATATTTATTTTTAAAAATTGGTCATACGATCAATATTCTTCCTGTCGCTTATGATCACTTTAATCTAAGGGCTCGATTTGGTCTCATAACCGGATATAGTCACATTACATTAATAAGCTGCTAAATACTTTTCGTTGTGCTTAATAGTTAGGCCAAACATGTTGATAGTAATACGGCAGGTCCATATATTTTGTTAGGAATTCCAAATGCATCCACCGTTATAAAGTCTGGACTTAATATTGATTGATAGCTATCTAATTTATATACTGAATGTACCTCCAAATCTTTTTCATTGTAAATATAACAAGTAAGAAAGTGTTATAGTCGGTCAAGCCCGACCATATGATACCCTTCACCACTGAGGTCCAAGGTGTTCTTTTTCCTGTATAAAGACAAATATTTGCTAAATTTTGTCATCATACTCGTACAAACATTTTCTCAAAACATATACATATATTTAAGCTATTTCCGTCATTTGGATTTATATGAGAGCTAGGGTCAAATGTGGACCGATTATCTCGAAATTTGGCAAATTGATTATAGTCTTAACAACAATTATATATGATTATGTAAAACTCGCATTATCTTCACGATTTACGAACGTTTTAGCGATTTATGTCTCATTTAGTGCATTTTCATTGAAGAGATTGTATAGGAGCTATGGTCGAATGTAGACCGATTTCAACGAAATTTGGTACAGTGATTTTGGTTTACATAGGAAATATTTTTTTTCAATTTCATGAAAAAATTTTGATATTTGTGGCCAAAATATCAATTTCGGGAAGTGGGTCCTATGGGAGGTACCATAAATAATGGACCGATATTGACGAATTTCAATAGCCACTAGTCCTACTAATAAAAAAAAATGATCTGCGCCAAATTTCATCAAATTATCTTTAGAATTGCGATCTGTACTTTGATTACAAGGTTTACATGGAAGGACGGACGGACTGACATCGCTAAATCGAATCGAAATTTTTCTATAGAAAATTTTTCGTCATAAAATAAATTTCTATAGAAAAATTTTTTATAGCGAAAAATTTTCTACAGAAAATATTCTTATGATGAAAAATTTTCTATAAAAAATTTTCTATAGAAAGATATTTTATGACGAAAAATTTTCTATAGAAATAGAAAAATTTTTTATAACGAAAAATTTTCTATAGAAAAATTTCTTATAACGAAAAATTTTCTATACAAAAATTTTTTATAACGAAAAATTTTCTATAAAAAAATTCTTTATAACGAAAAATTTTCCATAGAAAAATTCTTTATAACGAAAAATTTTCCATAGAAAAATTCTTTATAACGAAAAATTTTTTGTAACGATACATTTTCTATAGAAAAATTTTTTATAACGAAAAATTTTCTATAGAAAAATTTTTTATAACGAAAAATTTTCTATAGAAAAAATTTTTATAACGAAAAATTTTCTATAGAAAATTTTTTATAACGAAAAATTTTCTATAGAAAAATTTTTTATAACGAAAAATTTTCTATAGAAAAATTTTTTATAACGAAAAATTTTCTATAGAAAAATTTTTTATAACGAAAAATTTTCCATAGAAAAATTTTTTATAACGAAAAATTTTCTATAGAAAAAATTTTTATAACGAAAAATTTTCTATAGAAAATTTTTTATAACGAAAAATTTTCTATAGAAAATTTTTTATAACGAAAAATTTTCTATAGAAAATTTTTTATAACGAAAAATTTTCTATAGAAAATTTTTTATAACGAAAAATTTTCTATAGAAAATTTTTTATAACGAAAAATTTTCTATAGAAAATTTTTTATAACGAAAAATTTTCTATAGAAAATTTTTTATAACGAAAAATTTTCTATAGAAAATTTTTTATAACGAAAAATTTTCTATAGAAAATTTTTTATAACGAAAAATTTTCTATAGAAAATTTTTTATAACGAAAAATTTTCTATAGAAAATTTTTTATAACGAAAAATTTTCTATAGAAAATTTTTTATAACGAAAAATTTTCTACAGAAAATTTTTTGTAACGAAAAATTTTCTATAGAAAATTTTTTATAACGAAAAATTTTCTATAGAAAATTTTTTATAACGAAAAATTTTCTATAGAAAATTTTTTATAACGAAAAAATTTCCATAGAAAATTTTTCATAACGAAAAATTTTCTATAGAAAATTTTTCATAACGAAAAATTTTCTATAGAAAATTTTTCATAACGAAAAATTTTCTATAGAAAATTTTTTATAACGAAAAATTTTCTATAGAAAATTATTTATAACGAAAAATTTTCTATAGAAAATTTTTTATAACGAAAAATTTTCTATAGAAAATTTTTTATAACGAAAAATTTTCTATAGAAAATTTTTTATAACGAAAAATTTTCTATAGAAAATTTTTTATAACGAAAAATTTTCTATAGAAAATTTTTTATAACGAAAAATTTTCTATAGAAAATTTTTTATAACGAAAAATTTTCTATAGAAAATTTTTTATAACGAAAAATTTTCTATAGAAAATTTTTTATAACGAAAAATTTTCTATAGAAAATTTTTTATAACGAAAAATTTTCTATAGAAAATTTTTTATAACGAAAAATTTTCTATAGAAAATTTTTTATAACGAAAAATTTTCTATAGAAAATTTTTTATAACGAAAAATTTTCTATAGAAAATTTTTTATAACGAAAAATTTTCTATAGAAAATTTTTTATAACGAAAAATTTTCTATAGAAAATTTTTTATAACGAAAAATTTTCTATAGAAAATTTTTTATAACGAAAAATTTTCTATAGAAAATTTTTTATAACGAAAAATTTTCTATAGAAAATTTTTTATAACGAAAAATTTTCTATAGAAAATTTTTTATAACGAAAAATTTTCTATAGAAAATTTTTTATAACGAAAAATTTTCTATAGAAAATTTTTTATAACGAAAAATTTTCTATAGAAAATTTTTTATAACGAAAAATTTTCTATAGAAAATTTTTTATAACGAAAAATTTTCTATACAAAATTTTTTATAACGAAAAATTTTCTATACAAAATTTTTTATAACGAAAAATTTTCTATAGAAAATTTTTTATAACGAAAAATTTTCTATAGAAAATTTTTTATAACGAAAAATTTTCTATAGAAAATTTTTTATAACGAAAAATTTTCTATAGAAAATTTTTTATAACGAAAAATTTTCTATGGAAAATTTTTTATAACGAAAAATTTTCTATAGAAAATTTTTTATAACGAAAAATTTTCTATAGAAAATTTTTTATAACGAAAAATTTTCTATAGAAAATTTTTTATAACGAAAAATTTTCTATAGAAAATTTTTTATAACGAAAAATTTTCTATAGAAAATTTTTTATAACGAAAAATTTTCTATAGAAAATTTTTTATAACGAAAAATTTTCTATAGAAAATTTTTTATAACGAAAAATTTTCTATAGAAAATTTTTTATAACGAAAAATTTTCTATAGAAAATTTTTTATAACGAAAAATTTTCTATAGAAAATTTTTTATAACGAAAAATTTTCTATAGAAAATTTTTTATAACGAAAAATTTTCTATAGAAAATTTTTTATAACGAAAAATTTTCTATAGAAAATTTTTTATAACGAAAAATTTTCTATAGAAATTTTTTTTATAACGAAAATTTTTGTATAGAAATTTTTTTTTATAACGAACAATTTTAAATCGTCCAAGATTTTAATAAAGATTCAGAATATACATGAATTTTGGTTCTTGAGCCAATATTAAGAACAATTACAAACGGAATGACAATCTCAATATAGCCCCCATTCTTTTTGATGCTGGGTATATTTATGACATTTTCACGAAATTCTAAGATTTCAAATCGTAGATATGGCGAAACTGTTTAAGATATCGACACCATTTTTTCTGAGTTTTATTATCTTATTTGTTTGTTTTATGATACCAAAACGATAATTTATGATTTAAAATATTTGTTGAACAAAATTTTCAAAAAATCAAAAGATGATTTTTAAAACCGAATCGAGAAAAAAATAAAATTTTGTCATATGAAAAAAACGAACCCCCTAAGTCATATTTAAACGAAAACTATAGCTATGACAAGCTTATAATTCAATTTTTTCATACAAAATTCCTACTTTAAGACAATGATTATTTTATAATTCGTTTATGAATTAGGGGGTAAGTAAATTTGATAACATTTTGACAAAACTTAGCCATTTAGTGTTTGCAGGCCACATAAATTGTAAATCATGTCTTATTTTGGAATTTCTTAAATGAAGTTTTTGACATTCAAAGTAAAAAATCAGGTATTTTTGAAATAATGCTCCCTCTAGCGGCGTTAAGCATTACATCATTATCACGCCGTCGATGTTAAAGAAATAAAATTAGCTTTGGAGCAAAAAGGTAGTCTGCTCAAATTTAAACACGAGTCTCAACCCACAGTAGACTCTTGAACGAAATAATTTCAATTAAGAGGCTAGAAACTTAAATAGTCATGGACTTCTTGAACCGCCGTCGTATAACGAACAAAAAAAAACGAGAAAACATCTATTACATTTGAGAACAAAAGAAAAAAGTTGTTTATTGATTGCAACTGCCAAGCAAGTGCAAAACGTGATGCTAATTTTTTATTACATTTTTTTTTCAACTATTAGTTACTATATTATATTTATTACCTTTACAGGAAACGGAAGTTTCATATAAATTCAAATAAAATATCTAAGGATTGAGATAAGATTTTTTTTAAATTTTCTGAAATCTTTCCATCCATGGTCCAAAGATTTAAGAAAATCGACAAATTCCAGTTGATTTTTAGGATAATAATTCACATTGAAAAAAAGTTTGTTTTAACTTGAAGCTGTGACCAGACAAAATTTCAATTCCCAAAAATTTGTTTGTTTTTTTAAAAATTTCTTCGTATAAACATTTTTTTGATTTCACTCCTTAGCCTTTTTTCAAAATTACTACATATTTGTGAATTTTGACAGTTTTGTTATTTGCATAATTTTTTTTAAAGCTACGACAATATAAATATTGACTAGGACATTATTATAAAGTACATTCATAACTGAAGCTGTCACAAATAGTATCTGTCAAAAACTGTAATAATAATGATGATGTAGAAAAATTTATGATGTTGTTAAATTTGTACAAACACGTCCTGGCATACCCTACATCAATTCCAGAAAACCAATCGGAATTAAATATTTTGAAATAATTCTAAACACTTAAATTATGATACATTTTTTTTTCGAAATTTAACGATTTCAAATCGCTGGTTCGGCGAAACGTTTCAAGATATTGATCTCAATAACTTTAAGTTTCATTCTGCCTTTTGTCTACCTCAAAATACCGATGGGTGAATTTTTAATTTTAATTATTTGTTAAACAAATTTTTAAGAAAATATATTAGGAATCGAACCTATTGTACAAAGTACAAAATTTTACATAAAAAAAATTTTTCCATAGAAAATTTTTTATAAATAATAATTTTTCCATACAAAATTTTTCGATATAAAAATGTTTCTGCAGAAAATTTTTCATGATAAAAATTTTGCTACAGGAAATTTTTCGTTAAAAAAATTTTCTATAGAAAATTTTTATTTATAAAAAATTTTTCTATAGAAAATTTTTATTTATAAAAAATTTTTCTGTACAAATTTTTCGTTATAAAAAATTTTTCGTTATACAAAAAACTTTTCTATAGAAAATTTTTCGTTATAAAAAATTTTTCTATAGAAAATTTTTTGTTAAACAAATTTTCTTTATAGAAAGTTTTTGGTTATAAAAAAATTTTGTATGGAAAGTTTTTGGTTATATTTTTCTATAGAGAATTTTTCGTTTTAAAAAACTTTTGTCATAAAAATTGTTTCTATAGAAATTTTTCTATAGAAAATTGTTCGTTACAGAAAATATTTCGTAATATTTCTATAGAAAAATTTTTTGTAACGAAAAATTTTAAATAGAAAAATTTTTACAACGAAAATTTTTTTATAATGAAAAATTTTCTGTAGAAAATTTTTTTTGACGAAAATTTTTTTCCTATAGAAAATTTTTTCGTTACAGAAAATATTTCGTTATAAATATATTTCTATATACAAATTTTCGTTATTAAAATTTTTAATTGAAAAATTTTTCTATAGAACAATATTTCGTTATAAAAAATTTTACTGTAGAAAATTTTTGGTCATATTTTTATTTTTTTTTTAAATTTTTCGTTAGAAAAGTTTTTCTATAGAAAATTTTTCATTATAAAAAATTTTTCTTTATAAAGACTTTTTTCTGTAGAAAATTTTTCGTTAAAAAAAAATTATCTATAGAAAATTTTTAGTCATAAAAATTCATTCTATAGAAAATTTTTCGTCATAAGAATTTTTTCTATAGAAAATTTTTTGTTATAAAAAATTTTTCTATAGAAAATTTTTCGTTGTAAAAATTTTTCTATGGAAAATTTTTCGTCACAAAAATTTTTTCTATAGAAAATTTTTCGCCATAAAAGTTTTTCTATAGAAAATTTTTCGTCTTAAATGCTCTTTCTATAGAAAATTGTTCATAATAAATTTTTTTTTCTATAGAAAATTTTTCAATAAAAAAAATTTTTTGTTTAGAAAATTTTTCATTATAAAAAATTTTTTTATAGAAAATTCTTCGTTATAAAAAATTTTTCTATAAAAAATTTTTCGTTATAAAAAATTTTTTTATAGAAATTTTTTGTTTTAAAAAATATTCCAATAGAAAATTTTAATTTACAAAAAAATTTTTTATAGAAAAATTTTCGCTATAAAAAATGTTTCTATTTATAAAAAATTTTACTATAGAAAATTTTTCGTTATAAATAATTTTCTATAGAAAATTTTTTATTATAAAAAATTTATCGTTATAAAAAAACGTTCTTAAATAAAAATTTTTCTATAGAAAATTTTTTGTTAATAAAAATTTTTTGTTAATAAAAAATAAAATTTTTCGTTATAAAAAATTTTTCCATAGAAAATTTTTTATCATAAAATTTTTTTCTATAGAAAATTGGCTATTAAAATTTTACTTTTAAAAATTTTTCTATAAAAAATTTTTTAAAAAGGTTTATCAAAATTTGGGACATCAAACATTTAATTAAAAAGTTTTACTGTAGTGTATTGCACTAAGAATCCCAATTTATTACAATTATTTATTATTGTAATAAATAGTTTTTTGATAAAACCAAAAAATGTTGGTGGGGAAACCTTTCCTCGACGCGTTTCGATGGTTGGTTAGACCATCTCATCAGGAGGATTATCCCTAATTCTAGACAGAGCGAAAACCTCACATTATGTATAATTTGAGGGACTGAATAAATACGAATTATTATTATTGTGTCCAACAAATATCAACATAAAGCGCAGATTATCATCCGAACAGAAACACACAAACATTTTTCAGTTTTATCATTTCTTTATTTCCCACACTTTTGTTGTTGCTTTGTTGGCGACTAAGACAAAAGTGCTATAAAGGGGGTTCAAAGAAAGATTTAAATAAACAAAAGTTTATTTTAAAGCTTGGCACATGTGCAGCCGTATATTTATTAAAAAGGTTTATCAAAATTTGGGACATCAAACATTTAATTAAAAAGTTTTACTGTAGTGTATTGCACTAAGAATCCCAATTTATTACAATTATTTATTATTGTAATAAATAGTTTTTTGATAAAACCAAAAAATGTTGGTGGGGAAACCTTTCCTCGACGCGTTTCGATGGTTGGTTAGACCATCTCATCAGGAGGATTATCCCTAATTCTAGACAGAGCGAAAACCTCACATTATGTATAATTTGAGGGACTGAATAAATACGAATTATTATTATTGTGTCCAACAAATATCAACATAAAGCGCAGATTATCATCCGAACAGAAACACACAAACATTTTTCAGTTTTATCATTTCTTTATTTCCCACACTTTTGTTGTTGCTTTGTTGGCGACTAAGACAAAAGTGCTATAAAGGGGGTTCAAAGAAAGATTTAAATAAACAAAAGTTTATTTTAAAGCTTGGCACATGTGCAGCCGTATATTTATTAAAAAGGTTTATCAAAATTTGGGACATCAAACATTTAATTAAAAAGTTTTACTGTAGTGTATTGCACTAAGAATCCCAATTTATTACAATTATTTATTATTGTAATAAATAGTTTTTTGATAAAACCAAAAAATGTTGGTGGGGAAACCTTTCCTCGACGCGTTTCGATGGTTGGTTAGACCATCTCATCAGGAGGATTATCCCTAATTCTAGACAGAGCGAAAACCTCACATTATGTATAATTTGAGGGACTGAATAAATACGAATTATTATTATTGTGTCCAACAAATATCAACATAAAGCGCAGATTATCATCCGAACAGAAACACACAAACATTTTTCAGTTTTATCATTTCTTTATTTCCCACACTTTTGTTGTTGCTTTGTTGGCGACTAAGACAAAAGTGCTATAAAGGGGGTTCAAAGAAAGATTTAAATAAACAAAAGTTTATTTTAAAGCTTGGCACATGTGCAGCCGTATATTTATTAAAAAGGTTTATCAAAATTTGGGACATCAAACATTTAATTAAAAAGTTTTACTGTAGTGTATTGTGTATATTTATTCAGTCCCTCAAATTATACATAATGTGAGGTTTTCGCTCTGTCTAGAATTAGGGATAATCCTCCTGATGAGATGGTCTAACCAACCATCGAAACGCGTCGAGGAAAGGTTTCCCCACCAACATTTTTTGGTTTTATCAAAAAACTATTTATTACAATAATAAATAATTGTAATAAATTGGGATTCTTAGTGCAATACACTACAGTAAAACTTTTTAATTAAATGTTTGATGTCCCAAATTTTGATAAACCTTTTTAATAAATATACGGCTGCACATGTGCCAAGCTTTAAAATAAATTTTTGTTTATTTAAATCTTTCTTTGAACCCCCTTTATAGCACTTTTGTCTTAGTCGCCAACAAAGCAACAACAAAAGTGTGGGAAATAAAGAAATGATAAAACTGAAAAATGTTTGTGTGTTTCTGTTCGGATGATAATCTGCGCTTTATGTTGATATTTGTTGGACACAATAATAATAATTCGTATTTATTCAGTCCCTCAAATTATACATAATGTGAGGTTTTCGCTCTGTCTAGAATTAGGGATAATCCTCCTGATGAGATGGTCTAACCAACCATCGAAACGCGTCGAGGAAAGGTTTCCCCACCAACATTTTTTGGTTTTATCAAAAAACTATTTATTACAATAATAAATAATTGTAATAAATTGGGATTCTTAGTGCAATACACTACAGTAAAACTTTTTAATTAAATGTTTGATGTCCCAAATTTTGATAAACCTTTTTAATAAATATACGGCTGCACATGTGCCAAGCTTTAAAATAAACTTTTGTTTATTTAAATCTTTCTTTGAACCCCCTTTATAGCACTTTTGTCTTAGTCGCCAACAAAGCAACAACAAAAGTGTGGGAAATAAAGAAATGATAAAACTGAAAAATGTTTGTGTGTTTCTGTTCGGATGATAATCTGCGCTTTATGTTGATATTTGTTGGACACAATAATAATAATTCGTATTTATTCAGTCCCTCAAATTATACATAATGTGAGGTTTTCGCTCTGTCTAGAATTAGGGATAATCCTCCTGATGAGATGGTCTAACCAACCATCGAAACGCGTCGAGGAAAGGTTTCCCCACCAACATTTTTTGGTTTTATCAAAAAACTATTTATTACAATAATAAATAATTGTAATAAATTGGGATTCTTAGTGCAATACACTACAGTAAAACTTTTTAAAAATTTTTTCGTTTAGAAAAATTTTCTATAGAAAATTTTTCGGTCTGAAAATTTTTTTTAAGAAAATTTTTCGTTACAAAAGTTTTTTCTATAGAAAATTTTTCGTTAAAAAAAAATTTCTTTATAAACGATTTTTCTAAATAAAATTTTTCGTTATAAAAAAGTTTTTTATAGAAAATTTTTTATTATAAAAATTTTTCTATAGAAAATTTTTCGTTGTAAAAATTTTTCGTTGTAAAAAATTTTTCTATAAAAAAATTTTGCAATAACTCAAAAACTATTCCATGGACAAAAGGCATCGCCCCTCAAACCTAACCTAAGCATCCAATGACTCTTTTTTTTCTTCGGAAAAATATTAAATAAAGAGAAGAATAATATAGTTAAATCCAGACAATCACACCTTTCATTCAACAAGTTACCATGGGTGGTCCTATGACGGAAATGTCATAAATATAAGTATATTCATAATCTTGAATTTGAATAAGATACATATGTCTTGTAAAAGTATTAAGAAGACTTAAAACGTAGTTAACATCTGTTCTCATAGTGTGAGGCACTTTTTATACCCTACACCATCTTACGTAAAATAGGGAACTATAAGTTTGTAATGTTTTATGTAAAGCATAGATATATTGGGCTGAGTATATCAATTTCTTGAGAGTCACTTTATATAACGATTTCATATGAAAATTTTATGAAATGCCACACAGTTCACCATTGCTTTCGATATTTGCCAATATCGGTTCATTACGGGTACCTGCCACAGAACTGACTTCGGAAATTGAGATTTTTTTGAGAAAATTTTTCGATACAAAAGTTTTATATACAAAATTTGTATAGTATACAAATTTTAAAGAAAAAAATTTTAGGTCTAAAAATTTTATGTAAAAACTTTTTGGTATAAAAATTTTATACAATAATTTTTTTGGTATAAAAATTTTATGTAGAAATTTTTTTGGTATAAAAATTTTATATAGAAAATTTTTCGAAATAAAAATTTTATATAGAAAATTTTTCGGTATAAGAATATTATGTAGAAAATTTCTCGGTATGAGAATATTATGTAGAAAATTTCTCGGTATAAAAATTTTATATAGAAAATTTTTCGGTATAAAAATTTTATATAGAAAATTTTTCGGTATAAAAATTTTATATAGAAAATTTTTCGGTATAAAAATTTTATATAGAAAATTTTTCGGTATAAAAATTTTATATAGAAAATTTTTCGGTATAAAAATTTTATATAGAAAATTTTTCGGTATAAAAATTTTATATAGAAAATTTTTTGGTATAAAAATTTTATATAGAGAATTTTTCGGTATGGGAATATTATGTAGAAAATTTTTCGGCATAAAAATTTTATATAGAAAATTTTTCGATATAAAAATTTTATATAGAAAATTTCTCGATATAAAAATTTTATATAGAAAATTTTTCGGTATAAAAATTTTATATAGAAAATTTTTCGGTATAAAAATTTTATATAGAAAATTTTTCGATATAAAAATTTTATATAGAATATTTTTCGATATAAAAATTTTATATATAAAATTGATCGATATAAAAATTTTCCATAGAAAATTTTTCGATATAAAATTTTTATATAGAAACTTTTTCGGTATGGGAATATTATGTAGAAAATTTTTCGGCATAAACATTTTATAAATAAAATTTTTCGATATAAAAATTTTATATAGAAAATTTTTCGGTATAAAAATTTTATATAGAAAATTTTTCGATATAAAAATTTTCCATAGAAAATTTTTCGATATAAAAATTTTATATAGAAACTTTTTCGGTATGGGAATATTATGTAGAAAATTTTTCGGCATAAACATTTTATAAATAAAATTTTTCGATATAAAAATTTTATATAGAAAATTTTTCGATATAAAAATTTTATATAGAAAATTTTTCGATATAAAAATTTTTCGGTCTAAAAATTTTATGTAGAAAGTTTTTCGGTATAAAAATTTTAGTTTAGAAAATATTTTGGCATCAAATTTTTATGTAGAAAATTTTTTGATGTAAAAATTTTATATGGAAAATTTTTCGATATAAAAATTGTATATAGAAATTTTTTCGGTATAAAAATTTTATATAGAAAATTTTTTGGTATAAAAATTTTATACAGAAAATTTTTCGGTATAAGAATATTATGTAGAAAATTTCTCGGTATAAGAATATTATGTAGAAAATTTCTCGGTATAAAAATTATTATGTTTTTCTCGGTATAAAAATTTTATATAGAAAATTTTTCGATATAAAAAAATTTTATATATAAAATTTATCGATATAAAAATTTTATGTAGAAAATTTTTCGCCATTAAAATTTTATAAAGAAAATTTTTCTACATAAAAATTTTATATAGAAAAGTTTTCGATATAAAAATTTTATATAGAAAATTTTTCGATATAAAAATTTTTCGGTCTAAAAATTTTATGTAGAAAATTTTTCGATATAAAAATTTTATATAGAAAATTTTTCGATATAAAAATTTTTCGGTCTAAAAATTTTATGTAGAAAGTTTTTCGGTATAAAAATTTTATATAGAAAATTTTTCGGTATAAAAATTTTAAATAGAAAATTTTCGGTATAAAAATTTTATATAGAAAATTTTTTGGTATAAAAATTTTATATAGAAAATTTTTTGGTATAAAATTTTTGTATAAAAAATTTTTGGTATAAAAATTTCATATAGAAAATTTTTCGTATAAAAATTTTATATAGAAAAGTTTTCGATATAAAAATTTAATATAGAAAATTTTTCAATATAAAAATTTTTCGGTCTAAAAATTGTATGTAGAAAGTTTTTCGGTATAAAAATTTTATTTTAGAAAATATTTTGGCATCAAGTTTTTATATAGAAAATTTTTTGATGTAAAAATTTTATATGGAAAATTTTTCGATATAAAAATTGTATATAGAAATTTTTTCGGTATAAAAATTTTATATAGAAAATTTTTTGGTATAAAAATTTTATACAGAAAATTGTTCGGTATAAGAATATTATGTAGAAAATTTCTCGGTATAAAAATTATTATGTAGAAAATTTCTCGGTATAAAAATTTTATATAGAAAATTTTTCGATAAAAAAAAAATTTATATATAAAATTTATCGATATAAAAATTTTCCATAGAAAATTTTTCGATACAAAAATTTTCCATAGAAAATTTTTCGATATAAAAATTTTCCATAGAAAATTTTTCGGCATTAAAATTTTATAAAGAAAATTTTTCTACATAAAAATTGTATATAGAAAAGTTTTCGATATAAAAATTTTATACAGAAAATTTTTAGATATAAAAATTTTTCGGTATAAAAATTTTATATAGAAAATTTTTCGATATAAAAATTTTATATAGAAAATTTTTCGATATAAAAATTTTATATAGAAAATTTTTTGATATAAAAATTTTATATAGAAAATTTTTCGATATAAAAATTTTATATAGAATTTTTTTCTATATAAAAATTTTATATAGAATTTTTTTCTATATAGAAATTTTATATAGAAAATTTTCGATATACAAATTTTATATCGAAAGTTTTTTGGTGCAAAAATTTTATATAGAAAATTTTTCGGTATAAAAATTTTATATAGAAAATGTTTTGGTATAAAAATTTTATATAGAAAATTTTTCGATATAAAAATTTTATATAGAAAATTTTTCGATATAAAAATTTTATATAGAAAATTTTTCGATATAAAAATTTTATATAGAAAATTTTTCGATATAAAAATTTTATATAGAAAATTTTTCGATATAAAAATTTTATATAGAAAATTTTTTGATATAAAAATTTTATACAGAAAATTTTTCGATATAAAAATTTTATATAGAATTTTTTTCTATATAAAAATTTTATATAGAATTTTTTTCTATATAAAAATTTTATATAGAAATTTTATATAGAAAATTTTCGATATACAAATTTTATATCGAAAGTTTTTTGGTGCAAAAATTTTAGATAGAAAATTTTTGTGTATTCAAAATTTATATAAAAATTTTTTTTTTTACCAATTTACAATCTGCTAGTGCTCTCCACTGCTCTAAACCCTAAAAAAAACCTTTTTCAGTCAAAATTTGACCTCAAGGCTTCATGGTATCATATGGTCGGAGTTGACCGACTATAATACTGTCATACTTGTTTGTTATTTGTCTTCATTTTGCTGCTTAAGGCATTTTCCATCAATTCTATCACTATGACAATATTAGTACACAGTTGGTACTGACACAATCGTCTAAGATGAAAACAAAAAAAAAAAAAAAAAACAAAAAGAATGGTTTAAGTTTTCCAATGACAATATTTTATGGTTTACAACCTTCCCCACTCACGTCATTCCATGTTTTAAATTTCTACTACGTGCCCTTAAAGCAGGTGCTAGAGCTGTAGCTCTGGCAACAGCATCGGTTAATAGGGCATAGAGTGGGCGGACAGGCATTGACTTTGAGAAAGACAATCTAAAGTAAAAGGTAAACATGCAAAGTGGGTGTAAACGACATTACACGTCTTTGTAACATCATCACTTAAGCGCAATTGCTAACACTAATGCCCCGGAGGCTTTTCAAAAGGCATTTTGTTTTATTGATTCCATTCGTGCTGATTTGCATACAAAACAAAAAAAAGTACATAGAACTTTTTCTCTGAAACGCATAACAATAAGTCAAATAAAAAAAGAATTAGCATAAAGTTAGGAAACGAAAAAAAATTTGGAAATTAACATATTCAAGTTTTTGTTCATAGTTTTGAAATAATCCTAAACTAATTTGAGAGGAAAAATTCTTCGGAAAGAAAAAATTAGATTTATGAAACAAAATAAATCTAAAGTGGCCAGAAACGACAATAGCCAGAATATAACTGAAATAATATTAAAATAACTATAAAATAGCCTGACCTAAATATTTAATATTCTTTTACATTGAGATGTGAATAACTCCAAAACCATACATCGCTCAAAAAACTTGTGATAGCTGCTATTAAGGGTAATTTTATTCTTAATCCTTTGATATATTTTCAATAAAATTAGATGAGTCGTTTTCTATATATGGTAATGTAACTAGGACAACTTCTTATTAATTTTTTTAAAAATACAATTTTTTCGATTTTGCACAAGAAAATAAATATTTTTTTTGCGTTGTAATGCGAATAACTCCAAAATCGTTGATCGCACTCAAAACTTGAGTAGCACGACTTAAAGGAAATTTTGTTCTTAATCATTTAATGTATTTTCAATAAAATTGGATAAGTCATTTTCAATATATTGTAATATAACTAGGACAACCTCGTCAAAAAACCCAAATTTACAAAAAAAAAAAAAAATAATACTGATACAAAATTTTAAATTTCGGTTGTTTTTGTACTTGAGAGATCAAAGCCCACAAGAAATATAGTTTAAAATAGTTTTTGGTTTATTCGGCTCCGAATTTTGTTTGAGAAACAAAAATAAACCAAAAATAAGTTATGAGTTTATCAATGAAAGATTTATAAAAAAAATTTTAGTTTGTCATTACTTTTGGCATTACTTTATATTTTAATACTAAGAAAATGTAAAAACTCTTTCGTTTTAAACCTTTAAATAACAAACTTATAAACTAAATAGCAGCAAATACACTTTGCCTTGATTGGAATAGGGAATTAGAAAGTTTGATCCGATAATGGCATTTTCTATCTACTAATTTTGAGATGGTCTCTTATCATAATTGTTAGAAAATTTTCGAGATAGATTTTATAAAAAAAAAAATTTTCTATATAAAAATTTTGTAAAGAAAATTTAATATAGAAAATTTTCGACAAAAATTTTTTTAAATAGAAACTTTTTGTTAAGAAAAGTTTATATAGAAAATTTTCGATATAAAAATTTTATTTGGAAAATTTTCGATATAAAAATTTTATTTGTAAAATTTAAAAAGAAATTTATTAGGCAATGTTTATATAATTTTTTTGGAAAATTTTTATATACATTTTGTTTTCGGAAAATTTTTATATAAACATTTTATAAAGAAAATTTTTGACAACAAATATTTATATAGAAAATTTTCGATATCAAAATTTTATGTACCAAATTTTCGATTAAAACATTTTATATAAAAAAAATTTCGATAAAAAAATTGTATGTAGAAAATTTTCGATACAAAAGTTTTATATCGAAAAATTTCAATATACAAATTTTATATAGAACATTTTTGATATGATAATTTTATTAAAAAAAATTTTGTAAAGAAAATTTTTGATATAAAAGCTATACATAAAAATTTTATATAGAAAATTTTCTATAAAAAAATTTTATAAAGAAAATTTTCGATAAAAAAATTGTATATAGAAAATTTTCGATAAAAAAATTTTATATAGAAAATTTTCAATAAAAAAATTTTATATAGAAAATTTTCGATAAAAAAATTTTATATAGAAAATTTTCGATAAAAAAAGTTTATATAGAAAATTTTCGATAAAAGAATTTTATATGGAAAATTTTCGATAAAAAATTTTATATAGAAATTATTCGTTAAAAAAATTTTATATAGAAAATTTTCGATGAAAGAATTTTATATGGAAAATTTTCGATAAAAAAATGTTATATAGAAAATATTCGTTAAAAAAAATTTTATATAAAAAATCCCCGATAAAAAAATTTCGTTAAGAAAATTTTCAATATAAAAATTTTGATATGAAAATTTTATATAGAAAATTTTGATATCAAATTTATAATAAAAAAAAAATTTATATAAAAAATTTTCCATATTAAAATTTTATATACAACATTTTTGGTAAAAAAATTTTATATAGAAAATTTTTGATAAAAAAAATGTATATAGAAAATTTTCGATAAAAAAATTAAAATCGAAAATTTTATATAGAGAATCTTAAATATAAAAATTTTGATATAGAAATTTTATTAAAAAAAAATTGTATATAAAAAATTGTCCATATTAAAGTTTTTATAGAAAATTTTTGATAAAAAAAATTTTATATAGAAAATTTTCGATAAAAAAAATTAATATAGAAAATTTTCGATAAAAAATTTTATATAGAAAATTTTCGAGAAAAAAATTTTATATAGAAAATTTTTGATAAAAAAAATTTTATATAAAAAATTTTCGATAAAAAAATGTTATATAGAAAATTTTTTTTATAGAGATTTTTAAATATAAAAATTTTATTAAAAGAAATCTCTATATAAAAATTTTATAAAAAAATTTTTGATATAAAAATTTTATGTAGAAAATTTTCTAAAAAAAAAATGTATATAGAAAATTTTCGATAATAAAATTATATATAGAAAATTTTCTATAAAAAAATTTTATATAGAAAATTTTCGATAAAAAAAAAATTCTATATAAAAATTTCATAAAGAAAATTTTTGATATAAAAATTTTCGATGAAAAAAATTTATATAGAAAATTTTCGATAAAAAATTTTATATAGAAAATTTTCGATAATAAAATTTTATATAATAAATTTACGTTAAAAAAATATTATATAGAAAATTTTCAATAAAAAATTTTTATTTAGAAAATTTTCGATAAAAAATTTTATATAGAAAATTTTCGATATAAAAATTTTATTAAAAATTAAATTTCTATATAAAAATTTTATATAGAAAATTTTCGTTAAAAAAAAAGAAAGAAAATTTTTGATATAAAAATTTTTTATAAAAAAAATTTTATATAAAAAATTTTCGATAAAAAAATTTTATATAGAAAAATTTCGATGAAAAAATTTTATATAGAAAATTTTCGATAAAGAAAATTTTATCTACAAAATTTTCGGTACAAAAATTTTATATAGAAAATTTTCTATATAAAAATATAAAAATTTTATATAAAAAATTTTTATTATAAAAATTTATACAGAAAATTTTCGATAATAAAATTTTATATAGAAAATTTTCTTTAAAAAAAATATTATATAAAAAATTTTCGATAAAAAAATTTTATATAGAAAATTTTGATATAAAAATTTTTGACAAAAAAATTTTATAAAAAAAAAATTTTATATAGAAAATTTTCGATAAAAAAATTTGATAAAGGAAATTTTTGATAAAAAAATTATATATAGAAAATTTATGATATAAAAATTTTATATAGAAAATTGTCGATGAAAAAAATTTGTATAGAAAATTGTCGATAAAGAAAATTTGTATAGAAAATTTTCGATAAAGAAAATTTGTATAGAAAATTTTCGATAATAAAATTTTGTATAGAAAATTTTCGGTAATAAAATTTTCAATAGAAAATTTTCGTTTAAAAACTATTATATAAAAAATTTTCAATAAAAATTTTTATATAGAAAATTTTCGATAAAAAATTTTATATAGAAAATTTTCGATATAAACATTTTATATAGAAAATTTTCAGTATAAAAATTTTATTAAAAAAAAAAAAATCTATATAAAAATTTTCGATAAAAAAATTTTATAAAGAAAATTTTTGATATAAAAATTTTATATAAAAAATTTTCGATAAAAAAATTTTATATAGAAAATTTTCGTTAAAAAAAAATTTATAAAGAAAATTTTTGATATAAAAATTTTTTATAAAAAATTTTCGATAAAAAAAATTTTATATAAAAAATTTTCGATAAAAAAATTTTATATAGAAAATTTTCGATGAAAAAATTTTATATAGAAAATTTTCGATAAAGAAAATTTTATCTACAAAATTTTTGGTACAAAAATTTTATATAGAAAATTTTCTATATAAAAATATAAAAATTTTATATAAAAAATTTTTATTATAAAAATTTATACAGAAAATTTTCGATAATAAAATTTTATATAGAAAATTTTCTTTAAAAAAAATATTATATAAAAAATTTTCGATAAAAAAATTTTATATAGAAAATTTTGATATAAAAATTTTTGACAAAAAAATTTTATAAAAAAAAATTTTTATATAGAAAATTTTCGATAAAAAAATTTGATAAAGGAAATTTTTGATAAAAAAATTATATATAGAAAATTTATGATATAAAAATTTTATATAGAAAATTGTCGATAAAGAAAATTTGTATAGAAAATTGTCGATAAAGAAAATTTGTATAGAAAATTTTCGATAAAGAAAATTTGTATAGAAAATTTTCGATAATAAAATTTTGTATAGAAAATTTTCGGTAATAAAATTTTCAATAGAAAATTTTCGTTTAAAAACTATTATATAAAAAATTTTCAATAAAAATTTTTATATAGAAAATTTTCGATAAAAAATTTTATATAGAAAATTTTCGATATAAACATTTTATATAGAAAATTTTCAGTATAAAAATTTTATTAAAAAAAAAAAAATCTATATAAAAATTTTCGTTAAAAAAGTTTTATAAAGAAAATTTTTGATATAAAAATTTTATATAAAAAATTTTCGATAAAAAAATTTTATATAGAAAATTTTCGATAAAAAAAATGTATAAACAAAATTTTCGCTACAAAAATTTTATATAGAAAATTTTCTATATAAATAAAAATTTTGATATCAAAATCTTGTATAAAAATTTTATATAGAAAACTTTCGATATAGAAATTTTATATAGAAAATTTTCGATAAAAAAATTTTATATAGAAAATTTTCTATAAAAAAATTTACATACAAAATTTTTTTTGTCGAAGACTTTCGATAAAAACATTTTATATAAAAAAATTTTGAAATATTAATTTTATATGGAAAATTATAGCCAATCGCCTATTTAATAGATCAATAGCAAATGTGAATTATATTTAATAGAATCAGACTTGACCGACTAATACTTTTCTAGATGTAATGTTTCAAATTTTTCGGAAATACGAGAATTATATATCTTTTGCAAATAATTTTAAAACTTTCAAAACCTTATTCAAATTGTATTGAGTGTAATTGTTAAATTACTTGTACTTATATTAGATTGGTAGTGGATAATATTCGTTCTAACAACAGAATCACGTGCTAGATTGAAGTCATTTAATTCAATTTTGCCTGTGACACGTTAAAGATATTTATGTTTAATGTTAATGCACAAGTCGATTTAATTTGATAATAAATTTTAAAGCCAAGATAAAGGACTGTATTAGGGTGATCCTTAATTAAAACAATATTATTATGAAAAAACTTAAGAATAAAAACCTTTTATACAAAAGCGTTTTATAGCATCAGCGATATAAAGACACGTATTAACCTTAATCTTTGGACCTAAAATTTTGTGAGGCTAATTTTTCTTGTACCTATAAATAACCGACTTTTTGGTTCATCCTAATGTATATACAGACAATGACCATTATATGTTTATAAATATTCAAAAAATACTTTCATGTTGACTAACTCAATTTTGTATGAACTAAAATTGATTTGAACTGAAGATTTCTGCAAAGAATTTGTTTATCATTTTTTATTATTGTACCCGGATTTTAAATTAATTTGTTATTGAGGAATCTCAATAACAAATTTCAAAAATAATTTGTTATTGAGATTTCTAGTTAAAATTTCTGTAAAATATTTTTAGAGAAAATTTTATTATAAAATATTAGTAACTGTAGTAAAACTGTAACTAAAAATTTTTTATTCAAAAATGTTCAAAAAAAAAAAAGAACAATTTTGTTCAGAAATTTTTAAATAGAATTTTTTTTAATTGTTCATTTCCTTCATTATTCTATAGAATTTTTTTTTGTAGAAAGTTTTTCAATACAAAACTTTTATATAACAAATTTTTAGAAACAAATATTATTCCATTAAAATTTTTTTCGATATTAAAACTTTATGTAGAAAATTTTCAATATAAAAATTTTACACAGAAAATTTTTGATATAAAAATTGTATATGTATAGAAAATTTTGATATAAATACAATATATACAAAATTTCGGTATTAAAACTTAATATAGAAAATTTTCGATAAAAAAGATTTATATTGAAATTGTTCGATATTAAAATTTTATATTGAAAATTTTCTACAAAAAAAGTTTATCTAGAAAAATTTCGAGAAAAAAATTTTGTTAAGAAAATATAAAAATTTAGTATTAAATAATTTCGATATAAAAATTTTCTAAAGGAAATTTTTAAGATAAAAATTTTCTAACAAAAATTTTTGAAAGAAAATTTCCAATATCAAAATTTTATATAGAAAATTTTCATATTAAAATTTTATGTTAAAATTTTATATAGAAATTTTTGATATACAAATGTAATACAGAAAATTTTTGATTAAAAAATTTTCAATATAAAAATTTTGTATTGATAAAAATGTTTTATATGGAAAATTTTCGATATAAAAATTTTTTATAGAAAATTTTTGATAAAAACATTTTATAAAAATTTTATATAGAAAATTTTAATATAAAAACATTTTATAAAAATTTTATATAGAAAATTTTAATATAAAAATTCTAAATCAAAAATTTTTGATAAAAACATTTTATATAGAAAATTTTCGATATAAAAATTTTATATAAAAAATTTTGATAAAAAAAATTTTCAATAAAAAAATTTTGTATAGAAAATTTTCAATATAAAATTTGTATATAGAAAATTTTTAATATAAAAAATTTGATACAGAAAATTTTCAATAAAAAAATTTATATAGAAAATTTTTAATATAAAAATTTTATATAGAAAATTTTGATAAAAAAATTTTGTATAGAAAATTTTCAATAAAAAAATTTTATATAGAAAATTTTCAATATAAAAATTTTATAAAGAAAATTTTTGATGAAAAAATTTTATATAGAAAATTTTCGATATAAAAATTTTATATAAAAAGTTTTGATAATAAAATTTGTACAGAAAATTTTCAATAAAAAAATGTTATATAGAAAATTTTCAATAAAAAAATTTTATACAGAAAATTTTTAATATAAAAAATTTTATACAAAAAATTTTCCATAAAAAAATTTTATGTAGAAAATTTTTAATATAAAAATTTTATATAGAAAATTTTGATAAAAAAATTTTGTACAGAAAATTTTTCATAAAAAAATTTCTTAAGAAAATTTTCAATAAAAGAATTTTAGATAGAAAATTTTCAATATAAAAATTTTATATAGAAAATTTTCGATATAAAAATTTTATAAGGAATATTTTTATATATTAAAATTTTATATAAAAGTTTTTTATTTAAAAATTTTATACAGAAAAATTTTATATGGAAAATTTTCAATATAAAAATTTTGTATTGAAAACTTTTGATAAAAAATTTTATATAGAAAATTTTCGAAATAAAAATTTTATATAGAAATTTCAACATAAAAATTTTATATCGAAAATTTTCTATATAATAATTTTATATAGAAAATTTTCAATATTTATACAGAAAATTTTCAATACAAAAATTTTATATAGAAAATTTCCAATATAAAAATTTTATAAGGAATATTTTTATATGTTAACATTTTATATAGAAGTTTTTTATTTAAAAATTTCATACAGAAAAATTTTATATGGAAAATTTTCAATATAAAAATTTTGTATTGAAAATTTTTGATAAAAACTTTTATATAGAAAATTTTCGAAATAAAAATTTTATATAGAATATTTCCAATATGAAAAGTTTATATTGAAAATTTCCAATATAAAAATTTTATATAGAAATTTTTATATTAAAATTATATATAGAAATTTTTGATATACAAATTTTATACAGAAAAAATTTTATATAGAAAATTTTCAATATAAAAATTTTGTATTGAAAATTTTTGATAAAAAAAAATTGTACAGAAAATTTTTGATACAAAAATTTTATATAGAAAATTTTTAATATAAAAATTTTATATAGAAAATTTTTGTTAAAAAAAATTTATATCGAAAATTTTCGAAATAATAATTTTATATATAAAATTTTTGATAAAAAAAATTTTATATAGAACATTTTCGATAAGAAAAAATGTATTTAAAGAATTTTCTTTACAAAAGTTTTATATAGAAAATTTTTGATAAAAAAACTTTATATAGAAAATTTTCGATTTAAAAATTTAATATAGAAAATTTTCAATATAAAAATTTTATATAGAAAATTTTCATATAAACATTTTATATCAAATATTTTTAATGTAGAAAATTTTCGAAATAAAAATTCTATATAGAAAATTTTCGATAAAAAATTTTATATAGAAAATTTTCGATAAAAAAATTTTATAAAGAACATTTTTATATAAAAATTTTTCGATCAAAAAGACTTTGTATAGAAAATTTTCCATAGAAAATTTTCCATATAAAAATTTTATATAGAAAATTTTTGATGTAAAAATTTTTATTTAGAAAATTTTTGTAAAAAAAATTTGATAAAGAAAATTTTCGATATAAACATTTTTTATAGAAAATTTTAAATATGAAAATTTTGAATATAGATTTAAAAATTTTATATAGAAAATTCTCAAAAATTTTCTATATAAAATTTTTATATCAAAAAATTTCTACACAAAATTTGTATACCAAAAATGTTCTATATATTTTTTTTTCTATTTGATAAATATCAAATTTTGTAAAATTGTTCGCAAAATACGTAAGTTTTTTTTAACAGAAAAATTAATGGTTCCTTCCTTTAGTAATAAAATTTGGAAGGTTTAGTTATGTCGATCTGTGATAGCCTTTAAAACTTTTAGTATACGAATATTTGTATCTCGATGAATTGTTAACAAAGTAAATTTATAGCTAATCTTGTATAAATATTTCTTTTAGTTATTTGGGAGTTTTAGCTGTAATAAAGGACACTCTTCGTGGAAAATTATGAAAGGGATATTTCATTTTTAATAATAATTTAATATTTTGTTTGAAATCTATACAGAAAATAAATTTATGTTTAAGTTTCTCTTCGAATTTCAAAGTTATTTTGGTTGTTTGTTGATCATAACGAATATTTTTATATTGAATTGTCATTCAATCGAATTGTTTTTTTACGTTGTTATATTCTTTTTAATGAAAATCAAATATTTTATATTGACATTTGATAACACCGGGACACCACAGGTGATATTAAAAAAAGAAATGAAATAAAAAAAGTGAAACAAAAGGTTATTCAATGTTGTTATACAATTTTTATAATTTAGAAAATTTTTCGTTACTAAAATTTTCTATGGAAATTTTTTTATTATAAAAATGTTTCTATAGAAAATTTTTCGGTAAACAAAATTTGTCTATAGAAAAATTTTCGTTATTACAATTTTTTTTAGAAAATTTTTGTTATAAAAATTTTTCTATAGAAAATTTTTCGGCATAACAAATATTTCTATAGAAAATTTTTGGTTACAAAAAATTTTTCTTTAGAAAATTTTTCGCTAAATGAATTTTTTTATAGAAAATTTTTAGTTAAAAAAACTTTTTATAGAAAAATTTTCGTAATTAAAATTTTTTTTAATAAAATTTTTGATATACAAATTTTTTTATAGAAAATTTTTACTTCTATCGAAAAATGTTGGTCATAGAAAATTATTCGTTATAAAAATTTTTCTATACAAAATTTTTCGTCATAAAAAAGATTTCTATAGAAAATTTTTGGTTACAAACAATTTTTCCTTAGAAAATTTTTCGTTAAAATAATTTTTCTATAGAAAATTTTTCGTTAAAAATAGTTTTCTATAGAAAAATTCTCATTATTAAATTTTTTTTTAGAAAATTTTTGATATAAAAATTTTTCTATAGAAAATTTTTACTTCTATAGAAAAATGTTGGTCATAAAAAATATTTCTATAGAAAATTATTCGTTACAAAAAAACTTTTCTATAGAAAATTTTTCGTTATAGAAAATTTTTCTATAGAAAATTTTTCGTTATAGAAAATATTTCTATAGAAAATTTTTCATTATAAAAA
Organism: Stomorhina lunata; assembly: GCA_933228675.1. Taxonomy (NCBI): domain Eukaryota; kingdom Metazoa; phylum Arthropoda; class Insecta; order Diptera; family Rhiniidae; genus Stomorhina; species Stomorhina lunata. The sequence goes on from OW121744.1 coordinate 14,160,879, forward strand.
ATTTTTCTATAGAAAATTTTTCGTTTGAAAAATTTTTCTATAGAAAATTTTTCGTTTGAAAAATTTTTCTTTAGAAAATTTTTTGTTACACAAATTTTTTCTATAGAAAATTTTTTGTTTAATCAAATTTTTTCTATAGAAAAATTTTCGTTATACAAATTTTTTCTATAGAAAAATTTTCGTTATTAAAATTTTTTTAGAAAATTTTTGTGATAATAATTTTTCTAAAGAAAATTTTTATTTAATAAAAATTTTTCTATAGAAAAATTTTTATCATCAAAAATATTTCTACAGAAAATTTTTAGTTATAAAAAAATTTTCCATAGAAAATTTTTCCTTATAAACCAAAAATAAATTCTATAGAAAATTTTTCGTTATGAAAAATTTTCCTATAGAAAATTTTTTGTTATAAAAAATATTTCGTTATAAAAACTTTTTCTTTAATAAATTTTTCTATTGAAAATTTTTCGTTAACAATATTTTTCTATAGAAAAATTTTCGGTATTAATATTTTTTTAGAAAATTTTTGTGATAAAAATTTGTCTAAAGAAAATTTTTCGTTATAAAAAATTTTTCTATAGCAAATTTTTCGTTATAAAAAACTTTTCTATAGAAAATTTTTCTATAGAAAATTTTTCGTTATAAAAAATGTTTCTATAGAAAATTTTTCGTTACAAAAAATTTTTCTATAGAAAAAATTTTCTATAGAAAATTTTTCATTATAAAAAAATTTTGTATAGAAAATTTTTCTTTATAAAAAAAATTTCTATAGAAAATTTTTCGTTATAAAAAAATTTTCTATAGAAAATTTTTCGTTATAAAAAAATTTTCTATAGAAAATTTTTCGTTATAAAAAAATTTTCTATAGAAAATTTTTCGTTATAAAAAAATTTTCTATTGAAAATTTTTCGTTATAAAAAAATTTTCTATAGAAAATTTTTCGTTATACAAATATTGTCTATAGAAAAATTTTCGTTATTAAATTTTTTTTTAGAAAATTTTTGTGATAATAATTTTTCTAAAGGAAATTTTTACTTAATAAAAATTTTTCTATAGAAAAATTTTCATCACCAAAAATATTTATACAGAAAATTTTTCGCTATAAAAAAATTTTCCATAGAAAATTTTTCCTTATAAACAATCTTTTCTATAGACAATTTTTCGTTAAAAAAATTTTCTATAGAAAATTTTTCGTTATAAAAAAATTTTCTGTAGAAAATTTTTCGTTATAAAAAAATTTTCTATAGAAAAAATTTTTCTATAGAAAATTTTTCGTTTTGAAAATTTTTTTATAGAAAATTTTTCGTTTTGAAAATTTTCTATAGAAAATTTTTCGTTTTGAAAATTTTTCTATAAAAATTTTTTCGTTTTAAAAAATTTTTCGTTATATAAAATTTTTCTACAGAAAATTTTTCGTTATAAAAAATTTCTCTATATAAAATTTTTCGTTACAAAAAATTTTTCTATAAAAAATTTTTTATTATATAAAAATTTTTCTATAGAAATTTTTTTTCTATAGAATATTTTCTTTTAAAAAAATTTTCTATAGAAAATTCTACGTTATAAAAAATTTTTCTATAGAAAATTTTTCGATATAAAGAATTTTTCCTTATAATTTTTTTTTTTTTATAGAAAGTTTTTCCTTTCAAAAAATGTTTCGTTATAAAAAATTTTTCGTTTTAAGAAAATTTTTCGTTTTTAGAAACTCTTCGTTGAAAAAATTTGTTTATAAAAAAATTTCGTTATAAAAGTTTTTATAGAAAACATTTATAAAATGTTTTTTATAAAAAAAATTTTCTACAGAAAATTTTTATTAAGAATTTTTTTTCTGTAGAAAATTTTTCTTTATAAAAGATAAAGATAAACAATATTTTTTAATAGAAAATTTTTCCCTATAAAATTTTTTTTATAGAAAATTTTTCGTTTCAAAAATTTTTTTATTTCACTTGTTTAAAGTTTTCGTTATAAAAATTTTTTTATAGAATATTTTTTGTTATAAAAGTTTTTTTTTTTAAATTTTTCGTTATAAAAAATGTTTCAATGGAAAATTTTTCGTCATAAAAAGTTTTTCTATAGAAAATTTTTCATTAAAAAAATTTTTTGAAGAAAGTTTTTCTTTATAAAAGTTTTTTCTGTATATATTTCTGTAGAAAATATTTCTTTATACAAATTTTTCTATACAAAATTTTTCGTTATTAAAATTTTTCTATAGAAAATTTTTGTTGCAAACTTTTTTTATACAAAAATTCCGTTTTTTAAATTTTAGTACAGAAACATTTTTGTTATTAAAATTTTCCTATTCAAAATTTTTTGCTAAAAAAAATATTTCTATTGAAAACTTTCTATTTTAAAAATATTTCTATACACAATTTTTTTGGTTAAAAAAATTTTTCGTTGGATCATGAGGAATAATAATTTTATGTTTATTGTAGCTTGTAAACGGTTTTTTAAAACTTAAAGACCTTGACATTCAATTTGACTTAAATTATCAGGAAAATTTCTTACCAATCCTTGTACGACTCGCAGTCTTCAAATTCTAAATAATAAACCGCCCTAATCTCTTTCTATCGCAGTTCAAAATGAGTTGATGCTGAAGTAGTTTCTCTAGTGCTTAATGACACGTAATATATTGTCGTTATTGTTTTTTTGTTTGTTTCTGGTACAACATCCAGGAGTGCATCATTAAGGATGTTTTTACGTAATTAAAATGTTATCGTTGTCGTTGTATTGTCGTTGTAGTAAACAAACAAATAAACATTTGAAGATTTTCTCTGCCAGTTGCTTGTCATTCTCAGAATAAAATATTTAGTTTGGAATGAAGCAATTTTCAATGACTTAAAAGTTGAAAATTTGTGGTTTAAACTTTTTTTTCTGGGAAGGCATAGACTTGGTAAAATGGTCTTAGAAAGAGATTTTGAGTTAATATAACTTGTCATAGAAGAATGTATTCTTTTTGATGACTTCTAAGAAAATGAAGCTTGAAATGTAATCGTTCACAGAAGCTATATTATGCCAAATTTATATTTATATTAACAGAGTTATTGCATTTTAGATTCTTAAATTCAGAGCCACCCACCATGAATCGTAAAATAATATTTATTAGGTATAACAAAAACTAAGTATCTGCAAACTTTTAAAACAATTTTTATCTCGTTAAACATATTGTACTGTGCTATAACACTACTCCACAAAAATAAGTTTTTCACATTAAATTTCTATAGAAAATTTTATATATCGAAAAATTTTCCATAGAAATTTTTAAATATTAAAAAATTTTCTATAGAAAATTTTTAATATCGAAAATTTTCTATAAAAAATTTTTAATATCGAAAACTTTTCTAAAGAAAATTTTTAATATCGAAAAATTTTCTGAAAAAAATTTTAATATCGAAAAATTTTCTATAGAAAATTGTTAATATCGAAAAATTTTCTATAGAAAATTGTTAATATCGAAAAATTTTGTATAGAAAATTTTTAATATCGAAAAATTTAATATCGAAAAATTTTCTATAGAAAATTTTTAATATCGAAAAATTTTCTATAGAAAATTTTTAATATCGAAAAATTTTCTATAGAAAATTTTTAATATCGAAAAATTTTCTATAGAAAATTTTTAATATCGAAAAAATTTCTATAGAAAATTTTTAATATCGAAAAATTTTCTATAGAAAATTTTTAATATCGAAAAATTTTCTATAGAAAATTTTTAATATCGAAAAATTTTCTATAGAAAATTTTTAATATCGAAAAATTTTCTATAGAAAATTTTTAATATCGAAAAATTTTCTATAGAAAATTTTTAATATCGAAAAATTTTCTATAGAAAATTTTTAATATCGAAAAATTTTCTATAGAAAATTTTTAATATCGAAAAATTTTCTATAGAAAATTTTTAATATCGAAAAATTTTCTATAGAAAATTTTTAATATCGAAAAATTTTCTATAGAAAATTTTTAATATCGAAAAATTTTCTATAGAAAATTTTTAATATCGAAAAATTTTCTATAGAAAATTTTTAATATCGAAAAATTTTCTATAGAAAATTTTTAATATCGAAAAATTTTCTATAGAAAATTTTTAATATCGAAAAATTTTCTATAGAAAATTTTTAATATCGAAAAATTTTCTATAGAAAATTTTTAATATCGAAAAATTTTCTATAGAAAATTTTTAATATCGAAAAATTTTCTATAGAAAATTTTTAATATCGAAAAATTTTCTATAGAAAATTTTTAATATCGAAAAATTTTCTATAGAAAATTTTTAATATCGAAAAATTTTCTATAGAAAATTTTTAATATCGAAAAATTTTCTATAGAAAATTTTTAATATCGAAAAATTTTCTATAGAAAATTTTTAATATCGAAAAATTTTCTATAGAAAATTTTTAATATCGAAAAATTTTCTATAGAAAATTTTTAATATCGAAAAATTTTCTATAGAAAATTTTTAATATCGAAAAATTTTCTATAGAAAATTTTTAATATCGAAAAATTTTCTATAGAAAATTTTTAATATCGAAAAATTTTCTATAGAAAATTTTTAATATCGAAAAATTTTCTATAGAAAATTTTTAATATCGAAAAATTTTCTATAGAAAATTTTTAATATCGAAAAATTTTCTATAGAAAATTTTTAATATCGAAAAATTTTCTATAGAAAATTTTTAATATCGAAAAATTTTCTATAGAAAATTTTTAATATCGAAAAATTTTCTATAGAAAATTTTTAATATCGAAAAATTTTCTATAGAAAATTTTTAATATCGAAAAATTTTCTATAGAAAATTTTTAATATCGAAAAATTTTCTATAGAAAATTTTTAATATCGAAAAATTTTCTATAGAAAATTTTTAATATCGAAAAATTTTCTATAGAAAATTTTTAATATCGAAAAATTTTCTATAGAAAATTTTTAATATCGAAAAATTTTCTATAGAAAATTTTTAATATCGAAAAATTTTCTATAGAAAATTTTTAATATCGAAAAATTTTCTATAGAAAATTTTTAATATCGAAAAATTTTCTATAGAAAATTTTTAATATCGAAAAATTTTCTATAGAAAATTTTTAATATCGAAAAATTTTCTATAGAAAATTTTTAATATTGAAAAATTTTCTATAGAAAATTTTTAATATCGAAAAATTTTCTATAGAAAATTTTTAATATCGAAAAATTTTCTATAGAAAATTTTTAATATCGAAAAATTTTCTATAGAAAATTTTTAATATCGAAAAATTTTCTATAGAAAATTTTTAATATCGAAAAATTTTCTAGTACTTCAAAGTTATTTCTCTTGTCGACCAGTGTAATATTTTTATGTTGTTTTATTATTTTTATAACCTAATAACTATGTGCCATGAAAACTATTCATTAAAACTATTAAAGTCTTTAGAACATTCAAACTTAAGCCCAAGACTTAAAAGCTTTTGGGGGGAATGATTTAATAGCTGCCTTAAGTTCTTTCTTTTCTGAAAACTCTCATTATAAAGACCATAATTATGAACTGTTTATTTTGTGTATAAAAGTGCACCAGGAAATCAATTAAAAACAAGTAAGAAAATTTTTTAATCGTTCAAGTCCGACTATTTAATACCCTTCAGCACAAAGAACTAATATTTATCACATTTATGCGAACTAGGTATGTATTTGTTATTATTTTAATAAATATTCAATTAAACCGGGTGAATTTATACGGTCAATTGTTATTTATTTATTTATGAAGATGTTGCCTTGCCATACATTGATTTGCCGTATGGTCGTTTTGAAAAGTCCCATTAAAAAGAGAGTATAACGCTTTTTACATTAAATCAATAACAACTATTGGAGACGATTATCTAATGAGTGTAAGCTAAGGCACACACACGTGCTCAAAAAAATGCTTCGTTATAAAAAATGTTTCTATAGAAAATTTTTCATCATAAAAATTTTTTCTATAGAAAAATTTTTTCTCAAAAATTTTTCAATAGAATATTTTTTCAATAGAAAATTTTTTTATCAAAAATTTTTCTATAAAAAATTTTTTTATCAAAAATTTTCCCATCTAAAATTTTTTATCAAAAATTTTTCTAAGAAAATTTTTTTCTCAAAAATTTTTCTATAGAAAATTTTTTTATTGAAAATTTTTCTATAGAAAATTGTTTGAAAAAAAATGTTCTATAGAAAAACCATTATAACAAATTTTAATAAACAATACTTCTTTATAAAAAATTTTTATACAAATTTTGTTTATAGAAAATTTTTCGTTTCAAGTAATTTTACGTTATAAAAAATTATAAAAGTTATTTTTTAGAAAATTTTTCGCTATAGAAATTTTTCTTTATAAATTTTTTTTTATAGAAAATTATTCGTTAAAAAAATTTTTTATCAAAAATTTTTGTATAGAAAATTTTTTTATTAAAAACATTTTTCTATAGAAAATGTGTTTATCAAAAATTTTTCTAACAAAATTTTTCTATAGAAAATTTTTTATCAAAAATTTTGCTATAGAAAATCTTTTCCTCAACAATTTTTCTATAGAAATGTTCTTTTATCAAAAATTTTTATGTAGAAAATTTTTTTATCAAAAATTTTTCTATAGAAAATTTTTTCATCAAAACTTTGTCTATAAAAAATTCTACTGTAGAAAATTTTTTTTATCAAAAATTTTTATATAGAAAAATTGTTAATTAAAAATTTTTATATAGAAAATTTTTTCATCAAGAATTTTTCTAATTTCATCAAAACTTTTTCTATCAAAAATGTTTCTAAAGAAATTTTTTTTATCAAACATTTTTCTATAGAAAATTTTTTTATCAAAAATTTTTCTATAAAAATTTTTTTTCTCAAAAATTTTTCTATAGAAAAATCAATAGAATATTTTTTCAATAGAACATTTTTTTATCAAAAATTTTTCTATAACAAATTTTTTTATCAAAAATTTTCCTATCTAAAATCTTTTATCAAAAATTTTTCTAAGAAAATTTTTTTCTCAAAAATTTTTCTATAGAAGATTTTTTTCTCAAAAATTTTTCTATAGAAGATTTTTTTCTCAAAAATGTTTCTATAGAAAATGTTTTATCAAAAATGTTTCTATAGAAAATTTTTTAATAACAAATTTTTCTAAAAGAAATTTTTTTTGTCAAAAATTTTTCTATAGAAAATTTTTTCATCAAAAATTTTTATATAGAAAATTTTTTACTAACAAATTTTTCTAAAAGAATTTTTTTTGTCAAAAATTTTTCTATAGAAAATTTTTTCATCAAGAATTTTTATATAGAAAGTTTTTTTTATCAAAAATTTTGCTATAGAAGATTTTTTATCAAAATTTTTTTTCTCAAAAATTTTTCTACAGAAAATTTTTTTCCCAAAATCTTTCCAATAGAATATTTTTTCAATAGATAATTTTTTTATCAAAAATTTTTCTAAAAAAATTTTTTTCTCAAAAATTTTTCTATAGAAAATTTTTTTCTCAAAAATTTTTCTATAGAAAATTTTTTTCTCAAAAATTTTTCTATAGAAAATTTTTTTCTCAAAAATTTTTCTATAGAAAATTTTTTTCTCAAAAATTTTTCTATAGAAAATGGTTTTATCAAAAATTTTTCTATAGAAAATCTTTTCATCAAAAATATTTCTATAGACAATTTTTTATCAACAATTTATTCAATAAAAAATTTTTTTATCAAAAATTTTTTCTATACTAAACTTTTTTATCAAAAATTTTTTCTATAAAAAATTTTTTATCAAAAATGTTTCTATAGAAAATCTGTTTATTAAAAATTTTTCTAACGAAAATTTGAAAGAAAATTTTTTAATAGAAAGTTTGAAAGAAAATTTTTCTATAGAAAATTTCAAAATTTTTTGATGCACAAATATTTTGATTGAAAAATTTTTAGAAAATATAATTTTTATCGTAAAATTTTCCAAAGAAAAATATTTTTATTAAAAATTTTTCTAGAAAAAATGTTTGGATCGAAAATATCTAAAAAATATAAAAATCTAACATTGTTTACTAACAGAATTTATTTCTGTTTTGAAAAATATTCCCAATATTTACAGAAATATTCCCAATGTTTACTTAAATTATAGTGTCGTGGCAACACTGTTCATGTTTATATTTCTTCGTTCTCTCGAAAGATGTATTTTGTTGCTATAAATTTGATTTTGATTTGTTTCTTGCCTATTTTGTTTTTGTCTTTTCTTTAACAAAGCGGAACCCACTAACTCTGTTAACATCCAAATTCCAACTGAATGATTTTAATACTCATTTTCACGAGTTTTATTAATGATCGTGGTATTTACGAAAATTATAAAAATTCTTCGGCCTCTGGTGGTATGGGTTGCCTACGCCTGATTATCATAAACGAACCACAACAGTTCCAAGTTGAAGAACCATATTTAATACCTACAAATATAAGCAAGTATTGCCAGTTCCAGTTAGGGGGTTCCATCCTAAACGTCAGCATTTTTGTTATTTAATAAGAGTTCGTTAAAGTACTCAATAAAGTACGTTATAGTACACAACGAAGTACATTATTTTTAGCGTACTTCGAGAAAGTTCGTTATGATAAAGGTTGTGTATTTGAACGGGTACTCTAACATTTACTTAAATTGAACACTTTGTTACGTATGTGACTATGTACGGAACTTGCCTAAGTGCAGTACTTCTAAGTATTTTTTCGAACCTTGCATTTGACAGAAAAAAAGGTATAGAGTGCAATAAATTTATATTATAGAGTCTTTGAAGCCATGTAATGCCTTTAAAAATTCTTATATAAAATTTTAAACATTTTAAATAAAATAAAAAAATGCAAAACAATTAAACAAATTTTTTTATTTAAATTCTTTTACTTATATCATGATATTCTTCGAACCATTTCTCCAATTACATAAATTTTTTGTGGTTTCCTTGAAATTTCTTAATTGAAAATCATTTAATAATGATGTAGGGAATGTAGAGAAGGTATAATGTGAGCAGACGAAATGATGGGATGATGGTGTGCTATCAATGGGGCATGTGAAATGAGGGGGGCATGTGAGATGATGGGAGCATGTGAAATTATAGGTGCATGGGAATAAACTGGAGCTGAATGCAAAAGGGTTGGTGCAGCATAGGAATGTGTTACTAAAGGTGCATGATAGCCGAGTCCCAAATGTAAGCCACGTTTGGCTTTGGCTGAAGCTTCTTCAATGGGGGCAGCTTGGCATAGAGCAAAGGCCAGCAAGAGTAGGATCTGAAAAAAGGTTAAAATGATAAAAAAGTTGTTATAAAAACGTTTTTGCTCTAAAATTTTTTAAAAAATATAATTAAAAATTTGGTTTTGTTCTTAAAAAAATGTAGTTTAAAAAAATATTGTTAAAAAAAATTTGAGATTTAAATTTTTCTTAAAGAAAAATTTTTGTTACTAAAAAATTTATTCGTTTATTCTCTTATACAATTTTCGATGCAAATTTATTGTAACCAAAAACTTTTTTTGGTTACAATATCTTTTGTTACAACATTTTCGATAACAAATTTTCAAGTCCTAGTCGGGCTTGAAATTTAATATCCTGCAGCACAAAGAACAAATATTTGTCACATTTATGCAAAATAGGTATGTATTTGTTTTTATTTTAATAATTATTCAATTAAACGGAGTGAATTTATTCGGTCAATTGTTATTTATTTATGAAGATACATTGATTTGCCGTATGGTCGTTTTGAAAAGTCCCATAAAAAAAGAGTATACCGCTTTTCCTCTAATTCGGTAACAACTAAAGGAGGCGATTATCCAATGAGAGAAAGCTAAGGCACACACACATGCTCATGAAATTTATGTTACGACATCTTCCATAGAGCAAATTTAAAAAAAAAAAATTGTCACAATTTTTCTTAAAAAAAAAATTTTTTTTTAAATTTTTGTTAAAGAAAATTTTAGGGTTTTTATAAGAGTTTTTTGACCAAAAAATTTTCTATAAAAATTTTTAGACCAAAAAAATTTTCTATAAACAATTTTAGATCCAAAATTTTTGCTTCAAAATATTTGAAGCCGAAAATCTTATGGCTGTAAAACTTTCTATAAAAAATAATGGGACAAAAAATTTTTGAGCAAAAAATTTTCTATAAAAAAATTTAGACTAAAAAATTTTTTATAAAAAATGTAACGTCAAAAACTTTTCTATAAAAAATTTTAAGGCAAAAACTTTCTATAAAAATTTTAGATCGAAAAATTTTCAATAAAAAATTTTATGCCGCAAAATTTTCGATAAAAGATTTTATGCCGAAAAATTTTCGATAAAATTTTTTAGAAAGAAATAGTTTTTTTATGCCGAAAAATTTTCGATAAAAGTTTTTAAGAAAGAAATAGTTTTTTTTTATAAAAAACGTTTAACCAAAAACTTTTCTATACAAAAATTGTAACCGAAAAATTTTATATAAAAAATTTTTTGTATACAAATGTTCTATAAAAATTTTGAACCGAAAAATGTTCTATACAAAATTTTTGACCGAAAAATTTTCTATAAAAATTTTTAGACCGAATAATTTTCGATACAAATTTTTAGACCGAAAAATTTTCTATAAAAGTTATTAATTACCCCTAAAAATTACAAAAAAAATTAGACTGAAAAATTTTCTATAAAAATTTTTAGAAGGAAAAATTTTCTACAAAAATTTTTAGACTGAAATATTTTGAGATCGAAATTTTCTATAAAAATTTTTACACAGAAAATTTTTTTTCAAAAAATTTAAAGCCAAAACATTTTAGGCCGAAAAACTTTCTATAAAATATTTTGAGACAAAAAATTTTCTACAAAAAATTTTCTATAAAAAAATCTAGACTAAAAAATTTTAAGGCAAAAAAATTTCGGAAATTTTTCGGCCTAAAATGTTTTATTGAAAAATGTTCGACCTAAAATAGAAAAGTTTTTTCGACCTAAAATAAAAAAAAATAGAAAAGTTTTCTTAGAGAAAATTTAAAAAACATTTTTCTTATAAAAAATTTTGTTGAAGAAAATTTAAGGTTAAACATTTTTTCTTGAAGAAACATTTTTTTTAGTATCAAAAATCGTTCATTCAGAATTTTCTTATAGAAATTTTTTGATACAAATTTTCTTAAAGAAAATTTTTGGTTATAAAATTTTATGTTACCACTTCTTTTAAAAACATTTTTCTCAGAGAAAATTTTGGAAATTTTTTTTTGTCACATATTTTTCTTAAGAAAAAATTTACCTTAAAAAATTTTCGTAAAGAAATTTGTAGTTTAAAAATTTTTTCTTAAAAAAAAGATTCTGACTAAAAAATTTTTTTGTTACAATTTTTTTTATCAAAAATCGTTCATTAAGAATTTTCTTATAGAAATTTTTTGATACAAATTTTCTTAAAGAAAATTTTTGGTTACAAAATTTTATGTTACAACTTCTTTTTAAAGAATTTTTCTCAGAGATGGTTTTAGAAAAAATTTTTTGTCACAAATTTTTCTTAAGAAAAAATTTAGCTTAAAAAAATTTCTCAAAGAAAATTATAGTTTAAAAAATTTTGTTTAAAATTTTCTTACAGAAATTTTTGTTGCAAAATTTTTGGTAACAAAATTTTGTTAAAGACATATTTTGTGTAAAATTATTAACAGAAAATCTCGTTAAAAAATTTTCTTAAAAAAAATTTTTAAGAAATTTTCTTAAAGAAACATTTTTGATACAACATTTTTCAAAGATAATTTAGATAAGGACCGAAAATAACTGTTATTTTTGAATTTTTGATTAAAAAAAGCTACCGCAAGGAAATGTTGGAGAATTAAACCAAGTATACCATTTTGATAGTCTTAGACCAAATTTTCATAAAACGCGATGCTTCTTAAAAATCTGATTTTTATTTTTTAGGAAAAAAAATAACTGTTATTTTCTGATTTTTATTTTTTCGAGCAAAAATCAAAATTATTTTTTAACTTTTATTTTTTCGAGAAAAAATAACAGTTATTTTTGACTTTTATTATATCGAGTATAAATAACAGTTATTTTTTGACTTTTATTTTTTCGAGCAGAAATAATAGTTATTTTTTGACATTTATTTTTTTGAGCAGAAATAAAAGTTATTTTTGTGTTTCCAAACCCAATTATGATTGCAAAACTCGATTCCATTAATTTTTGAGCATATGCAAATTATTTTCACTGAAAAATTATCTTTGTTTGAACAAAATTTTCAATAAATTTATCATGAATTCAAACAAAAATAACTTTTATTTCTGCTCGAATAAATAAAAGTCAAAAAATAACTTTCATTTCTGCTCAAAAAAATAAAAATAAAAAAATAACTTTTATTCTAGCTTGAAAAAATAAAAATCAAAAATAACTGTTATTTTTGCTCAAAAAAATAAAAGTTAAAAAATAACTTTTATTTTTGCTTGAAAAAATGATTGTCAAAAATAACTGTTATTTTTTATCGAGAAAATAAAAGTCAAAAAATAACTTTTATTTCTGCTCGAAAAAATAAAAGTCAAAAAATAACCTTCATTTTCTGACTTTTACGATAAAAGTTATAACAGTTACGGTCCCTGATTTTGATTGCAAAATTTTATGTATGAACTAAATTTTAATTAATTCTCTTTTATAACAACTTTTCTTACAAAATTTAAAAGAAATTTTCTTATTACAAAATTTCTATAAACAAATTTTGTGACAAAATTTTCTTAAAGAAAAATGTTCTTTAAAATTTTTTTTTGAAATTATTTTTGGTAGCAAAATTTTTGCTAAAGACAAAAATTTTATTTAAAAATTTTTTTAAAAAATTAAAATTGAGAATTCCTTGAGGAAAATTTTTTCTAAAGAACATTTTACAAAATTTTCGTTAAAAATTTCTTACAAATTTTTTTAACTAGAAAATTTTTTTTAATAAAAAAATTTTCAAAAAATTGATCAATTGTTTTTGCTTTAACTTACTTTTGAAAAATTTCCATTTCAAAAATTTTCATTAAAGAAACTGTACAATATTATATTACTAATTATCTCATTTGCTTAAAAAAGTCGTTTTAATTTACTAAATTGTTATCCTAGGAAATTAAGAATATTCAATTTTCTGTAGTTAAAACACGCAATCCCATCTATTCTTCTTTACCTTTTCTGTGAACTTTTGTCTTTATTTTTAGAATATTTTCTTGTTTTTGTTTTATCTTTTTTTTAGTGTTCAAATCCCTTTAGGTCAACCCGTTCTTCATTTCTATATTTTGTTGCCTTTTTGTGGACATTTCAGTTAATTAAAAATAAATTAAGGAAACCTCTTTTGTTTAGTTTCGAAATAATTACTACAAAATATTCGTGTTTTATATAAGAAAAAACTTAAAAAGTTGACAATAAATGGAAACAAAAGCTTTTTTCTTATTTATTTTTGTGTTGAATTGAATATCTTAAAATTAAGAGAAATTCAAAAATTCCTAAGAATTTAGTTACCTTGGGCTACAAGTTTTGTTACACTAGGCTACAAATCCAACGTTTTTTAACAGCACACAGTTCTAGTATAACACTTTACTATGGAAAACTTGCTTGATTATAACAGTTTTCGATAAAAAAAAATTGTGGTATAAAACACTTTCTGCAGAAAATGCAGAAAACTGTTATACTTATTTTTGTTTAATACTTTCTAAGATAAATTGTTTGATAATAATAATTGTAAATAAAAACTTGTTTTAATAGAAGACTTTTCTATAAAAATTGTTTGATTAAAGTTTTCTTAAGAAAATTGTTCGAGTATAACAGTTTTCTATAAAAAAATGTTTGAGTAAAACAGTTTCAATTCGAAAATTGTTCTGTTATAACAGTTTTCTATAAGAATTTGTTTGATTATAGCAATTTTCTATTAAAGTTTTCAATAAATATTATTCGAGTATAACAGTTTTCTTTAGAATTTGATGAAGTGTTTAATTTTTCTATTAAAATTTGTTTGAGTATAACAGTTTTAAATATAAATTTATTCGATTATAAGAGTTTTCGATACAAAATGATTTGATTATAACAGTTTTCTTTTAAATTTTTTTTTAATTATAACAGTTTTCTATGAACATTTTTTTGATTATAACAACCTTCTATATAAAATATTTTGATTGTTAAAGTTTTTAATAGAAATTATTCGAGTTTAACAGTTTTTTTTACGAAATTTTTCGAGTATAACAGTTTTATAAAAAAAAATTTTGAGTATAACAGTTTTAATTAGAAAATTGTTCGATTATAAGAATTTTCTATGAATAATTGTTTGATTATAACAACTTTCTACAAAGAATATTTTGATTTTTTTATGGTTTCTATAGAAATTATTCGAGTATAACAGTTTTCTTTAGAAAATTGTTCGAGTATTTCATTTTTATATTAAAATTTGTTATAACAGTTTTAAATATAAATTTGTTCGATTATAAGAGTTTTCTAAACAAAATTATTTTATTATAACAGTTTTAAATTAAACATTGTTTGATTATAACAGTTTTCTATGAAAATTTTTTTGATTATAACAGTTTTCTATGAATTGTTTTTTTGAGCTTTAAATATAAAATATTTTGATTGTTTAAGTATTCAATAGAAATTATTAGAGTATAACAGTTTTTTTTTAGAAAATTTTTCGAGTATAACAGTTAAAAAAAAAATTTGAGTATAACAGTTATAATTAGAAAATTGTTTGATTATAAGAGTTTTCTATGAAAAATTGTTTAATTATAACAACTATCTACATAAAATATTTTAATTGCTTAAGTTTTCTATAGAAATTATTCGAGTATAACAGTTTTCTTAAGAAAATTGTTCGAGTAATTAATTTTTTTATTAAAATTTGTTTGAGTATAACAGTTTTAAATATAAATTTTTTCGATTATAAGAGTTTTCTATACAAAATGATTTGATTATATCAGTTTTCTTTTAAAAATTGTATAATTATAGCAGTTTTCTATGAAAAACTGTTAGATTATAACAACCTTCTACATAAAATGTTTTGATTGTTTAAATTTTCAATAGAAAATATTCGAGTATAACAGTTTTTTATAGAAAACTTTTCGAGTATAACAGTTTTCTAAAAAAATTTTGAGTATAACAGTTTTAATTAGAAAGTTGTTCGATTATAAGAGTTTTCTATGAATAATTGTTTGATTATAACAACTTTCTATAAAGAATATTTTGATTTTTTAGGTTTTCTATAGAAATTATTCGAGTATAACAGTTTTGTTTAGAAAATTGTTCGAGTATTTCATTTTTATATTAAAATTTGTTATAACAGTTTTAAATATAAATTTGTTCGATTTTAAGGGTTTTCTAAACAAAATTATTTTATTTTTTTTTTTAAATTGTTTAATGTAATTATTCGAGTATAACAGTTTTCTTAAGAAAATTGTTCTAGTATTTCATTTTTATATTAAAATTTGTTTGAGTATGAGAGTTTTAAAAATAAATTTGTTCGATTATAAGTGTTTTCTATACAAAATGATTCGATTATAACAGTTTTCCTTTAATTTTTTTTAATTATAACAGTTTTCTATGAATATTTTTAAGATTATAATAACCATCTACATAAAATGTTTTGACTGTTTAAGTTTTCAATAGAAATTATCCGAGTATAACAGTTTTATAAAAATTTTTTTTGAGTATAACAGTATTAATTGGAAAATTGTTAGATTATACGAGTTTTTTATTAAAAACTGTTTAATTATAACAACTATCTACATAAAATATTTTGATTGTTTAAGATTTCTATAGAAATTATTCGAGTATAACAGTTTTCTTAAGAAAATTGTTCGAGTATTTAAATTTTTTTATTAAAATGTATTAGAGTATAACAGTTTTAAATATAAATTTGTTCGATTATAAGAGTTTTCTAAACAAAATTGTTTTATTATAACAGTTTTCTATTCAAAATTGTTTAATTATAACAGTTTTCTATGGAAATTTTTTTGATTATAACAACCTTGAATATAAAATATTTTGATTGTTTAAGTTTTCAATAGAAATTATTCAAATATAACAATTTTTTTAGAAAATTTTTCGAGTATAACAGTTTTTAATTTGGCGGTTTAATGAGTTTTCTTTTGAAAACTAATCAGTTACAAAATCATTTTATCAAAGTTGTATAAATTTTACAGTTTTCCCTTTAAGTGTTCACCATATAAAGAAAATCACTAAACGAAGTAATCAACAAATCATGGATGATTTTCAATGAAAATTCTTCATTTCTCCTGCAACTCCAATATAAGAATCATTACACACATACATATTTATTTTTTGCTTTCACACTTGAAATAAACTCTTTCCTTTAAAATTCCACTCAAATTTCGAAACCATTTTTAAATATATTTCCTTATATTATAAACTTGTGCTTTAGACATCTGTCAGTACCCGTTTCGTTTTATGTTAAATATCTTTGTAAGTCGAACCATTTCAAACTTAAAAAACTTTTAAAAGTATAACTAAATATTTAAATTACACCTGTGTTAAATAAAACACTATTCCATTGAGAATTGCTTTAAATGTTAGGATTAAAAAAAACACACACTTAAAAACGTTTTTCTTGTACGATTTTCCTTTTTTTTCCTTACTTACAAATAATTTCATTTTTTTTTACTTTTCCAAGAAGTTTAAAGGAATTCTGTATATGCCTCACACGTTAAGATGAAATGCTTTTTAAAAACTGCCACAAGTTCTAAAATACGCAAGATTATTTATACTATAATGTGGCAGAAAAGCTTTAAAAACCCAAAACCAAAAATCAAATTCAATAAAATTTAAAAGTTGTAAACAATTTTAAAGGAAAACAACAATAACTACTTAAACAGAAGTTGATTTTAAGATTTTCACATAAACAAATATTTTTTTTTTTAAAAGTTTTTCTATCACACACTGTCTGCTATTCGATAATGGAAAATTTGCCCAATTAAAAAAAAAAATCCAAATAAAAGTTTTTTTGACAGAGATAAAGTTTATGGAAATAAAAAATGTTTTGGTAAAGATTAATTTTTTGCAATTTTTTTCATAGAAATTATAACATCTTTGTTCCAGTATAACAGTTTTCTATAGAAAATTTTTCGAGTATAACAGTTTTCTATAGAAATTTATTCGAGTATAACAGTTTTCTATAGAAAATTATTCGAGTATAACAGTTTTCTATTGACAGTTATTCGAGTATAACAGTTTTTATCAACAAAATGTTGGAGTATAATAGTTTTCTATTGAAAATTCTTTAAGTATAAAAGTTTTCTATAAAAAAAATCATTGGGTATAACAGTTTTCAATAGAAAATTTTTCAAGTATAAGAGTTTTCTAAAGAATATTGTTGGTTTATATCAGTTTTCAATAGAAAATTATTCGAATATAACAGTTTTCTATTGACTATTATTCGAGTATAAAAGTTTTTATTAAAAAATATTTTGATTATAATAGTTTTCCATTGAAAACTCTTCAAGTATAACAGTTTTCTATAAAAAAATTCTTTGGGTATAACAGTTGTCTATAGAAAATTCTTCAAGTATAAAAGTTTTCTATAGAAAATTATTGGTATATAACAGTTTTCTATAGAAAATTATTTAAGTATAACAGTTTTCATTAAAAAATGTTTTTAGTATAATAGTTTTCTATTGAAAATTCTTCAAGTATAACAGTTTTATATAGAAAATTTTTGTTACATAACAGTTTTCTATAGAAAATTATTCAAGTATAAAAGTTTTCTATTGACAATTATTTTAGTATAACAGTTTTCATTAATAAATGGTTTGAGTATAATGGTTTTCTATTTAAAGTTCTTTAAATATAACAGTTTTCTATAAACATTTTTTTTTGGTATAACATTTTTCAATAGAAAAATCTTTAAGTATAAGAGTTTTCTATATAATATTATTGGTATATAAGAGTTTTCTATAGAAAATTATTCAGTACAACAGTTTTCTATAGACAATTGTTTGAGTAAAACAGTTTTATATAGGAAATGGTTTTGAGTATAATAGTTATCTATACAAAATTGTTCGAATAGTTTTTTTTTGAAAATTGTTTGAGGAAGTTTTCAATAGAAAATCGATAAAGTTCTGTAGTTTATTGTTCAAGTATGACAGTTTTCCATAAAAAATGTTTAAGTTTTAAAATTTTCTATTATTAATTGTTCTAGTGTAAGAGTTTTCTATAAAATATTGTTCAAGTATAACGGTTTTCGATTAAAAATTGTTCTAGTATAACAGTTCTATTTTAAAAATTATAAGAGTATTAAAGCTTTCAATTTTGCACTAAAAATTTTCGAGTATAATATTTTTTTATTGAAAATTATTTAGTTATAACAAATTTCTACTAAAAATTGTTCGATTATAACAGTTTTCTATAAGAACTTGTTCTAGTATAACATTTTTCTATTAAAAATCGTTCGAGGATAAAAGTTTTTGAGTGTAAGTTGTTTATATAACAATTATGTTATTAGAAATAATAGAGTGCAGCAGTTTTCTATAGAAAGTTGTTCAAGTGTATTTTGTTTTTGCAGAAAATTATTTTAGTATAAAAATGTTTCACTAAAAATGTTCGAGTATAGCAGTTTTTATTGAAAATTGTTCGAATCTAATAGTTTCTACTTAAAACTGTTCGAGTATACCAGTTTTTATAGAAAATTGTTCTAGTATTACAGTTTTCTATGAAAAAATTGTTATAGTATTACAGTTTTCTATTAAAAATTGTTCGACTATAACAGTTTTCTATAAAAAAATGTTATAGTATTACAGTTTTTTATTGAAAACTGTTCGAGTATAACAGTTTTCTTAAAAAAATTATAATATTACAGTTTTCTATTAAAAATTGTTCGAGTATAACAGTTTTCTATAAAAAATTGTTATAGTAAAATTGTTATAGTTTTCTATAAAAAATTGTTCGAGTATAAGAGTTTTCTGTAAAAATTGTTATAGTATTACAGTTTTCTATTAAAAATTGTTTGAGTTTAACAGTTTTCTATAAAAAATTGTTATAGTATTACAGTTTTCTAATGAAAATTGTAGGAGTATAACAGTTTTCTATTTATAAATTGTTCGAGTATTATAGTTTTCTATAAAAAAATTGTTATAGTATTACAGTTTTCTAATGAAAATTGCTGGAGTATAACAGTTTTCTATAGAAAACCTTTTAGGCTTTAAAGTTTTCTATTATAAATTGTTGCAGTATAACAGTTTAATATAGAAAATTGTTCGGGTATAACAGTTTTATAGTAAAAGTTGTTAGTATAACAATTTTGTTATCAGAATTGTTAGAGTACAATAGTTTTCTATGGAAAATTGTTCGTGTATAACAGTTATCCATAGAAAGTAAAGTATATAATTGAATATATGTTTTTTACAAAAAATTATTATAGTATATTTTATACATTTTACATTAAAAATTGTTCGAGTATAATAGTTTATATAGAAAATAAGTCGGTTATAACAGTTTTCTATACAAAATTGTTGGAGTATTACAGTTTTCTTTAAAAAATTTTCCGAGTATAAAAGTTTTTTAAAGAAAAATATTCGAATATAACAGTTTTGTAGAGAAAATTAAGAAAAACTTAAGAAAATTATTAAGAATTAAGGGGATGACAACTGAATGTTGAGAAGGAGGATAGAGCGTTCGATTTAAATATATATTATGTTATAAAAGAACGGAAAGACCTCAACGGGATGTTTATTCCAGAGCGGCTAAAGAATGAATTTTCTATGTCTTCTGTCCCTATAAGTACTTTCCTGTACACGTTTAATTAACTCCAAAACAGACTTCAAAGCACCGGCCCATACATTAGAGTTGTATTCCATTTAAGACGGATATGGGTGGTACCAAAAGCAAACAGATCAGAGGGGGTAAAGTATGTCTTGTGCTGTTATATAAACGGAGACACTTGTTTCTTTTTCGACACTTGAAAATTGTGTTGAATCCAACGCACATCACACTATATTTTCATGACCAGAACATCAAAAGCTAATTTTTCAATATTTATACCACCCTTAGTCACAGATGTAGCAACATATTGATGTTAGGACCGAATGTCTAATAGGCTTGGCCTATAACTGACTAAATATGAGTGACAAATATTGCTATCATCTGCAAAAGAATATATAGGATTGGAAGGAAGTTTGCCATAGAAAATCAGTAAGGCTGGATGACATCTCATCTATATCAACATACGAGTAGAACGATGTCTGAGAAATTTCGATTAAAGTTTTATTAAAAGCTCTGTGAATTTTAGAAGGTATGGTAAAATGTAGACTTGATTGCCAAGAGGTTCAGTTGCAGAAAGGTAGTCCTACGGGAGAAACTTAAAGGTGTCAGATAAATTTTGCGATTTTGCACAAAACCAATATAATGTGACTAGTGTTTAAATGAGTTAGGACTGTTCCCTATGGTGATGTAGCGTGTATAAATTAGAGGCTTTTCAAAATGATTGTAGTATAAAAGTGCAATAAATTTCGTTAAAACACAAAGAAACGCACATTAATAAGAAACATTAAAAATCAATCATTTAAAGGCTAAATAGTGAAAAAAATCTAAAACAAAATTTTGAAAATGCAGAGGGCGAGTGAATAAAAAGAAAAAAAAAATCAGCAAAGTAAACAAAAACATGTAAGAAATTAAAGCTCGACTATATGATACCCTACTTTCTTGATGTCAAATGTGATCGTGTAGTCAAAAATAAAATAAAACAAGTAAGAAAGCGCTATAGTCGGTCAAGCCCGACCATACGATACCCTTCACCACTAAGGTCAAAGGTGTTATTTTTCCTGTATAAAGACAAATATTTGCTAAATTTTGCCATCAT
The DNA here is from genome assembly GCA_933228675.1 of Stomorhina lunata. Classification (NCBI taxonomy): domain Eukaryota; kingdom Metazoa; phylum Arthropoda; class Insecta; order Diptera; family Rhiniidae; genus Stomorhina; species Stomorhina lunata. The sequence goes on from OW121744.1 coordinate 14,181,611, forward strand.
ACAAACATTTTTTCAAAACTTATATATTTAAGCTGTTTCATTTGGGCTTATATGAGAGCTAGGGTCAAATGTGGACCGATTATCTCGAAATTTAGCAAATTAATTACAGTTGTTACAAAAATTATGTACGCAAAAAATAAACTCAAAATTTTCAATATCTTTGGATTTACGAGCGTTTTAGTGATTTTCTTTTGTCTCATTTAGTGCATTTTTAAAGAAGAGTTTGTATGGGAGCTATGGTCAAATGTGGATTTCAACGAAATTTGGTACAGTGATTTAGGTTTACATAGGAATTATATGTTTTAATTTTCATGAAAAAATATTGATATTTGTGGCCAATATGTCAATTCCGGGAAGTGGGACCTTTAGGAGGTACCATAAATAATGGACCGATTTTGACCAATTTCAATAGCCATGGTCCCATTATCAAAAAAATGATCTGTACCAAATTTCATCAAATTATCTTTAGAATTACGACCTGTAGTTTGATTACAAGGTTTACATGGGGGTCCAGCCAGACGGACGGACGGACGGACATCGCTAAATCGACTCAGAAAGTGATTCTAAAGGTGGGTCTAAGACAAATATTTCTAGGCGTTACATACATCAGCACAAACTTATAATACACTTTCCACCTATGGTGGTGAAGGGTATAAATATATACCATCAATTTTTAAGGCATAGAGAGAAATCTAATTATCATACAAACATTTTCTTAAGATTAAAATGTTTGTAAATCATTATCGTTATTGGGTCTTATATAGAAGCTAGGGTCAAATGTAAACCATTTTTTTTTCTTAATTTTGAATACAGTTTTAGTTTACAAACAAGTAAGAGTGATATATTCGGCCGTGCCAAATATTATATACTCACCATCAAATTATATTAATTTTAGAAACAATTTCATTTTGGTATTTTGTGTTTCTATAAGTTTTTTACATGGGAGCTATGGTCAAATGGTGACCGATTGGGACAAAATTTCGCGCACTGGCTGGCATTGACAGATAGACAAACAGACAGACAGACAGATAGATAGTCAGACAGACAGACAGACAGACAGACAGACAGACAGACAGACAGACAGACAGACAGACAGACAGACAGACAGACAGACAGACAGACAGACAGACAGACAGACAACAGACAGATAGACAGACAGACAGACAGACAGACAGACAGACAGACAGACAGACAGACAGACAGACAGACAGATAGACAGACAGACAGACAGACAGACAGACAGACAGACAGACAGACAGACAGACAGACAGACAGACAACAGACAGACAGACTTCTTCTTTGAATATACAACTCAATATATCCCCATTATTTTTAATAGTGGGTATAAAAATGGTCTAATATATTTACTGACTTCTTCTAAGCAATATTTCTGGTACCGAACCTATTTTAGTGTAGGGTACAACAATGCAAGAGGCACAGAAAATTGAATGTGACCAATAATTCAATTTTCTAGAAACAAAACAAACATTGAAAACATAAACAAATGGTACTAAAACATTAACGAAGAACAGAAAAGTCTAATAAAAAATAGATTATTGTTACGAAAATATTGAATTTTTTTAGCAAATAATAAACCCACCCTAATGGCCAGATATACATTGATATAGGCAACCATTATAATCCGCACAGACTATTTTGGAATGATTAAATGCATGAATGAATGGAATGATAAGTCGACTGCAATCCGGCCAATTGAATTGATTTTTTTTGCACAATATTTTTTCCTAACTGGTTTAATTTGTCAAATAACATAAACAATTTTTTTATGGCACTATAAATTTATGCTGCTATAAATTTATGCGTTAAATTGGACTCTACAATTTCGCTTAAAAAAAAAAAATGTTATATTAAAAAACAACAAATAGACTCAGGGCTGCCATAATGATTAGCATTAACTTTAAGATATTTCTGTCAATGTTGCAACAAAAATTAGAAATATTTTGTTTTTGAAACAAAAACTCTTTTTCTGTCTGAAACCAAAGACTTTTGCAAAGTACAGAAACATTGGCTAATGATAGAGCTATAAAATCACTGGCTTAACTTCCGAGTAAGGCTTTACAGGCATGCCTAAACGACAACAATCTTTTGTTAAGCCCGCAGACAGGGGCAAAACGACGGAAGCCGGCTCTCAAACTGCACAGGTCGTATAACAAGATTGTCGAAGGCCATTTCATGAAGTCTGGAATCTACAGGGGTGGGGTAATGCTAATGGTTGTATCTCCACCAAAAAGGTTCAATAATATCTGGGTAACATTTACAAATACATTTATATATAAAGAGTGCTCTAAATAAAATTTGTAGTTGGATTTTCTTAAATAAAAATCAAACTTTTTAATATAAAAACTCTACAAAATACGCAAATATAATGACATATTATACAAAATCATTTAGCATTAAAATGTTTATTTAGTACTCGGGTTTTGCAAAATTATCGACTTTTTTCGGAAACCCTCCCATTAAAGATTTTACAGTTGCTTCTGATACCTTTTTGAAGCATGTGTTCCACCTGCGCTTAAAATCGGACATGTTCTTGGAAATCTTTCCTGTGTTCTTCAATTCCTTTTTTACCAGAGCCCAATACCTTTCCACAGGCCGAAGTTCTGGACAGTTAGGTGGATTTGCCTCTCGTGGTACAAAAGTGACATTATTCTTTGAGTACCACTCAAGTGCCTTTTTTCCATAATGGCATGATGCCAAATCGGGCCAAAAAAAATGTAGTCACTCTGTGCTCCCTTAAAAAGGGTAACAACCGTTTTTGTAGGCACTCCTTTATATAAATTTCTGTGTTTATTGTGCCAGATGCCACAAATACTTCACTTCTTTTGCTACAGCTGCAAATAGCTTGCCACACGAGAAACTTCTTAGGGAATTTTGTTTGTTTTTTTGTGCGAAACTCTTGCCGAACATTGCCCCGTTTATCAGCAACATAAAAATCTTCATCCATCACACAACAGGTGTATTTTTTTATAAAATCAGACTTAAATTTTTTCGCTCGTTTTTTTGCTTCTAAGTTCTTTATAGCATTGCGATCTGGAACCTTTTGGACTTTGTATGTCTTCAGTCCAGCATAAGCTTTGGCTCTATGTGCAAAATTCGTAGAACATTTCACCGTACGAGCTGCTTTTCTTAAAGAAGTGTTAGGCGCTCTTCGATAGAGTCGGTCGACTTCTTTTGCCTTACCAATATCTGTAGGACCTTTTTTCCTCCCTGATCCAGGTTTTCTTTCAATGCTCAGGTTTTCCTTATACCGTCTGATGGCATTAGAAACCGTTCGAGGGTCAACTTTCAAATTTTTAGCTATTTTTTTAAAAGTCCCTGACGGATTTTTTTGAAAAGTTTTAATTATATTTTCACGAACTTTATTTTCGCAGTCCATTTTGATTGAAATAACTATTGAAAATTAATAATTTCTAAAATAATAGTATCTGACATATCTATAGAAACTAACTTGATCAAAAAATAAATTATTTCTTGCACTATGGATAAATTTTGTCTAAAATAGTAAATGCATATTTTTTTTAGAACACTCTTTACATTTCTGTGGCAATAAATGATAAAGGCATAAGTTGAACTTAGGAGCATTTCCATTTTGTAACATCTAGATCAAGATATATTACTCAGCTAAATTTGAAGTATAAAATGTCATTATTAATAAAATTATACGCATTTATATTTTAACTTTTCTATACACACAAAAAATGAACTTTTGACTTAAGCCATTATTATTTATTGCATAGATACATAAATATATAGATATACCGTAATTCGAAGTCCCGGAGGACTAGCTTTAGCATTACTAATAATAAAACCCATACTTTATTAAACTAACTTTAACTTTAAAAAGTTAATATTATGAAAAAGAACTTTTAGCTTTTCGTCAAAACTTTAAGCTTTTCGTCAAAACTTTTAGCATTCACATAAAATATTTGAAAAAAATGATGAAAAATATTTCATGATTTTAAATATTAGTTTGCAGTTTATAAAATACTATTAGTGCAGAATAACTATTGATAAACAACGAAAGACAACACTGAAGTTTCTGTATTAATAAAACAATTTATACACGGCTCTGTTGTTTTTTGTATGTACATCGATCCAAAAGCTAGGGAAAATTTTTAAAATAAAAATAAAATCAATATTAGTGTTCCAGTGAAATATAGATGGATGCAAGAGGATTTAACCAAAGGTTTTATTTTCTCATAAAGAAATTTTTACATTTATATAAAATGGTCTTAACTCAAGAATACACGATTTTGCACAAAACGGTATTAAAATTACATTTAAAACTTTCCCTATACTTATATATATACAAAAATTATGCCGTACGTCCAAAATATTAATTTTGTTTCAAACTGTTTATGATAAAAATGTGTGAATCATATATGATGCACAGACATTTTTTTTACCAGAAATTCTGTTCTTCACATATTTCGAAGTTAGAGCTTTTTATGGTCAAAAACGAATGAAAAGCGATGATTCTGATTTAATGTTTTCGACATTTTCAAAATCTGACGAAGAAAAACAAAACCATGAACATGACACTTAAAACAAAAAAAAAAAATAGTGACATAATGCCAATTTTTCCAATAAAAAAACTTTGTTTAAAAAAGTTTTTTATAGAATAATTTTTCTTAAAAAATGTTTCTTAAAGAAACATTTTCATTGCAGAATTTTTCTTAAGAAAAATTTTCATTACAAAATTTTTCTAATAGAATCATTTTTTTTAGAAAATTTTTCTTAAAGAAACATTTTCATTACAAATTTTCATTAGAAAATTTTTCTTGCAAAAAATTTTCATTAGAAAAATTTTCATGAGAAAATTTTTCTTATAGAAAAATTTTCATTAGAAATTTTTTCTTATAGAAAAATTTTCATTAGAAAATTTTTCTTATAGAAAAATTTTCATTAGAGAATTTTTCTTATAGAACAATTTTCATTAGAAAATTTTTCTTATAGAACAATTTTCATTAGAAAATTTTTCTTATAGAAAAATTTTCATTAGAAAAATTTTCATTAGAAAATTTTTCTTATAGAAAAATTTTCATTAGAGAATTTTTCTTATAGAAAAATTTTCATTAGAAAATTTTTCTTATAGAAAAATTTTCATTAGAAAATTTTTCTTATAGAAAAATTTTCATTGGAAAATTTTTCTTATAGAAAAATTTTCATTGGAAAATTTTTCTTATAGAAAAATTTTCATTGGAAAATTTTTCTTATAGAAAAATTTTCATTGGAAAATTTTTCTTATAGAAAAATTTTCATTGGAAAATTTTTCTTATAGAAAAATTTTCATTGGAAAATTTTTCTTATAGAAAAATTTTCATTGGAAAATTTTTCTTATAAAAAAATTTTCATTGGAAAATTTTTATTGGAAAATTTTTCTTATAGAAAAATTTTCATTGGAAAATTTTTCTTATAGAAAAATTTTCATTGGAAAATTTTTCTTATAGAAAAATTTTCATTGGAAAATTTTTCTTATAGAAAAATTTTCATTAGAAAATTTTTCTTATAGAAAAATTTTCATTAGAAAATTTTTCTTATAGAAAAATTTTCATTAGAAAATTTTTCTTATAGAAAAATTTTCATTAGAAAATTCTTATAGAAAAATTTTCATTAGAAAATTTTTCTTATAGAAAAATTTTCATTAGAAAATTTTTCTTATAGAAAAATTTTCATTAGAAAATTTTTCTTATAGAAAAATTTTCATTAGAAAATTTTTCTTATAGAAAAATTTTCATTAGAAAATTTTTCTTATAGAAAAATTTTCATTAGAAAATTTTTCTTATAGAAAAATTTTCATTAGAAAATTTTTCTTATAGAAAAATTTTCATTAGAAAATTTTTCTTATAGAAAAATTTTCATTAGAAAATTTTTCTTATAGAAAAATTTTCAGTAGAAAATTTTTCTTATAGAAAAATTTTCTAATGAAAATTTTTCTCATAGAAAAATTTTCATTAGAACATTTTTCTTATAGAAAAATTTTCATTAGAACATTTTTCTTATAGAAAAATTTTCATTAGAACATTTTTCTTATAGAAAAATTTTCATTAGAAAATTTTTCTTATTTTTCTTATAGAAAAATTTTTATTAGAAAAATTTTCATTAGAAAATTTTCATTAGAAAAATTTTCATTCGAAAATTTTTCTTATAGAAAAATTTTCATTAGAAAATTTTTCTTATAGAAAAATTTTCATTAGAACATTTTTCTGATAGAAAAATTTTCATTAGAAAATTTTTCTAATAGAAAAATTTTCATTAGAAAATTCATTAGAACAATTTTCATTAGAAAAATTTTCATTAGAAAATTTTTCTTATAGAAAAATTTTCATTAGAAAAATTTTCTTATAGAAAAATTTTCATTAGAAAATTTTTCTTATAGAAAAATTTTCATTAGAAAATTTTTCTTATAGAAAAATTTTCATTAGAAAATTTTTCTTATAGAAAAATTTTCATTAGAAAATTTTTCTTATAGAAAAATTTTCATTAGAGAATTTTTCTTATAGAAAAATTTTCAGTAGAAAATTTTTCTTTTAGAAAAATTTTCATTAGAAAATTTTTCTTATAGAAAAAATTTCATTAGAAAATTTTTCTTATAGAAAAATTTTCATTAGAAAATTTTTCTTCTAGAAAAATTTTCATTAGAAAATTTTTCTTATAGAAAAATTTTCATTAGAAAATTTTTCTTATAGAAAAATTTTCATTAGAAAATTTTTCTTATAGAAAAATTTTCATTAGAAAATTTTTCTTATAGAAAAATTTTCATTAGAAAATTTTTCTTATAGAAAAATTTTCATTAGAAAATTTTTCTTATAGAAAAATTTTCATTAGAAAATTTTTCTTATAGAAAAATTTTCATTAGAAAATTTTTCTTATAGAAAAATTTCCATTAGAAAATTTTTCTTACAGAAAAATTTACATTAGAAAATTTTTCTTATAGAAAAATTTTCATTAGAAAATTTTTCTTATAGAAAAATTTTCATTAGAAAATTTTTCTTATAGAATAATTTTCATTAGAAAATTTTTCTTATAGAAAAATTTTCATTAGAAAATTTTTCTTATAGAAAAATTTTCATTAGAAAATTTTTCTTATAGAAAAATTTTCATTAGAAAATTTTTCTTATAGAAAAATTTTCATTAGAGAATTTTTCTTATAGAAAAATTTTCAGTAGAAAATTTTTCTTTTAGAAAAATTTTCTAATGAAAATTTTTCTCATAGAAAAATTTTCATTAGAACATTTTTCTTATAGAAAAATTTTCATTAGAACATTTTTCTTATAGAAAAATTTTCATTAGAACATTTTTCTTATAGAAAAATTTTCATTAGAAAATTTTTCTTATTTTTCTTATAGAAAAATTTTTATTAGAAAAATTTTCATTAGAAAATTTTCATTAGAAAAATTTTCATTCGAAAATTTTTCTTATAAAAAAATTTTCATTAGAAAATTTTTCTTATAGAAAAATTTTCATTAGAACATTTTTCTGATAGAAAAATTTTCATTAGAAAATTTTTCTAATAGAAAAATTTTCATTAGAAAATTCATTAGAACAATTTTCATTAGAAAAATTTTCATTAGAAAATTTTTCTTATAGAAAAATTTTCATTAGAAAATTTTTTTTTATAGAAAAATTTTCATTAGAAAATTTTTTTTATAGAAAAATTTTCGTTAGAAAATTTTTTTTATAGAAAATTTTAACATTACAGAAATTTTGATTCGAAAATTTTTCATATATTTATTTTCTTATATATATATAACTTTATTATATTTATATAATTTTTTTTCTTATATTTATATATTTTTTTATTATAATTTCCTAATGAAAATTTTTCTTATAGAAAAATTTTTATTACAGAATTTTTTTAATAAAAAAATTTTGCTATCGAAATTTTTCATGTAGAAAAATTTACTCTACAAAATTTTTTTTATAGAAAATTTTTTATTTAAAAAATTGTATATAGGCAAATTTTTATTTCAATTTTTTTTTTTAGAAAAATTTTCAGTTAATGGAACAATTTTCTTATAAAAACATTTTCATTACAAAAATGCTAGAAAGATGGCAAAAGGCCATCTTTCGACTATGGTTTCTTGAGTTATGACCATGTCTCAACAAATTATTGTTATGCATGAAAAATAAAATGCAAATCATGACTATCGCCCACTTTTTAGAATATCATAAATACAAAATATTTTTTATACTTTTTGGCATGACTTTTATTTCTAGGATTAAAAATTGCTGATTCAAAAATAGGTATATACATATGTATCATTTAGCGGTTTATCATATTAGTTACATTATTAGATGAGTATTAGATTCAAATAATATAACTCCATCGAGTCAAAACTGTTGCTGACAATGGCAAGTTTTGGTTTTTAAAGTGAACTTGTCTTATTTAACCTGAATTTGCCTTTCACAAACTAATTGGTGTCATAATTTCTCAATTTGATTTGTGCGAACATAAAATTCGAATATCAAAATGACATTTGACAAATCATTATTTTAATCTGGCAATAAAATCAACAAATTTGAATAATAGAAGGTGTACGCACAGTGGCTGGTATTGGGTTTGAACTTTTAGAACCCATCGATTAAAGATAAAAATTACAAAGAATTTGAATACATAGACATAAGACTACGTACACACTTTATATAATTTTGATTCTGGTGAAAAGTAAAACCATTTTTAAGCTGAATTCATGTCAAGTTCTAAAATGTGGTTACTTTTGATTTATATACATCAGATACATCTAATTAGGTAATGTGATAACATTTTAATAGTTACTCGTATTATAAATTTAAATAATTTCTATTTAAAATTGTCTGAAACAGAAACCAGTTAATTAAAACTTTAAATGTTTTAAATATTGATTTTTTTTTGTGAAGCATAAATCAAAAAAACAGATACAGTGGTCCAATTCGTCAAATAAATGTTCTTATATTAAAATATCTTAAGAAACCATGTTCTATCATTGATAGAAAAATTTTTATTAATTAAATTTAATTAATTATTTTCAGAAAAATTTTATCATAGATCAAATTTTTATAGAAAACTTTGATAACTTTTCAAATTTTTATCGAAAACTTTGGCCACAGATCAAAATTTTATAGAAAACTTTGTGTACCAAACTTTGATCACAGATCACAGTTTTATAGAAAACTTTGTTCACTGATCAAGTTTTTGATGAAAACTTTGTCAGTGCTCAAATTTTGGTAGAAAACTTTGACCACTGATCAATTATTTGTAGTAAACTTTGGTCACTGATCATATTTTTTTTAGAAAACTTTCACTACTGATCAAGTTTATATAGAAAACATTGATCACTGATCAAGTTTATATAGAAAACCTTGATCACTGATCAAGTTTTTAAAGAAAACCTTGATCAATAATCAAGTTTTTATAGAAAACCTTGATCACTGATCAAGTTTTAATACAAAACCTTGATCAATGACTAAGTTTTTATAGAAAACCTTGATCAATGATCAAGTTTTTATAGAAATATTTATCAGCGATCAAGTCTTTATAGAAAACTTTGATCACTGACCAAGTTTTTATAGAAAATCTTGATCAATGATCAAGCTTGTATAGAAAATTTATATTAGTGGTCAAGTTTTTATAGAAAATCTTTATTAGTGATCAAGTTTTTATAGAAAACTTTGATTAGTGATCAAGTTTTTTAGAAAATCTTGGTCAGTGATCCAGTTTATTTAAAAAACCTTGATCAGTGATCAATTTTCTATAAAAAACCTTGATCAGTGATCAAGTTTTAATAGAAAACCTTGATCAGTGATAAATTTTTTATAGAAAACCTTGATCAGTGATCCAGTTTTTTAGAAAACTTTGATCAGTGATCAATTTTCTATAAAAAAACTTTGATCAGTGATCAAGTTTTTATAGAAAACCTTGATCAGTGATCAAGTTTTTATAGAAAACCTTGATCAGTGATCAAGTTTTTATAGAAAACCTTGATCAGTGATCAAGTTTTTATAGAAAACCTTGATCAGTGATCAAGTTTTTACAGAAAACCTTGATCAGTGATCAAGTTTTAATAGACAACCTTCATTTGTGATCAAGTTTTTATAGAAAACATTGATCAGTGATCAAGTTTTTATAGAAAACTTTTTTCAGTGATCAAGTTTTTATAAAAAATCTTGATCAGTGATCAAGTTTTTATAGAAAACCTTGATCAATGATCAAATTTTTATAGAAAACCTTGATCAGTGATCAAGTTTTTATAGAAAACCTTGATCAGTTGTCAAGTTTTTATAGAAAACCTTGATCAGTGATCAAGTTTTTATAAAAAAAAACCTTGATCAGTGATCAAGTTTTTACAGAAAACCTTGATCAGTGATCAAGTTTTTATAGAAAACCTTGATCAGTGATCAAGTTTTTATAGAAAACCTTGATCAGTGATCAAGTTTTTATAGAAAACCTTGATCAGTGATCAAGTTTTTTAGAAAGCCTTGACCACTGATCAAGTCATTATAGAAACCTTGATCAGTGATCAATTTTTTATAGAAAACCTTGATCAGTGATCAAGTCTTTACAGAAAACCTTGATCAGTGATCAAGCCTTTATAGAAAACCTTGATTAGTGATCAAGTTTTTATAGAAAATATTTATCAGTGATCGAGTTTTTATAGAAAATCTTGATCAGTGATCAAGTTTGTATAGAAAACAGTGACCAGTGATCTATTTCTTATATAAAACCTTGATCAGTGATTAGGTTTTTATAGAAACTTTAATTAATGATCAAGTTTTTATAGAAATAATTGATCACTGATCAAGTTTTTACAGAAAACCTTGATCAAATTTTATTAAAAACCTTGATCAGTCATCAAGTCTTTATAGAAAATCTTGATCAGTGATCAAGTTTTTATAGAAAACCTTGATCAGTGATTAAGTTTTTATAGAAAACGTTGATCATTGGTCAAGTTTTTACAGAAAATCCTGATCAGTGATTAAGTTTTAATAAAAAACTTTGATCATTGGTCAAGTTTTTAAAGAAAACTTTTATCACTAATCATGTTTTTATAGAAAAACTTTTGTGAGCCAATTTCTCATCATATACCCCACTGTGCTACATTAAAGTAATTACAAAAACAAGATTAGATTTCAGCCTTAGAGCACATATTTACAATTTGCCTAAAGTAGATCAAATATAAAATATTGAAATGAAATAATTAAATGTAAAATATTTGCATTCAGACAAATCTACAAAAGACATATAATAATTACGTATAAAAGTCCAATTCATTGCGTGTGACTGACTGATTGACAGACAGACGGTTATTTCAGAATTTGTTTTCTATGTTTTAGTTCAGTCATTTCATTCATGCTCCATGACCTTGATTGTTCGTTCTAAATAAATATGTCCCTCAAGTATTTAAGCACAAAAACTAAAATAAACAAATAAATAAATTTCATGTGATTAATGACATAATCTGTCAGATTGCTAAGAACAAGTAAAACAAACAAAAATCAAAACAAAAACTACAAATAGAAAATGTTTGGAAAATTAATGAAATGTCCCTAATTAATGATAGAAATGTTTGGAATTTAATTACTTGTTATTGTTATTCATTTTGAATGGGTTTTTGGTGAACCAAGAGACAAAAACATTTTAATTGGCACATCCACTTTTGCTTAAAATTAATATCTTATTAAAAGGATCTTTTCAAGATATACAACAAAAGCAAAATTTTACTCATTATTAAATTATGTCTAAATATGCAAATGTATGCAGATGATGGATAAACGTTCAAAAAGCTGACACTTCTGTCTTTAATTGAAGGTAAGTTTATTTCTTTAGTCTTTTATTCAAAACAGTTATATCTTGGTGAAACTTGTCTAAAGTTTATTTTTCGTACAAATTAATTAAATTTTAAGCTCAATCGCTACTGACTGATTGATTGACATATTTATCATTGCCCAGACCAAACTGCAAAAGCGGCGGAATTAAAAGCGGCTAAACCTTTTTGTTGTATACATTCACTAAGAGAAGGGATTTTTAGAATTTTTTCCATTTAGGGTGAAAAGGGATGAAAAAGAAAAAATCAATAATCCGTAATCAATTTATTTTTAAAAATTTGATTTCTTGCTGATCAATTTTTTATAGAAAACATTAATCAATGATCAAGTTTTTAGAAAGGAAATTTTTATCAGTTTTATTTAAAAAAATTGAATAATGATCAAGTTCTTATAGGAAAATTTGATCAGTGATCAAGTTTTTATAAAAAAATGATTAGTGATCAAATTTTATTGAAAAAATTGATCAGTGATTAAGTTTTTATAGAAAAACTTGATAAGCGATCAAGTTTTTATAAAAAACATTGAAGTTTTTATAGAAAAAATTGATCAGTGATCAAGTTTTTGTGAAAAAAATGATCAGAGATCAAGCTTTTATAGAAAAAATTGATCAGTGATCAAGTTTTTATAGAAAAAATTGATCAGTGACCAAGTTTTTATAGAAAAAATTGATCAGTGATCAAGTTTTTATAGAAAAAATTGATCAGTGATCAAGTTTTTATAGAAAAAATTGATCAGTTATCAAGTTTTTATAGAAAAAATTGATCAGTGATCATGTTTTTATAGCAACAATTAATCGGTGTTCAAATCTGTGTTAGCAAAAATTGATTTTTGATCAAGTTTTTATAGAAAAAATAGATAAGCGATCATATTTTTATAGAAAAAATTGAACAGTGATCAAGTTTTTATAAAAATAATTGATCAGTAATCAAGTTTTTATAGAAAAAGTTGATAAATGATCAAGTTTTTTAGAAATAATTGATCAATCAAGTTTTATATAAAAAAATTTAATAAGTGATCAAGATTTTTTGGATAAAATATAAATATAGAAAAAATTGATCAGTGATCAATTTTTAAAAAACAAAAAATTGATCAGTGATCAAGTTTTTATAGAAAAAGTTGATCAGTGGTCAAATTTTTATAGAAAAAGTTGATCAGTGATCAAATTTTTATAGAAAAAGATGATCAGTGATCAAGTTTTTATAGAAAAAATTAATAATTGATCAAGTTTTTATAGAAAAAATTGATAAGTGATCAAGTTTTTATAGAAAAAATTTATTAGTGATCAAGATTTTAAGGAAACAATTTATCAGCAATAGTGGTTTTGAAAAAAACTTTCATTATGCTAAATTTTTTGGAAAAACTCTAATCTAGATTTGTAAAAAAACCTGGACCAGAGTTTAAATATGAAATTCCGATAACTGATAGAACACTTTAAATAGTTATCATTTTTTTCTAGAAAACTTTGATAAGGGTTTTCCAGAAATTTTTCAAATCAGTAATTTAGTTTTTATAGATTAAACTGCGTAATCCTATTCAGGCGATAAACTCGATATTATCTTTATGGCTTCGAAAACCTTATAATTCGTCTTTAATCTGTTTCAAAACGTGAGTATAATCAGTTTTTTTCTCTATTTGATTTGTCTTAAATTAGGAATTATTCTTTCAATGATGATGACTTAACTATACATCGAGGAAACGGCTTTCCCTTTAAAATTTGTTTATTATTCCAATAACAACTAAAACCATTTATTTCTCACAAAATTCTATATTTTTATTTCCAGATTATCTTCAAATATTTATTGATAGCTAAAATAATGAACATTAAATTAATTACTTCCAATTAAAACCGATAAACCAAACTAAAACCAATAGCAACCAGGATACAATAGAGAAATCAAAAATAAACATATACGAAAAAACTGAATATTTACCAAAAAACTGAAATCAACAACTGCATAAAATATCTAATAAGGTTTTATAGCAATGAGGCATAATTCGTTTTTATTCTTATTCATATAAAAAAAAAAAAGAAAAACTAAAATATGCTGATGTCAAGCTCAACCAATTACGCCAACGCTTTAGCAGCAATGCCCTCAAATACACCACCGTCGCTAGCGCTATCGACGACAATGATGACAACAAATTTTTTGGAGTCAAATAGTTCAAATAGAAGTTCAAATTTGCCCTTAAGCAATAAAATGTTAAACTCAAGTTATGATATAACTGAGAATGATGTGCGTCGTTTCTTCGAGTTCATGCAACAATATAAGACGGCACATGAGTGCGCGGATTATTGTAAGGGAGATTTCTTTAAAATACTGGCCGTTTACAATGGAGTTCATGGTTATGTGGCCCTAATAGTAAGTATTTTAGATATACAAAATTTTTTCTATAGAAAAATTTCGATATCAAAATTTTTTCTATAGAAAAATTTCGATATCAAAATTTTTTCTATAGAAAAATTTCGATATCAAAATTTTTTCTATAGAAAAATTTAAATATCAAAATTTTTTCTATAGAAAAATTTCGATATCAAAATTTTTTCTATAGAAAAATTTCGATATCAAAATTTTTTCTATAGAAAAATTTCGATATCAAAATTTTTTCTATAGAAAAATTTCGATATCAAAATTTTTTCTATAGAAAAATTTCGATATCAAAATTTTTTCTATAGAAAAATTTCGATATGAAAATTTTTTCTATAGAAATATTTCGATATGAAAATTTTTTCTATAGAAAAATTTCGATATCAAAATTTTTTCTATAGAAAAATTTCGATATCAAAATTTTTTCTATAGAAAAATTTCGATATCAAAATTTTTTCTATAGAAAAATTTCGATATCAAAATTTTTTCTATAGAAAAATTTCGATATCAAAATTTTTTCTATAGAAAAATTTCGATATCAAAATTTTTTCTATAGAAAAATTTCGATATCAAAATTTTTTCTATAGAAAAATTTCGATATCAAAATTTTTTCTATAGAAAAATTTCGATATCAAAATTTTTTCTATAGAAAAATTTCGATATCAAAATTTTTTCTATAGAAAAATTTCGATATCAAAATTTTTTCTATAGAAAAATTTCGATATCAAAATTTTTTCTATAGAAAAATTTCGATATCAAAATTTTTTCTATAGAAAAATTTCGATATCAAAATTTTTTCTATAGAAAAATTTCGATATCAAAATTTTTTCTATAGAAAAATTTCGATATCAAAATTTTTTCTATAGAAAAATTTTGATATCAAAATTTTTTCTATAGAAAAATTTCGATATCAAAATTTTTTCTATAGAAAAATTTCGATATGAAAATTTTTTCTATAGAAAAATTTCGATATGAAAATTTTTTCTATAGAAAAATTTCGATATCAAAATTTTTTCTATAGAAAAATTTCGATATCAAAATTTTTTTCTGTAGAAAAATTTCGATATCAAAATTTTTTCTATAGAAAAATTTCGATATCAAAATTTTTTCTATAGAAAAATTTCGATATCAAAATTTTTTCTATAGAAAAATTTCGATATCAAAATTTTTTCTATAGAAAATTTCGATATCAAATTTTTTCTATAGAAAAATTTCGATATCAATATTTTTTCTATAGAAAAATTTCGATATAAAAATTTTTTCTATAGAAAAATTTCGATATCAAAATTTTTTCTATAGAAAAATTTCGATATGAAAATTTTTTCTATAGAAAAATTTTGATATGAAAATTTTTTCTATAGAAAAATTTCGATATGAAAATTTTTTCTATAGAAAAATTTCGATATGAAAATTTTTTCTATAGAAAAATTTCGATATGAAAATTTTTTCTATAGAAAAATTTCGATATGAAAATTTTTCTTTAGAAAAATTTCGATATCAAAATTTTTTCTATAGAAAAATTTCGATATCAAAATTTTTTCTATAGAAAAATTTCGATATCAAAATTTTTTCTATAGAAAAATTTTGATATCAAAATTTTTTCTATAGAAAAATTTCGATATCAAAATTTTTTCTATAGAAAAATTTTGATATCAAAATTTTTTCTATAGAAAAATTTCGATATCAAAATTTTTTCTATAGAAAAATTTCGATATCAAAATTATTTCTTTAGAAAAATTTCGATATTAAAATTTTTTCTATAGAAAAATTTCGATATCAAAATTTTTTCCATAGAAAAATTTCGATATCAAAATTTTTTCTATAGAAAAATTTCGATATGAAAATTTTTTCTATAGAAAAATTTCGATATGAAAATTTTTTCTATAGAAAAATTTCGATATGAAAATTTTTCTTTAGAAAAATTTCGATATCAAAATTTTTTCTATAGAAAAATTTCGATATCAAAATTTTTTCTATAGAAAAATTTCGATATCAAAATTTTTTCTATAGAAAAATTTTGATATCAAAATTTTTTCTATAGAAAAATTTCGATATCAAAATTTTTTCTATAGAAAAATTTCGATATCAAAATTATTTCTTTAGAAAAATTTCGATATTAAAATTTTTTCTATAGAAAAATTTCGATATCAAAATTTTTTCCATAGAAAAATTTCGATATCAAAATTTTTTCTATAGAAAAATTTCGATATCAAAATTTTTTCTATAGAAAAATTTCGATATTTCGACTATCAGCGCCATCTATACGTTGTCTACAAAAAAAAATTGAGGTCACCTGTTACTAATATTTCCTTATAAATATTTTCTATTTCAGATTTGTATATTCGGCACCATAGCTAACATTTTAAATATAATGGTCCTTACAAAAAAGGATATGGCCAAGGCACCAATCAATAAAATATTAAAATGGTTGGCTGTAGCTGATATGTTTGTGATGATTGAATACATACCATTTGCTTCGACTCAATATATTTACATGAAACCGGGTAAGTATATCATTAAAAATAAAATATAAACGTATTAAGACTTGTTCTGAAAATTGCCTTCATATTAAATTGAAATCAAACAAAGTTTCAAAGTCAAATTATTAACTAACCATACACAGTGGGTTGGAAAATAAATGTGGGAAATAATTTAGGAACTTTTAAACGATAAGCACGACTGCCATGAAATTTCAAATGGCTTTAATAGCTGGAATAAGAGTAAGAGGAGGGGTATTTAAGCCTATGCTTAGAATTTGGAGTCTGTACTACAGACTACAGACTCTGTAGATTATCTGGAGGGGAGCTATATTCCCTCAAAGTAGGGAACCTCGGGTTTTTTTGAAAATTAAAAACGATCCAGAAGTCACATGTTTGTTCCGATATATGCACGAAATCTGTTAGCTAAGATCTACAAATTATTTATGATTTATCTCCTATAATTCATTTTATGAGATATTCGGCTTTGAAAACATAAAAATTTCAACTTTTTGAAAATACCGGATCCAAATTTTTCACAAAAAAAGAAAAACTTTTGATAAAGATATTTTTTTTTGGAAAATTTTTTGAAAAAAATTATTTTTTATAGAAAATTTTTCCATTAAAATATTTTTCTGTGAAAATTTTCAAACCAAAAAAAAAAAAAAACAAAAATTTTCGATAAAATTTTATTTCTAAAGAAAAATTTCTGTATAAGAAAATTTTTGATAGAAATATTTTTAATAAAAAAATTTCCTATAAATAATAAACTTTTGAAAAATTTCCTATAAATAGTCAATTTTCGGAAAAATTCCAGATAATATTCGAAAAATTTCCTATCAATAGTCAAATATCGAAAATGTCAATTTTCGAAAAATTTCCTATAAATAATAACTTTTCGAAAAATTTTCTTTAAATAGTCAATTTTCAAAAAATTTCTTATAAATAGTCAATTTTCGAAAATTTTCCTATAAATAATAAATTTTCGAAAAATTTCCTATAAATAGTCAATTTTCGAAAAATTTCCTATAAATAGTCAATTTTCGAAAAATTTTCTATAAATAGTCAATTTTCAAAAAATTTCATATAAATAGTCAATTTTCTAAAAATTTCCTATAAATAGTCAATTTTTGAAAAATTTGCTATAAATAGTAAATTTTCGAAAAATTTTATATAAATAGTCAATTTTCGAAAAATTTCCTATAAATAATAAATTTTCGAAAAATTTCCTATAAATAATAAATTTTCGAAAAATTTCCTATAAATAGTCAATTTTCGAAAAATTTCCTATAAATAGTCAATTTTTGAAAAATTTCCTGTAAATAGTCAATTTTTGAAAAATTTCCTATAAATAGTCAATTTTTGAAAAATTTTTTATAAATAGTCAATTTTTGAAAAATTTCCTATAAATAGTCAATTTGTGAAAATTTTCCTATAAATAGTCAATTTTTGAAAAATTTCCTATAAATAGTCAATTTTTGAAAAATTTCCTAAAAATAGTCAATTTTTGAAAAATTTCCTAAAAATAGTCAATTTTTGAAAAAATTCCTATAAATAGTCAATTTTTGAAAAATTTCCTATTAATTGTCAATTTTTGAAAAATTTGCTATAAATAGTAAATTTTCGAAAAATTTTATATAAATAGTCAATTTTCGAAAAATTTCCTATAAATAATAAATTTTCGAAAAATTTCCTATAAATAGTCAATTTTCGAAAAATTTCCTATAAATAGTCAATTTTTGAAAAATTTCCTAAAAATAGTCAATTTTTGAAAAATTTCTTATAAATAGTAAATTTTCGAAAAATTTCCTATAAATAGTAAATTTTCGAAAAATTTCCTATAAATAATAAATTTTCGAAAAATTTCCTATAAATAGTCAATTTTCGAAAAATTTCCTATAAATAGTCAATTTTCGAAAAATTTCCTATAAATAGTCAATTTTCAAAAAATTTCATATAAATAGTCAATTTTCGAAAAATTTCCTATAAATAGTAAATTTTCGAAAAATTTCCTATAAATAGTAAATTTTCGAAAAATTTCCTATAAATAGTCAATTTTCAAAAAATTTCCTATAAATAGTCAATTTTCTAAAAATTTCCTATAAATAGTCAATTTTCTAAAAATTTCCTATAAATAGTCAATTTTTTAAAAATTTCTTGTAAATAGTCAATTTTTGAAAAATTTCCTATAAATAGTCAATTTTTGAAAAATTTTTTATAAATAGTCAATTTTTGAAAAATTTCCTATAAATAGTCAATTTTTGAAAATTTTCCTATAAATAGTCAATTTTTGAAAAATTTCCTATAAATAGTCAATTTTCAAAAAATTTCATATAAATAGTCAATTTTCTAAAAATTTCCTATAAATAGTCAATTTTTGAAAAATTTCCTACAAATAGTCAATTTTTGAAAAATTTCCTGTAAATAGTCAATTTTTGAAAAATTTCCTATAAATAGTCAATTTTTGAAAAATTTTTTATAAATAGTCAATTTTTGAAAAATTTCCTATAAATAGTCAATTTTTGAAAATTTTCCTATAAATAGTCAATTTTTGAAAAATTTCCTATAAATAGTCAATTTTGAAAAATTTCCTAAAAATAGTCAATTTTTGAAAAATTTCCTAAAAATAGTCAATTTTTGAAAAAATTCCTATAAATAGTCAATTTTTGAAAAATTTCCTATAAATTGTCAATTTTTGAAAAATTTGCTATAAATAGTAAATTTTCGAAAAATTTTATATAAATAGTCAATTTTCGAAAAATTTCCTATAAATAATAAATTTTCGAAAAATTTCCTATAAATAGTCAATTTTCGAAAAATTTCCTATAAATAGTCAATTTTTGAAAAATTTCCTAAAAATAGTCAATTTTTGAAAAATTTCTTATAAATAGTAAATTTTCGAAAAATTTCCTATAAATAGTAAATTTTCGAAAAATTTCCTATAAATAATCAATTTTCAAAAAATTTCCTATGAATAGTCAATTTTCGAAAAATTTCCTATAAATAGTCAATTTTCGAAAAATTTCCTATAAATAGTCAATTTTCGAAAAATTTCCTATAAATAGTCAATTTTCGAAAAATTTCCTATAAATAGTCAATTTTCGAAAAATTTCCTATAAATAGTCAATTTTCGAAAAATTTCCTATAAATAGTCAATTTTCGAAAAATTTCCTATAAATAGTCAATTTTCGAAAAATTTCCTATAAATAGTAAATTTTCGAAAAATTTCCTATAAATAATCAATTTTCGAAAAATTTGCTATAAATAATCAATTTTCGAAAAATTTGCTATAAATAGGGAATATTCGAAAAATTTCCTATTAATAGTCAAATTTCGAAAATTTCCTATAAATAGTCAATTTTCGAAAAATTTCCTATAAATAGTCAATTTTCGAAAAATTTCCTATAAATAGTCAATTTTTGAAAAATTTCCTATAAATAATAAATTTTCGAAAAATTTCCTATAAATAGTCAATTTTCGAAAAATTTTCTATAAATAGTCAATTTTCGAAAAATTTCCTATAAATAGTCAATTTTCGAAAAATTTCCTATAAATAGTCAATTTTCGAAAAATTTCCTATAAATAGTCAATTTTCGAAAAATTTCCTATAAATAGTAAATTTTCGAAAAATTTCCTATAAATAGTCAATTTTCGAAAAATTTCCTATAAATAGTAAATTTTCGAAAAATTTCCTATAAATAATCAATTTTCGAAAAATTTCCTATAAATAGTTAATATTCGAAAAAATTCCTATTAATAGTCAAATTTCGAAAATTTCCTATAAATGGTAAATTTTCGAAAAATTTCCTATAAATAGTTAATATTCGAAAAATTTCCTATTAATAGTCAAATTTCGAAAATTTCCTATAAATGGTAAATTTTCGAAAAATTTCCTATAAGTAGTCAATTTTCGAAAAATTTCCTATTAATAGTCAAATTTAAAAAATTTCCTATAAGATAGTAAATAGATAAAATAGTAAATTTTCTAAAAATTTCCTATAAATAGTCAATTTTTGAAAATTTTTCTTATAAATAGTGAAATTTTCTATAGAAAAATTGTTGATAAAAATATTTTCTTTAGAAAAATTTTTGATAAAAAAATTTTGTATCGAAAAGTTTTGGATAAAAAAAAATTGTATCAAAAAACTTTTGATAAAAAAATTTTCTATAGAAAAATTTTTGAATAAAAATTTTGTAAAGAAAAATTTTTAATAAACAATTTTCCATAGAAAAATTTATGATTAAAAAATTTTGTATAGAAAAATTTTTGATAAAAAATTTTGTATAGAAAAATTTTTGGTAAAGTAATTTTAAAAAAATTAAGCATAAAACATAGAAAAATTGTTGATAAAGTTACTTTAAAAAAATTAATTATAAAAACTTTTTAAAAAATGGCAACTCTGACGACGATTTTTTTTTTTTTTTGTTTTGTTCTTTTTGTGCCGACCTCTGGTTATTACTATTTTGTGCAAAAAACTTTTGAATTAAATTAGAATTAAAATAAAACAAATTTCGAAAAATCTGTAAAAAATAGAATCCGATATTCGTCAAAAAGTTGAATCTTTTTCAAAGTAGAAAATTTCCTAAACTGTAGAAGATAAACCATTCCTGAATTATTTCCCGAATATTTATTTCAAGGAAAAATAATAATTTTTTAAAAAATTTGCAAATTTAAATAATTCTTTTTCAATTTCAATATCTCAATTTCACGTGAAAGTAATTTTAAAAACATGCCTGATTTATTTTCCATGTAACTAACTATCAGAAGTTATTATCCATAAATAAAATGAAATACTATGTATGTATAAAATATTGCGTTGTAGTGGTTTATACAAAAGCCTTTTGTAGGTTCCGAGAAACTTTTAATTATAATATGAAACATTTTTCAGTTCTTATACCAGTTTCTTAATGACATATTGTTATTGTTGTTCTTCTTGTACATTTTACTTGACAGGCGAAAAGGATTTTTCTTATCCTTGGGCTATTTACATACTATTTCACATGCATTTTACTCAAATTTTACATACCATATCTATTGGGCTAACGGTAACACTGGCCATATGGCGTTATGTTGCAATCAGGTAAATATTGAAACTTTTATTATTTTTATTTAAATGTATGTACTCGTATCTATGTTGTAAGTTAATGTTGTGCACTAGATTTCTAGAGTTTATTTGGGGCCTGCTTACTTTTTATGCAAAAAATTAAACTTTTTAATAAAATACTTTACACTTTTCTATGGTTGGTTGAAAAATGCGCTTTGAAAACGACCTGATAAAAATCTACAAATTCTTAATATGAAAAAAACTAAGTAAATTTGATTATATTTTAACAAAATTCAACTGTTTAATACTTAACCCTCTGCGCCTGACGTGTAGTCCGGTAGACATCAAAAAAGTCAAATTTTTGTACAGAAAATTCATATATAAATAATGACTTACACTCATAAACAAAAATGGTTTTATTAGTTTTTCAAACCAGATCTTGTAAAATAAAGGGTTATCCATTTCGTGGTTTCAAAAGTATAGGAATGGAATTCGACATCTGTCAAACTAAGTTGTTAAACCAATTTTTTTCCTTTCAGTTGAAAGTCTGACATTGACCAAAATGGATCGCTTAAGTATCACAACATGCTACAAAAATGGTGATTCTGCAACAGCCACATGTCGTGCTTTAAGACTAGATTCTGGTTTACATAATCGTCCTACTACGCACGCAATTGGGAAAATTGTGAAGAAATTTGAAGAATCGTGAATCGTTTCGCGCGTTCCGCTGAAAATATCGTTGCTGTAAGTGAACGTGCTGGCGAAGACCCGAATATGTCGATTCCGTGAATTCGGAGCGTTATGGTCATATGATAACCGGCTTTTTTGCCTGAAGAATACAACTTGGAGAATATATGGTTTTAACAAGACAGTGCCACATGCCACACAACTCGAGCGAATATGGCTTTATTGCAAGAGACATTTTCTGGCCGCGTAATTTCTCGTCGTGGCGATATCATCAAGATCGCCAAGATCGTGCGATTTGACACCATCAGACACCATCTTTTTCTTTGTGGGGCTACTTGAAAGACCGTGTTTATGCAGATAAACCTTTAACTCTGGAGCACTTAAAAACCAACATTCGTCAAGTTATGGCTGAAATACCGCCAAATATGTGTCAAAAAGTGATCGAAAATTACCTCAAAAGAATCAATGCTTGCAATATTTCGCGTGGAAGTCATTTAAATGATGTAGTCTTTCATACATAATGTCAACGTTTCAACTTTATAACAAAAAAGAAATATCATAAAAAAAAAAATTTATATGTGTTTTATTTATGTTCACTTTTGAAACCGCAAAATGGATAACCCGTTATAAGCCACGTAAATGTTGCCTGATAGTCTACCACATCATTAGCATTGTGAGAACTATATCACGTCAGTCGCAGAGGGTTAAAGTTCTTTTAAATAGTAAATCACATCATACTTTGCAAATTCTTTATTCTAAAGTAAATTTTGTTGCTGCTTAGAAGTATACAAATTTTTGGGTAGAAATCGCAATAACTCCAAAACTATTATATGGATTTTGTATTTTGACTTTATAAAAAGCAGTTTCAGTTCTGTTTTATATGACAGAACCTTTTGCTTTAAAAATATATTCTTATTGGTATAAATTTAGCTTAAACCAAAAATACTCTCATTTTCCCCCCATAAAATTGGGCTTAAATCTTTGGGTCCATTCGAACCCTAAAAATAAATCAAGAATTTTATGCACACTTCCCATTGGCATAATTTGGCCATATGATTTTACAATTAGGCAAAAGTGAAAAAATGGCAGCCTTACAAAATTTTGGATTTTTAAAGAAATGGTTAGTTAGTTAGTTTATCGTAATTTGAAAAAGCCTTGTCCAATTTTATTCAAAGACACATTAGAGGATTAAGTACAAAATTTCTCTTAAGTCGTGCTAACAAAAGTTTTTTGTGTGATCAACGGTTTTAGAGTTATTAGCCTCGCAATTTAAAAAATATATATATATTTTTTTGCAAAATCGAAGAAGTGGTCCTAGTTAGTTTATTGCGATAAAGCACGATTAACGTTTAAATAAGCATCCAATTTAATTGAAAAACACATTAATGGATTAAGAACAAAATTACCCTTAAGTCGTTCAAGCAAAAATTGTTTGTGTCATCAACGGTTTTAGAGTTATAAACTTTGCAGTTTAAAAAAATTATTTTTTTTTTGTAAAATCGAAAAAAAAAATTTATAAATTCAAAAAAAAAATCGAAACTGGAAAAAACCAACCATTGTTACCTGACAACCGTAAAACTATGAATATTTTAAATAACATAAGCCTTATTTTTTTGAAAAACCCTCCATTAGTAGAGATTTTATAAAGAATAATGTAAAAATACCCAATTTTATCCTATGAAGCCTTTTATTAAAAAAAAATTGAATTAAAGGCCACAACTCTCAAAATACTTTTATGAGACTTGCTATAAAATATTCTTTTTTGCTAGAAGAACAGGAACTGTTAAAAATAAACAAAATCTTTCTAAATTTTGGGGTACCTCCCAAACAATTTTCTTCCCGGATTATAGTTTTTAATGCCTCATAAATTTGCTTTTATCTTTATGAAATTTGGTATAGTCTTTTTTTTTTGGCATTGGGAACATTGTTTTCGAAATTGACTAAAATTAGGACATTATTTCGAGTACCTCCCATAGGTCTAATTTCTTTAAATTGGAATTTTGAAATCAATTTTCAGTATATTTTAATGGAATTTGAAGTAAATATTTCTTAGATAAACAAAAATCACTGTACCAAATTTTGTTGAAATCGGTTCATATTTGAGCATAGCTCCCATATAAGACCCTCTGACAAAAGCCACTTAAATGAGTAGAAATTCATAAAAAATCTAATAAATCTGAAGATAATAAACATTTTTCGTTCATTTTTGTATTTACTGTAATCCAATTGGTGGATTTCGAAAAAATCGGTTCACAATTGACCCAGCTCCCATATAAGATTCATTGATGGAATTGGCTTAAATATAATATTGGGTTTTTTCACTTTATTTACTTTTTTGTTAATAAAATCCCTATTTATTCATGGATTTTCAGAAAATAAGACCCATTTTATTGAGAATATTCAGGTTTTTAAGATGATATAATAAAAATGGTAGTTTTTGTCTTCTTCGATTTTTTATGATTTTTCAAAAAATAAAAAAAAAGATATTATAAATTATTCATTAAAAAATATTTTTTGACCTCAAACTGCAAATAACTCCGAAGCCTTTAAATATATAAAACATTTGTTTAAGAACGACTTGCCTTAGTTTTCTCTCATTGGATAATCGTCTCCATTAGTTGTTTTCGACTTAGAGTAAAAACGGTATACTCTTTTTTTAAGGGATTTTTCAAAACGACCATATGGCAAATCAATGTATGAAAGTGTAACATCTTAATATTATAGAGTCTTTTATTATAAACTCGCCAAAATCAGTCTTCTTACTAAATTTAGATTAAAAAACCATCACTTTTTCGGGGATTTTTCAAAACGACCACATGGCAAATCAATGTATGGAAGTGTAACATCTTAATATTATAGAGTATTTGCTGTAAGACTCGCCAAAATCAGTCTTCGTCATAAATTCAAATTCAAAAATTATCACTTTTTCGGGGATTTTTCAAAACGACCACATGGCAAATCAATGTATGGAAGTGCAACATATTTATATTATAGAGTCTTTGCTGTAAGACTCGCCAAAATCAGTCTTCGTCATAAATTTAGATCCAAAAACTATCACTTTTTTGGGTATTTTTCAAAACGACCACATGGCAAATCAATGTATGGAATTGCAACATCTTAATATTATAGAGTCTTTGCTGTAAGACTCGCCAAAATCAGTGTTTTTCATAAATTCAGATTCAAAAACTATCACTTTTTCGATTCTATTCTTTGAATATATAAGATTTGGCATAACCAAATATGGTACTCTTACTTTTTTTTAAACTTCTCAAATAACCTGTCAAATTTTGTGTTAAATGTACTTTTTGTTTATTAAATAAAAATTTATTATATGTATGATAACTATAATACATCTCATATTCTTTTTTCCCCCTTTTTCTTTTGATTCATATTCTTTTTGTAAATAACATTTCCTGTACATACAATGCAACCAAAAAAACTAACAAAAAATTCTAAAACAAAAAAAAAAATCTGCTTACGAGTGTAGCCAACGTTTCCTACTCCTAACAGAATCTTGTTTTTACAGACATCCCCATGGAGCCTGCGCTACCTTTCTACTCTCCCACTGCAACGAGTCCATAATCTTTTCATTTGTCATAGCTCCAATTGTTTGCTTTCCCACATTTTTTGTATTCAAAGTGCGTGAGCGGATGGTGACTGACAGTGATGTGCCACTGTATCATGTGGATGCGGATAGAAATACCCAATTATACAGGTAAGTAACATATGTCAAGGATAATTTTCTTCATATTTCTCAATATAAACATTTTTGTATTTACTTACATAAATATTTATTATGTATTAAAATTAATAGATTTTTGTGGTTTGTAAAAAATTAATGAACATTTACGATTATTTGAGTAAAATATGTTTTAATGCTTTTAATATGGTTAGAATGTGCTAAACATAAATATAGAATATTAAATAAGATCAACACGAATACCTGTGGAGTTCAAGTCATGTTATAATTTTGTTGAACCCCCTTTACCGCACTTTTGCCTAGAATTTCAAATCCAGCCACAACAAATGTGTGGTAAGCAAAGAAATTATAAAACTAAAAAATGTTGCATGTTTAATATAATTTTTTTGGAAAATTTGTCCCAAAACTAATTTTCTATATAGAAAATTTGTCCCAAAACTAATTTTCTATATAGAAAATTTGTCCCAAAACTAATTTTCTATATAGAAAATTTGCCCAAAACTAATTTTCTATATAGAAAATTTGTCCCAAAACTAATTTTCTAATTTTGTATATAGAAAATTTGTCCCAAAACTAATTTTCTATATAGAAAATTTGTCCCAAAACTAATTTTCTATATAGAAAATTTGTCCCAAAACTAATTTTCTATACAGAAAATTTGTCCCAAAACTAATTTTCTATATAGAAAATTTGTCCCAAAACTAATTTTCTATATAGAAAATTTGTCCCAAAACTAATTTTCTATATAGAAAATTTGTCCCAAAACTAATTTTCTATATAGAAAATTTGTCCCAAAACTAATTTTCTATATAGAAAATTTGTCCCAAAACTAATTTTCTATATAGAAAATTTGTCCCAAAACTAATTTTCTATATAGAAAATTTGTCCCAAAACTAATTTTCTATATAGAAAATTTGTCCCAAAACTAATTTTCTATATAGAAAATTTGTCCCAAAACTAATTTTCTATATAGAAAATTTGTCCCAAAACTAATTTTCTATATAGAAAATTTGTCCCAAAACTAATTTTCTATATAGAAAATTTGTCCCAAAACTAATTTTCTATATAGAAAATTTGTCCCAAAACTAATTTTCTATATAGAAAATTTGTCCCAAAACTAATTTTCTATATAGAAAATTTGTCCCAAAACTAATTTTCTATATAGAAAATTTGCCCAAAACTAATTTTCTATATAGAAAATTTGTCCCAAAAATAATTTTCTATATAGAAAAACTGTCCCAAAACTAATTTTCTATATAGAAAATTTGTCCCAAACTAATTTTCTATATAAAAAATTAGTCCCACACTAATTTTCTCTATAGATAATTTGTCCCAAACTAATTTTCTAAAATAAATTGTACCAAACTAATTTTCTAAAAAAAAATTGTCCCAAACTAATTTTCTTCAAAAATCCGAAATTTTAGAAAAAAGTCGATAAGAAAATTTAAAATTTTTGGTATTTTAGTCTAAATACGACAATAAGGCATTTAAACTTTAATTTCGCTTAATTATAATTTTGGCTGTGTCATCTAGTAAATTATAGTTGAATATTAGTTGAAAATCGCTTATACAAGTGAACATTCTATTATTTTTAAATTTTCATAATTTTTCCCGATTTATATTAAATTATGTAAATAAGTTAACCGTTTTTGTTTTACTTTAAGATATTTCAACAGCTGTCGATTTCGTATAACTAGTAGCGCCCAAAGCTGTTTGTTATTTAAATTGCCACTTTTTTTTGTATACCCTGAGCCATCAAGGATGGGAAGGGTATTATAAGTTTATGCTTCTGTTTGAAGCGCATAAATTTATTAGTCTTTCAACTACTTTTGAGTGTATTGATAAACTCAGTATCTTAGTTACCCTATGTTTTTAAGAAAAACTTCCCAGGTTCAAATTCTACCAAAATTTTATTAAAATTTTCCTTTTATGTATAAAACCTTAAGTGTAATTTTAGCATTATAATTTTCTTAGAAATAAAAACAATCGATAGAAGAATTTAGCCATGTCCATCTGTTTGTATTTCGATTAACCCTTTCGATTCTGTTTTTTTTAATTATAACATTTTTGAAAGAAATAAAAGATTCATCACAACCGAACTCTTTAAATGGTTTTAAATTTTTTATTAAAGCACAAAAAAAATCCAAATCCTACTTTCAGTACAAAATCTTGAAAAAAGATTGACTCACGACAAAAGAAAATGCCAACCAACCATTTTAACATCGTCTGGGTAGAATTCGAAACCAAGCAACTAATTCTAAGGAAAATATTTACAAAAAAAAAAAACTTACATACCTAAAACGAGTAAGAAAGTGCTATAGTCGATCAAGCCCGACCATACGATACACTTCACCACTAAGGTCAAAGTTGTTCTTTTTCCTGTATAAAGACAAATATTTGCTAAATTTTGCCATCATACAAACATTTTCTCAAAACTTATATATTTAAGCTGATTTCCGTCATTTGGGCTTATGGAGCTGGGGTCAAATGTGGACCGATACCCTTCACCACTAAGGTCAAAGGTGTTCTTTTTTCAGTATAAAGACAAATATTTGCTAAATTTTGACATCATACAAACATTTTCTCAAAGCTGTTTCCCTCATTTGGACTTATATGAGAGCTAGGTTCAAATGTTGACCGATTATATCGAAATTTCTTACATAAATTACAGTTTTCACTAAAATTATATATGCAACAACTAAACTCATTATCTTCAGATTTACGAGCTTTTTAGCGATATTTGTCTCATTTAGTGCGTTTTGACAGAAGAGTTCGTACGGGACCGATTTCAACGAAATTTGGTACAGTGATTTATATAAGCAGTATTTGTTTCAAATTTCATGAAAAAATATTGATATTTGTGGCCAATATATCAATTCCGGGAAGTGAGACCCATTGGTACTATAAATAATGAATCGATTTTGCCGATTTTTTCAATATCCATGGTCCCACTATCAAACAAATGATCTGTGCCAAATTTCATCAAACTATCTTTAGAATTGCGATCCGTTCTTTGATTACGTGGTTTACATGGGGATCCAGCCAGACGGAACGGACGGACTGACATCGCTAAATCGACTCAAAAAGTGATTCTAAGCTTATTGGTATACTAAGATTTAAGACAAATATTTCTATGCGTTACATACATCAGCAGAAACTTATAATACCCTCTCCACCTTTGGTGGTGAAGGGTATAGATATAAATTGTGTTAGCTACGAGTACATAGCTCAGTCGTAGCTCAGTCAAGAGTCTTTGTGTTGCAGTCGTGGGAAAGTGAGTTTTTCCCAGTGCTCGGTAGTAAAAAGCGACTAAATTTTGATAATAGATAAAAGCCAACACTCCAAACTTTGATATTTGTCATAGTAATTTTGAATACCATTTTAAAGTTTTCATAGAATTCAGCTTGACTTGTTGTAATATCCTAAGGACCATGAATACATAATGTATGTGCTTTTTGTCTATGTACTAATATTTATTATACATACACATATATATTCATATATATAAATATAATAAATATAAATAGCAAGAATTTATGAGTTATGTTAATAAGCCGACGGCTGTAAAAGCAATTTTCTATTGTCAATATGTTTAAACATGAGATAACATATGTAGAATAGAGGGTCCCAGAATATTCGGTTTTCAATTTCTTCAAAAATATTTTCCTAAAGAAACATTTTCGCTAAAAACATTTTTCTATCGAAAAATTTTCAATAGAAATATTTTTCTATAGAAAAATTTTCAATAGAAATATTTTTCTATAGAAAAATTTTCAATAGAAATATTTTTCTATAGAAAAATTTTCAATAGAAATATTTTTCTATAGAAAAATTTTCAATAGAAATATTTTTCTATAGAAAAATTTTCAATAGAAATATTTTTCTATAGAAAAATTTTCAATAGAAATATTTTTCTATAGAAAAATTTTCAATAGAAATATTTTTCTATAGAAAAATTTTCAATAGAAATATTTTTCTATAGAAAAATTTTCAATAGAAATATTTTTCTATAGAAAAATTTTCAATAGAAATATTTTTCTATAGAAAAATTTTCAATAGAAATATTTTTCTATAGAAAAATTTTCAAAAGAAATATTTTTCTATAGAAAAATTTTTAAGAAATATTTTTCTATAGAAAAATTTTCAATAGAAATATTTTTTTATAGAAAAATTTTCAATAGAAATATTTTTCTATAGAAAAATTTTCAATAGAAATATTTTTCTATAGAAAAATTTTCAATAGAAATATTTTTCTATAGAAAAATTTTCAATAGAAATATTTTTCTATAGAAAAATTTTCAATAGAAATATTTTTCTATAGAAAAATTTTCAATAGAAATATTTTTCTATCTAAAAATTTTGAATAGAAATATTTTTCTATAGAAAAATTTTCAATAGAAATATTTTTCTATAGAAAAATTTTCAATAGAAATATTTTCCTATAGAAAAATTTTCAATAGAAATATTTTTCTATAGAAAAATTTTCAATAGAAATATTTTTCTATAGAAAAATTTTCAATAGAAATATTTTTCTATAGAAAAATTTTCAATAGAAATATTTTTCTATAGAAAAATTTTCAATAGCAATATTTTTCTATAGAAACATTTTCAATAGAAATATTTTTCTATAGAAAAATTTTCAATAGAAATATTTTTCTATAGAAAAATTTTCAATAGAAATATTTTTCTATAGAAAAATTTTCAATAGAAATATTTTTCTATAGAAAAATTTTCAATAGAAATATTTTTCTATAGAAAAATTTTCAATAGAAATATTTTTCTATAGAACAATTTTCAATAGAAATATTTTTCTATAGAAAAATTTTCAATAGAAATATTTTTCTATAGAAAAATTTTCAATAGAAATATTTTTCTATAGAAAAATTTTCAATAGAAATATTTTTCTATAGAAAAATTTTCAATAGCAATATTTTTCTATAGAAACATTTTCAATAGAAATATTTTTCTATAGAAAAATTTTCAATAGAAATATTTTTCTATAGAAAAATTTTCAATAGAAATATTTTTCTATAGAAAAATTTTCAATAGAAATATTTTTCTATAGAAAAATTTTCAATAGAAATATTTTTCTATAGAAAAATTTTCAATAGAAATATTTTTCTATAGAACAATTTTCAATAGAAATATTTTTCAATAGAAAAATTTTCGATAGAAATATTTTTCTATAGAAAAATTTTCAATAGAAATATTTTTCTATAGAAAAATTTTCAATAGAAATATTTTTCTATAGAAAATTTTTCAAAAGAAATATTTTTCTATAGAAAAATTTTCAAAAGAAATATTTTTCTATAGAAAGATTTTCAATAGAAATATTTTTCTATAGAAAAATTTTCAATAGAAATATTTTTCTAGAGAAAAATTTTCAATAGAAATATTTTTCTAGAGAAAAATTTTCAATAGAAATATTTTTCTATAGAAAAATTTTCAATAGAAATATTTTTCTATAGAAAAATTTTCAATAGAAATATTTTTCTATAGAAAAATTTTCAATAAAAATATTTTTCTATAGAAAAATTTTCAATAGAAATATTTTTCTATAGAAAAATTTTCAATAGAAATATTTTTCTATAGAAAAATTTTCAATAGAAATATTTTTCTATAGAAAAATTTTCAATAGAAATATTTTTCTATAGAAAAATTTTCAAAAGAAATATTTTTCTATAGAAAAATTTTTAAGAAATATTTTTCTATAGAAAAATTTTCAATAGAAATATTTTTCTATAGAAAAATTTTCAATAGAAATATTTTTCTATAGAAAAATTTTCAATAGAAATATTTTTCTATAGAAAAATTTTCAATAGAAATATTTTTCTATAGAAAAATTTTCAATAGAAATATTTTTCTATAGAAAAATTTTCAATAGAAATATTTTTCTATCTAAAAATTTTGAATAGAAATATTTTTCTATAGAAAAATTTTCAATAGAAATATTTTTCTATAGAAAAATTTTCAATAGAAATATTTTCCTATAGAAAAATTTTCAATAGAAATATTTTTCTATAGAAAAATTTTCAATAGAAATATTTTTCTATAGAAAAATTTTCAATAGAAATATTTTTCTATAGAAAAATTTTCAATAGAAATATTTTTCTATAGAAAAATTTTCAATAGAAATATTTTTCTATAGAAAAATTTTCAATAGCAATATTTTTCTATAGAAACATTTTCAATAGAAATATTTTTCTATAGAAAAATTTTCAATAGAAATATTTTTCTATAGAAAAATTTTCAATAGAAATATTTTTCTATAGAAAAATTTTCAATAGAAATATTTTTCTATAGAAAAATTTTCAATAGAAATATTTTTCTATAGAAAAATTTTCAATAGAAATATTTTTGTATAGAAAAATTTTCAATAGAAATATTTTTCTATAGAAAAATTTTCAATAGAAATATTTTTCTATAGAAAAATTTTCAACAGAAATATTTTTCTATCGAAAAAATTTCAACAGAAATATTTTTCTATCGAAAAAATTTCAATAGAAATATTTTTCTATAGAAAAGTTTTCAATAGAAATATTTTTCTATGGGAAAATTTTCAATAGAAATATTTTTCTATAGAAAATTTTTCAAAAGAAATATTTTTCTATAGAAAAATTTTCAAAAGAAATATTTTTCTATAGAAAGATTTTCAATAGAAATATTTTTCTATAGAAAAATTTTCAATAGAAATATTTTTCTAGAGAAAAATTTTCAATAGAAATATTTTTCTAGAGAAAAATTTTCAATAGAAATATTTTTCTATAGAAAAATTTTCAATAGAAATATTTTTCTATAGAAAAATTTTCAATAGAAATATTTTTCTATAGAAAAATTTTCAATAAAAATATTTTTCTATAGAAAAATTTTCAATAGAAATATTTTTCTATAGAAAAATTTTCAATAGAAATATTTTTCTATAGAAAAATTTTCAATAGAAATATTTTTCTATAGAAAAATTTTCAATAGAAATATTTTTCTATAGAAAAATTTTCAATAGAAATATTTTTCTATAGAAAAATTTTCAATAGAAATATTTTTCTATCTAAAAATTTTAAATAGAAATATTTTTCTATTGAAAAATTTTCAATAGAAATATATTTCTATAGAAAAATTTTCAATAAAAATATTTTTGTATAGAAAAATTTTCAATAGAAATATTTTTCTATAGAAAAATTTTCAATAGAAATATTTTTCTATAGAAAAATTTTCAACAGAAATATTTTTCTATCGAAAAAATTTCAACAGAAATATTTTTCTATCGAAAAAATTTCAATAGAAATATTTTTCTATAGAAAAGTTTTCAATAGAAATATTTTTCTATGGGAAAATTTTCAATAGAAATATTTTTCTATAGAAAAATTTTCAATAGAAATATATTTCTATTGAAAAATTTTCAATAAAAATATTTTTGTATAGAAAAATTTTCAATAGAAATAACATGACATGGCATGAGTTTCCTGTCTAAACTTTGACTTTGTTGGTGTCTGCTAGACTACACGTCAGTCGTAGTGGGTTAAACCGACGCATAGACCAATAACAAACGTACAAACACATAAATATATAGTATAGATTAGCCATTCCGTTATTTGCCTTTTAAAACACCACTTTCGATGGGTATATAAAATTCGTCATTGGTTTAGAGATATTAAATTTTAACAAATCCGGCTCTTTTTCTAACAAATTTTAATTTCAAATTTTAATTTCAAATTTTGAATTTCTCCTCCTATTCTTTTCCGTTATAAAAATCCTATTCTATTCAGTATTAAACTTTTTACCATAAATTATGTGGACTTAGCTTTTTTATTTACTTATCACAAACATAAATTTTGATTATAAATGTGGATAAAATAC
The DNA here is from genome assembly GCA_933228675.1 of Stomorhina lunata. Taxonomy (NCBI): domain Eukaryota; kingdom Metazoa; phylum Arthropoda; class Insecta; order Diptera; family Rhiniidae; genus Stomorhina; species Stomorhina lunata. The sequence continues at coordinate 14,215,566 of OW121744.1, forward strand.
TTATGTATATCCAAAATCAAACATAATAAGAAATGTTTTATACTTAAAGAAAAATTGGGAAATTAAATAATTCAAGTGTTGTATTAATACCCAATAACCGGCAATTTGTTTCAAAGACTACAAAAGTCGCTTGTACACTCAAAAAATTGATTAAGTTCACCGCCATAGATTAAATGGGTAAATTGGGTTTGTATTGATATTTGTAATACATAGAAATATAAGTCTGACTCCCACTTTAAGTCTACCGATCGACTCAGAATCACTTTTTGAGTCGAAATATTTAGGTACTATATTTTCCGAATGGGGTGACGAAGACCATATGTCCTGTGTAGTATAAGAGACCAGGGTCTCTGGTGGGAATCTAACCCACAACCTTCGCACAAGCAGTCCACCGTACTACGTACCACGTAGACCACTGAGGCACCCATAAAGATAATAAGTACATACATACATTTTCTGTAAACATATATAAATAAATAATTTTTGTGACAATCGGTCCATGGGACTAATTTTCGGAATTGATATAACTTCAATGCCAGAAAAGACTTCTTCTGTTATCCTTGACTCCCAGCCTAGCATACGGCCTCAAAAGAAAAGACTAAATGAATTTTAATTCAGTTTCTTCATAATTCACTAGAATTTGCCAACATAATATTTCGAGTGTATTTTTTTTTAATATGCCTGAATGTATGCTATGTTATTTAAATAAATGTTTGTCTAAAATATTTTTCTATATTGCATTATTTTCCATCGAAAAACGATAAAGCACGATTTTGTTCTTAAAAGTATTTGGAAATACAAAACATTACGAGTACGAGGGCAAGTCAAGAAGTCCTTGAGATTTTGAATTTTCCGAAAGTTTTCTATAGAAAATCTTTTAATATCAAAAGTTCATTATAGAAAAACTTTAAACATCAAAAGTTTTATATAAGAATTTTTTTTAAAGCTTTGGATATGGAACGTTTTTTGTTGAAAGCTTTTTATATCAAAAGTTACCTATAGGAAAGCTTTTGATATTGAAAGTTTTCTATAAAAAGCTTTTGGGAAATTCAAAATCTCACGGACTTTTTGACTTGTTTTATAGAAGAAATCTTTCTGTAACGAATGTTTACTATAGGAATCCTTTCAACATCGAAAGTTTTATAAAGGATTTTTTAATTTAAAATGTTTTTTTAGCAAGCTTAAGATATTAAAGTTATCTAAAGGAAAACTTTTGATATTGTAATTTTTCTATAGGAAAGTTTTATATAAAAAGTTTTCTATTTGAAATATTTTGACGACGAATGTTTTATACAATAAATCATTCGATATGGAAAGTTTTATATAAGAAAGCTTTAAATAAATAATGGCAGTTTCTTATTGAAAGGCTTTCGATGTGGAATGTTTTTAGTAAAAACAGCATAAATGTAACTTAGAGCTTTTTTCTGTAGTGTTCAAAACAAATTATATTAAGGAAAGCTTTACATAGCGAAAGTCTTCTATAGAAAAGCTAATATTTTCTGTAGAAAAGCTTTCGATTGCGAATGTATTCTATAGGAAATCTTTCGATAGCTAATGATTTCTATGGGAGATCTTTCGATATTAAATGTTTCGTATATAAAATTTTTCGATACAACATTTTTTTTCTATAAGAAAGCTTTCGATATTGAAAGTTTGTCTTCTTATATTTTCTATAAAAGTCTTTCGATATTCAAAGTTTTATAAAAGAAATCATGTCGAAAGCCCTTCGACATCGATTTATACAGGAAATCTTTAGATATTGGCATTTTTTTATTGAAAGGCTTTCGATGTGGAATGTTTTTAGAAGAAAGCTTTGGATATTAAAAGTAACCTTTAGAAAATCTGTTGATATAAAAGGTTTTCAATCCAAAATATCTTAACGACCAAAGTTTTATATAAGAAATCTTTTGATATCGAAAGTTTTCCATAGAAAATCTTTCAATATCAAAAGTTTATTATAGGAAACCTTTTGACATCGAAAGTTTTATATAAGAAATCTTTTGTTTAAAGCTTTCGATATGGAACGTTTTTAGTTGAAAGCTATTTATATCAAAAGTTACCTATAGGAAAGCTTTTGCTATTGAAAGTTTTCTATAGGAAAGTTTTATAAAAGAAATCTTTTTGTAACGAATGTTTATTAAAGGAATCCTTTCAACATCGAAAGTTTTATAAAGAAATTTTTAATATAAAAAGTTGTTTTTTTTTAAGCATTAGCTATTAAAGTTATCTAAAGAAAAGCTTTTGATATTGAAATTTTCTATAAGAAAGTTTTATATAAAAAGTTTTATATTTTAAATATTTTGACGGTAAATGTTTTATATAATAAATCTTTCGATATCGAAAGTTTTATATAAGAAAACTTTAGATATTAAAATTTACCTATAGAAAAGCTTTTGATATTGAAAGTTTTCTATCCGAAAAATGTTGTCGACAAAAGTTTAATATGTATAAGAAATATTTTGAGGATAAATGTTTTATATAATAAATCTTTCGATATCGAAAGTTTTATATAAGAAAACTTTAGATAAATAATGACAGTTTTTTATTGAAAAGCTTTCGATGTGTAATATTTTAAGCAGAAAGCTTTAGATATTAAAAGTTACCTTATGGAAAGCTTTTGACATTGAAAGTTTTCTATAGTAAAAACATTGTCGACAAAAGTTTAATATGAGAAATCATTATATATCCATTATATATTATTTGTCGATGCATTTAAAAAATATATTTTTAGTCAGGGCTTTTTAGAAAATAAATTAAATAACCTCTAATTTTGATAAAATTGCCTTTAATTTTTGTGAGGAGGTGTACTTGCGTTAAATGCTTTGGAATCAGAAAAAAAATCGTTTTCGAAAAATTGAGTTAGGGCCTTTCCACATGAAACCAACGGTATAGAACTAAAAGTTGACTATTTTGAAAAATAAAATAAATTTTTATATTAAAATATGTGTCTTACAAAAAAAAATCACTGACTTTTAGAACTGGCCTCGTTTTAACTAGCAAAAAAAATGTATGACGTATTTGTTTTTCCTTTTCTGAAGTGGGATATGAAGGATTATATCCTCTTTTATTTATTGCATAAGTAAAGGTTATTTGATATCTATCTCATATTTTAAAATGAACAAACACTCTTTATTTTTGATGGTTTATTGTGATTTTTATTAATCTTAAATTTTTTCCAAATCACTCTAAATCCATAATAATAAATAGACTTAAGCGATATTAAACATTTTTTAATAAAAAACCAAAAATACTCGTCTTGTACAATATATGAATTAATGTATTAGGTTTTTATACTCTTGATCATTAACTTAAGGTTATAAAAAAATGTCATTCGGTTGTTAACTTTTATAATATTTAATGAAAATGTCATATCAAAAATACTAGAAGTGAAAAGGAAAATATTTAAGTCCCGGTCAGATATTACACTAATTTTACTCTTTGAATCCTCTGGAGTACATTATTGTCATAAATTGATAAAATATTATTAAAATAATAACAAACATGTAAGAATGTTATATTAGGCAGAGCTAAACCTGAGGCCGAAACGACGACAGTGGAATTTTTTCTTACATCGAAGTTCAAATAATGAAAGGAATGACCCTACAACTATAAAATTTTGCATACTTGCTTAGTTTTATATAGATAAGATAAATTCAAAAAATTTTCAATATCCGTATACTTCTTGGGGTACCAGCCTTGGTCCCCCATTTTTATGCCCTTCACCTCCATAGGTGGAAAGGGTACTATAAGTTTGTGCTGATGTATGTAAAGTATAGAAATATTTTTCTTAGACCCAACTTTTAGTATACCAATAGGCTTAGAATCACTTTCTGAGTCGATTTAGCGATGTCAATCCGTCCGTCCGTCTGGACGGTTGGCTGGACCCCCATGTAAACCATGTAATCAAAGTACAGGTCGCAATTCAAAAGATATTTTGATGAAATTTGACACAGATAATTTTTTTAATAGTGGAACCATGGCTATTGAAATTCGTCAAAATCGGTCCATTATTTATGGTACCTCCCATAGGTCCCACTTCCCGGAATTCATATTTTGGCCACAAATGTCAATATTTTTTCATTAAATTCAAAACAAATTTTGCTTATGTAAAAAAAAATCACTGTACCAAATTTCGATTTGAAATCGGTTCACATTTGACCATAGCTCCTATACAAACGCTTCTGTCAAAACGAACTAAATGGGACAAAAATCACCAAAACGCTCGTAAATTTGAAGATAATGAGTTTATTTTTTTAATACATAATTTTTGCGAAGACTGTAATCATTTTGCTAAATTTCAAGCTAATCGGTCCACATTTGACCCCAGCTCTCATATAAGTCCTAATGACGGAAACAGCTTAAATATATAAGTTTAGAGAAAATGTTTGTATGATGGCAAAATTTAGCCAATATTAGTCTTTATACAGAAAAAAGAACACCTTTTCCTTAGTGGTGAAGGGTATCGTATGGTCGGGCTTGACCGAATTTCTTCCTCGTTTCACCTATTTTTCTTCTCAATGTACAAGTCGCATTTCTAAACAGAATTTGGTGAAATTCAATAAACGTCTATTAATTAACTAAAAAATTACGTCTACTGATTTTGGTTGAAATTCGACAACTCTTTGGAGTACCGGCCTGGGACCCCAATTTTTTCACCAATTTTTCTTTTCAATGTACAAGTCGCAATTCTCAACAGAATTTGATTAAATTCAGCACACATCTATTGGTTGATCCAAAAAAGAACTCTACTAATTTTTGTTGAAATCCCTCAACTTCTACGGGAGTTATACTTAAATTCAATTTGATTAAAACGTTACCCCTAAACGACTGCAACACTTTTTGCTTAAACTATGCATAACAATTTATGTGACTTTTTCAGAAAATTTTGAACTTTGTTCTACGAACGTTAAATTTCGTTGAATGGGAAATTGGGAAACCCATTTTTCATCTATTTTTCTTTTTGAGGTATAATCTACAATTTTAAACAGAATTTGATGAAATTCTTCACACTTCTATAAGTTGCTTTAAAAAAGGGGTCTACGAATTTTGGTTGAAATCACTTGACTCCTTGGGTACCTGCCTTGCCCCATTTTTCACCAATTTTCTTTTTCAATGTATAAGCCGGAATTCTCTTCAAAATTTGAAAAAATCGGCATACATCTTTTAATTGATCCAAGAAAGAGTTATACTAAATTTGGTTGAGATCCCTTGAATCTTTGAAGTACCTGCCTTGGAACCCCATTTTCACTTATTATTGTTCTCAATAAATAAGCGGGAATTCTAAACTGAAAAAATTTGGCACACGTCTATAAGTTTATCCAGCAAAGAATTCGACCAATTTTGGTTAAAATCCGTCCACTCTTTGAGGTACTTGCTTTGGAACGCCATTTTTCACTTATTTTTCATTTCAATAAAAGCCGCAATTCACAACAGAATTTGTTTAAATTCAGCAAACATCTATTGGTGGATCCAAAAAAGAACTCTACTAATTTTGGTTGAAATCCCTCGACATCTAAGGGACTTCTACTTAAATTCAATTTGATAGGAAAAAGTTACGCCTAAACGACTGCAACACTTTTTGCTTAAATTATGCCTAACAATTTATGCGACTTTTTTCAGAAAATTATGAACTTTGTTCTACCATCGGTAAATTTCGTTGAATTTTTTTCACTAAATCTAAACAAAACACTTTCACTTTTCACATGGTTATGATGGGAGCAGCGAGCAGAACCGAGCCAGCTTAGTTTTTGTCCAAAGAAAAATGAAAACACTAAATTTTGTACAGCTTTTTTGATTTCCTGATATATCCTAAGCTATATACGATATTAGGATAATTTCTTCTGCAGACTTAAACCAAGGTTTAGTATGTTAATTAAATCGACATCAAGATTAAATTTGTGAAACTATATTTAAGGCTTGAGCTACTGAGTTTGATGAAAAATTTCATCACTTTTGGTTTTTGAATATTAAGCACATTTCAATACCTTTTTTATAACACATAATATAACTTTTTCTTGAAAACAATTATTGATCCTTAATATCTAGACTCTTCTCTATAAAACTGCATCAAAAGCGATGGCTTGTTTGCAGCAGAAATACCATATTATGACGCATTAGATATCTATTGATAACTCAGTCGCTTAAGCAAATATTGTGTAACATACCTTAGGGATTTTGAGAATAATTTATTTTGCAAAAAGTTTAATAAATTTGATATCTATCGGATATATCCGTTTGTTTGTCAAAACGTTTGGTTTAAATGTATTTTTTTTGATATCAGGGAACTTTTGACAAATAAGTTACAATTTAGTGAAGCTTATATGTTATATATTATTTCGATTATGCTAAAAGTATGCTACACAAATGTTTTTGAAATATCTTTCGATCGATATCGAATGCGACAATTTGGCCCCTGATATACCTACCATCATGTTATATTTAATGCATACGTTTCTGCCTTATATTACTCTATACCAAGATTATTATTATTATTAAATTTTTCCCAAAACATCCATTTCAACCAAAAGTCTATTAATATTTTTCTAATATACATGAAATTAATATATTTTTATTTTCCTCATAATCTAAACAAATAAAAATAAATCCGATTTGAATGTTCTAAAATTTTTAAGATAAATATTTAAATCAAAATAAATTAAAATCCTAAATTTTAAGGATTATTTTGATTATGATACTCTCTATAGACATAAGTCCAATGTTTTCCTGTAAAAGATAATTTTTTAAGACTAATTTCTTCATTAAAGTATTTCAAGGCAAAGTAAGGTTATAAATAAAATAAAAGGTTATAAATAAAATTCTTTGTTATTGATGGATTTTAACATGAATTAAAATCTCATATTTTTCTGGGAACTGGAAGTAAAATTATTAAAGATAACAAATATATTTTTACATTTTCAATACAGAATATTAAAGTTACAACAAATTGTTTTAAAAGATGTAGACACTTTTGATTCTTTAAAGTATTAAGTTAAGGCTTTTCAAATACGCAAATACGCAAAATACGGAAATTTATATAACAGAGTGTCTAAAAACCGGCTTTTACCTTTTCTGAGACAGCACAGAGTGCCTACATATTTCAGGTTACAATGGAAAAGTGCCACTCAAGTGTCCAATTAGAAACATTTTTGTTGCCTAATAAAATTTTTCAATAAAAAATTTTTTAAGAAAAATTTCTTAATAGAAAATTTTTCGTTTAAAAAATTTTCTATAGAAACATTTTCTTAGCAAAAATTTTTAACAAAAATAGAAAATTTTCTTTAGAAACATTTATTGTAACAAAAAATTTTCTATAGAAAACTTTATAAAATTTTCTATAGAAAACTTTATAAAATTTTCTATAGAAAAATTTATAAAGTTTTCTATAGAGAAATTTATAAAATTTTCTATAGAAAAATTTATAAAATTTTCTTAGAAAAATTTTTGATGAAAAAAAAATTGTTAAATTTTCTATAAAAAAAATTCGATAAAAAAAATGTTTCTATACAAAATGTTTCACTAAAAAATTTTCATAAACAAAAAATGATAAAAAAAAATTTTCTATACAAAATTTTTCGTAAAAAAAAATTTATAGAAAATTAAAAAAAATTTGTATATAAAATTTTTTGTAGCAAAAAATTTTCTATAGAAAAATTTTTTTGTAACGAAAAATTTTTTATAGAAAAATATTTTGTAACGAAAAATTTTCGATAGAAAAATTTTTTGTAACGAAAAATTTTCGATAGAAAAATTTTTTGTAACTAAAAATTTTCTACAAAAAATTTTATGTAACGAAAAATTTTCTACAAAAAATTTTTTGTAACGAAAAATTTTCTACAAAAAATTTTTTGTAACGAAAAATTTTCGATAGAAAAATTTTTTGTAACGAAAAATTTTCGATAGAAAAATTTTTTGTAACGAAAAATTTTCTAAGAAAAATTTTTTGTAACGAAAAATTTTCGATAGAAAAATTTTTTGTAACGAAAAATTTTCTATAGAAACATTTTTTGTAACGAAAAATTTTCTATAGAAAAATTTTTTGTAACGAAAAATTTTCTATAGAAAAATTTTTTGTAACGAAAAATTTTCTATAGAAAAATTTTTTGTAACGAAAAATTTTCTATAGAAAAATTTTTTGTAACGAAAAATTTTCTATAGAAAAATTTTTTGTAACGAAAAATTTTCTATAGAAAAATTTTTTGTAACGAAAAATTTTCTATAGAAAAATTTTTTGTAACGAAAAATTTTCTATAGAAAAATTTTTTGTAACGAAAATTTTTCGATAGAAAATTTTTTTGTAATGAAAAATTTTCTATAGAAAAATTTTTTGTAACGAAAAATTTTCTATTTTTTTGTAACATAAAATTTCCGATAGAAAAATTTTTTGTAACGAAAAATTTTCCATAGAAAAATTTTTTGTAACAAAAAATTTTCTATAGAAAAATTTTTTGTAACGAAAAATTTTTTGTAACAAAAAATTTTCTATTTTTTTGTAACGTAAAATTTCCGATAGAAAAATTTTTTGTAACGAAAAATTTTCTATAGAAAAATTTTTTTGTAACGAAAAATTTTCCATAGAAAAATTTTTTGTAACGAAAAATTTTCTATAGAAAAATTTTTTGTAACGAAAAATTTTCTATAGAAAAATTTTTTGTCACGAAAAATTTTCTATAGAAAAATTTTTTGTAACGTAAAATTTTCTATAGAAAAATTTTTTGTAACGAAAATTTTCTATAGAAAAATTTTTTGTAACGAAAAATTTTCGATAGAAAAATTTTCTACAGAAAAAATTTTTTTTAACGAAAAATTTTCTATAGAAAAATTTTTTGTAAGGTAAAATTTTCGATAGAAAAATTTTTTGTAACGAAAAATTTTCTATAGAAAAATTTTTTGTAACGAAAAATTTTCTATAGAAAAATTTTTTGTAACGAAAAATTTTCTATAGAAAAATTTTTTGTCACGAAAAATTTTCTATAGAAAAATTTTTTGTAACGTAAAATTTTCTATAGAAAAATTTTTTGTAACGAAAATTTTCTATAGAAAAATTTTTTGTAACGAAAAATTTTCTAATGAAAAATTTTTTGTAACGAAAAATTTTCTATAGAAAAATTATTTGTAAACGTGAAAAATTTTCTATAGAAAAATTTTTTGTAACGAAAAATTTTCTATAGAAAAATTATTTGTAAACGTGAAAAATTTTTTATAGAAAAATTTTTGTAACGAAAAATTTTCTATAGACAAATTTTTGTAACAAAAAATTTTCTATAGAAAAATTTTTTTTAATGAAATATTTTTTTTAACCAGAAATGTTTTAGAGAAAATAACGAAAAATTTTCTATGGAAAAATTTTTTGTAACGAAAAATTTTCGATAGAAAAATTTTTTGTAACGAAAAATTTTTTAAAGAAAGATCTTTTGTAACGAAAAATTTTCTAGAGAAAAATTTTTTGTAATGAAAAATTTTCTATAGAAAAATTTTTTGTAACGAAAAATTTTCTATAGACAAATTTTTGTAACCAAAAATTTTCTATAGAAAAATTTTTTGTAACTAAAAATTTTCTATAGAAAAATTTGTAGTAACGAAAAATTTTCTATAGAAAAATTTTTTGTAACGAAAAATTTTCTACAGAAACATTTTTTGTAATGTAACAATTTTCTACAGAAAATTTTTTGTAAAGAAAAATTTTCAATAGAAAAATTTTTCTGCAGAAAATTTTTCATAGACAAAAATTTTTGTAACGAACAATTTTCTATAGAAAAATTTGTTGTTTTAATTTATTTGTTTTCTTTCAGAATTAATTTTTGGATACACTCTGTGATCATTAAGTTATTGCCCTGCTGTATACTGACGGTAATAAGCTTTGTGCTGGTGAAAGTTTTATGTGAAGCTTCAAAGCGTAAACAAAAGCTTAAGAACTACAATAAACCAAATACAGCAGCAGAACAGCCATGTCTTCAAAAGTCAAGGTAAAAAACAACACAAAAATGCAGCAGAAAGACTTTTTTATATAAAATAATAAAGTTATATCTTCTTATTAATCAAATTTTATTTTTTTCTACCCCTTTTCCCAACAGAACACCCAAATGTGACCGACGCACAGATCGCACCACAATGCTTTTAGTTGCAGTTCTCATTCTGTTTCTAATTACGGAATTTCCTCAAGGCATTTTAGGTCTAATGTCTGGGGTTATGGAGAAATGTTTCTTCAACGCCTGCTATCCACCCTTTGGCGAAATAATGGATTTATTGGCGCTAGTTAATGCAGCGATTGATTTCGTTCTTTATGGTTTAATGTCTAAACAGTTTCGTACAACATTTAAGTCGTTATTTTTTAAAAAACGATTTGGCAGCATTGAAATGTCTCGGGTGACAAGACTAACAACAACATGTGTATGATTTCGTTTTAAGAACAATTGTCCTAATAGGTCCAAAGTAGTTATATCTGCTGCAACAACGACCCTCACTTCAACAGTCACCACAAAGTTTTAGACAATACAGCAAAACAAATCGGAAATAAAATTTTCAAAAAAAAAATAATAATAATAATAACCCGAATATGTCTGTCATAATGACAGATGCAGTTATTGCCTCGAATAATTAAAGTCAAAAGGGAAATAACCAAAATGAAGTGTGATATCTTTAATATGATTGTATTTAGAAAAACAAAATAATTGTACATATTTTAAGTAAAGCTAAAAATTAAAGAAAAATGTTCTATACAAAAATTTGTTTAACAAAAATTTTCTATAGAAAAATTTATTTTAACAAAAATTTTCTGAAGAAAAATTTTTTTAACGAAAAATTTTCTTTAGAAAAATTTTTTTAACGAAAAATTTTTTTAACGAAAAATTTTCTTTAGAAAATTTTTTTTAACGAAAAATTTTCTATAGAAAAATTTTTTTGACGAAAATTTTTTTAACGAAAAATTTTTTTGACGAAAAAATTTTTATAGAAAAAATTTTTATAGAAAAATTTTTATAGAAAAATTTTTTTTGTTGAAAATATTTCTATAGAAAAATTAATTTCACAAAAATTTCGTTAGAAAAAGTTTTATGACGAACATTTGTATAGGAAAATTTTTTCGACGAAAAAATTTATTTAGAAAAATATTTTTGACGAAACAATTTTTATAGAAAAATTTTGTTGATGAAAAAATTTTTTAGAAGATTTTTTTAATGAAAACATTTCTATAGAAAAAATTGTTTGTATAGAATTTTTTTTTTTTTGAGAAAAAATTTTTTGACGAAAAAATTTGTATACAAAAAAAATTATTGAAGAAAAAAAAATTTTGACGAAAAATTTCTATAGAAACATTTTTTTGACGAAAAATTTTCTACATAACTTTTATAGAAATATAACGAAAAATTTTCTACAGAAACATAATGTTTAATGTTTAGCGAAAAATTTTCTATAGAAACATTTTTTTAACGAACAATTTTCTATAGAAAATTTTTTTTTGCAAAAAATTTTCAATAGAAACATATTTTTTACAAAAAATTTTCTATAGAAAAATTTTTTTAACGAAAAATTTTCTAAGGAAAAATATTTTTAACGAAAAATTTTCTATAAAAAAATATTTTTAACGAAAAATTTTCTATAGAAAAATATTTTGAACAAAAAATTTTCTATAGAAAAATATTTTTAACGAAAAATTTTCTATAGAAAAATATTTTTAACTAAAAATTTTCTATAGAAAAATATTTTTAACAAAAAATGTTCTATAGAAAAATTTTTTGTAAAAAAAAAATTTCTATAAAAAGATTTTTTAACGAAAACATTTTTTTTATTTTTATTTTAACTAAAATTTCTATAGAATTTTTTTATGAATAATTTTTTATAAAAATAAAACGAAAAATTTTCTATAAAAAAATTTTTTAACAAAAAAATTTTCTATAGAAAAATTTTTTTATAAACAATTTTTTTTAACAAAAAATTTTCTATAGAAAAAAAATTTTACCGAAAAATTTATATAGAAACATTTTCTATAGAAAAATTTTTTGTTTCATATAGAAAAATTTTTTGTAACAAAAAGTTTCATATAGAAAAGTTTTTAACGGAAAATAACCAATATAAAAATATATTTAACGAAAAGTTTTCTATAGAAAAATTTGTTTAACGAAAAATTTTTCTATAAAAAAAAATTGTTTAACGAAAAATTTTCTGTAGAAAAATTTTTTTAACGAAAAATTTTCTGTAGAAAAATTTTTTTAACGAAAAATTTTTTGTAACGAAAAATTTTCTATAAAAAAATTTTTTAACGAAAAATATTTTTTAATGAAAAATCTTCTATAGAAAATTATTTTAAAATTTCTATAGAATTTTTTTTACGAATAATTTTTTATAGAAATATAACGAAAAATTTTCTATAGAAAAATTTTTTTAACAAAAAATTGTCTATAGACAAATTGTTTTTAAAGAAAAATTTTCTTTAGAAAATTGTTTTTAACGAAAATTTTTCTATAGAAATTTGTTTTTAACGAAAAATTTTCTATAGAAAATTTTTCGTTACATAAATTGTTTCTATCGAAAAATTTTTCTATAGAAAATTGTTTTTATCGAAAAATTTTCTATAGAAAATTGTATTTAAAGAAAAATTTTCTATCGAAAATTGTTTTTAACGAAAAAATTTCTATAGAAAATTATTTCTAGCGAAATATTTTCCATAGAAAAGTTTTTTTTAACTAATATATTCTATGGACAAATTTTTTATAGAAAATTTTTTTTAAAGAAAAATTGTCTATAGAAAAAAACTATTTTTAACGAGAAATTTTTGATAAAAAAATTTTTTGTAACGAAATAAAAAAAAAATAACAAAAAAAATTAACAAAATATTAAAAATTAACATTAATGATCCGCGATTGATCATTTAATTGCCAAAGATTATATCGTTAAAATTAAAATTGTCCGCAATTAAATCACATACAGATTCACAATTTGAATTAACGTAGACTACCAGACACTATTTCCATGGCTTATATTTTTAAAAATCCGTCTTTTTGTTTATGAGTGTTATTTGCATTTTTTTGCTAATTCAAAGCTAATATTTGTGTTATATTTAGATTTATCGAAATAGGTTTTCTTAATTTTAAAAGTTTATAAAACTCTCAAAATTCTTAGTTATAAAACTTTTGCACTTTTAATGGCATTTCAGGAAATTTCAATTCTTCTTAAAATATTAAAATTTTTAAAAATTAAAAAAGTTTATTTATCTAAACTTAAAAAGTTAAAATTAAATTGTAAATTGAAATAACTTTATGCAATAAAATAAAATTTGTGCCGTGACCTTTGGTCTTTTGTCATATAATACTTCTGGTTTTTTGTTTAATTTTATATGATTTTGAAATTTAATTTAATTGAAAAAAACCAATTTGTAAAATTTCGAGTAAAAGTAATTGCAAAAAAGTTTCTCTATTAAGTAATTGTTATATAAAAATATAAGCTTAGAAAAATATTTATAGCTATAGTCCGGTTCACTTGAATATGGGTATATTCAATTTTTGGGTGGGTACCCATAATGCGTTAGTAAAATGGTTATATTAAGAAATTGGTTGAAGTAAATTGGTTAATTTCTAGAGGAGATATTATATAGATGCTGTTGCATAGTTTTGTGCATATTATTATATAGTAATTTTACTAAGGCCATTCTATAGAAAAATTTTCGTTAAAAAATTGTTTTTTGTATAGAAAAATTTTCGTTAAAAAATTTTCTCTATAGAAAAATTTTCGTTAAAAAATTTTCTCTATAGAAAAATTTTCGTTAAAAAATTTTCTCTATAGAAAAATTTTCGTTAAAAAATTTTCTCTATAGAAAAATTTTCGTTAAAAAATTTTCTCTATAGAAACATTTTCGTTAAAAAATTTTCTCTAAAGAAAAATTTTCGTTAAAAATTTATTCTATAGAAAAATTTTCGTTAACAAATTTTTTCTATAGAAAAATTTTCGTTGAAAAATTTTTTCGATAGAAAAATTTTAAGTTACCAAAATTTTTTATTTCTGCATTTCCTTTCAATTTACTTCATAAAAAATTTCGTTGCAAGACCCAAAGATTACCAAAAAAATATCTGTCTGGCAACCTCACTCCATTAATCAAATCCAAACAAAAATTTTGTAAATTTCTTGTTTTTCCTTTATTAGCATCAGGCGAATATAAAAGTAGCAGACATCACTCTCAAAAATTAAAAACGTTTAAACTTTAAAGAACTTCACATACTTTTAGGCTTAAAATAAATTAAAATGTTGCCATATGTAAAGCTAACAAAATTAACTACAGGCTGACTCAAATATATTCAAGCGCCTCAAGGCATGCTAATGTTTTCTGGTTGTTTAATTTTTGAAAAAATAAAAATTAAGCTGTGCTAACTTTTATGCTCGCCTGGTATGCAGAAATGGGACTACAGCAGATTTTACAATTTTTGAGGACTGGTTTTTACAGCAGAGTTGCCAGATCGAAAATATATTATAATTTTATTTTATTATTTTTTCTTTCTTATAAAATTAATGATGAGAATTTGAGGTAAATTCAAAATATTTTTCGAGGAATATTTTTTTATCAGTGTTGCCGGATCATTTTTTTTTAATATAAATTAAGTTTTATTAATAAACTAATTCTTTTTACTTGCATGAGGGTTTAATATTTATTTAAGCTGTGTTGCCATGTCTGAAGGATTTTCCAAGATAAAAAAAGTAAAACTAAGTAAATTTTTGCGTTATATTTAAAATGTTTTTAATTATTCTTTATTTCATTACACAAATAATTGAAATTCTGTTTATTATTGATATGCTTAATTGCTAATTGGTTAGGCTTAGGTTTGAGTCGAGTGTTTGTTACAAAACTGAGGAGGAGTTTATAATTATCTTTTTATCACGTAACCTGCCCTGGCATGGCGTACAAAGAGGCCTAAAATCCTGAGATTTCTTTGGAGACCTATGAAATCGAATAAAGTTGACCTAAAGCTTTTCAAAGAGATCCGGATTAAACATCTGCATAGTTCCATCCGTGTATATCCATTTCTGTGTTTTATCATTTTGAGTGTGTATTGATGAGTAGTTAAGTTTTTTGTTATAAGTGAGTATTGTTGTATTCTCCCACTAAGTAAGTCTGAGTGGGTAAAAAGACAATGAGAATAACATATTTATTTTCCTATAGTTTTGCAAAATGGATGGAATGAGTATTAGTGGTTATACAATAGATAACTTATAGTATGTCGTATGAAGTTTACTTATAGGATAAAATAAAAACTAAAAACGACATTCGATTAGTTTAATACTTTTTTTTTCAAAACTTTGTTGTTTTCGTAGGAGTTTTTTCAAAAATTTGTTATTTTTGTAAGAAATCTTTTAAAAATTTCTTCTTTTTATAGGAAATTTTTCAAAAATATTTTATTTTATACAGGAAATTTTTCAAAAATTTCTTATCTTAATACGAGATTTTTCAAAAATTTCTTAATTTTATAGGAAATTTTATTTTTTTTTTATTTTTATAGGAAATTTTTAAAAAATTTCTTATTTTCATATAAAATAAAAAAATATATATCTTATTTTTACAGAAAGTTTTTCAAAAATTTCTTATCCTCATAGAAAATTTTTGATTTTGTTTATTTTATTTTTATATAAAATTTTTTTAATTTTTTTTTTTAAGGAAATTCAATATTTCTTATTTTTATAGGAAATTATTCAAAAATTTCTTAATTTTGCAGAAAATTTTAATTTTTATTTATTTTTATAGGAAGTTTTGAAAAAAAATTTCTTATTTTCATAGGAACTTTTTAAAAATTTCCTATTTTATAGGAAATTTTAAAAAAATTTCTTATTTTTATAAAAAAATTTGAAAAAATTCTTATTTTTACAGCGAATTTAAAAAAAATTTCTTATTTTTATAAAAAAAAATCAAAAATTTCTTATTTTTTATTTAATTTCAAAGAAAATTTTTCCTTAATTTTTATAGGAAATTTTTAAAAAATTTCTGGTTTTTGTAGGAAATTTTTATTTTTTTTTATTTTTATAGGAAATTTTTAATTTTTTTTCAATTTTTTAGAAAATTTTTATTTTTTTTTTTTATTTTTATATGAAATTTTTAAAAAATTTCTTGTTTTTAAAAAATTTCTTATTATTATATAATTTTAAAAACTTTTAATTCTTAAAAAAAATTTACTCCGTCCCTTTATTTCACTAATTTTATATTCTTTTGACATTTTTTTTCTTTTATTTCTATATTATTCATTTTTATAGTCAATTAAAATATATACACACAAACACTGAAAAATGTTAGTATTTCAACATAGAACACAAGTTATTCGAAATACTCATAAATACTTATAGTTATCTAAGTATTTTGGAACAAGAAACAGTTGTAAACAGATAAATGTATCTTTCTCAACTTATAAGCAAAAGCATCAGTTACTGACTTTATGGGTAGAGTGGATGAGCAAAAACAAAAGCAGACAATATCGGTTACACTCATTCTCTCATTTATACTACAAGTATTGAGTACTACTATGGTGTATTCGTTTTTGATGAACAATATTGTATACTCTTGCAGACGTTTAATCCGGATGACAATTTACACAATGTTACTATGTCTCGAAAAGCACATGTTGAAAATTAGTTTTTTACTTCAGTCTTTCCACCGTATTTTGGATATACTACAAATCTGAAAAGATAAGAAGAAGCAATATGTTAAATTTTGGTTGATTTCGAACGAAATATTTTACATAACAAAATTTTTTAGGAAACAAAAAAAATTATTTTTCATTAAAAATTTTTCTATAGAAAAATTTTTGTTAGAAAATTTTTTCTATAGAAAAATTTTCGTTGAAAAATTTTTTCTATAGAAAATTTTTCGTTAAAAAATTGTTCCTATAGAAAAATTTTCGTTAAAAAATTGTTTCTATAGAAAATTTTTCGTTAAAAAAATTTTTCTATAGAAAAATTTTCGTTAAAAAAATTTTTCTATAGAAAAATTTTCGTTAAAAAAATTTTTCTATAGAAAAATTTTCGTTAAAAAAATTTTTCTATAGAAAAATTTTCGTTAAAAAAATTTTTCTATAGAAAAATTTTCGTTAAAAAAATTTTTCTATACAAAAATTTTTGTTGAAAAATTTTTTCTATAGAAAAATTTTTGTTGAAAAATTTTTTCTATAGAAAAATTTTCGTTAAAAGGTAAAAATGTTGTACATAATGAAGCTATTCTTTAAACTTTACCCGACATTCGAACTAAGAAAAAGGACATCTCCCAATCCACTCCTCTATCTATAAGTATCCAGAATATAACTTCTTTAAAAAGTCTTGAATAAAAAGTGTAAAAAAGCCTGTCCCATGGTGTAGGGTAAACAATTTAAACATAATATTAAGAAAACCGAACACAGTGCCATTTTTTTATATACATAAAACATAATTATAATAATACAAAAAAATAATAACAAATATTAATTTATTTATAAAGTAGTTACTAATAATAATAAAATTTATTTTTTGTTGTTTACTAATAAAATTAATTAATGTAGATTTAAATAAAAGTACAATTTCTTAATTAATTTATAACAAATAAAATTAATATTTATTAAATTGTTATGGAGAATAAATTCTTTTAAAAGCCCCGAAGAGAATTTTCCCGATTTTCTATAGCGATTTATTAAATGGAAAACTAAAACAATTAAAAAAATCTGTTTAAAATTTAAAAATAAAATAACAAACTAAATAAAATAAACAAATTATGTTAAATGTACAAATTATTTTTTATTTGCTTATAATTAATAAATGTTGTTCAAATAATCATAATTACTTTGAGTTTTAATTAAAAAACGATTTGTTATGAATTTGTCACAATCAATATCACAATATCAAGAGCCATTTAAAAAAAAAAATCTAAAGAAAATTTTTCTATAGAAAAAATTTTATAACAAAATTTTTTCTAAGAAAAAATTTTGTAACGAACATTTTTCTATAGAAGAAAATTTTTAACCAAAATTTTTCTCAGGAAAAAATTTTATAACGAAAATTTTTCTATGGAAAAAATTTTATAACAAAAAATTTTTCTACAAAAAAAATTTTATAACGAACATTTTTCTATAGAAAAAATTTTTAACGAAAATTTTTGTATAGAAAAAATTTTTTAACGAAAATTTTTGTATAGAAAAAATTTTTTAACGAAAATTTTTGTATAGAAAAAATTTTTTAACGAAAATTTTTCTATAGAAAAAATTTTTTAACGAAAATTTTTCTATAGAAAAAATTTTTTAACGAAAATTTTTCTATAGAAAAAAATGTTTAACGAAAATTTTTCTATAGAAAAAATTTTTTAACGAAAATTTTTCTATAGAAAAATTTTTTTAACGAAAATTTTTCTATAGAAAAATTTTTTTAACGAAAATTTTTATATAGAAAAAATTTTTTAACGAAAATTTTTCTATAGAAAAAATTTTTTAACGAAAATTTTTCTATAGAAAAAATTTTTTAACGAAAATTTTTCTATACAAAAAATTTTTTAACGAAAATTTTTCTATAGAAAAAATTTTTTAACGAAAATTTTTCTATAGAAAAAATTTTTTAACGAAAATTTTTCTATAGCAAAAATTTTTTAACGAAAATTTTTCTATAGAAAAAATTTTTTTACGAAAAATTTTTCTATAGAAAACATTTTTTAACGAAAATTTTTCTATAGCAAAAATTTTTTAACGAAAATTTTTCTATAGAAAAAATTTTTTAACGAAAATTTTTCTATAGAAAACATTTTTTAACGAAAATTTTTCTGTAGAAAAAATTTTTTAACGAAAATTTTTCTATAGAAAAAATTTTTTAAGGAAAATTTTTCTATAGAAAAAATTTTTTAACGAAAATTTTTCTATAGAAAAAATTTTTTAACGAAAATTTTTCTATAGAAAAAATTTTTTAACGAAAATTTTTCTATAGAAAAAATTTTTTAACGAAAATTTTTCTATAGAAAAAATTTTTTTAACGAAAATTTTTCTATAGAAAAAATTTTTTAACGAAAATTTTTCTATAGAAAAAATTTTTTAACGAAAATTTTTCTATAGAAAAAATTTTTTAACGAAAATTTTTCTATAGAAAAATTTTTTTTACGAAAAAATTATAATGAACATTTTTCAATGGAAAAAATTTTTTAACAAAAATTTTTCTGTAGAATAAATTTTATAACAAAATTTTTTTTATAGAAAAAAATTTTATAAAGAAAATTTTTCTTTAAAAATATTTTATAATGAACATTTTTCTATAGAAAAAATTTTATAACGAACATTTTTCTATAGAAAACGTTTTATAACGAACATTTTTCTTTAGAAAAAAATTTATAACGAACATTTTTCTATAGAAAAAATTTTGTAACGAAATTTTTTCTGTAGAAAAAATTGTATAACTAACATTTTTCTATAAAAAAAATGTATAACCAAAATTTTTTGATAGAAAAAAATTTATAATGAACATTTTTCTATGAAAAAAATTTTATAACGAAATTTTTTTTTTTGTAGAAAAAATATTATAACAAAAATTAAAAAAAATCTTTTATAGAAAAAAATTTTATAACAAAAATTTTTCTATAGAAAAAATTTTATAACGAACATTTTTCTATAGAAAAAGTTTTGTAATGAAAATTTTTCTATAGAAAAAATTTTATAAAGAAAATTTTTCTATAGAAAAAAATTTTATAAAAAAAATTTTTCTATAGTAAAAATTTTATAACAAACATTTGTCTGTAGAAGAAAATTTATATACAAAATGTTTTTATAGATAAAATTTTATAACGAACATTTTTCTATAAAAAAAAATTTAAAACGAAAATTTTTTTATAAAAAAATTTTATAACGAACATTTTTCTATAGAAAAATTTTTATAATAAAAAGTTTTCTATAGAAAAAATTGTATAACAAAAATGTTTCTATAGAAAAAATTTTATAACAAAAATTTTTCTATAGAAAAAAATTTCTTTATAAATTTTGTTCTATAGAAAAATTTTTGTGTAGAATAAATGTTTAACGAACATTTTTCTGTGGCAGAAAATTTATAAACAAAATGTTTTTAGAGACAAAATTTTATAAAGAACATTTTTCTATAGAAAAAATTGGATAACAAAAATTTTTCTGTAGAAAAAATTTTATAACGAAAACTTTCTAAAGGTACAATTTTCTAACGAAAATTTTTCCGTAGAAAAAAATTTAAAACGAAATTTTTTTTAAGTTTTTTCTATAGAAAAAATTTCGTTAAAAACTTTTTTTAGACAAAAATTTTTATTTTTTTTTTTTTAATAGAAAAACGTTATAAAATTTTTCGTTATAAATTTGTTTCTATACAAAAATTTCCTTTTGCTATCTAGAAAAGTTTTTTCGTAAAAAAATTTTCGTTATGATTTTTTTTTATAGACAAATTTTCGTTATAAAATTTTTTCTATAAAAAAATTTTTGTAATAGATTTTTTTCTGAAGAAAAATTTGCGTAATAAATTTTTTCCTATTGATTTTCTCTTTAAATTTTTTCTTTAGACAATTTGTTGTAATAAATTTTTTCTATAGAAATATTTTCGTTATTAATTGTTTCTATAGAAAAATTTTTGTTAAAACATGTTTTTTTAAAACAACAATTTTTTTATAATAAAATGTTCGCTTTAAAATTTATTTTATAGAAAAATTTATTTAATTTTAATGCTCTAAGTATTTATACGAGTACTTATATATAAATATACATCACAACAATGATAATTTCAAGAACGAAACAATTATTTGTATAACTTTCAGAACTTACTTTTCTTATTATAAAAGTTCAAGGGAAAACTGAAAGTAAATTACTTCCAACTAAATTATAAAGAACAAGCTTTTAATAAACTTAACCTTATGTAGATTAAGTATCTTTTAGATAGATTTGAAATGTTTCAATTTTATAGTACGATATTAAAACTTTGCAGTATTTTGTGATACATAGAAAAGAAAGGGTGCTATATTCGGCTATGCCGAATCTTATATACCCTTTACCAATGATGTTTCCATAGACACATAAGAGCATAGACAGAATTTATTATAGATTATAATATAGGTTTAGGTGAATCCTACAGAAATTATATTAGATTTTTTGCTGATCTGTACAAGTTTTAGGTTCAATTAAAATTTTGGATCCATATATAAACTGAATCATCGGGAATAGCAAATAATATTTAAATGAAAATGTCATTAATGTTTTTTATCTATAGACTTTTGGATTCCTTCAAACCATTTGTGATATAAGATTTCCAATTCCTCTTAAAACAGCACCAAAATATGTTAATCTTTAATCACGCATTTTACCTCTGATATTCGGGAAAAAGAAGTCATATTGTGCTTTTTTAACGAGAGATATCGAAAAATTTCCTGTAGAAAAAATTTTATATCGAAAATTTTTCTATAGAAAAAAATTTATATTGAAAATTTTTCTATAGAAAAAAATTTATATTGAAAATTTTTCTATAGAAAAAATTTTATATCGAAAATTTTTCTATAGAAAAAATTTTATATCGAAAATTTTTCTATAGAAAAAATTTTATATCGAAAATTTTTCTATAGAAAAAATTTTATATCGAAAATTTTCTATAGAAAAAATTTTATATCGAAAATTTTCTATAGAAAAAAATTTATATCGAAAATTTTTCTATAGAAAAAAATTTATATCGAAAATTTTTCTATAGAAAAAATTTTATATCGAAAATTTTTCTATAGAAAAAATTTTATATCGAAAATTTTTCTATAGAAAAAATTTTATATCGAAAATTTTTCTATAGAAAAAATTTTATATCGAAAATTTTTCTATAGAAAAAATTTTATATCGAAAATTTTTCTACACAAAAAATTTTATATCGAAAATTTTTCTAAAGAAAAAATTTTATATCGAAAATTTTTCTAAAGACAAAATTTTATATCGAAAATTTTTCTATAGAAAAAATTTTATATCGAAAATTTTTCTATAGAAAAAATTTTATATCGCAAATATTTCTATAGAAAAAATTTTATATCGAAAATTTTTCTATAGAAAAAATTTTATATTGAAAATTTTTCTATAGAAAAAATTTTATATCGAAAATTTTTCTATTGAAAAAATTTAATATCGAAAATTTTTCTATAGAAAAATTTTTTTATAAATTAAAAATTTTTCTACACAAAAAATTTTATATCGAAAATTTTTCTAAAGAAAAAATTTTATATCGAAAATTTTTCTAAAGAAAAAATTTTATATCGAAAATTTTTCTATAGAAAAAATTTTATATCGAAAATTTTTCTATAGAAAAAATTTTATATCGAAAATTTTTCTATAGAAAAAATTTTATATCGAAAATTTTTCTATAGAAAAAATTTTATATCGAAAAATTTTCTATAGAAAAAATTTTATATCGAAAATTTTCTATAGAAAGAATTTTATATCGAAAATTTTTTTATAAATTAAAAATTTTTCTACACAAAAAATTTTATATCGAAAATTTTTCTATAGAAAAAATTTTACATTGAAAATTTTTCAATAAAAAAAATTTTACATTGAAAATATTTCTATAGAAATAATTTTTTATAAATTAAAAATTTTTCTATAGAAAAAATTTTATACCGAAAATTTGTCTATAGAAAACATTTTATATCGAAATGTTTCTATATAAAAAATTGTATATTTAAACTTTTTTTATAGAAAAGACTTTGTATCGAAAATTTTTGTATAGAAAAAATTTTATGTCAAAAATTTTTGTATAGAAAAAATTTTATATTGAAAATTTTTCTAAACAAAAATTTTTTTATATATTCAAAATTTTTCTATAGAAAAAATTCTATAATGAACATTTTTCTATAGAAAAGGTATTATAATGAACATTTTTCTATAGAAAAAATTTTATATCGAAAATTTTTGTATAGAAAAAATTTTTATTAGAAATTTTTCTATAGAAAAATTTTATATCGAAAATTTTTCTAAAGAAAAAATTTTATATCGAAAATTTTTCTATAGAAAAAATTTAATATCGAAAATTTTTTTATACAAAAAATTTTATATCGAAAATTTTTTTATAGAAAAAATTTTATATTGAAAATTTTTATATAGAAAAAATTTTATATCGATAGAAAAATTTTCGATATAAAATTTTTTCTATAGAAACAATTTTATACCGAAAATTTTTCTATAAAAAAATTTAGAATGGAAATTTTTCTATAGAAAATGTTCTTTAATGAACATTTTTATTTCTAAAATTTTTCTATAGAAAAAATTTTACATCAAAAATTTTTCTATACAAACAATTTTTTTTTTTTTTTATATAGACAAAATTTTATATTGAAAAATTTTTTATGGAAATCATTTTATATCAAAAATTTTTCTATATAAAAAAATTTTATATTGAAAATTTTTCAATAAAAAAAAAATTTATATTCAAAATTTTTCTAAAGAAAATATTTTTTATAAATTAAAATTTTTCTATAGACCAAATTTTTTATCGAAAATTTGTCTATAGAAAAAAATTTATATTGAAAATTTTTCTATATAAAAAATTGTATATTAAAAATTTTTCTAGAGAAAAGATTTTGTATGGAAAATTTTTCTAAAGAAAAGATTTTATATCAAAAATTTTTCTATAGAAAACATTTTATATCGAAAATTTTTGTATAGAAAAAATTTTATATAGAAAAAATTTTATATTGAAAATTTTTCTATAGAAACATTTTTTTTATAAATTAAAAATTTTTCTATTGAAAAAATTTAATATCGAAAACTTTTCTCTAGAAAAATTTTTTGTATAGAAAAAAATGTTTGTATAGAAAAAATTGTATATTGAATATTTTTCTATAGAAACAATTTTTTATAAATTAAAATAGAAAAAATTTTATATCGAAAATTTTTCTATAGAAAAACTTTTATAATGAACATATTTCTATAGAAACAATTCTATAACAGAAGAAATTTTATAAAAAAAATTTTTCTATAGTAAAAATTTTACAATGGAAATTTTTTTAAAGAAAAAATTTTATAATTAAATATTTTTTATATTGAGTCTGTGCGTATCTGAGATTATTAATGAAAGAAAAAATACAAACTGGTTGACAAATCTCTAATACTTTTTCATAAAGGGTAAAATACTACCATAATTTATAGTAAATTTAACTTATTTTTTTCCACGAATTAAGTAAAAAACTTAAATGTTTCTGGGATATTTTAAAAGGAAATTGTTTTTACAACAAAAAAATGTGACAGCTTGTTCATTGAAACAACAAAACAGATGAATTTCTAGTTTTCTATCCGTTTCCGGATGCCATTACATAAACAGAAAAAAAATTTAAGCTGAAAAAAATGTTTCTAAAGTTTTTACTGAAAATGTTTTACAATTGTTTATTTTTTTTAATAAAATAATTCTATTTAAATGTTAACGTTTTTGTTTTTTTCCTAAAATCTTTTCTAAATCTAAAAAGAAAAGTAAAATTTAAATTTCAAATGAAATTAATAAAAGTAGTACCCACAAGCGCCACACGCTTAGTAAATTTCATTACTTTGGTCTTCAATGCCGTGGGAATCTTCACACTTTTACTTCTCTCAGGTCCGTTAAAAGAAAAACTTTGGAAAAAATGTCATTTATGAATCACATGTGATGCACAAACGAAATAAACCAACAAAATTTATATCTATATGATTATTTTATTCTATATTTGTTTGTTTGTGCGCCAATAATGCCATAGCCTATGTTCCTTTTTAAATCCTGATCCGGGATAGGACAATATTTCATGTTAATCATTAAATACTTTGAAGTAAATATTTTACCAATCAGAGAAAAAATTTCTATTTAAAATTTTTTCTGTAGAAATTTTTTCGATTTAAAATTTTTTAAAGAAAAATTTTTGATTTGAAAAATCAAATATTTTCTATAGAAAAAAATTTTAAATCGAAAATTTTTCTGTAGAAAAAATTTTAAATCGAAAATTTTTCTGTAGAAAAAATTTTAAATCGAAAATTTTTCTGTAGAAAAAATTTTAAATCGAAAATTTTTCTATAGAAAAATATTTGATTTATCAATACAAAAATGTTTTATATACAATTTTTCTATAGAAAAATTTTCGCTATAAATTTTTTCTATAGAAAATTTTTTGATATATTTCCGATTTAAATTTTTTTCTATAAAAAAATTTTCGATTTAAAATTTTTTTAATAAAAAAATTTTCAATATAACATTTTTTCTATAAAAAATTTTTCGATATAAATTTTTCTACAGAAAAAATTTTAAATCGAAAATTTTTCTCGATATAAAACTATTTGTAAATTTTCGATACAAAATTTTTTCTATAGAAAAATTTTCAATATAAAATTTTTTCCATAGAAAAATTTTCGATATAAAATTTTTTCAATAGAAAAATCTTCGATATAAAATTTTTTCTATAGAACAATTTTCGATTTAAAATTTTTTCTATAGAAGAATTATTGATTTAAAACTTTTCTATAGAAAATTTTGCGTACACAATTTTTTCCATTAAACAAAATTTTGATATAAAATTTTTTCTATAGAAAAATTTTTGATACAAAATTATTTCTATTGAACAATTTTTGATGTAACATTTTTTCCATAGAAAAATTTTAGCTATAACATTTTTTCGATAGAAAAATTTTCGATATAAAATTTTTTCAATAGAAAAATCTTCGATATAAAATTTTTTCTATAGAAAAATTTTCGATATAAAATTTTTTCTATAGAAAACTTTTCACTATAATTTTTTTTGATTGAAAAATTTTCGATATAAAATTTTTTCTATAGAAAAATTTTCAATATAATTTTTTTTTATAGAAAAATATTCGATATAATTTTTTTTTTATAGAAAAATATTCGATATAAACTTTTTTCTATAGAAACATTTTTGATATACATTTGTTTCTATAAAAAAATTTTCGATATAAAATTATTTCTAAAGAAAAATTTTCGATTTAAAATTATTTCTAAAGAAAAATTTTCGATTTAAAATTTTTTCTATAGAAAAATTTTCGATTTTAAATTTTTTCTATAGAAAAATTTTAGATTTTAAATTTTTTCTATAGAAAAATTTTCGATTTTAAATTTTTTCTATAGAAAAATTTTCAACATAAAATTTTTTCTATGGAAAAATTTTCGATATAAAATTTTTTCTATATAAAAATTTTTAATTTAAAATGTTTCCTACAGAAAAAATTTCGATTTAAAATTTTTTCTATAGAAAAATTTTCGATATAAAACTTTCTCTATAGAAAAAATGTCATTATAAAAATAGAAACAAAAATAATAAACTTTTTCTATAGACAAGATTTTATTATAGAATTTTTTCTTTAGAAAAACTTTCTCTATAAAAAAATTTTCATTATAAAACTTTTTCTATAGATTTTTGATATGAATTTTTTTCTATAGAAAAGTTTTCGATATAAAACTTTTTCTATAGATTTTTGATATGAATTTTGTTTATATAGAAGAATTTTCGCTATAAAATTTTTTTATCGAAAAATTTTCTATATAAAATTTTTTCTATAAAAAAATTTTTGATATGAATCTTTTTCTATAGAAAAATTATTGATTTACATTTTTTTTATAGAAAATTTTTCGATATAAAATTTTAATAAAATATTTTTTATAGAAAAATTTTTAATAAAAAATTTTTTATAGAAAAATTTTTAATAAAAAATTTTTTATAGAAAAATTTTTAATAAAAAATTTTTTATAGAAAAATTTTTAATAAAAAATTTTCTATGGAAAAATTTTTGATACAAAAATTTTCAATAGAAAAATTTTTGATACAAAAATTTTCTATAGAAAAATTTTTGATACAAAAATTTTCTATAGAAAAATTTTTGATACAAAAATTTTCTATAGAAAAATTTTTGATACAAAAATTTTCTATAGAAAAATTTTTGATACAAAAATTTTCTATAGAAAAATTTTTGATACAAAAATTTTCTATAGAAAAATTTTTGATACCAAAATTTTCTATAGAAAAATGTTTGATACAAAAATTTTCTATAGAAAAATTTTTGATACAAAAATTTTCTATAGAAAAATTTTTGATACAAAAATTTTCTATAGAAACATTTTTGATACAAAAATTTTCTATAGAAACATTTTTGATACAAAAATATTCTATAGAAAAATTTTTGATACAAAAATTTTCTATAGAAAAATTTTTGATACAAAAATTTTCTATAGAAAAATTTTTGATACAAAAATTTTCTATCGAAAAATTTTTGATACAAAAATTTTCTATAGAAAAATTCTTGGTACAAAAATTTTCTATAGAAAAATTTTTGATACAAAAATTTTCTATAGAAAAATTTTTGATACAAAAATTTTCTATAGAACAATTTTTGATACAAAAATTTTCTATAGTAAAATTGTTAATACAAAAATTTTCTATAGAAAAATTTTGGATAAAATGGAGTAATAAAAATTGTTATCAGCAGTAACGGCGTGAAGTTAGGTAGCATTAGATTTCCTATATGAAAACTTGATTAAAAAATAAAAAACACGGACAACGCCGGGACTTAGGGCTTGCACTAAAAGATGATAAGAAATTGTTTAGGCAAAAAAAAAATACAACCCTATATAACAAAATTATTGTTTATGTCCTTGTTAACCATGACAACCAAAAAAGAAAGGATACACAAAGAAAGGTTTTGGTTTGATTATAAAGTTTCCTTTTAAATTTTATATTAAGTGTGGAAGTAAAAGAAGTAATAAATATTATTTAATATTAAATATAATTGGGTAATTTTATTAAAACTCAAGAAAAGCTGCATAAGACTTTGAGTTCAAATTGAAAAGAAAATAAAAAATTTAAGGACAATTTAAGGCAAAAGAAAAGTGGAAAAGTTTTTTTTATTACTTTACCCTAAGAAGAGAAAGGGTTAACAACCATAAATGGCAGCAGGCGAGTTTACAGAAAATCATTGTTTGACATTGCCATCTTTAGATGTGGCCAAAATAAGTAATTATTTCTAGATTCAAGCACTTTTTTTACTTAACGAATAAAGAAAACACAAAAACTTAAATTCTACAAAATTATTTATATTTAAAAACTCTTCCCTTGGCAGCTCCCATGATGTCGGCTGGTTCCAATATAGATTGGCTACTTCACATTCATTTTGCTCGCAAAGATTTCGAGCGTTGTAAGAAATTAATAGACCGTGAATTGTACAGGCACTTGAATCCCGAATATCTTTATTTTGTTAAGGTAAATAAAACACTTGCAATTAATTTATTTAGAGCTTACCTTTTATTTCTAAGAATTAACCTAAATTGTTTAAAATGAGTTGGGTTTTTTTTATTAAATAAGAAAAAAATTGTATTTTTATCCTTTTACAATTTTCCCGTGACATGTTCAACAATAACAAAAATTAAAAAAAAAACAAAAGGGTTTAATAGAACGTGAAGAGGGTAAAAATATTGAAGCCTTGAGAAATTTACAAAAATCATTGGAGCTGAATTCGCAGAATATTGAGATTTACAAGGAAATCGGAAAAACATTGTAAGTAGTTTTATTTTTAAGTAATGGGTAAGTATGACAAGCCAATCAATAATTTATTATTTATTACATACATACATACGTGGGAGACAAATACGGGTCTAACACCCACTTTTGAGAAAACTAACTCAAGTCAATTTAATAAGGTTCACTCATCCGTAAAATATTTAAATAAAAGTCTTTATTTTAATTTGACACTATGGCAACAGGTTTATTAAAATTGCTCTTAATCCGTACATTATTTCTGGTATACAATACCGGCATTGCGGTATTGAGATTAAGGCTTTCTTTCCACAGCTACAATTTTGTATATGACTTAAATGTAAACAAATTTCGAGGAAATGTTTACAAGATCTCAAAATTATATAGACGACACATTTCTAAGAAAATTGTTCGTTTTAAAAAATGTTCGTTTTAAAAAATTTTTCTTTACAAAAAATTTTCTATAAAAAATTTTTCGTTACAAAAAATTTTTCATTACAAAAAATTTTTCTTTAGAAAATTTTTTTGTAACGAAAAATTTTTTAAAACGAACATTTTTTAAAAAGAACAATTTTCTTAGTTTTTCGTTACAAAAAAATTTTCTATAAAAAATTTTTCGTTACAAAAAATTTTTCTATAGAAAATTTTTCGTTACAAAAGATATTTCTATAGAAAATTTTTCGTTACAAAAAATGTTTCTATAGAAAAGTTTTCGTTACAAAAGATATTTCTATAGAAATATCTTTTGTAACGAAAAATTTTCTATAGAAAAATTTTTTGTAACGAAAAATTTTCTATAGAAAAATTGTTTGTAACGAAAATTTTTCTATAGAAAATTTTTGGTTACAAAAAATTTTTCTATAGAAAATTTTGGGTTAAAAAAATTTTTCTATAGAAAATGTTTCTATAGAAAATTTTTCTATAGAAAATTTTTCGTTACAAAAAATTTTTGTATAGAAAATTTTTCGTTACAAAAAATTTTTCTATAGAAAATTTTTCATTACAAAAAATTTTTCTATAGAAAATTTTTCATTACAAAAAATTTTTCTATAGAAAATTTTTGGATACAAAAAATTTTTCTATAGAAAATTTTGGTTACAAAAAATTTTTCTATAGAAAATTTTGGTTACAAAAAATTTTTCTATAGAAAATTTTTCGTTACAAAAAATTTTTCTATATAAAATTTTTCGTTACAAAAAATTTTTCTATAGAAAATTTTTCGTTACAAAAAATTTTTCTATAGAAAATTTTTCGTTACAAAAAATTTTTAAATACAAAATTTTTCGTTACAAAAAATTTTTCTATAGAAAATTTTTCGTTACAAAAGATATTTCTATAGAAAATTTTTCGTTACAAAAAATTTTTCTATAGAAAATTTTTCGTTACAAAAAATTTTTCTATAGAAAATTTTTCGTTACAAAAAATTTTTCTATAGAAAATTTTTCGTTACAAAAAATTTTTCTTTAGAAATGTTTTCGTTACAAAAAAATTTTCTATAGAAAACTTATCCTTACAAAAAATTTTTCTATAGAAAATTTTTCGTTACAAAAGATATTTCTATAGAAAATTTTTCGTAACAAAAAATTTTTCTATAGAAAATTTTTCGTTACAAACGATTTTTCTATAGAAAATTTTGGGTTAAAAAAATTTTTCTATAGAAAATTTTTCGTTAGAAAAAATTTTTCTATAGAAAATTTTTCGTTAGAAATAATTTTTCTATAGAAAATTTTTCGTTACAAAAAATGTTTGTATAGAAAATTTTTCGTTACAAAAAATTTTTCTATAGAAAATTTTTCGTTACAAAAAATTTTTCTATAGAAAATTTTTCATTACAAAAAATTTTTCTATAGAAAATTTTTGGATACAAAAAATTTTTCTATAGAAAATTTTGGTTACAAAAAATGTTTCTATAGAAAATTTTTCGTTACAAAAAATTTTTCTATACAAAATTTTTCGTTACAAAAAAGTTTTCGTTACAAAAGATATTTCTATACAAAATTTTTCGTTACATAAAATTTTTCTATACAAAATTTTTCGTTACAAAAAATTTTTCTATAGAAAATTTTTCGTGACAAAAAATTTTTCTATAGAAAATTTTTCGTAACAAAAAATTTTTCTATTGAAAATTTTTCGTAACAAAAAATTTTTCTATAGAAAATTTTTCGTAACAAAAAATTTTTCTATAGAAAATTTTTCGTTACAAACGATTTTTCTATAGAAAATTTTGGGTTAAAAAAATTTTTTTATAGAAAATTTTTCGTTAGAAAAAATTTTTCTATAGAAAATTTTTCGTTAGAAAAAATTTTTCCATAGAAAATTTTTCGTTACAAAAAATGTTTGTATAGAAAATTTTTCGTTACAAAAAATTTTTCTATAGAAAATTTTTCGTTACAAAAAATTTTTCTATAGAAAATTTTTCATTACAAAAAATTTTTCTATAGAAAATTTTTGGATACAAAAAATTTTTCTATAGAAAATTTTGGTTACAAAAAATTTTTCTATAGAAAATTGTTCGTTACAAAAAATTTTTCTATAGAAAATTTTTCGTTACAAAAAATTTTTAAATACAAAATTTTTCGTTACAAAAAATTTTTCTATAGAAAATTTTTCGTTACAAAAGATATTTCTATAGAAAATTTTTCGTTACAAAAAATTTTTCTATAGAAAATTTTTCGTTACAAAAAATTTTTCTATAGAAAATTTTTCGTTACAAAAAATTTTTCTATAGAAAATTTTTCGTTACAAAAAATTTTTCTTTAGAAATGTTTTCGTTACAAAAAAATTTTCTATAGAAAACTTATCCTTACAAAAAATTTTTCTATAGAAAATTTTTCGTTACAAAAGATATTTCTATAGAAAATTTTTCGTAACAAAAAATTTTTCTATAGAAAATTTTTCGTTACAAACGATTTTTCTATAGAAAATTTTGGGTTAAAAAAATTTTTCTATAGAAAATTTTTCGTTAGAAAAAATTTTTCTATAGAAAATTTTTCGTTAGAAAAAATTTTTCTATAGAAAATTTTTCGTTACAAAAAATGTTTGTATAGAAAATTTTTCGTTACAAAAAATTTTTCTATAGAAAATTTTTCGTTACAAAAAATTTTTCTATAGAAAATTTTTCATTACAAAAAATTTTTCTATAGAAAATTTTTGGATACAAAAAATTTTTCTATAGAAAATTTTGGTTACAAAAAATTTTTCTATAAAAAATTTTTCGTTACAAAAAATTTTTCTATACAAAATTTTTCGTTACAAAAAAGTTTTCGTTACAAAGGATATTTCTATACAAAATTTTTCGTTACATAAAATTTTTCTATACAAAATTTTTCGTTACAAAAAATTTTTCTATAGAAAATTTTTCGTAACAAAAAATTTTTCTATAGAAAATTTTTCGTAACAAAAAATTTTTCTATAGAAAATTTTTCGTAACAAAAAATTTTTCTATAGAAAATTTTTCGTAACAAAAAATTTTTCTATAGAAAATTTTTCGTAACAAAAAATTTTTCTATAGAAAATTTTTCGTTACAAACGATTTTTCTATAGAAAATTTTGGGTTAAAAAAATTTTTCTATAGAAAATTTTTCGTAAGAAAAAATTTTTCTATAGAAAATTTTTCGTTAGAAAAAATTTTTCTATAGAAAATTTTTCGTTACAAAAAATGTTTGTATAGAAAATTTTTCGTTACAAAAAATTTTTCTATAGAAAATTTTTCGTTACAAAAAATTTTTCTATAGAAAATTTTTCATTACAAAAAATTTTTCTATAGAAAATTTTTGGATACAAAAAATTTTTCTATAGAAAATTTTGGTTACAAAAAATTTTTCTATAGAAAATTGTTCGTTACAAAAAATTTTTCTATAGAAAATTTTTCGTAAGAAAAAATTTTTCTATAGAAAATTTTTCGTTAGAAAAAATTTTTCTATAGAAAATTTTTCGTTACAAAAAATGTTTGTATAGAAAATTTTTCGTTACAAAAAATTTTTCTATAGAAAATTTTTCGTTACAAAAAATTTTTCTATAGAAAATTTTTCATTACAAAAAATTTTTCTATAGAAAATTTTTGGATACAAAAAATTTTTCTATAGAAAATTTTGGTTACAAAAAATTTTTCTATAGAAAATTGTTCGTTACAAAAAATTTTTCTATAGAAAATTTTTCGTTACAAAAAATTTTTCTATACAAAATTTTTCGTTACAAAAAATTTTTCTATAGAAAATTTTTCGTAACAAAAAATTTTTCTATAGAAAATTTTTCGTAACAAAAAATTTTTCTATAGAAAATTTTTTGTAACAAAAAATTTTTCTATAGAAAATATTTCTTAACAAAAAATTTTTCTATAGAAAATTTTTCGTTACAAACGATTTTTCTATAGAAAATTTTTGGTTACAAAAAATTTTTCTATAGAAAATCTTTAGTTACAAAATATTTTTCAATAGAAAATTTTTGGTTACAAAAAATTTTTCTATAGAAAATTTTGGATTACAAAAAATTTTTCTATAGAAAATTTTGGGTTACAAAAAAATTTTTCTATAGAAAATTTTTCGTTACAAAAAATTTGTCTATAGAAAATTTTTCGCTACAAAAAAATTTGTCTATAGAAAATTTTTCGTTACAAAAAATTTTTCCTTATAAAAATTTTTCGTTAGAAAATTTTTCCATACAAAATTTTTTTTATAGAAAATCTTTTCTTACAAAAAATTTGTCTATTTGTTCGGTTGAAAAATATTTCTATAGAAATTTTTTAGGTGAAAAAATATTTCGATTGAAAAATATTTCTATAGAAATTTTTGTTACAAAATATTTCTATAGAATTTTTTTCGGTTGAAAAATATTTCTATAGAAATTTTTTCGATTGAAAATCTGTCTATAGAAATTTTTTCGGTTGAAAAATATTTCTTTAGAAAATTTTTTGGTAGAAAATATTCCTATAGAAAATTTTTCGGTAGAAAAATATTTTTATAAAAAATTTTTGGGTAGAAAAATATTTCTAGAGAAAATTTTTCGGTATATAAATTTTTTGGTAATTTTGTTTCTAATTTTTCGGTTATTGACCCGCCCTCGTATATAAATTAAGTAGTAGTAATTGTACCCTTTACCTTGAAACACAAAATCAATCGATATTCTGAAGGATATCTTTCGACATTTTTCAAAATTTTAAAATTTTGTTTTCCCTCACATTTTTTTATGATTTCCATAATTTTCCAGTCTTTTACAAATCTATGATTTTTTGCTTTACATATATTCTCTACGAAGGTTGTCTTTTATGTTTCGAGATTAGAGAAAGCAAATATATACGTTATTGCTTTGAAAAATATGCTCAATGAATATTAATACACTTTTGCAGTCGTACGAATAAGGGTTTAGAAGCCCATTTATTATGATTCTACTAATATATAAAGTTGCCTCAATCTCACGTGACGACCTCAGTAAATGCAAAGCATCAATGTTTTTTTGCATAACAAACAATTTTGAACAGTCTTTATGATTTACTTAATTGAACTTTCACCACATTAGGTTTAACAACGACTTTCGTGAATTTCGTCCTAAATCGGTTTTATTTCCGAAAAACATTGATGCTATGCATTGACAGATACAGCAACAATGGTACGTAACTCTAGTAAAGTTACCAGATATCAACACCAGAAACAAAAATGTACAATATAAAGATGTTCAACATCCCGTTAAAAAGATAGTATGCCACTTTTTCCCTAATTCAGAAACTACTAATGGCGACGATTATCCAATGAGAGAAAGCTAAGGCACACACATGTGCTCATGAAATGTATGTTTAATTTTTAATTTCACTTTTGCCAGAAAAAAAATGTATGAAGTGCAATATCTTTAAATTATAAAGACTTTTCTCGAAATGTCCAATCTCGAAGCATAAAAAGCAATCCTTGTAATTACGTAGACCTTGTTAACGAAAATGCATTTACATTTTCAGTGCAAAATATAAAAGTATCGGAATTACTTTGGACTGATTTCAGTCAATTTCGATACTAAACTTATTCAAGAAATAGGGAATATTTGTGACATATTTTATTGCCTTAGCTTTTTTCACCATACATACGACCCACACAAGACCGACTTTAGAAAATCACTCTAATATAACAAAAATAAGAAACGAACCCTATTTGAACCTAGCGTCCATATCAGACCCGATGAAATTATATAAATATCCATAAATATCAAATGTTTTTCGATACAAAAAATTTTTCTATAGAAAGTTTTTCGTTTTAAAAAATTTTTCTAGAGAAAATTTTTCGTTGCAAAAAATGTTTCTATAGAAAATTTTTCGTTGCAAAAAAGTTTTCTATAGAAAATTTTTCGTTGCAAAAAATTCTTCTATAGAAAATTTTTCATTGCAAAAAATTTTCCTATAGAAAATTTTATGTTACAAAAAAAATTTTATATTACAAAAAATTTTTCTATAGAAAATTTTTCGTTACAAAAAACTTTTTAAATACAAAATTTTTCGTTACAAAAAATTTTCTATAGAAAATTTTTCATTACAAAAAATTTTCTATAGAAAATTTTTCGTTACAAAAAATTTTTCGTTACAAAAAATTTTTCTATAGAAAATTTTTCGTTACAAAAAATTTTTCTATAGAAAATTTTTTCGTTACAAAAAATTTTTCGTTACAAAAAATTTTTCTATAGAAAATTTTTCGTTACAAAAAATTTTTCTATAGAAAATTTTTCGTTACAAAAAATTTTTCTATAGAAAATTTTTCGTTACAAAAAATTTTTCAATAGAAAATTTTTCGTTACAAAAAATTTTTCTATAGAAAATTTTTCGTTACAGAAAATTTTTCTATAGAAAATTTTTCGTTACAAAAAATTTTTCTATAGAAAATTTTTCGTTACAAAAAATGTTTCTATAGAAAATTTTTCGTTACAAAAAATTTTTCTATAGAAAATTTTTCGTTACAAAAAATTTTTCTATAGAAAATTTTTCGTTACAAAAAATTTTTCTATAGAAAATTTTTCGTTACAAAAAATTTTTCTATAGAAAATTTTTCGTTACAAAAAATTTTTCTATAGAAAATTTTTCGTTACAAAAAATTTTTCTATAGAAAATTTTTCGTTACAAAAAATTTTTCTTTAGAAAATTTTTCGTTACAAAAAATTTTTCTATAGAAAATTTTGGGTTACAATAAATTTTTCTATAGAAAATTTTTCGTTAGAAAAAATTTGTCTATAGAAAATTTTTCGTTAGAAAAAATTTGTCTATAGAAAATTTTTCGTTACAAAAAATTTTTCTATAGAAAATTTTTCGTTACAAAAAATTTTTCTATAGAAAATTTTGTTGGAAGTTTTCTTTCCTTGTTAAAGTTTATTCCAGAACAGAAATTGATAACACACAAATATATTTTCTATATTTTATAAAAAGCTTCTTTATTCAAACAATAAATTTTCGAGAGTGACAAATATTATTTTTCTTGTCAACATAAAAGTAAAACTAACTAGATTACAATATTAATTTACAAATCTATAATTACAAAGTATTTGTATTGCAAAGTACAAAACTACAAATTCAACACAACCCCTCAATACAAACTACTTTTAAAACATTTAATATAAACCCATTAGATTTGTAAATTTACAATGTTTTACTTTTCCTAAATTTTTCGTTAAAACGTCGGCTATCATATCATTAGTTGGTACATATTTTAACATTATATCATTATTTTTATAAATATCGCGGACAAAATGATACCTTATGTCGATATGTTTACTTCTTGCATGATATACCGAGTTCTTTATTAGTTGTTGTGCGCTAAGATTGTCACCGTTGATAACAATTGACTCTTGCACACCATTTACTCCAAGCTCCGAACATAATTTCTTCAAATAAACTGCTTCTTTTGCTGCTGCACTAAATGCTATGTACTCTGCTTCGGTACTACTGAGAGCGACAGTATTCTGTTTCTTCGACTCCCACGAAAATATACAGCCAGCATAGAAAAATACATATCCTGTGTAGGACTTTCGTTCTATGGGGTCACCTCCCCAATCTGCATCAACAAAACCTTCTATCGGCTTACCAGTTTTATGGTAATGGAGCTTGAAATCTTGCGTTCTTGATAAATAGCGTAGAATGTGTTTTGCTGCTACTGCATGTTCGGTATGCGGATCCTTATTTCTTTGCGAAAGTTTACATACTGAATGTAATATATCCGCTCTAGTTGTTAGGGCTAGGTACATCAGTGTACCTATTAACGATTGATACTCGGTCTCATCTACCTTTTCACAATTTTCACCAGGACACTTCAACTGAAAACCTTCATTTAAAGGTGTAGACATTGGTTTGCATTCAACCATTCCATATTCATTTAAGAGTTCCTTGATGTAATTTTTCTGACATATGGTAATCGAACCAGTTTCTCCATCCCTTTCGATTTCCATCCCTAAAAAATGACTTAAAGGACCTTTATCAACAATTTTTAAACGACTTGAAATTTGCTTTTTAATTTCATCTAATTCCTTTTTATCTGAACTTGCTACTATAATGTCATCAACGTATACTGCAATATAGTTGAATTTCGAATTACGATTTCTCGTATACAGACAAGGTTCACTTTGACATGCCACAAATCCAATATTTTTCAAAACTTCATCTAGTTTGAAATTCCACTCTCGTCCGGACTGTTTAAGTCCATAGATTGACTTCTTCAATTTAAGAACTGTCTTAGGAGAGTTTTTGTTTTCGAAACATTGAGGCATTTTCATAAAAACTTCATCGTGTAAATCACCATTTAGATAGGCTGTTGTAACATCCATCTGATGTACGTAAAGTTCTTTCTCTACTGCTATAGCAAACAACAATCTCAAATTTGCGTATCGGATTACCGGTGAGAACGTCTCTTCATAATTGATGCCGTACTTTTGGCTGCATCCCTTGGCTACAAGTCTTGCTTTAAATCTTTCTACCTGACCATTTTTGTCTTTCTTCAAAGAAAAAATCCACTTGCATCCTATAGCTTTTTGCTTTTCTGACAATTGCACTTCAGCCCACGTATTATTCTCAACTAATGAATTATAATCATTTGCCATGGCTTCTATCCACCGATCAGCATATGGTCCATTTACTGCCTCTTCCACACTTGTGGGAACATCTATTTCATTTGCTATCATCGCGTTTAGCGAATTGTATTGCTTCTTCGGTCTACCCGGTTTACCTGTTTTTATTAATCTTGGCCTACCTCTACCATTTCTTATATCTTCAGCTCTATCGAATTCTTCATCTTCAGAATCTTCACAAATTTCAGCTGTATTTCTTTCTATTTCCTGATCACGAGCTTCTCTCGTTTCATTAAGATTTGTTGAACTACTATTTGATTTTATTTCTATTAAAACATTTTCTGTTTCTTCTCTTTCTTGCTTTCTAATAAACTCATTTTCAATGAAAATCACGTCTCTTTTGATTACAACTTCTTTAGTTTCAACATCATATAATCTATAAGCTTTTGATTCATTAGAATATCCTACCATAACATATTCCTTGCCCTTTGGACGAAACTTTTTCTTGACTTTTTTGTCTAAGGCTATTGCTGTTGAACCGAATACTTTGAAGTGAGCTACTGTCGGTTTTCTTCCCGACCATATTTCCTGAGGAGTTTTATCCTGATGTATTTTTGTTAACGATCTGTTCCGAATGTAAGCTGCTGTGGAAATTGCTTCCTCCCAAAAATACTCTTCTAAATTAGCATTCACTATCATACTTCTGGCCATTTCTACCAAAGTTCTGTTAGCTCTCTCAGCAACACCATTTTGCTGTGGAGTGTGAGGTACGGTCAACTGCCTTTTTATACCATTTTCTTTTAAGAAATTATCGAATTCTTTACTAATATATTCACCGCCATTATCGGTGCGCAAGATCTTTATCTTTCTATTGGTTTCGTTTTCTACCAAAGCTTTAAAATTTTTGAATGTTTGAAATACTTGACTTTTCTCTTTCAAAAAATATACGAATATCTGCCTCGACTTATCGTCAATGAACGTAATAAAATATCTCGACCCTCCAATCGACTTTACATTCATCGGACCACATACATCGCTATGTATTATATCTAACAGATTTTCTGATCTAGTTTCCGAATGAGGAAAACACTGACTAGATATTTTGCTTTTCGCACACGTCTTGCAGACCATGTCTCTTGGAATTGAATCCACATTAAGACCATAAACTATTTTCTTTGCAGACAAATCTTTTAACGTTTGAAAGTTAACATGGCCATATCTTTGATGCCATCTCTCTACAGATTCTTTTTCAGAATTTGAATAAAAATTAGAATTTTCATCTACTTTTACAATAAATAAGTTTTCTTCTTTTCTGCCTTTCAAAATTATTGTTCCATTTTCTTTTCTAAAAACTACCGTTTTGGTATCAAATTCAACTCGTACACCATTTTGTACAGCTGATACAACAGAAATAAAATTTCCTTGCATATTTGGAACATACATACAGTTTTTAAGGTTTATAGCATATTTACCACTTGTAAAATGTATCTCACCTCTGCCTTTTGAAATAATTGTATTATCACCAACTAACCTGATTACTTCGTCACATTCTTCAAATGACGTAAACAAATTTCTATCGCAACACATATGCGACGTTGCACCACTATCCACGCACCAAGTTTGCTTGTTCAACGGACTTGACCCAAACGCATAACTTGCTAAAGCGTTGTAACTTGGTTTTGCACTGGAGTTTTTCACTCGATCACGACATTCTGCTGAAAAATGTCCTTGACGACCACAATTGAAACATTTACCTGTCTTCTTCTTAGCGCCTTGAGAATTTTTCTTCTTGAATGCTGAAAATGCTTGCTGATTCGAATCTTTACCTTCTGATACACGTCTTTCGCCTTCTTCCAGGAGCTTGACTTTTAACATACTTAATGTTGGTAACACATCACGGGTTTCTACAGCTACCACAAACGACTCGAACGACTTAGGAAGGCTGGACAAAAGTATTATTACTACTAACTCTTCAACAATTGTTACATTTATTTCAGCTAATTTTTCAACAACACCAAAAAACTTATCCAAAAACTGAGGCATATTGTCAACGTCTTCCATCTTTAATTGCATTAGCTGCTTGAAAAGCGTGACTTTCCTTGCAGGACCACTTGGAATAAAAATTTCCTTTAACTTACACCACGCTTGATATGATGTCTTGCAATTCTTGATGTGATTGATTTGCGTTGCCTTGATACACAGCATTATCGTTGCCAAAGCTTTTTCGTCTTTTGCTAACCATTGTTGCGCCACACTAGCATCTTGAGGTTTTTCCTCTTCGCCACTTGCAATTCTCCATAATTCCGCATGAATTAATACGCTCTTCATTTGAAGACACCAGGACTCATAGTTGTTTGAATCCAACTTCTCGATTTGGAATCCAGAACTCATTTCGGATTTCTTGCTTTTTAATCCTTTGTACCAATATCCTATTCTTATAAACTCATAGGCCCATAACCTGTTGGAAGTTTTCTTTCCTTGTTAAAGTTTATTCCAGAACAGAAATTGATAACACACAAATATATTTTCTATATTTTATAAAAAGCTTCTTTATTCAAACAATAAATTTTCGAGAGTGACAAATATTATTTTTCTTGTCAACATAAAAGTAAAACTAACTAGATTACAATATTAATTTACAAATCTATAATTACAAAGTATTTGTATTGCAAAGTACAAAACTACAAATTCAACAAATTTTTCGTTACAAAAAATTTTTCTATAAAAAATTTTTCTATAGAAAATTTTTCGTTACAAAAAACTTTTTAAATACAAAATTTTTCGTTACAAAAAATTTTTCGTTACAAAAAATTTTTCTATAGAAAATTTTTCGTTACAAAAAATTTTTCTATAGAAAATTTTTTCGTTACAAAAAATTTTTCGTTACAAAAAATTTTTCTATAGAAAATTTTTCGTTACTAAAATTTTTCTATAGAAAATTTTTCGTTACAAAAAATTTTTCTATAGAAAATTTTTCGTTACAAAAAATTTTTCAATAGAAAATTTTTCGTTACAAAAAATTTTTCTATAGAAAATTTTTCGTTACAAAAAATTTTTCTATAGAAAATTTTTCGTTACAAAAAATTTTTCTATAGAAAATTTTTCGTTACAAAAAATTTTTTTATAGAAAATTTTTCGTTACAAAAAATTTTTCTATAGAAAATTTTTCGTTACAAAAAATTTTTCTATAGAAAATTTTTCGTTACAAAAAATTTTTCTATAGAAAATTTTTCGTTACAAAAAATTTTTCTATAGAAAATTTTTCGTTACAAAAAATTTTTCTATAGAAAATTTTTCGTTACAAAAAATTTTTCTATAGAAAATTTTTCGTTACAAAAAATTTTTCTATAGAAAATTTTTCGTTACAAAAAATTTTTCTATAAAAAATTTTTCGTTACAAAAAGTTTTTCTATAGAAAATTTTTCGTTACAAAAAATTTTTCTTTAAAAAATTTTTCGTTACAAAAAATTTTTCTATAGAAAATTTTTCGTTACAAAAAATTTTTCTATAGAAAATTTTTTCGTTACAAAAAATTTTTCGTTATAGAAAATTTTTCTATAGAAAATTTTTCGGTACAAAAAATTTTTCTATAGAAAATTTTTCGTTACAAAAAATTTTTCTATAGAAAATTTTTCTTTACAAAAAATTTTTCTATAGAAAATTTTTCGTTACAAAAAATTTTTCTATAGAAAATTTTTCGTTACAAAAAATTTTTCTATAGAAAATTTTTCGTCACAAAAAATTTTTCTATAGAATTGGATGCAGCTCATTGTCTGAGAGAAATGCCCCTTGTTCCAATTGGAATGTCGTGGGAATTATGTATGTATGTAAATATCAAGAAAATAAGCATGGATTTGTCTTCATGAAATAAGACAAACATGTTAATTTGTGGATCCACATTTGAAAATTATGCGGTAGGATAATATACAGCCATGAGATTGGCTGATTTGAAGATGTTTTTAATTTGCTTCATTTCAAACGATAACAATTTTTTCGTTAACAATCTTTACTTATTGATTACTTTTCATTTCCTTAGATTTATGATGGGACGTTACAATCAATCTCTGAGTATCTTTCGTGAAGCTGAAGAGCTATCGACGCGTTTGGATCATGAAATTTTCCATTTCATTGGGGAATTATTGTTGCGCTCAGCAGCAGCGCGCAATCAACTGGAAACGGCACATCAGGAGGAGGCAGAGGCAAAAGCATATTTTCAAAAAGCCGTACAAACAGGCAAGAAATTAGAAAGTTTTCAACGTTTGGCGGAAATTCATCGTAAGGAAAAGGAATACAATAAAGCTATTGAGGTATTGGAGAACTGTTTACTGTAAGTATAAGAGTGGGTGATTGGGTGTTTGATGTTATGTTTAGGTTAAGGAAAACGAGTCTTGTTGTGGGCCTTCTAATGCGAGTAGACTCTTATTTTGTTAAAAAATTAGACTTCGGGCATTAATAGAGCAGCAAATTTGAAATTGAAAAGAAAAAACAAACAATTTCTAGTAAAAATATTTAAGTCCATATTCGCAGTTAAACACTTTTCACTGGTTCTGTGAACAAAATTAATCCAAAATCCATTTATGAATCAAAACTACTAAAACAACTAAGAAGACATGGTTTGCATGTTGATAAATGAGAAACAAGGATTGATAAAGGAGAAACAAGGACTATTCACATGCAACAACTTTTACCATTTGTGTTGTTATCCTTTTACTTTTAAGTATATTTTGTCTGTTTTTTACAGTCTTTCGCCAGAAAATATAGATGTTTTAACGGAAATTGGGATTTTGTATTTGAAGTTAAACGAAACACAAAAAGCCTTTGATCGCTTATTAGAGGTTACACAATTCGATAAAAATTGTCTACGCGGTCTAATGGCATTTGCCGCTATATTACAGGTAAAAGAAAAAGAGAAAGATTTTATTATTTATTCCGTTTTCATTTCCTTAACGATATCCTAATGGAATGGTTTCATGGCAAATGATGTGATGATGTCTTAAGTGCA
The DNA here is from genome assembly GCA_933228675.1 of Stomorhina lunata. Lineage (NCBI taxonomy): Eukaryota > Metazoa > Arthropoda > Insecta > Diptera > Rhiniidae > Stomorhina > Stomorhina lunata. The sequence continues at coordinate 14,258,036 of OW121744.1, forward strand.
CAGAAATATAATTCTGATAACCTACTTAAAGTATACCCATCAAATCAATATACGATAAAGCAATTCTAATAAAAAATTTTAAATATAATAAATTTTTCATACAGAAACACTTTCTATATATGAAAAATTACTTAATTAAAAAAAAAATTTCCTCTGGACAAATCGGACAAATAAAATTTTCAATAAAAATTTGTTCTTATAGAAAAATTGTCAAATGTTACCAATAGAAAATTTCTTTATATACTTTTTTATAACTAGATAAATTACCAAATTTTGTTATAAAGAAAAATTTTCACAATTAATTTTTTTTTTATCGAAAACCATATAAAATTTCTTCATATACTTTTTTATAACTAGATAAATTACCAAATTTTGTTATAAAGAAAAATTTTCACAATTAATTTTTTTTTATCGAAAACCATATAAAATGCTATCCATAGAAAATTTTTATGTACAATATTTTTTAGTGATATTTACAAGATTTCTTATACAAAAATTTTCAAAATAAATTTTTCCTATAAAAAAAATTTTTCTTATAAAATTTTTTTTCTAGAAAATGTTTCTTATAAATTTTTCTTCTAAAAAATTTGAATTTTTTTTATTGAAAATTTATTCTGATAAAAATTTTCAATATAAAATTTTTCTTAAAGTTATATTTTCCTTATCAAATATTTCTTATATAAAAATTTTCCATAAAATTTTTTTTTTAAATTTCCATAGAAATTTTTTCTTCATAAAAATTTTCCATATAAATTTTTTTTCATAAAAATGTTCCATATAAAATTTTTGTTACAGAAAAATTTTCCATATTAATTTCTTTTTTAATTTTCATTTAAAATTTTTCTTAAAGAAACTTTTTCATAGAAAATTTTTCTTGTAAAAAAAATGTTTATTATAAAATTTTCTTATAGAAATATATTCGATTTAAAATTTTTCTTATAGAAATTTTACACGAAAAATTTTTCTCTAAGAAAAATAAAATATAAAAAAAACAAATCTTTTATAAAATAAATTTCTATATAAATTTTTTTTATTAAAAATTTTTTCTTATAGAAAAATTCTCCATATAAAATTTGTCTTATAAAAAAATTTTCAATATAAAATTTTTCTTATTTCAAAATTTCCTCATAAAATTTTTCTTATAGAAAAATTTTTTGCCTAAAATTTTTTATAGAAAAATTTTCCATATAAAATATTTCTTATACAAAAAGTTTTCATATAAAATTTTTCTTATAGAAAACTGTTCCATATATAAATTTTTTTTGTTAAAAAATTTTCAAAAAAATTTGTTTTTTCATTAAAATTTTTGTTATAGAAAAATATTCCATATAAAATGTTTCTTATAAAAGTATTTCTAAGTTATTTTTTTTTTTAATTTTTCTTATACAAAATTTGTCCATACAAAAGTTATTTTCATTAAAATTTTCCATATAAAATTGTTGTTATAGACAAATTTTTCATATAAAATTTTTCTTACAAAAAAATTTCTACACAAAATTTTTTTATTTCAAATTTTTCATACAAAATTTTTCCTATAGAAAATGTCTCTTATAGAAAATTTTTGCATATAAAATATTTCTTATACAAAAATTTTACATAAATTTTTTTTTTGTTAAAAAATTAGCATAAACATTTTTTTTTCATTAAAATTTTTTAAAGAAAAAATTTCCACACATTTTATAGTTTCTTATAAAAGAATTTCTACATAAATTTTTTTTTTTACTAAAAAATTTTTCTCATAGAAAATTGTTCCATATAAAATTTGTTTGTTAAAAAATTTCCATATAAAACTTATTTTCTTTAAAATTTTCTGTATAAAATTTTTGTTATAGACAAATTTTCCATATAAAATTTTTCTTACAAAAAAATTTCTACATAAATTTTTTTTTATTTCAAAATTTTCATATAAAATTTTTCATATAGAAAAATTTTCCATATAAAATTTTTTCATATAAAGTCAAAATATTTTTTTTTTTATTTAAAAATTTCCATATAAAATTTTTCTAATAGAAATTTTTTATATAAAATTTTTAAATAGAAAATTTTTCTTAAAAAAATTTTTAAATAGAAAATTTTTCTTATATAAAAGTTTTCCATTTTTTTATTTTTTTTTTTAATTTTTTTTTTTTTTTGTTAAAAAATTTCCACATGCAGTTTTTTTTTCAAAAAAATTTTCCATATAAAATTTTTGTTACAGAAAAATTTTCCATATAATTTTTTTTTATAGAAAAATTTTTCATATAAATTTTTCTTATAAAACAAATTTTTATATAAAAAATTTTAAATATTTCTTATAAAAAAATGTTCAATATAAAATTTTTCTTATAGAAAATTGTTAAATATACATTTTTTTGTTCAAAAATTTAAATACAAAATTTTTCGTATCGAAAAATTTTTTATGTACATTTTTTTTTATAGAAAAATTTTCCATATTAAAATTTTTTATATAAAGGATTTTAATACAAAATTTTTTATAGAAAAATTTTTCACACAAACTTTTTCTTATTAAAAAATTTTCCATATACAATTTTTCGGTAAAATTTTCTTAAACAAAAATTTTCTATATAAAATTTTTCGTAAAAATAAATTTTCCTTATAATCTTTTTTATTGAAATATTCCCACATAAAATTTTTCTTAAAAGAAATTTTACACATACGTTTTTTTTTGTTAAAAAATTTTCTCAAAAAAATTTTTTCATATTTTTTTTTTATAAGAAATATTCAATATAAAATTAAAAAAAAAGGTTTCATATAAATTTCTCGTATAGAAAAATTTAGAATATAAAATTATTTATAAAAAAAAATTAAATTTTTTTTTATAGAAAAAATTTCAATGTAAAATTTTTCGTATAGAAAAATTTCAATGTAAAATTTTTCGTATAGAAAAATTTCAATGTAAAATTTTTCGTATAGAAAAATTTCAATGTAAAATTTTTCGTATAGAAAAATTTCAAATATAATTTGTTTTTTTTTTATAGGAAAATTTTGTATATAAAAGTTTTCTTGTAGAAAAGTTTTATATACATATCTGTGGCAATAAATAATAAGGGATTAAGTCGAAATTTGGTGTTTTGAGATATTAAGGGTTTTGTCTAAAAGGTTTAAGGGTTTTGTATGAAAAAGCTTAAATATAAATGAGTATAGTTTTATAAAAAATGACATTTTACAGTTCAAATTTAGTTAAGTGATAGATCTTGAAGAAGAGAATAAGAATATGTAATAAAATGAAAAATCATTTATGTCAACTTAAGCTATTATTATTTATAGCCATAGAAAATTTTTTTCTTGTCGAACATTTTTCTTACAAAAAAGTTTTAAATTTAAAGCATTTTAAAAAATAAAATATTCCTTATAAAAAAGTCTTCAATATAAAATCGACTAAGGAAGTGATTTTAAGTCGAACTGTGCGTAACCAAAAAAAAAACCTTTCCCATTTATGTTGGTGTAGGGTATAAAGAATTTTTTCGTAAGTAATTGCCGTTAACGACTTTTTCATTTATCATTAAAAAAAAGTGAAAATATTTCCGTTTATGCTTTGAAATTTGACACCTTTTTCGAATAGTTTGACGTACATAGTTTTAGTCTCCTCTTAATGATTTCATTGTTCATGTCATTGTCACTTCATTTGCATTTTTCCATTTTGGGAAACAATTGAAATTAGTAAATTCTAATGTTCTATTATCTTCAATTCTCTATCAAATCCATTGTTCCATGTGAACAATAAGTCTCGCAATGATGTCGATGGAGCTCTGGGAAAATATAAGGAGATTGCCGCTTTGAAACCAGACATTACCGAGTTGTGGAACAATATTGGCTTGTGCTTTTTCAAAAAACAGAAACTGATTGTCGTAAGTATTCGCCCATGTTTTCTTATTATTTAAATTATTGACATTTTATGTTAGATAACATTTTCCGTCCACTGATTCTTGATGTTTAATAAACTTTTACCAGTAGATATACATATACTTCATACATACATTAGTTAGTAATTAAATTATACCTTTGCCACCTGCTGTAGTTTGATCTATAAATACTAAGAATCTACATATGGACATATTTCAAATAATTCATTCAAAATTTCATATTTAATCGAACGAAATATGCTTTATGTTATTAATATTATTATTATTTTAATACCCTTTTCAGGCAATTTCATCTCTTAGAAAAGCGATTTGGCTTTCTCCTTTAAACTACAATGCCCTATACAATTTGAGCTTGATTTATATAACAGGTGAGTGATAAATGACTTTGATTCAATTAAATCTACAATATTAAATGTTTAAATTATTTCATTGAAATAATTAATACTCAGAAACCTTTAGGATAAATTTTAGTTTTCACTAGAAATTCAAATTTAATGATGTACCTACATTTACTGCTTATATTTACATTTAAGGTCGAATTGTTCAGTTTTTTTAATTATCCGCCTACAGCAAAATAAAACTTTTTTTTTACAAATTTTTCGTTAAAAAAATTTTTCTATAGAAAATTTTTCGTTAAAAAAATTTTTCTATAGAAAATTTTTCGTTAAAAAAATTTTTCTATAGAAAATTTTTCGTTAAAAAAAATTTTTTCTATAGAAAATTTTTCGATAAAAAAATTTTCTTCTATAGAAAATTTTTCGATAAAAAAATTTTTTTCTATAGAAAATTTTTCGTTAAAAAAATTTTTTTCTATAGAAAATTTTTCGTTAAAAAAATTTTTTTCTATAGAAAATTTTTCGTTAAAAAAATTTTTCGTTAAAAAATATTTTTCATTAAACAAAATTTTTCTATAGAAAAGTTTTTGTTACAAAAAATTTTTCTATGCAAAATTTTTCATCAAACAAAATTTTTCTATAGAAAATTTTTCGTTACAAAAAAAATTTATAGAAAATTTATCGTTAAAAAAATTTCTATAGAAAATTTTTCAATAAAAAAATTTTTTCTATAGAAAATTTTTCGTTAAAAAAATTTTTTCTATAGAAAATTTTTCGTTAAAAAAATTTTTTCTATAGAAAATTTTTCGTTAAAAAATTTTTTTCTATAGAAAATTTTTCGTTAAAAAAATTTTTTCTATAGAAAATTTTTCGTTAAAAAAAATTTCTCTATAGAAAATTTTTCGTTAAAAAAATTTTTCTATAGAAAATTTTTCGTTAAACAAATTTTTCTATAGAAAATTTTTCGTTAAACAAATTTTTCTATAGAAAATTTTTCGTTAAAAAAATTTTTCTATAGAAAATTTTTCTTTAAAAAAAATTTTTCAATAGACAATTTTTCGTTAAAAAAAATTTTTCTATAGACAAATTTTCGTTAAAAAAAATATCGTTAAAAAAAATTTTCGTTAAAAAAAAAATTTCTATAGAAAATTTTTCGTTAATAAAAATATTTCTATAGAAAATTTTTCGTTAAAAAAAATTTTTAAAGAAAATTTTTCGTTACAAACAAAATTTTTTTGAAAATTTTTCGTTAAAAATTTTTTTTGAAAATTTTTCGTTACAAAATTTTTTATAGAAAATTTTTTGTTACAAAAATTTTTATAGAAAATTTTTCGTCATAAAAAATTTTTTCTAGAAAATTTTTCGTTACAAAAAATTTTTTTTTGAAAATTTTTCGTTACAAAAAATTTTTTATAGAAAATTTTTCGTTACAAAAATTTTTTATAGAAAATTGTCTATAAAAAATTGTTTGTTACAAAATTTTTTCTATAGAAAATTTTTAATTACAAAAAATTTTCTATAGAAAATTTTTCATTACAAAAAATTTTCTATAGAAAATTTTTCATTACAAAAAATTTTCTATAGAAAATTTTTCATTACAAAAAATTTTCTATAGAAAATTTTTCATTACAAAAAATTTTCTATAGAAAATTTTTCATTACAAAAAATTTTCTATAGAAAATTTTTAATTACAAAATTTTTTCTATAGAAAATTTTTCATTACAAAAAATTTTCTATAGAAAATTTTTCATTACAAAATTTTTTCTATAGAAAATTAAAAAAAATTTTTAACGAAAAGTTTTCTATAGAAAAATATTTTTAACGATAAATTTTGTAACGAAAAATTTTCTATAGAAAAATTTTTTGTAACGAAAAATTTTCTATAGAAAATTTTTTGTTACGAAAAATTTTCTGTATAAAATTTTTTTGTAACGAAAAATTTTCTATAGAAAAATTTTTTGTAACGAAAAATTTTCTATAGAAAAATTTTCGTAACAAAAAATTTTTCTATAGAAAATTTTTCGTTACAAAAAAATTTTATATAGAAAATTTTCTATAGAAAATTTTTCGTTACAAAAAATTTTTCTATAGAAAATTTTTCGTTACAAAAAATTTTTCTATAGAAAATTTTTCGTTACAAAAAATTTTTCTATAGAAAATTTTTCGTTACAAAAAACTTTTCTATAGAAAATTTTTCGTTACAAAAAATTTTTCTATAGAAAATTTTTCGGTACAAAAAATTTTTCTATAGAAAATTTTTCGTTACAAAAAATTTTTTATCGAAAAATTTTTCTACAGAAAAATTTTTTGTAACGAAAAATTTTCTACAGAAAAATTTTTTGTAACGAAAAATTTTTTGTAATGAAAAATTTTCTATAGAAAAATTTTTTGTAGCGAAAAATTTTCTATAGAAAAATTTTTTGTAACGAAAAATTTTCTAAAGAAAAATTTTTTGTAACGAAAAATTTTCTATAGAAAAATTTTTTGTAACGAAAAATTTTCTATAGAAAATTTTTTTGTAACGAAAAATTTTTTATCGAAAAATTTTTTGTAAAGAAAAATTTTCTATAGAAAAATTTTTTGTAGCGAAAAATTTTTTATCGAAAAATTTTTTATAACGAAAAATTTTCTATAGAAAAATTTTTTGTAACAAAAAATTTTCTATAGAAAAATTTTTTGTAACGAAAAATTTTCTATAGAAAAATTTTTTGTAATGAAAAATTTTCTATAGAAAAATTTTTTGTAAGGAAAAATTTTCTATAGCAAAATTTTTTGTAACGAAAAATTTTTTTTAGAAAATTTTTCTTTTTAACGAAAAATTTTCTATAGAAAAATAATTTTCGCAAGATTCTGAATTGATTATGTGTTTCAAAAAAATATTGTTATTGGATTCATTTGAAAATGTATGTAAGTGAAAAATATTTCATAGTTTGTTCTACTTATGTAAATATTTACAACAAATTTATGCAATTAATTTTCTAAGAATTTTTATTTGTATCAGGAAGCATGATGTGCATCTACATATGCACATTTTGCCAAATGAGAACATCAAAATGTCAGTAAATCTTTTGACTTGGTTTAATGTACTAGTTCATGTGACAACAAAATGATAAATCTGATAAATTTCCACTAGTTAAACGAGCATGACGAAAATAAAAACAAGTTAGAAAGTATTACAGTCAGTCACACCCGATTCTAGTATACCCTTCGCCCTTACCAACCTCATTAAATCATTTCCGTCATTGTCAAGTGTGAACCTTTTGTAATAAAATTAAGTACCTATATCGTTTCATATTTTATCAGAACAATTTTACAATTTTTGAGATTTTCGACTCTTTTAACCCCTTGACGTATTTCCACGAGTCTGACTCGTGGTACAATTTCTGTGCCTAACATGATTATCACGAGTCTGACTCGTTTGCGACTGTTGTTAAGCATCAAAACCGGTTTGTTTAGTGCAACTTGTGTGGGAATAGTTGGAAGTGAACTTCGTTGCGCAGATTGATACGTCAAGGGGTTAAGTGGCTTTTGAGAGTATATCTTGTTTGAAAGCTATATTCTTTTTTGTTGAAATATGTCAAATTTCATCAATTTTTCTTTATACCTTCTACCTACACTATTATTACAAGAATTTCATGGACTGTCTGTCAGTTTAACAGTTTAATCGACCCAGAAAGTAATTCTCGATCGGTACAGTTATAGGTGGGTGTCACAGTAATATTTCATTACATAACAATTCTCTAGATAAGTCCAATATACCCTTTTCACCAATGTTAGCACTTGATACACTTGAAAGCCTATATCGGAAAAAAATACCAAAAATCATGTGTCCATTTTAACCATTTTCGGAATGGTTTCTTCAGTTAAATTTTTTCATGTTAAATTTTATAAATTTATCTTCAAAACTAGTTCTAATTATATTGAAAGCTCGACATTGGCAATCATCCTTCCTGAGCCGGTTTATTGATGACCGTATTAAACAGGCTCAGGAAGTGAATCCAAGTCGTTTTGATTACCTCAATGTAAGGGTACTTCAGTGCATTACCAACATCAGCACAAGCCCAATATCCCACCTAGAGTAGTGTAGGGTAAAAAAAATATATTACAATTGTAAATTATCCATGAAATTGCAATGACAAAAGATTTATGTGTCCCTTATTTCAAGAAAACTATTTTTCGCTAATCACACTAGTCAACAAAATTCAACTTTTTGCTTTACATTTTTTTTAAATTCGTTATAAAAAGGGTCAACAAATTTTTATTCCAATTGTTTGATTTTTTGATCTTTTTGAAAGAACTGGTCGTCCATCGATTTTTATCATATCTTTGGAAGGTCTTGTTCGATTTTGTTGCAAATCACAGAATATAATAGAGAATAAAATGATCTTTAAATCGCTTTTAGACACATTTTTTGTATGTTTAACGGATTCAAAGTTATTTGCATTTTAAATTAAAAAAAAAAAACAATTTATGAAAAATTTTAGTTTTTTTATTTTTTTAAAAATTCTTAAAAAATAGAAGATCATAAAGATCGACCATTTTTATTACACGATCTTAAAACTGTAAATATTCTTAAAAGAATAAAACTTATTTTCTGAAATTCCATTAATAAATAATGATGTTATTAACAATAAAGTCCATAAAGTGAAAATACCTGAATTTTGTATTTAAGCCGTTTTTGTCGTTAGATCTTATATGGGAACTAGGTCAAATGTGGGCCGATTTCTTTGAAATTGATTACAGTTTATACAAAAAGTATGTGTGCCACAAATAAACAGAAAATTATAAATTTCAAAAAAATTTACTGAAATATGTGGTAAAAAAATCTTAATTCCGGGAAGTAGGACGTATGGGAGGTAACCGAAATAATGAACCGATTTTGGTCAATTTTCTTTACTAAAAATTTGATTATATTTTTGCTTTACTGCGTAGGAGATGATATACATTTTTCAATAATGACGAGTTATCGGGGCCTAACATAAATCAATAGAGTCAAAGTTTGTGTCATACCAAACTGAAATGTTTTTTGGTCAAGACTAAACCTCTTCTTAACCGAATAATTGATTAAAGAGATTTTACTTAACACGTTTAGATAAAATAGATTGAGGGATCCAGATTTATTTCTAATAACTTCCATTGGTAATATCAAAGTTTGGCATATACTACAAGAACCAAGGCTAAAGTGTAAAGAGAACTCCTTAACCGAATGATTGGTTGGGGATATCTTAATTAACATGTTTAGATAACATAGATTGAGGAATTCAGATTTCTTTTTATTAAATTCAATTGGTTATATCATAGTTTGGAATATACTACAGGAACCCAAGGCTAAAGAGTGAAGAGAACTCCTTAACCGAATGACTGGTTAGGGAGATCTTAATTAACATGTTTATGAGTTAGGTAGATTTCCAAAATCTTTTGATCAAAAGCTATGACGAAGTTAATTTTTCTATGCAAAAATGTTCGATATAATTTTTTTCTATAGAAAATTTTTCGATAAAAATATTTTTCAATAGAAAAATTTTCGAAAGAAATATTTTTCTGTAGAAAAAATTTTGATAAACAAATTTTCAATAGAAAAATTTTTGATAAAAAAATTTTCTATAGAAAAATTTTTGATAGAAAAATTTTTGATAAAAAAATTTTCTATAGAAAAATTTTTGATAAAAAAATTTTTGATAAAAAAATTTTCACTAGAAAAATTTTTGATAAAAGATTTCGATAGAAAATTTTTGATAAAAAAATTTTCTATAGAAAAATTTTAGATAAAAAATTTTCTACAGAAAAATTTTTGATAAAAAAATTTTCTATAGAAAAATTTTTGATAAAAAAATTTTCTATAGAAAAATTTTTGATAAAAGAATTTCGATAGAAACATTTTTGAAAGAAAAATTTTTGAAAAAATTTTCTATAGAAAAATTTTTGATAAAACAATTTCGATAAAAAAATTTTTGATATAAAAATTTTTTATACAAAATATTTGATAAAAAAAAAAATTTCTGTAGAAAAATTTTTGATAAAAGAATTTTAATAAAAATTTTCTATAAAAAAATTTTTGATAAAAAATTTTTTATAGAAAAATTTTTGATAAAAAAATTTACTATAGAAAAATTAAAAAAAAAAATTTTTCTATCGAAAAATGTTTGATAAAAAAATTTTCAATAGAAAAATTTTCTATAAAAAAATTTTTGATAAATGAATTTCGATAAAAAAAATTTTGATAAAAAAATTTTCTAAAGAAAATTTTTTGATAAAAAAAATTTTCTAAAGAAAAATTTTTGATAAAAAATTTTCTACAGAAAAATTTTTGATAAAAAATTTTTGATAAAAAAACTTTCAATAGAAAAATTTAAAAAAAAAAAATTTCTATAGAAACATTTTTGATAAAAGAATTTTCAATAGAAACATTTTTGATAAAAAATACTTGATAAAAAATTTTCTATACAAAAATTTTGATAAAAAAAATGTTAGAAATTTTCTATAGAAAATTTAAAAAAAAAATTTCCTATAAAAAATTTTTGATAAAAAATTTTCAATAGAAACATTTTTGATAAAAGAATTTCAATAAAAAAAATTTGATAAAAAATTTTTGATAAAAAATATTTGATAAAAAAAATTTTCTATAGAAAAATGTTTGATAAAAAAATTCTATAGAAAATTTTTGAAAAAAATTTTCTATAGAAAAATTTCTGATAAAAGAATTTCGATAGAAAAATTTTTGTTAAAGAAAGTTTTAATAAAAAATATTTGATAAAAAAATTTTCTATAGAAAAATTTTTGATAAAAAATTTTCTATAGAAAAATTTGTGATAAAAAATTTTCTATAGAAAAATTTTTGATAAAAAATTTTCTACAGAAAAATTTTTGATAAAAGAATTTCGATAGAAAAATTTTTGATAAAACATTTATAATAGAAACATTTTTATAGAAATATTTTTGATAGAAAAATTTTTTATAACAAAATTTTTGATAAAAATATTTGATAAAAAAATTTTCTATAGAAAAATTTTTAATACAAAAATTTTCTTTAAAAAAATTTTCTATAGAAAAATTTTTGATAAAAAAAATTTTCTGTAGAAAAATTTTTGATAAATGAATTTCGAAAAAAAAATTTTTGATAAAAAAATTTTCAAAAGAAAAATTTTTGATAAAAAATTTTCTACAGAAAAATTTTTGATAAAAAATTTTTGATAAAAAAACTTTCAATAGAAAAATTTAAAAAAAAAAAAATTTCTATAGAAAAATTTAAAAAAAAAAAATTTCTATAGAAAAATTTTTGATAAAAGAATTTTCAATAGAAACATTTTTGATAAAAAATACTTGATAAAAAATTTTCTATACAAAAATTTTGATAAAAAAAATGTTAGAAATTTTCTATAGAAAATTTAAAAAAAAAATTTCCTATAAAAAATTTTTGATAAAAAATTTTCAATAGAAACATTTTTGATAAAAGAATTTCAATAAAAAAATTTGATAAAAAATTTTTGATAAAAAATATTTGATAAAAAAAATTTTCTATAGAAAAATGTTTGATAAAAAAATTCTATAGAAAATTTTTTTAAAAAAATTTTCTATAGAAAAATTTTTGAAAAAAATTTTCTGTAGAAAAATTTCTGATAAAAGAATTTCGATAGAAAAATTTTTGTTAAAGAAAGTTTTAATAAAAAATATTTGATAAAAAAATTTTCTATAGAAAAATTTTTGATAAAAAATTTTCTATAGAAAAATTTGTGATAAAAAATTTTCTATAGATAAATTTTTGATAAAAAAATTTTCTATAGAAAAATTTTTGATAAAAAATTTTCTATAGAAAAATTTTTGATAAAAGAATTTCGATAGAAAAATTTTTGATAAAAAATTTATAATAGAAAAATTTTTATAGAAATATTTTTGATAGAAAAATTTTTTATAACAAAAATTTTGATAAAAATATTTGATAAAAAAATTTTCTATAGAAAAATTTTTGATAAAAAAAATTTTCTGTAGAAAAATTTTTGATAAATGAATTTCGATAAAAAAAATTTTTGATAAAAAAATTTTCAAAAGAAAAATTTTTGATAAAAAATTTTCTACAGAAAAATTTTTGATAAAAAATTTTCTATAGAAAAATTTTTGATAAAAAAACTTTCAATTGAAAAATTTTTGAAAAAAAAAAATTTCTATAGAAAAATTTTTGATAAAAGAATTTTCAATAGAAACATTTTTGATAAAAAATACTTGATAAAAAATTTTCTATACAAAAATTTTGATAAAAAAAAATGTTAGAAATTTTCTATAGAAAATTTTTGAAAAAAATTTCCCATAAAAAATTTTTGATAAAAAATTTTCAATAGAAACATTTTCGATAAAAGAATTTCAATAAAAAAAAAAATTTACAAAAAATTTTTGATAAAAATAAAAAAATTTTCTATAGAAACATTTTCGATAAAAGAATTTCAATAAAAAAAAATTTTACAAAAAATTTTTGATAAAAATAAAAAAATTTTCTATACAAAAATTCTATAGAAAATTTTCTATAGAAAAATTTCTGATAAAAGAATTTCGATAGAAAAATTTTTGTTAAAGAAAGCTTTAATAAAAAATATTTGATAAAAAAATTTTCTATAGAAAAATTTTTGATAAAAAATTTTCTATAGAAAAATTTTTGATAAAAAAATTTTCTATAGAAAAATTTTTGATAAAAAATTTTCTATAGAAAAATTTTTGATAAAAGAATTTCGATAGAAAAATTTTTGATAAAAGAATTTCGATAGAAAAATTTTTGATAAAAAATTTATAATAGAAAAATTTTTATAGAAATATTTTTGATAGAAAGATTTTTTATAACAAAATTTTTGATAAAAATATTTGATAAAAAAATTTTCTATAGAAAAATTTTTAATACAAAAATTTTCTTTAAAAAAAATTTCTATAGAAAAATTTTTGATAAAAAAATTTTCTGTAGAAAAATTTTTGATAAAAGAATTTCGATAGAAAAATTTTTGTTAAAAAAATTTTCTATAGAAAAATTTTTGATAAAAAATTTTCTATAGAAAAATTTGTGATAAAAAATTTTCTATAGAAAAATTTTTGATAAAAAAATTTTCTATAGAAAAATTTTTGATAAAAAATTTTCTATAGAAAAATTTTTGATAAAAGAATTTCGATAGAAAAATTTTTGATAAAAGAATTTCGATAGAAAAATTTTTGATAAAAAATTTATAATAAAAAAATTTTTATAGAAATATTTTTGATAGAAAGATTTTTTATAACAAAATTTTTGATAAAAATATTTGATAAAAAAATTTTCTATAGAAAAATTTTTAATACAAAAATTTTCTTTAAAAAAAATTTCTATAGAAAAATTTTTGATAAAAAAATTTTCTGTAGAAAAATTTTTGATAAAAGAATTTCGATAGAAAAATTTTTGTTAAAAAAATTTTCTATAGAAAAATTTTTGATAAAAAATTTTCTATAGAAAAATTTGTGATAAAAAATTTTCTATAGAAAAATTTTTGATAAAAAAATTTTCTATAGAAAAATTTTTGATAAAAAATTTTCTATAGAAAAATTTTTGATAAAAGAATTTCGATAGAAAAATTTTTGATAAAAGAATTTCGATAGAAAAATTTTTGATAAAAAATTTATAATAGAAAAATTTTTATAGAAATATTTTTGATAAAAAGATTTTTTATAACAAAATTTTTGATAAAAATATTTGATAAAAAAATTTTCTATAGAAAAATTTTTAATACAAAAATTTTCTTTAAAAAAAATTTCTATAGAAAAATTTTTGATAAAAAAAATTTTCTGTAGAAAAATTTTTGATAAAAGAATTTCGATAGAAAAATTTTTGTTAAAAAAATTTTCTATAGAAAAATTTTTGATAAAAAATTTTTAATAAAAAATTTTTAATAGAAAATTCTTATAGAAATACTTTTGATAAAAGAATTTCGATAGAAAATTTTTTGATAAAAAATATTTGATAAAAAAATTTTCTATACAAACATTTTTGATAAAAAATTTTTAATTTTCTATAGAAGAATTTTTGATAAAAACATTTTCTATAGAAAACTTTTTGATAAAAAAATTTTCTTTAAAAACATTTTTGACAAAAAAATTTCTATACAAAAATTTTTGATAAAAAAATTTTCTATAGAAAAAAATTTGATGAAAAATTTCAATAGAAAAATTTTTGATAAAAGAAAAATGGAGTGGAAAACTGACAAAAAAAAAAACATGTTTGAGCCAAATTTCATAAGATACAAGCAGAATTGTGGGTTGAGTAACATAAAACAATATTCCGGGAAGAAAATTGTTTGGGATGTATCCCGAAATTTTAAACTATTTTTGACAGACTTTTTCCTTGTCCTAAATTATACATATTTTATGCCAAGACTTTTTAAAAAAAAAGTGTTTCAAAAATTTTGGCCTTTACTTATTTTGTTTGTTTTTCTTTTTGGAAAACAATAGAATTTATATGACAAATTTTGTATCTAAAATTGGGAGTTTTCACGTTTTTCGTAATAAAATTACTACTACTCTAGGGATTTTTGTGGTTTGAGTCTAATGTTATTTGGAATACTTATGGTTTTACTATCTATGAGACACTATGGTTAGCTATTTTCAATTTTTTTTTTTCTTAATTTAAAAAAAATAAAAATTTTTCGATTTTGCATAAAAAAAAAATTAAATTGTAATGTAAATAACTTCAAAATTATTAATCACACAAAAAACTTGCCTTAACACGACTTAAGGGCAATTTTGTTCTAATCCATAAGTGTAATTTTCAATAAAATTCGACAAGTCGTTTTTAAAATATGATAATATAACAACATTAACAAGCACAACATCTTCAAAAATCTAAAAATCTAAAACAGTTTAAATGAAATATAGTTTTGGCTGTTGGCCAGTGTAATAGAAGGAGTTTGCGTACATAAACGAATTATTAAATTATATATACTAACATATTGGAGCTATTAGATTAAATAAGTTAGGTCCAGTAAACCAAAGTGCCATCACATATCTATTCAAGATTGATGCTTTTTTGTTTTAAATATTTGAAGCTATTCAAAAGAGCTGCTCGACTTTTTTGCTTTACCAATATTTATGGACCTATTTTTGTACCTGATTTACGATTACTTTCAAAGCCGAAGATTCCTTAAATTAATCCCAGCAAAACTTTGGTAATGGCAAGTACTCTGATAACTGGTTACCTTGTAATGACTACAACATACCCTCCGAATAAATAATAAGTTATTACAGAAGTACTTATTTGTAATTAAGATGGTAATTTAAACTGAATGGCCCCGGTTCAAATCCCACCAAGGGCAACAATTTTTTTTAGTTTTTTTTTTTTTTTTATTAAAAGAGTCTTTTTAAATGATCTTTAAATTTTTAGAACTTAAACATTATCTTCTGTAAAAAAAAAAATTGTAAAACTAACTCACGTTAATGAAAAAATACCATCATGAGTCAATTTTGATTATGTAAGGGATGTTGGATACCAAACACGATTCAAATAGGTCTTAACTTGGTAAGCCCAACTTATCTTAGGATTACGGGCTAGTAACCCTCTCTTGAAAAAAAAATGATATGAAGAGGATAAAATTAGAATTAGAATGTCCCACCACCTAATGTTAGAGAACGATGTCCGAAACTTCGATAGAAAGACCAAGTAGAGGAACATTTTTCACAGCTTGGCCAATAAAATTGGAGAATATTCGCACAAGATCGAAATCCATGGAATTCTAAAATATGCTCGGACTTTGACCTTAACAGGTTGTAACTATAGGCCATTTAAGTAAGTAAGAATCAACCTTATGTAAAAACTTATACAAAAAAGAAGATTTAAATTGTTTAAGTTTTAAAATAATTGAAAAAAACTTATTGTTTATTAAATGCATTAAACATTTACAAAAAATCTTATAAAAATATTTTTCCAAAAATTACAACAAAGCAAAAAAAGCAAAAACAAAGTTATTGTCACATGATTTTGGATCTAAAAATAAAAATTGTTTATATTAATTATAAGCTTTCAACATATGAAGTAGCTCAGTGGAAGAGTCTCTGCCTAGCAGTCGGGAGGGTCCGGGTTCGAGCCCCCATGGGGTCGTAAAAAAAATTTGTATTTCGTTTCAAAATATATTTTTTTAAATACAACAACAAAAAGTTTTTGTTGTTGTTTTCCAATTGCTTACCCAAGTCATTACTTTTCTGCAATTGGTAAGTACTTGCCTCCAATGACATCCCCATGCTAATGTAATGACTTAAACAGTGAATGAGTAAGTAGTTCGTGTTCAATAGTTTAGCTGTTTAACTCATTACTTGGTAATTAAAAGTTTTGCTGGGATAGTATTCGAAACAGAAACGAAGTATCAACCTTTAAATTTTTTGATATACATATTTTAAAAAATCCATAATAATTTGTTTGAAAGGTTTTTTGTTTTACGTACTTTTTTTTCAGTTTTTTATCAACAAAAGTTTAAAATAAAAAAAATAGTTTGAAGATCTCAAAACTTCAAAAGTATTTATATAATATTACAGCTGAAAATGTCTGTTCTTCTTAATTTAGTGTTAATAATTTCAACTTTGAAATTTGAATTTACATTTTTAGTGAAATTCTCGTAATCAAAAAAATAATAAATTAAATTGAGTTAACATCCTTTAATTTTTTTTTTAAATAATATAAAACATGATAAATGTTTAAAATGACCATGACCTAAAATGAAATAAAATTTCACAGATACGCAAATTTTTGTTTGAAATATTATATGTTTTGCTTTGAAAAGTTAATCCCATAAATTGAATAATTTAAACTTGTATTCGGTTAAATTTTGTAAAAAAAACTGTATAATAACAAGCTATGTCATTAAATATGTGACAACGCATAGAGAAAGGGGCCTAAGGGTAAAACGATTTTGTTCAGAAGAGCCATTTTAAAGTTTAAATATAATTAGGTCCTTTCTATATGCGCTGTCACATACATACATATATATCGTCGGCCTATATCTAAAATGGCTTATCTGCAGATTTCAGAAATTGAGATTTTTATACCTTACAATTCCGTATGACTCGCTTTACCTATAGTGTGAATTTTTTTTTTATCAAAATGTTAATTTATTCGCGACTTATTCACTTTTTTGTTTGGCTTATCTACATAAACAATTTTTTTCGAATATAAAATGATTTATCTACATTGTTTTTACTAAATAGTCATAGAAGTTGTAAACTAAAAATCTGTAAAAAACTTTTTTTACTTTTCTGATAAGTGGTAATAAGCTAAATTCAAATGTGCTTTCAAAATTCTTCTATCTTCACACTGTTCAACAGAAAATGCGAAAAAATGCAGTGTTTTTAGTGATGTCACAAAATAAAGAGTGTTCTAAAAAAAATATGCATTTACTATTCTAGACAAAATTTATCCATAGTGCAAGAAATAATTTATTTTTTGATCAAGTTAGTTTCTATAGATATGTCAGATACTATTATTTTAGAAATTATTAATTTTCAATAGTTATTTCAATCAAAATGGACTGCGAAAAAAAAGTTCGTGAAAATATAATTAAAACTTTTCAAAAAAATCCGTCATGGACTTTTAAAAAAATAGCTAAAAATTTGAAAGTTGACCCTCGAACGGTTTCTAATGCCATCAGACGGTATAAGGAAAACCTGAGCATTGAAAGAAAACCTGGATCAGGGAGGAAAAAAGGTCCTACAGATATTGGTAAGGCAAAAGAAGTCGAGCGACTCTTTCGAAGAGCGCCTAACACTTCTTTAAGAAAAGCAGCTCGTACGGTGAAATGTTCTACGAATTTCGCACATAGAGTCAAAGCTTATGCTGGACTGAAGACATATAAAGTCCAAAAGGTTGCAGATCGCAATGCTATAAAGAACTTAGAAGCAAAAAAACGAGCGAAAAAATTGAAGTCTGATTTTATAAAAAAATACACCTGTTGTGTGATGGATGATGAAACATACGTACTGGCAGACTTTTCTCAACTTCCTGGTCAAGATTTTTATGTTGCTGATAAACGGGGCAATGTTCGGCAAGAGTTTCGCACAAAAAAACAAACAAAATTCCCTAAGAAGTTTCTCGTGTGGCAAGCTATTTGCAGTTGTGGCAAAAGAAGTAAAGTATTTGTGGCATCTGGCATAATAAACACAGAAATTTATATAAAGGAGTGCCTACAAAAACGGTTGTTACCCTTTTTAAGAGAGCACAGAGTGACTACATTTTTTTGGCCCGATTTGGCATCATGCCATTATGGAAAAAAGGCACTTGAGTGGTACTCAAAGAATAATGTCATTTTTGTACCACGAGAGGCAAATCCACCTAACTGTCCAGAACTTCGGCCTGTGGAAAGGTATTGGGCTCTGGTAAAAAAGGAATTGAAGAACACAGGAAAGATTTCCTAGAACATGTTCAATTTTAAGCGCAGGTGGAACACATGCTCCAAAAAGGTATCAGAAGCAGCTGTAAAATCCTTAATGGGAGGGTTTCCGAAAAAAGTCGATAATTTTGCAAAACCCGAGTACTAAGTAAACATTTTAATGCTAAATGATTTTGTATAATATGTCATTATATTTGCGTATTTTGTAGAGTTTTTATATTAAAAGGTTTGATTTTTATTTAAGAAAATCCAACTACAAATTTTATTTAGAGCACTCTTTAGTCATAGAAGTTGTAAACTAAAAATCTGTAAAAAACTTTTTTACTTTTCTGATAAGTGGTAATACGCTAAATTCAAATGTGCTTTCAAAATTCTTCTATCTTCACACTGTTCAACAGAAAATGCGAAAAAATGCAGTGTTTTTAGCGATGTCCAAAAATACATTCTATAACTCTTAGCAATAAGAAAATATCTTCCTTCCAGTAGGAAATACGAAAAATTATAAAATCTTTTAACTTTTAAAACGCACTTTTTCAAAAAATACATTATTACCAATAGAATATAAGAAACGTCGTATATAGCACAACTTAAATACATAAAAGTATCCCAAATTATGAGGGAGCATTGAGCAGTCGGAATTACATAAATTTCTTATGTAATAATGGTTTATTTACACATTTTTAAATTTTATACAAAAATTTTCGAAGACAAAACGGCTGATCTACCGTAAAATCGCGGATATTGGTTTTTATTTAATAAATTTTATTTCAGGAAATGAGAAGGAGTCTACCAACCATATTGTAAAAGATCACTTTGTTAAAAACTCTCTAATAAGAGAATTAAAGAGTTTTTTGCTTCTCCTGAAAAATCAGTATTTCGCAGATAAGCCATTTTAGATATAAGCCGACGATATGTAAAATCATATTCTTTTTTTACAGATTTTAGGCTCAATATGCAAATATATGCACATAATTTATATACAGGTTCAATATAAATAACGGGTTATCCATTTTGTGGTTTCAAAAGTGAACGTAAATAAAGCACATATAAAATATTTTTTTTTTTCATGTTAAAGAGTGCTCTAAATAAAATTTGTAGTTGGATTTTCTTAAATAAAAATCAAACCTTTTAATATAAAAACTCTACAAAATACGCAAATATAATGACATATTATACAAAATCATTTAGCATTAAAATGTTTACTTAGTACTCGGGTTTTGCAAAATTATCGAATTTTTTCGAAAACCCTCCCATTAAAGATTTTACAGTTGCTTCTGATACCTTTTTGAAGCATGTGTTCCACCTGCGCTTAAAATCGGACATGTTCTTGGAAATCTTTCCTGTGTTCTTCAATTCCTTTTTTACCAGAGCCCAATACCTTTCCACAGGCCGAAGTTCTGGACAGTTAGGTGGATTTGACTCTCGTGGTACAAAAATGACATTATTCTTTGAGTACCACTCAAGTGCCTTTTTTCCATAATGGCATGATGCCAAATCGGGCCAAAAAAATGTAGTCACTCTGTGCTCTCTTAAAAAGGGTAACAACCGTTTTTGTAGGCACTCCTTTATATAAATTTCTGTGTTTATTGTGCCAGATGCCACAAATACTTTACTTCTTTTGCCACAACTGCAAATAGCTTGCAGGGAATTTTGTTTGTTTTTTTTTTTGTGCAAAACTCTTGCCGAACATTGCCCCGTTTATCAGCAACATAAAAATCTTGACCAGGAAGTTGAGAAAAGTCTGCCAGTACGTATGTTTCATATTCCATCACACAACAGGTGTATTTTTTTATAAAATCAGACTTCAATTTTTTCGCTCGTTTTTTTGCTTCTAAGTTTTCTATAGCATTGCGATCCGGAACCTTTTGGACTTTATATGTCTTCAGTCCAGCATAAGCTTTGACTCTATGTGCAAAATTCGTAGAACATTTCACCGTACGAGCTGCTTTTCTTAAAGAAGTGTTAGGCGCTCTTCGAAAGAGTCGCTCGACTTCTTTTGCCTTACCAATATCTGTAGGACCTTTTATCCTCCCTGATCCAGATTTTCTTTCAATGCTTAGGTTTTCCTTATACCGTCTGATGGCATTAGAAACCGTTCGAGGGTCAACTTTCAAATTTTTAGCTATTTTTTAAAAAGTCCATGACGGATTTTTTTGAAAAGTTTTAATTATATTTTCACGAACTTTTTTTTCGCAGTCCATTTTGATTGAAATAACTATTGAAAATTAATAATTTCTAAAATAATAGTATCTGACATATCTATAGAAACTAACTTGATCAAAAAATAAATTATTTCTTGCACTATGGATAAATTTAGTCTAAAATAGTAAATGCATATTTTTTTTAGAACACTCTTTATGTAACGCATGTTAGTATACCAATAGGCTTAGAATCACTTTCTGAGTCGATTTAGAGATGTCAGTCCGTCCATTTGGACGGCTGGCTGGACCCCCATTCATCGGTTCACATCTAACCATAGCTCCCATACAAACTCTTCTGTCAAAACGCACTAAATGAGACAAAAATCTCTAAAACGCTCATAACTCTAAAGATAATGAGAATTTTGCACACATAATTCTTGTAAAAATTGTAATCAATTTGCTAAATTTCGAGATAATCGGTCCACATTTGACCCTAGCTCTCATATAAGTCCAAATGACCTAAACAGCTTGAGTATATAAGTTTTTTGAAAATGTTTGTACGATGGCAAAATTTAGCAAATATTTGTTTTTATACAGGGAAAAAACAGCTTTGACCTTAGTGGTGAAGGGTATCGTATGGTCGGTCTTGACCGACTATAGCATTTTCTTACTTGGTTATTATAAAGTTTGAACGTTGACATTATGTGAAATGTTGCAAGCATTGATTCTTTTGGTGTAATTTTTTACCACTTTTTGTCACAATTGGGCGGTATTTCTGCCATAACTTAACGAATGTTGGTTTTTAAGTGCTCAAGAGTTAAAGGGTTATCTGCATAACACGGCCTTTCGCGTAGCCCCACAAAAAAAGTCTAATGGTGTCAAATCGCATGATCTTGTTATCGCCACGACGATAAATTATGCGGCCAGGAAATGTCTTTTGCAATAAAGCCATATCCGCTCGTGCTGTTTGGCATGTGGCACCGTCTTGTTGAAACCACATATTCTCCAAGTCGTATTCTTCAATAGCATAACGCTCCAAATTCACGATGACAGTCCTTGCATCGTCGTTTTCGAAGAAGTAAGATCCAATGTGAGCCGCAGTGGTATAGCAGGTTAGTCATCCGCCTAGCATACCAGAGGTCCCAAGTTCAATCCCCGCCCAGACCCACTTGAAAAATTATTTTCAAAAAAAAAGCGGCGGTTCACCTCATAACTCAGCTAGCCACTGGTTATTGAGTATTAGGCTATGTTAAACTTCTCTAACTAATGCATTTGGCGTTCGGAGCCGGAATTAAAACGTAGGTCCCTTTCAATGAGTCTAAAAATAGAATCGGATGCAGCTCCTTGTCTGAGAGAAATACCCCTTGTTCCAATTGGAATGTTGTCGGGGAATTATATATATATATATATATATATATATATATATATATATATATATATATATATATATAAGATCCAATCACACCTTCCTTCCAAAGAGCTCACCAAACAATAACTTTTTCTGGATATAATGCCCTCTCTTCAATCACTTGAGGATTCTCAGAACCCCAAATATGACAATTTTGGGGTTCTTAACATAACCACCGAGTGAGAAATGTGCTTTATCGCTAAAGAAAATTTTGTTCGAAAAATCGCCGTCCACCGCCTGTTGTCCAAGCACCCATTCCATGTATCTATGACTTTATGAATGGTCAGCTGGCTTCAGTTGTTATGTGAACTGGACTTTATATGGATGTAGTTGTAGATCTAAATGCAAAATACGCCATAATGTGCCGTAAGACATTCCAAATTCCAGAGAACGACGAGGAATCGATACATTCGGGTCTTCGGCAACACTTTCACTTACAGCAGCCATATTTTCAGCGGAACGAGCGAAACGATGATGCACAGGCCTTACAATATTTGTAACCGCTGCAGTCTCTTAAAATTTCTTCACAATTTTGCCAATTGCTTGTGTAGTTTGACGACTATTTAAACCATAATCTCCTCTTAAAGCACGATTTGTGGATGTTGCAGAATCTCCATTTTCGTAGTAGGTTCTGATAATTTGTATGCATTGTGTGATACTTAAGCGATCCATTTTCGTCAATGTCAGTCTTTCAACTGAAAAGAAAAAAATATATAGTGTGAGGTTTTCGCTCTGTCTAAAATTAGGGATAATCCTCCTGATGAGATGGCTTAACCAACCATCGAAACGCGTAGAGGAAAAGTTTCCCCAACAACATTTTTTGTTTTATCAAAAAACTATTTATTACAATAAAAAATAACTGTAATAAATTGGGATCTTAGTAGATTTTTAATTAACTGTTTGATGTCCCAAAATTTTTGATAATCCTTTTTGAAAAAAAAAAATAGGTTTAACAACTTAATTTGACAGATGTCGAATTCCAGTCCTATACTTTTGAAACCATGAAATCGATAACCCGATATATAAGCTTTTAATATGAGCCCATTGATTTAGCTACCACAATCATGTGATTTAACCCCTTTGTGGCTTATCTGTGTCAAAAAAACACAAACATTTGAATACCTGAAAATCAAAATTCGAAAATTCGAGTTATCGGCGAAATACGGCCGCAAATGCTGCGAAAAGTTCTTGCAAATTTATGTTCCAGATTTCGACTTCTAAGCGCCAGCCGTGACGGGTACATGTCATTAACATTAATTTCATAAAATTTTCTTTCCAATAAAACCGGATTCATTGATACTAAAATTTTATTTCTTTGCTTTATTGCGATTTAAACTTGTGACACTCTATAAAAAACATCCGATATTATATAAAGTTATATAATATTTTATAGATATGCAAAAATATGCAAAAATATGCAGTTAATTTAAATAGTGTTATAAAACAAAGACTTCGACCTTAAATTTGATATATAATCTTAAGCAATCCAAGGTCCACAATTTGCATGTAGGCTATAAAAGGTATGGTAAAAAAAATATATTTACATTTATAGCACCATAGATTTTGTCATATCTTATATTTAACAATTTTATCAGAAATATTCTCAATATAAATAATTTCTGTATTTTATGTAGTATTTACCCTAGAATAAAATTATTGAAAAAATTGTACAATGGGTGGGTGTCCCAAGTGAAAGACCTTAAAAAAATATTTGTTTATTTTATCTTGAATTAAAGAAACTAAAAAAATGTGTTTTAAGCAATTTTTTTGATAGTAGAAAGGGACATTATGCAAATTGCAAACAAAATTACATATTTAAAAACTTTTTACATTTTAATTTTCGAGCACAGTGTATTTATTTATTTAAATCCAACCAAGCGTTATTCTCATTCATCCTTCAGTCAGGCAAGCATGAAAAAAAATTTAAATGAAAAAGAAATATTTTTGTTTAAATATTAATTAAAATAAAAATGACCAGGTGTTTATTATAAAAGGAAGGGCAATCGTTAAACAGGAAATTACACTAAGCAACAAGGTTGTTATCTCTTTCTCTAGTCTACCGAAATGTACGAAATGAATAAAAAAAATCGCTTAAAAATTTGAAATTAATCTGATAAGGGGAAAGCGTGCCCATGACCCGCCCAAAATTTCTAAAATACCTGATTTTTTACTTTGATTGTACAGAACTTCATTCTGTGGCCTATAAGTACTAATTGGCTGAGTTTTGTAAAAATATTTTCAAATTTACTTAGTTTTTTTCATATTAAAATATTATACTTTTTTCTTAGGTCAATTTCAAAAATCATTTTTTGATTTTTCGAAAATTTTGTACAGTAAATATTACAGATTATAAATGATCATTCCAGTTTCATAAAACAAACAAATAAGAGAATAAAACTCAGAAAAAATGTTGTCGATATCGTAAACCATTTCGCCGTATCTACGATTTGAAATATTAGAATTTCGCGAAAATTAAATATTTTGGTCATAATTTAATTATAAGCTTGTTAAATTCTATCTAAGTTCAATTTTTAATTTTAGTAATAATTGTTCAGTCTGTGAAGTTTCTTAAAATTTTAAAACTTTCCTTGCCGGGGTCAAAGGTCAAAATTTGTTTTTAAAAATGTTCCATAGCAAAATAGGAATATTGGAAATATATTATCGAATTTTAATCCATATAAAAAGCAGAATTTATTTTTATAAATATCAAGTATTTTTTTCTAATTTTTTTTTTTGTTTCTGTAACAAAAAATCGCGTTAGGCCGATTTTTTGTTACTTTTTTTTACATTGTGATGTAAATAACTTCAAGGCCGTTGATCTCTCAAAAAACAGTATTCACACGTCCTAAGGACCCTTTTTCCTTAATTCATTGAAGTATTTTTCAATAGAAATCCAAAATTTTAGAAAAAAAAAATTAGAAACAAAATGTCTGGAATTTTTGTACTTAGGGCACCATAACACATATAAAAATTTGAAGTTTTGCTGTTGACCAGTGTTATTCAATAGAGTTAAATATTTTCTAAAGATTTAGTTCTAATTTTGCTGCTACAATATACACCTATACCTCGGTTTACGAGAATCCGAATTTATGCGGTTTTAAAAAAGATATTGATATTTGAGTCAAATCAAAAATTTTCAAACATGTACTGAAACCTATTATCTCCAATTTCGATGAAATTTTCTGTATAAAAATTGTTTATAGAAAATTTTCGGTATAAAAATTTTATATAGAAAATTTTCAGTAAAAAAATTTTTTATAGAAAATTTTCGGTATAAAAATTTTTTATAGAAAATTTTAGGTATAACAATTTTTTATAGAAAATTTTAGGCATAAAAATTTTTTATAAAAAATTTTCGGTATAAAAATTTTTTATAGAAAATTTTAGGTATAACAATTTTTTATAGAAAATTTTAGGCATAAAAATTTTTTATAAAAAATTTTCGGTATAAAATTTTTTTCTAGAAAATTTTCGGTATAAAAATTTTTTATAGAAAATTTTCGGTATAAAAATTTTTTATAGAGAATTTTAGGTATACAAATTTTTTATAGAAAATTTTCGGTATAAACATTTTTTATAGAAAATTTTCGGTATAAAAATTTTTTATTGAAAATTTTCGGTATAAAAATTTTTAATAGAAAATTTTCAGTATAAAAATTTTTTATAGAAAATTTTCGGTATAAAAATTTTTTATAGAAAATTTTCGGTATAAAAATTTTTTATAGAAAATTTTCGATACAAAAATTTTTAATAGAAAATTTCGGTATAAAAATTTTTTATAGAAAATTTTCGGTATAAAAATTTTTTATAGAAAATTTTCGGTATAAAAATTTTTTATAGAAAATTTTCGGTATAAAATTTTTTATAGAAAATTTTCGATATAAAAATTTTTTATAGAAAATTTTCGGTATAAAAATTTTTTATAGAAAATTTTCAATATAAAAATATTTTATAGAAAATTTTCGATACAAAAATTTCGGTATAACAATTTTTAAAGAAAATTTTCGGTATAAAATTTTTTTATACAAAATTTTCGGAATACAAAATTTTTATAGAAATTTTCGGTATAAAAATTTTTTATAGAAAATTTTCGGTAAAAAATTGTTTATACAAAATTTTTGGTATAAAAATTTTTTATACAAAATTTTTGGTATAAAAATTTTTCTATAGAAAAATTTAGGTTTAAAATTTTTCTATATAAAATTTTAGGTTTAAAATTTTTCTATAGAAAATTTTAGGTATAAAATTTTCAGTATAAAAATGTTTATAGAAAATTTTCGGTATAAAAATTTGTTATAGAAAATTTCGGTTCAAAAATTGTTTATACAGGTATGTGATGGAAAACGATCGTTTTCAAATCGATAGATTTCAGATATATTTTTGAGATAATTTTCCGTTATTTTCCCAAAAAATTCAAACCAAATGAAAGATAAAATATCAGTCAAAAGGATTAAAGCCAAAAGTTTCATTTTTTTGGGGGAAATGACCGAAAATTAGCTAAAAAATATGTCTGAAATCGATCGATTTGAAAACGAAAAATGTCCATCACATACCTGATAGAAAGTTTTCGGTATACAATTTTTTATAGAGAATATTCGATTCGGTATAAAAATTTTTTATAGAAAATTTTCGGTATAAACATTTTTTATAGAAAATTTTCGGTATAAAAATTTTTTATAGAAAATTTTCGGTATAAAATTTTTTTATAGAAAATTTTCGGTATACAAAATTTTTATAGAAAATTTTCGGTTTATAAATATTTTATAGAAAATTTTGGACATAAAAATTTTTTATAGAAAATTTTCGGTATAAAATTTTTTTATAGAAAATTTTGGTATAAAAATTTTTTATAGAAAATTTTCGGTACAAAAATTTTTTATAGAAAATTTTCGGTACAAAAATTTTTTATAGAAAATTTTCGGTACAAAAATTTTTTATAGAAAATTTTCGGTACAAAAATTTTTTATTAAAAAATTTTCGGTATAAAAATTTTTTATAGAAAATTTTCGATACAAAAATTTTTTATAGAAAATTTCGGTATAAAAATTTTTTATAGAAAATTTTCGGTATAAAAATTTTTTATAGAAAATTTTCGGTATAAAAATTTTGTATAGAAAATTTTTGGTATAAAAATTTTTTATCGAAAACTTTCGGTATAAAAATTTTTTATAGAAAAGTTTTGGTATAAACATTTTTTATAGAAAACTTTCGGTATAAAAATTTTTTATAGAAAATTTTCGGTATAAGACATTTTATAGAAATTTTTCCGTATACAAATCTTGGGTATAAATTTTTTAGTCTTGGGTATACATTTTTTACGAAATTTTATCATATTAAAATGTTTGATTTGACTTATGCCCTTTTGTCAGGAACGTTTCTAACACGTAAACCGAAGTACAGGTGTATTTAATTTTTCATTATAACCTAAACAGCCACAGAAATATATAAAAAATAAGATACGCATAAATTTATTTTGTTGAAGTATCGTCTCAGATTCACTTTCTCTCGAAATTTTCCAAAGACATTTCTATTGAAATGAAAAATCATCCACAGGTTCGATCTCCCAGAGTTGAGATTTAAACCAGTCACAGCCACTTGTAATTAGAAAAAAACTCAGCATTTAAAGTTTTACCTTTTACTTTTACTTTTATTATAAATTATTTTGCTGTTTAAAATACGAAAAGTAAAATAAAAACTTTGAAGCTAAATGTAAAGTTAAAAAATAGTATAAAGTTCATCTCTTGGCGATTATTGCTATTCACAAACAAAAGTTTCATATTAAATTTCACTTAGACAACCAAGGTAGAATGCAAGGGGTTCCTTCTACGTTTTGGGTTTAGAGAAAATACATAAATAAAGGGTCATCCATTTTGTGGTTTCAAAAGTGTAGGACTGGAATTCGACATCTGTTAAACTAAGTTGAGGCCCTATCGTGCTTTAAGAGGAGATTATGGTTTACATAATCGTCCAACTACGCAAGCAATTGGCAAAATTGTGAAGAAGAGAAGAGACTGGAGCGGTTACAAATATTGTAAGGCCTGTACATCATCGTTTCGCTCGTTCCGCTGAAAATATCGCTGCTGCAAGTGAAAGTGTTGCCGAAGACCTGAATGTCTTGATTCCTCTTCGTTCTCAGGAATTAGGATTGTCTTACGGCACATTATGGCGTATTTTGCATTTAGATCTATACCTACATCCATATAAAGTCCAACTCACACAACAACTGAAGCCAGCTGACCATTCACAACGTCGTAGATACGTGGAATGGGTGCTTGAACAACAAGCGGTGGACGGCGATTTTTCGAACAAAACTTTTTTCAGCGATGCACATTTCTCACTCGGTGGCTATGTTAATAAACAAAATTGTCGTTTTTGGGGTTCTAAGAATCCCTATGTAATTGAGGAGAGACCATTATATCCAGAAAAGTCACTGTTTGGTGCGGTCTTTGCTCCGAAGGTGTGATTGGACCTTACTTCTTCCAATATGACGATGGAACGACTGTCACCGTGAATTTGGAGCATTATGGTCATATGATAAACGACTTTTTTTGCCTGCTATAGGAGAATACGACTTGGAGAATATGTGGTTTCAATAAGACGGTGCCAAATGCCACACAACTCGAGCGAATATGGCTTTATTGCAAGAGACATTACCTGCCCGCGTAATTTCTCGTCATGCCTATATCAACTGGTCACCAAGATCAAGCGATTTGACACCATTAGACTGTGTTTATGCAGATTACTCTTTAACTCTTGAGCCCTTAAAAACCAACATTCGTCAAGTTATGGCTAAAATACTGCCCAATGTGTCAAAAAGTGTTCTAAAATTACCTCAAAGGAATCAATGCTTGCAACATTTCGCGTGGTGGTCATTTAAATTATGTCAACGTTTAAACTTTAGTACCTGGTTGACCGAGCCTTGCTCGGATCTTTATGATAAGCATTTTGAGGGAAATTTTAAAGTTTTTATATATTTTATTTTATAAAGCACTAAAATAAATTTAGAGGAAAGACATTGTACAAATATTCAGTTAATTTAGAATTATTTTATTTATTTTGTCCGACCAACACATAGTTTGTATAGTTTACAGCTTAACTCATTTTGATAATTTTGGAAATTGGTCATACCAACAGAAACCTCCGTCGACTCATGCGCAACAATTTTGCTAAAGATTATAGTCTGATTATATTCACAGTTTACGATTTAATTCATTTGAGTAGTTTTCAGTGGCGCCACCTGAAGTTGTTCATACCAACTAAGAAACCTTCGTCTGCTTATGCGTAACAACTTTGCTTATGATTATAACATGATCAAATGCACAGTTTACGATTTAATTCACTTTAAGTAATTTTCTGTGGCGCCACCTGTCAGACTTTGCTCATTCTAATTAATAAACCTTCGTCGGCTTATCCGCAACAACTTTGCTGAAGATTACAGCATGATTAAATGTACAGCTTACGATTAAATTGACTTTGAGTAAATTTCAGTGGCGCCACCTGTCGAAATTTCTTCATACCAACTAAGAAACCTTCGTCGGCTCATGTGCAACAACTTTGTTAAAGATTGTAGCATGATTAAATGTACAGCTTACGATTAAATTGACTTTGAAGTAGTTTCAGTAGCGCCACCTGTCGGAAATTACTCATACCAACTAAAAAGCCTTCGCCGGCTCATGCGCTACAACTTTGCTAAAGATCATAGCATGATCAAATTTACAGTTTACGATTTAATTCATTTTTAGTAATTTTCAGTAGCGTCATCTGTCGGAAATTAGTCTTATCAACTTAAAAACCTTCGCCGGCTTATCCGCAACATCTTCGCTAAAGAGCATAACATGATCAAATTCACAGTTTACTATTCTATAAAAAACATACATACAGACATTCATTTGTTTAAAAAGTATAACATTACCAATTTTTTCACCAAAATGAAAAAAGTACCAAACACGTGTTTAATGTTTCTTTCACATCTATTGACTGCAGTACAAAGTTTCTTTCTATATTCTTTAGTTAAAATATAAGAGTGGGTTAAAAAGGTAACAAAAAAAACTATTTTCACCCTTTTTTACCCTCTACATAGTTTCTAAAAAAAATATTTTTCCAAAACTTATATATTTAAGCTGTTTTCGGCAGTTGGACTTATATGAGAGCTAAGGTCAAATGTGGACCGATACCCTTTACCACTGAGGTCAAAGGTGTTCTTTTTCCAGTATAAAGACACATATTTGCTAAATTTTGACATCGTACAAACATTTTCTCATTGGGACTTAAATGAGACCTGGGGTCAAATGTGGACCGATTATCTCGAAACTTGACAAATTGATTAGAACTTTTGCAAAAATTATGTATGCGAAAACAAGAAGTAAGAAAGTGCTGTAGTCGGTCAAGCCCGACCATTCGATACCTATTACCATTGAGGTCAAAGGTGCTCTTTTTCCTGTATAAAGACAAATAAATATTTGCTAAATTTTGATATCATACAAAAATTTTCTCAAAACTTATATATTTAGACTGTTTCCGTCATTTATAATGGGTGTTTTTTTTAGAGGTATAGAACTTCGAATTGAAATAAAACACAAGAAAATCGTTTTAATGTCCATCAATTTGGCTTTATTGGAAGGATAATTTTATGCCATTAATGTTTAAATATGATTTCGGGCATGTGGCCGCCGCGGCTGTCTCGAATAAAGCCAATTCTACCGGTCCAATTTTCGACTACTTTTTCGAGCATATGGGGCCGTATGTTGTCAATAACGCCACGAATGTTGGCTTCCAAGTCCCCTAACGTTTCTGGTTTGTTGGCGTAGACGAGCGACTTCACATATCCCCAAAGAAAATAATCCAGTGGTGTCAAATCGCACGATCTTGGTGGCCAATTGACAGGTCCATTCCGCGAAATTATCCGCTCATCGAATGTTTCCTTCAATAAATCAATTGTGACGTGCGCAGTGTGGCAGGTAGCGCCGTCTTGTTGGAACCACAACTCATCCACATTCATGCCATCCAATTGGGGAACAAAATAGTCGGTTATCATGGCTCTATACCGGTCTCCATTTATGGTAACTGACTCTCCAGCATTATTTCGGAAGAAGTATGGCCCAATGACTCCAACAGCCAATAGAGCACACCAAACAGTCAGTTTTTGTGGATGTAATGGCGTCTCAAGGGTCTCATGTGGATTCTCTTCACTCCAAATGCGGCAATTTTGCTTGTTGACGCAGCCATTCAACCAAAAATAAGCCTCATCACTGAACAAAATTTTGCGATGAAAATCAGCATCGAGATCAATCTCATTTTCGGCCCATACACCAAAATCACGACGCATTGCATGGTCTCGCGGCTTTAATTCTTGCACAAGCTGGATCTTGTAAGGTCGCAAGCCAAGATATTTGCGCAGAATCTTCCATAAAGTTGATGGACAAAGCTCCAATTGCTGTGCACGGTGGCGAATCGATTCATTCGGGTCCTCTTCAACACTTTGCTTTACAGCGGCAATTGTTTCTTCGGTGCGCACTGTTCGACGTCGCTGCGGATGCGTATTATCACATAGAGTAAACGTAGTGCGAAAACGATCCATGGTTAACCGAATTAATTGCTCTGATGGACGATTATGTCGACCATAAAATGGACGGAGCTTGCGGTAAACTTCGCGAACTGAACCATTATTTTCGAAATAAATTTGCACGATTTGCAAGCGTTGTTCTTTTGTCAACCTGTTCATGATGAAATGGCAAACCAAACTAAATATTAATCACTTGACAGCTGACAAAATGGCCGCCAGTTAAAAAAGTGATGCCAACTTAAAGTTCTATACCTCAATAAAAAAGACCCGATACTTATATTAGAGCTAGGGTCAAATGTGGACCGATTATCTCGAAATTTGACAAATTGATTACAGTTTTTACAAGAATTATGTTTGCAAAAAATAAACTCAAAATTCTCATGAAATCGGTCCACATTTGATCATAGCTCCCATACAAACTCTTCTATTAAAACGCACTAAATAAGACAAAAATCACTAAAACGCTCGTAAATCTAAAGATAACGAGAATTTTAAGTTTATTTTTTGCATACATAATTTTTGTAACAACTGTAATTAATTTGGCAAATTTGGCAAAAAATAAACTCAAAATTCTCATGAAATCGGTCCACATTTGATTAAAGCTCCCATACAAACTCTTTTATCAAAATTAGTGCGTTATGAGACAAAAATCACTAAAATGCTCGTAAATCTAAAGATAACGAGAATTTTAAGTTTATTTTTTACATACATAATTTTTGTAACAACTGTAATCAATTTGGCAAATTTCGAGATAATCGGTTCACATTTGACCCTAGCTCTCATATAAGTCCAAATGACGGGAAACAGCTTAAATAAATAAGTTTTGAGAAAATGTTTGTATGATGGCAAAATTCGGCAAATATTTGTCTTTATACAGATAAAAGAACACCTTTAACCTTAGTGGTGAAGGGTATCGTATGGTCGGGCTTGGTCAAATGTTGACCGAAATTTGGTACAGTGATTTTGGTTTACATAACCAGTATTTGTTTAAAATTTAAAAAAAAAATGTTGATATTTGTGGCCAATATATCAATTCCGGGAAGTGGGACCTATGGGAGGTAGCATAAATAATGGACCGATTTTGATGAATTTCAATAGCCATTATCAAAAAAATGATCTGTGCCAAATTTTATCAATTATCTTTAGAATTGCGGCCTGTACTTTGATTTCATGGTTTTCATGGGGTCCAGACGGACTGATATCGCTAAATCGACTCAAAAAGTGATTCTAAGTCTATTGGTATACTAAAAGGTGGACCTAAGACAAATATTTCTATGCGTTACATGTATCGGCACAAACTTATAATACCCTATGGTGGTAAAGGGTATAACAAGAAATATCATGAAAAAAAATATTTTATACGTGTTTTATTTACTTTCACTTTTGAAACCGCAATATGGTTATCCCTGTACAAATTTTACTCGGAACACTCCTTATATAATTATAAAAAATATCTGTGTATTTACTTTAATAATTGAAAACAAAAGTATAACAAATTTTTTTATGATTATTACGTTTTTTTTTTTTCTTTTATCTTTTCGCCCCTAGCCCAACAGTATGCCAGTGCCTTTCATACTTTAGCTGCAGCCATTAATTTGCGCCGTGATAATGCAGAATGTTATATGCTGCTTGGTAGTAAGTAATCCTACGATACTTGAATTTTATATCTTAATAACTGCATTAGGGTAATAACTTTTTTTGAATCATTGTAAAATTATCAAAAATCATTAAATGTTAGAAAACAATTTAAGGGCTTCAAAAAATCCATCGTGTAGCAAAATAATTCGTAGTAGCAGGTGTTCGAAACAGTTCAGTGAAAACTTTAAATGTAAATAACTATGTTTTTTCGATAGATATACAGTTATCGGGTGTTTTTTATTGAGGTATAGAATTTTAAGTTGGCATCACTTTTTTAACTGGCGGCCATTTTGTCAGCTGTCAAGTGATTAATATTTAGTTTGGTTTGCCATTTCATCATGAACAGGTTGACAAAAGAACAACGCTTGCAAATCGTGCAAATTTATTTCGAAAATAATGGTTCAGTTCGCGAAGTTCACCGCAAGCTCCGTCCATTTTATGGTCGTCCATCAGAGCAATTAGTTCGGTTAATCATGGATCGTTTTCGCACTACGTTTACTCTATGTGATAATACGCATCCGCAGCGACGTCGAACAGTGCGCACCGAAGAAACAATTGCCGCTGTAGAGCAGTGTTGAAGAGGACCCGAATGAATCGATTCGCTACCGTGCACAGCAATTGGAGCTTTGTCCATCAACTTTATGGAGGATTTTGCGCAAAGATCTTGGCTTGCGACCTTACAAGATCCAGCTTGTGCAAGAATTAAAGCCGCGAGACTATGCAATGCGTCGTGATTTTGGTGTATGGGCCGAAAATGAGATTGATCTCGATGCTGATTTTCATCGCAAAATTTTGTTCAGTGTTAAGGCTCATTTTTGGTTGAATGGCTACGTCAACAAGCAAAATTGCTGCATTTGGAGTGAAGAGAATCCACATGAGACCCTTGAGACGCCATTACATCCACAAAAACTGACTGTTTGGTGTGCTCTATGGGCTGGTGGAGTCATTGGGCCATACTTCTTCCGAAATAATGCTGGAGAGTCAGTTACCATAAATGGAGACCGGTATAGAGCCATGATAACCGACTATTTTGTTCCCCAATTGGATGGCATGAATGTGGATGAGTTGTGGTTCCAACAAGACGACGCTACATGCCACACAGCGCACGTCACAATTGATTTATTGAAGGAAACATTCGATGAGCGCATAATTTCGCGGAATGGACCTGTCAATTGGCCACCAAGATCGTGCGATTTGACACCACTGGATTATTTTCTTTGGGGATATGTGAAGTCGCTCGTCTACGCCAACAAACCAGAAACGTTAGGGGACTTGGAAGCCAACATTCGTGGCGTTATTGCCAACATACGGCCCCATATGCTCGAAAAAGTAGTTGAAAATTGGACCTGTAGAATTGGCTTTATTCGAGCCAGCCGCGGCTGCCACATGCCCGAAATCATATTTAAACATTAATGGCATAAAATTATTCTTCCAATAAAGCCAAATTGATGGACATTAAAACGATTTTCTTGTGTTTTATTTCAATTCGAAGTTCTATACCTCTAAAAAAAACACCCTGTATTATTCATTTTATCCGTAAAAACTTTCTTGGTTTTTTTACGCCAAAAACTGGAGCCAAGTCGCCGCATTCGATATCGATCGAAATGTGAGATTTTTCTGAAACATTTGTGTTGCCTACTTTAAGGATAATCTTAATAATATATAACATATAAGCTTCACAAAATTGTAACTTATTTGTCAAAAGTTCCCTGATAGTAAAAGGATTTCATTCAAACTAAATGTTTTGACAAACAAAAAAAAAACGGATTTGTTTAGATATCAAATTTTATTTAACTTTTTGCAAAATAAATTATTTTGAAAATCCCTAAGGTATGTTACAAAGTATTTGCTTAAAAGTCTATGTTTTCAATCGATATCGAATGCGGCGGTTTGGCCGGTGTTAAACCAAATTTAATTTTACACCATTAAGAGACTTGTAAAGATATCGAAACAATACCTGAGCAATAAGAAGAATCCTCTGTAACTAAACTAGTTAAGCTATCCCTTTTTAGCTCTTTGCTGGCCATTTTAAAGTTAATGTGGTCTGGCTTGTATAGTGGGTTGAAAAAAAAATTAGGGAAATAATTCAAGAACTTTTAAACAGTAAAGCTCCATTATCATGAAAATTTACATGAGAGTTTGTAGACCTATCAGGAGGGTATTTTTTAACTGTTTAAATTCAAAAGTATCAATATATTATTCATTCCAATCTTGATGGCCCTAATATTAAATACACCCAAGTATAAATATATTTATAGACCTGTAAAAATGTACTCTTATACTATACTTTTACAGATTTATGTTTATTAATATTAAATATTAAACTTTTTTAATATAAATATTTACTTTCAATTGAAATAAGGAAGGAAAATATTTCACTTAATTTGAAGAGCTTAATGACTAATACTCGTAACACTGTGTTTAAAAATCAACTTCAATAAAGCAATTTGGACAGCCAATAAAAGGCGATTTTATAAAGACCAAGACAATAAACCTTTTATACGATGTTGGATCTATAAGCCTGTCAGTTTTACAAATTTTGGCATGGGTCAATTGAGAGTAAAAAAAATTTCTATAGAAAATTTTTGGTATAAAATTTTTGGTAAAAATTTTTCTATATAAAATTTTTCTATACAAAATTTTTAGTATAAAATTTTTCTATAGAGAATTTTTTACAATAAAATTTTTCTATAGAAAATTTTTTGTACAAAATGTTCCTATAGAAAATTTTTGCTATAAAATTTGTCTGCAAAAAATTTTTGGTATAAAATTTTTCTATAGAAAATTTTTGGTATAAAATTTTTCTAGAGAAATTTTTGGTATAAAATTTTTCTATAGAAAATTTTTGGTATAAAATTTTTCTATAGAAAATTTTTGGTATAAAATTTTTCTATAGAAAATTTTTGGTATAAAATTTTTCTATAGAAAATTTTTGGTATAAAATTTTTCTATAGAAAATTTTTGGTATAAAATTTTTCTATAGAAAATTTTTGGTATACAATTTTTCTATAGAAAATTTTTGGTACAAAATTTTTCTATAGAAAATTTTTGGTATAAAATTTTTCTATAGAAAATTTTTGGTATAAAATTTTTCTATAGAAAATTTTTGGTATAAAATTTTTGACATAAAATTTTTCTATAGAAAATTTTAGGTATAAAATTTTTCTGTACAAAATTTTTGGTATAAAAATTTTTTATAGAAAAATGTTGGTACAAAATTTTTCTATAGAAAATTTAAAACTTGTCTATAGAAAATTTTTGGTAAAAATTTTTCTATATAAAATTTTTAGTATAAAATTTTTGGTATAAAATTTTTCTATAGAAAATTTTTGGTACAAATTTTTTGAAATACAATTTTTCTATAGAAAATTCTTGGTATAAAATTTTTCCATAGAAAATTTTAGATATAAAATTTTTCTGTGGAAAATTTTCGATTAAAAATTTTTCTATAGAATTTTTGGTTTCATATTTCTCTATAGAAAATTTAGGGTATAACATTTTTCTATTGAAAATTGTTGGTATACAATTTTTCTATAGAAAATTTTTGTTATAAAATATTTATATAAAAAATTTTTTGGATAAAATTTTTCTAGAGAAAATTTTTAGTATAAAATTTTCCTATAGAAAATTTTTAGTATAAAATTTATCTATAGAAAATTTTTAGTATAAAATTTTTCTATAGAAAAGTTTTGTTATAAAATTATTCTACAGAAAATTTAAGATATAAAATTTTTCTACAGAAAATGTAAGGTATAACATTTATCTATAGAAAATTTTTGATATACAATTTTTGTATAGAAAATTTTTGGTATAAAATTTTTTTATAGAAAATTTTTGGTATAAAATTTTTGTATAGAAAATTTTTGGTATAAAATTTTTCTATTTAAAATTTTCAGTATAAAATTTTTCTATTTAAAATTTTTGGTACAAATTTTTTTATAGAAAATTTATGTTATAAAATTTTTCTATAAACATTTTTGGTTTAACTATTTTCTATTAAAAATTTTAATATAAAATATTTCTATAGAAAATTTTTGATATAAAATTTTTCTGTAAAAAATTTTTGGTATAAAATTTTTCTATAGAAAATTTTTCTATAGAAAATTTTTGGTATAAAATTTTTCTATAGAAAATTTTAGGTATAAAATTTTTCTGTACAAATTTTTGGTATAAAAATTTTTTATAGAAAATTTTTGGTACAAAATTTTTCTATAGAAAATTTAAGGTATAAAACTTTTCTATATAAAATTTTTGGTATAAAATTTTTCTATAAAAAATTTTTAGTAAAAATTTTTTGTATAGAAAATTTTTGGTATAAAATTTTTCTATAGAAAAGCTTTGGTATAAAATTTTTCTTTAGAAAATTTTTGATATACAATTTTTTTATAGAAAATTTTTGCTATAAAATTTTTCTGTAGAAAATTTTTGGTATAAAATTTTTCTGTAGAAAATTTTTGGTATACAATTTTTCTATAGAAATTTTTTGGTATAAAATTTTTCTATAGAAAATTTTTGGTATAAAATTTTTCTATACAAATTTGTTGGTATACAATTTTTCTATACAAAATTTTTTGCAATAAAATGTTTCTATAGAAAATTTTTGGTATAAAATGTCTCTATAGAAAATTTTTGCTATAAAATTTTTGCTATAAAATTTTTGTGTAGAAAATTTATTGTATAGAAAAATTTTCTAAAGAAAATGTTTGTCATAAAATTTTTCTAAAAAAAATTTTTCTTCAAAAAATTTTTGCTATAAAATTTTTCTATAGAAAATTTTTGCTATAAAATTGTTGATATAAAATTTTTCCATAGAAAATTTTTAGTATAAAATTTATCTTTAGAAAATTTTCGGTATAAAATTTTTCTATAGAAAATTTTGGTATAAAATTTTTCTATAGAAAATTTTTGGTACAAAACTTTTCTATAGAAAATTTTTGGTATAAAATTTTTCTATAGAAAATTTTTTGTATAAAATATTTCTATAGAAAATTTTTTGTATAAAATATTTCTATAGAAAATTTTAGATACAAAATTTTTGATTTGGAAAATTTCTATAGAAAATTTTTGATATTAAATTTTTCTATAGAAAATTTTTGATATTAAATTTTTCTATAGAAAATTTTTGATATTGAATTTTTCTATAGAAAATTTTTGGTATAAAATTTTTCTAAAGAAAAATTTTTGAATAAAATTTTTCTACAAAAAATTTTTGACATAAAATATTTCTACAAAAACACCATATTTTTATGATCGACGGTTGCGGAGTTATTTATACGGAATTGTAAAGAAATGTGTTTTTTTCGGAGCTAAATCAAAAAATTATAATTTTTTTTAAATTCACAAAAAATCGAATAAGGCGGAAACTTAACAGTGGTACTCGAAGATAGTAAAACTATGAATTTATTTCAGCAAAAAGTTTCATTTTATGAAGAAGTGTTATTAAAGCAAAGAAAATCAATAGTTTGAGTTTATCCCATCCCATATTGAGTTTACTTCCGCTCATGTGATTCATTTATTAAAAAAAAAACCCATCAATATCACTAGATTTATCAATAGTTTCCATATTCATATCGTTATATAAAATGCGCAAAAAGGGTTTAGCTACATAACAATTAAAATGATTTTTTTCGTTTTTCTTGACGTTCATAATCGAGATAGTTATGTTCAAAATTAATGAAAAAAATCGATTATTGAATTTTTATCTCACTTATATCTTTTTGCATTTTAGGTGACGTTATGTACAAGTTAAAAAAATATGTCTATATTTTTCATAATTTTTCTTTTGTTATCAATTTTTTCTTACATTTTTGCACTTTGCCAAACACTCAAACACAAGTTTGTTTACGCAAATTGGAAGATTTCGATAATGCCTTTACCGCATTTGAACGAGCCAGCGCCATCTCTGCCTCCTCAGCTGAGTCAAGAAAAACAGCCACCACGACCACCCAAACAAACAGCACAACACCCAAACTAACTGATTCTAATGGCATCAGATTAACAACATCTACTAATGCAGCCTCAACTAACCAAAATGCGATTAATTATAAGATTACGAGTACTAATGGTACAGGCCACCACCATTACCATCACAATCCTTTGATACATCTAAATTTTGCGTTATTTTGCTACGAAACAGGTCGTGTGGCATTGGCTACGGAACAATATAATCGTTTTGTGGGTTGCGCTCAGGATTTGATGCTGTTGCCAACTGAAGTAAGTTTGTCACAATTAAGAGATTCACAATGGATCTACTCGGTCGGGCAATGGCATTGACAGTGACAATGGCATTGACAATGTAACTTTTGATTATATATTCCTTCATATTTACGAGTACTTTGAAACTGGAACAAAGACGAGATCAAGTGTATTTACATTAACTACTTACAATATTTATGTTGTAACAATATAACAAAAAAAAAAACTAGAACCAATGTTTTTTAAACAAAACAAAAAACCACATAATAAAAATCAAGAACAAAGAAAAAAAAATCACTAAACAAAAGTATCATCTATTCGTTATTTTACATGAATAAAAAAGTGTTTTTAAACAAAAACAAAAGGTTTATGATAATTAAAAATAAAATTTTTTATAAACCCAAACACTAAATACGAAAAATAAAAGAGGAAGTTAAAAAATTAAACCGGAAATTAAATTAACGGGATTTTTTAAATTAAATTTGCACAAATTTTATTGAATTCTTTTTCAGGGTAAAAACCAAAAAAACAATATACTAAATTATAGTCGGTCAAGCCAGAAAATTTACACCACTGTGGCCACATTTTTGGTAAAATATTCTTCTATAGAAAATTTTTTGGTATAAAATTTTTTTTTTAAGAAATTTTGGTACAAAATTTTACTAAAAGAATTCTTGGTATAAAATTTTCTATAGAAAATTTTGTGTATAAAATTTTTCTATAGAAAATTTTTGGTACAAATTTTTTTGCAGAAAATTTTTGGTACACAATTTTTGTTTAAAATTTTTTTGGTAAGAAAATTTTCTACAAAAAAATTTTGGTGTCAAATATTTCTATCAAAAATGTTTGATATTAAATTTCACTATAAAAATTTTTGGTATAAAATTTTTCTATAGAAAATTTGTGTACAAAATTATTCTATACAAAATTTTTCTATAGAAAATTTTTAATACAAAATTTTTCTATAGAAAATTTTTGGTATAACATTTTTCTATCGAAAATTTTAGGCATAAAATTTTTTTATAGAAAATTCTTGGTACAAAATTGTTTTATAGAAAATTCTTGGTATAAAATTGTTTTTTAGAAATTTTTGGTATAAAATTTTTCTATAGAAAATTTTTGGTATAAAATTTTTCTATAGAAAATTTTTCTATAAAAAATTTCTAAAAAACAATTTTATACCAAGAATTTTCTATAAAACAATTTTGTACCAAGAATTTTCTATAAAAAAATTTTATTTTTTGGTCAAAAATTTTTCTACAAAAAATTTTTGGTAAAAAATTTTTCTAAAGAAATGTTTTGGCATATAATTTTTCTAAAGAAATTTTTTAGAAAAAAATATTTCTACAAAAAATTTTTGACATAAAATTTTTTTACAAAAAAATTTTTGGTATAAAATTTTTCTACAAAAAAAAATTGTGATATCAAATTTTTGTACAAAAAATTTTTGGTACAACATTTTTCTACAAAAAATTTTTAGTATAAAATTTTTGTACGAAAAATGTTTGGTATAAAATTTTTCTACAAAAAATGTTTGGTATAAAATATTTCTATAAACAATTTCGGATACAAAATTTTTGATATAAAATTTTTCTATAAATATTTCTATAGAAAATTTTGATATAAAATTTTTCTATGGAAAATTTTTGTTATAAAATTTTTCTATAGAAAATTTTTTATATAACATTTTTCTATAGATAATTTTGGTATGAGTTTTTTCTATAGAAAGTCTTTGGTATACAATTTTTCTATAGAAAATTTTTGGTATAAAATTTTTCTGTATAAAATTTGGGTATACAATTTTTCTATAGAAAATGTTTGATATAAATTTTTACTATAGAAAATTTTTGGTATACAGTTTTTGTATAACAAATTTTTTGTATAAAATTTTTCTATAAAAAATTTTTGACATAAAATTTTTTTATGGAAAATGTTTTGGTATAAAATATTTGTATAGAAAATTTTTGGTATAAAATTTTTCTAAGAAAATTGTTGGTATAAAATTTTTCTAAGTAAATTTTTGATATAAAATTTTTCTAAGAAAATTTTTGATATAAAAATTTTGTAAGAAAATTTTTAATATAAAAGTTTTCTATAGAAAATTTTTAATATAAAATTATTCTATAGGAAATGTTTGATATAGGATTTTACTATAGAAAATTTTTGATACAAAATTTTTTTATAGAAAATTTTTTGGTATTAAATATTTTTTTATAAAAAATTTTTTGATATAAAATATTTTTATTTAAAATTTTTGGTATAAAATTTTTCTAAGAAAATTTTTGATATAAAATTTTTTTATAGAAAATTTTGGGTATAAAATTTTTCTATGCAAAATGTTTGATATAAAATTTTGCTATAGAAAATTTTTGAATAAAATTTTTCTATAGAAAATTTTTGATATAAAATTATTCTATAGAAAATTTTGGGTATAAAATTTTTGTATAGAAAATTTTTGGTATCAAATTTTTTTTATAGAAAATTTTGGTATAAAATTTTTCTATAGAAAATTTTTGGGTTTAAAATTTTTCTATAGAAAATTTTTGATATAAAATTTTTTTATAGAAAATTTTTTGGTATAAAATATTTTTATAGAAAATTGTTTGATATAAAATATTTTTATTTAAAATTTTTGGTATAATTTTTTTTGTTAAGAAAATTTTTGATATAAAATTTTTCTATAGAAAATTTTTGGTATAAAATTATTCTACAGAAAATTTTTGGTATAAAATTATTCTACAGAAAATTTTGGGTATAAAATTATTCTACAGAAAATTTTGGGTATAAAATTTTTGTATAGAAAATTTTTGGTATCAAATTTTTTTATAGAAAATTTTTCGTATAACGTTTTTTATTATAGATAATTTTGGTATAAAATTTTTCTATAGAAAATTTTCGGTTTAAAATTTTTCTATAAAAAATTTTTGATATAAAATTTTTTTATAGAAAATTTTTTGGTATAAAATATTTTTTTATAAAAAATTTTTTGATATAAAATATTTTTATTTAAAATTTTTCTAAGAAAATTTTTGATATAAAATTTTTTTATAGAAAATTTTGGGTATAACTTTTTTCTACGGAAAATGTTTGATATAAAATTTTACTATAGAAAATTTTTGGTATAAAATTTTTCGATAGAAAATTTTTGGTATTAAATTATTCTATACAAAATTTTGGGTATAAAATTTTTGAATATATTTTCTAAAATTTTTTTTTTTTTTTATAACGTCTTTTTATAGATACTTTAGGTACAACAAATTTTCTAAAAAAAATTTTTGGTATAAAATTTTTCTATAGAAAAATTTGATATAAAATTTTACTATAGGAAATTTTTGGTATAACATTTTTCTATAGAAAATTTTTGATATAAAACTATTTTATAGAAAATTTTTTTGTTAAGAGGTTCAGATTCATATCATAAATTTTTATTTTTTTAAATTTTAATAATTTTTATGATTTTTAAATTAGATTAATAATTTTTTAAGAATACTGAAAAAACTATGTGACACTTAGCAGTGTGGAATGCTGCATTTTCTGTCCCGCTACGGGCTTCATCAGCACAATTTCTACCAACTGTTAGATGCGAGTAATTAAGATCATCTATTTAACTGAATTCTTAAGCGAAATTGAAAACGAGAATTATATTAACACTCATTTCTATTTCACCTATGACCATGTGATCGATTCAGTTAGACGAACTTATCCACCATAGTTTTTTCCTTTATGTTTTGTATTCCTATCCTTTATTAATCTACATTTACTTTGTACTTTAACCAACTGTCAGCTGGTAATGAAGACAAAGATTTTTTTGTTTTGACAAGTTTTTTGTTTATTCTTTTACGTTAATGCAAATTTGAATTTAGTATCAACTTGAAAGAGTTAGTGAAAACATGTAAATCGAGGTGCCCATGCAATTTAATTGAAAGAAATTAATTTTTAGTTGAACCAAGAATTTATGTTAAGAGTTTGTGGGTTCGAATCCGGGCTCAGGTTCATATCATAAATTTTTATTTTTTATTAAAATTTAAAAAAAATAAAAATTTATGATATGAACCTGAGCCCGGATTCGAACCCACAACCTCTTAACATAAATTCTTGGTTCAACTAAAAATTAATTTCTTTCAACAAAATTTTTTTGGATAAAAAAATTTTTATAGAAAATTTTTTGATATAAAATATTTTT
This sequence comes from Stomorhina lunata, assembly GCA_933228675.1. Classification (NCBI taxonomy): domain Eukaryota; kingdom Metazoa; phylum Arthropoda; class Insecta; order Diptera; family Rhiniidae; genus Stomorhina; species Stomorhina lunata. Next base: position 14,301,733 of record OW121744.1, read on the forward strand.
ATTTAAAATTTTTGGTATAAAATTTAGAAAATTTTTGTCATAAAATTTTTCTATAGAAAGTTTTAGTCATAAAATTTTTTCTATAGAAAATTTTTGGTTTAAAATTGTTATAAAGAAAATTTTTTATATAAAATTATTTTTCTATAGAAAATCTTCTATAGAAAATTTTTCAAAAAGAAAAGATTTGGTATAAACTTTATACTAGTCTGATATACTATATCTAATTTTTGAGATCCATACATCTAAAATGATTTCCGATCTCCAAATTTCGGGTCTCATTAACCCGAAGAAGGTCATTAACCCGGAGATTTGTATATAGCACTTTTAGAAAGACTCGGCAGATAAGTCAGTAGTTTTATGATGACTTAGCAGTATAAAGATGACTCAACAGTAATTTTGATATGAATTAGCAGTTTAAGGATGACTCAACTGTTTTATCATGAGTCAACAGTTGAAGATGACTCAATAATAATTTTACGACATGTCAAAAGTTTTAAAATGTTTCTGCAATTTTAAGATGATCTAAAAATTTTAAGATGACTTAACAGTTTTAGGATGACTCAGCAATTTTAGGATGTATGTGAAGTTTTATAATGACTCAACTGTTTAAAAGTGACTCAACAACTACGGTTGAATGAGTCAGCAGTTTTAAGATGTCTCAGCAGTTTTATGATGACTCGACAGTAGTTTTAGAATGTGTGAGCAGTTTTAGAGAGACTAAGCATTTTTTGGATGACTCATTAGTATTGAGGATGACTCTGCATTTTTACTTTTTCGAAAAGTTTTAAAAAAAGTGTCCCCTACCCACTAGTGATATCAACACGCATGTTAAGCAATATATATTTGTATGCGTTACAAACATCAGCACGAACTTATAAAACCCTTTTAACCTATGGTGTAGGGGTTTAAAAACATCACCACAAACATATAATGTCCTTTTCCCTAAAGCAATGGTGGACATTTAAAAAAAAATAAAAGTTCTTTTCTACTTAACTGCTTTAAAATAAACATTTTAAACGGATGTTATACAATATGTGTAACAAACCACGAAAATATTTAATCTGATTTTATTAACACAATCAAATTAACATTTTTAATTACCATTAAAATTAAAGTAAAGTGGTTTATTAGACTGATTCAATAAATGAAAGATTCAATTTTGAACTACACACTTATTTTTTTAATAATTTTTAATAAAATTTTGAAAACAGAGATATAAAACATCGACCCTATGATGCCCTACATCACTGAGGACAAAAATAGGAAAACAAATTTTAATACTTCTACAAGATATTTGCTAAATTTTGCAGCAATACAAACATTTTCTCGACATTTTTCTTAATTAGAGCCATTTATGGCAATGAAAATAATATGGAAGCTATGGTCAAAATTGCAAATATATGCACTTAAAGTTTGGATACAAAACTTTAATCATATTTTCAGGTTTTGAAGTTAAATCACTTTCAAAAAAGTCGTTGTATGGATATGGTTAAATATCGACCCACAACAACAGCATTTTGTAGACTAATTTCTGTTAAGGTTTAGTGACAGGCCTAAATCTCAATTTGCAGAGGTCAGTCATTAAGAAGGTAACCCGAAATAATGAGTTATTTACTGCTATTAACCTATCGCCTATATCTCGAAAACTACTAGACCGAATTCAATGATTTCTTCAAGAAAACTGTAAAAATGACATGTTAAACTGGTTTTCGAATAGACTATGTGTTGGCCTTAGGGTTAATGCAATTTTGCATCCATTCTAAATGCGTAGCCTCGAATGGTTTGGATTTATCAATTCAATGTCTGAAATTTTTATGCCTCCAAATAACTTTGTTGCAGTCTAATAGTTTCTTATATAAAATAAGTCGTATATTTTGGTAACATTAAATAAAATTTTATATTGTGTGGATAAAAACATTAATCTTTTTATAATTAATGAAATTATAGGTTGTTAATAAACTCACTTTTATCTCTTGTTGGAAATATCCAATTTTGCCACAACAAGTGCAATATTTTTTGTATAAATTGTTAATTAAAATATTATTGAAAAAGTCCATCTACTTTTTATTAACTCTTATATTTTCTTCATTGAAAAATTGATTAAAAAGAATCCCTACTCTGCTCAACATGTGCTGTGGCTCATAGTTGATTCAAAAGTAATTAGAAATTCGTTTCTAAACCTTGTTTCAAAACCAATTTTGGGCAAAATCTCTCTGATTTTTTAAAACTCAAAGTTTTCTATACAAATTTTATATTGAAACATTTTCAATATAAAAATCTATATAAAATTTTTTATAGAAAATATTTTCATATACAAATTTTTGTAAAAAAGTGTTTGGTCTTAAAATTTTTATAGAAAAATTTTTGGTCTTAAAATTTTTATAGAAAAAATTTTGGTCTAAAAATTTTTGGTCCAAAAATTTTTATATAAAAATTTTCGATATAAAAATGTTTATAGAATTTTCGGTATAAAAATTTTTATAGAAAATTTTCGGTATCAAAATTTTTTATAGAAAAATTTCAGTGTTAAAATATTTTGGTATAAAAAAATTGGAATAAAAACAATTTTCACACTATAGAAAAATTTTCGGTGTAAAAATTTTTATAGAAAAATTTTCGGTGTAAAAATTTTTATAGAAAAATTTTCGGTGTAAAAATTTTTATAAAAAATTTTCGGTGTAAAAATTTTTATAGAAAAATTTTCGGTGTAAAAATTTTTATAGAAAAATTTTCGGTGTAAAAATTTTTATAGAAAAATTTTCGGTGTAAAAATTTTTATAGAAAAATTTTCGGTGTAAAAATTTTTATAGAAAAATTTTAGATCTAAAAATTTTTATAGAAAAATTTTCGGTGTAAAAATTTTTATAGAAAAATTTTCCATCTAAAAATTTTTATAGAAAAATTTTCGATCTAAATATTTTTATAGAAAAATTTTCGGTGTAAAAATTTTTATAAAAATTTTCGGTGGAAAAATTTGTATAGAAAAATTTTCGGTGGAAAAATTTTTATAGAAAAATTTTCGGTGTAAAAATTTTTATAGAAAAATTTTCGATCTAAAAATTTTTATAGAAAAATTTTCGGTGTAAAAATTTTCGGTGTAAAAATTTTCGGTGGAAAAATTTTTATAGAAAAATTTTCGGTGGAAAAATTTGTATAGAAAAATTTTCGGTGGAAAAATTTTTATAGAAAAATTTTCGGTGGAAAAATTTTTATAGAAAAATTTTCGGTGGAAAAATTTTTATAGAAAAATTTTCAGTGGAAAAATTTTTATAGAAAAATTTTCGGTGGAAAAATTTTTATAGAAAAATTTTCGGAGGAAAAATTTTTATAGAAAAATTTTCGGTGGAAAAATTTTTATAGAAAAATTTTCGGTGGAAAAATTTTTATAGAAAAATTTTCGGTGGAAAAATTTTTATAGAAAAATTTTCGGTGGAAAAATTTTTATAGAAAAATTTTCGGTGGAAAAATTTTTATAGAAAAATTTTCGGTGGAAAAATTTTTATAGAAAAATTTTCGGTGGAAAAATTTTTATAGAAAAATTTTCGGTGTAAAAATTTTTATAGAAAAATTTTCGGTAAAAAAATTTGTATAGAAAAATTTTCGGTGGAAAAATTTTTATAGAAAAATTTTCGGTGGAAAAATTTTTATAGAAAAATTTTCGGTGGAAAAATTTTTATAGAAAAATTTTCGGTGGAAAAATTTTTATAGAAAAATTTTCGGTGGAAAAATTTTTATAGAAAAATTTTCGGTGGAAAAATTTTTATAGAAAAATTTTCGGTGGAAAAATTTTTATAGAAAAATTTTCGGTGGAAAAATTTTTATAGAAAAATTTTCGGTGGAAAAATTTTTATAGAAAAATTTTCGGTGGAAAAATTTTTATAGAAAAATTTTCGGTGGAAAAATTTTTATAGAAAAATTTTCGGTGGAAAAATTTTTATAGAAAAATTTTCGGTGGAAAAATTTTTATAGAAAAATTTTCGGTAAAAAAATTTTTATAGAAAAATTTTCGGTAGAAAAATTTTTATAGAAAAATTTTCGGTGGAAAAATTTTTATAGAAAAATTTTCGGTGGAAAAATTTTTATAGAAAAATTTTCGGTGGAAAAATTTTTATAGAAAAATTTTCGGTGGAAAAATTTTTATAGAAAAATTTTCGGTAAAAAAATTTGTATAGAAAAATTTTCGGTGGAAAAATTTTTATAGAAAAATTTTCGGGGGAAAAATTTTTATAGAAAAATTTTCGGGGGAAAAATTTTTATAGAAAAATTTTCGGGGGAAAAATTTTTATAGAAAAATTTTCGGGGGAAAAATTTTTATAGAAAAATTTACGGTGTAACAATTTTTGTAGAAAAATTTTCGGTGTAAAAGTATTTATAGCAAAATTTTTGGTCTAAAAATTTTTATAGAAACATTTTCGGTCTAAAAATTTTTATAGAAAAATTTTCGGTCTAAAAATTTTTATAGAAAAATTTTCGGTCTAAAAATTTTTATAGAAAAATTTTCGGTCTAAAAATTTTTATAGAAAAATTTTCGGTTTATAAATTTTTATAGAAAAATTTTCGTTCCAAAATTTGTTATAGAAAAATTTTAGTTCTAAAAATTTGTATACACAAATTTTCGATCTAAAAGTTATTATAGACAAATTTTCAATCTAAAAATTTTTATAGAAAAATTTTCTGTATTTAAGTTTTAAGTTTTCAAAGAAACATTTTTATAAAAATATTTTCGGCATAAAAATTTTTATAGAAACATTTTCGGTATAAACATTTTTATAGAAAAATGTTTTCAGTCTAAAAATTGGTATAGAAAATTTTTTCTGTCTAAAAGTTTTTATAGAAAATTTTTCGGTCTAAAAAACTTTTTAGAAAATCTTTCGGTCTAAAAATTTTCGATCTAAAAACTTTTACAAAAAAATTTTTAATAGAAAATTTTTCAGTCTAAAAACTTTTGTAGAAAATTTATTCGGTTTAAAAATTTTTATAGAAAAATTTTTGGTCTAAAAATTTTTATAAAAAAAAAATTGTTATAGAAAATTTTTCAGTCTAAAATTTTTAATAGAAAAATTTTCGGTCTAAAAATTTTTGTAGAAAATAATTTTTAAAAGAAAATTTTTATAGAAAATTTTTTGGCCTAAAAATTTTTATAGAAAAAAAATTTAATAGAGAATTTTTAGTCTAAAAATTTTTATAGAAAATTTTTCGGTCTAAAAATTTTTACAGAAAATTTTTCGGTCTTAAAATTTGTATAGAAAAATTTTCGGTGTAAAAATTTTTATAGAAAAATTTTCGGTGTAAAAATTTTTATAGAAAAATTTTCGATCTAAAAATTTTTATAGAAAAATTTTCGGTGTAAAAATTTTTATAGAAAAATTTTCGATCTAAAAATTTTGATAGAAAAATTTTCCATCTAAAAATTTTTATAGAAAAATTTTCGATCTAAAAATTTTTATAGAAAAATTTTCGATCTAAATATTTTTATAGAAAAATTTTCGGTGTAAAAATTTTTATAAAAATTTTCGGTGGAAAAATTTTTATAGAAAAATTTTCGGTGGAAAAATTTTTATAGAAAAATTTTCGGTGGAAAAATTTTTATAGAAAAATTTTCGGTGGAAAAATTTTTATAGAAAAATTTTCGGTGGAAAAATTTTTATAGAAAAATTTTCGGTGGAAAAATTTTTATAGAAAAATTTTTGGTGGAAAAATTTTTATAGAAAAATTTTCGGTGAAAAAATTTTTATAGAAAAATTTTCGGTGGAAAAATTTTTATAGAAAAATTTTCGGTGGAAAAATTTTTATAGAAAAATTTTCGGTGGAAAAATTTTTATAGAAAAATTTTCGGTGGAAAAATTTTTATAGAAAAATTTTCGGTGAAAAAATTTTTATAGAAAAATTTTCGGTGGAAAAATTTTTATAGAAAAATTTTCGGTAAAAAAATTTGTATAGAAAAATTTTCGGTGGAAAAATTTTTATAGAAAAATTTTCGGGTGAAAAATTTTTATAGAAAATTTTTCGGGGGAAAAATTTTTATAGAAAAATTTTCGGTGGAAAAATTTTTATAGAAAATTTTTCGGTCTTAAAATTTTTATAGAAAAATTTTCGGTCTAAATATTTTTTTTTAGAAAATTTGTTGGTCTAAAAATGTTTATAAAAAAATTTTCGGTCTAAAAATTTTTATAGAAAATTTTTTGGTCTTAAAATATTTATAGAAAAGTGTTTTGGTCTAAATTTTTTTTTTTTTTTTTTCTAGAAAATCTTCGGTATAAAATTATTCGGTTCAAAAATTATTAAAAATGAATATCAGTTGCATGGGCAAAAAATATAGTATGCTTTCAAGCACTTCATATGCTAACTCTTTAATATCGGACCACATTTGACCTCAGCGGTGAAGAGTATCGTATGGTCGGAACTGACTATTATAATACTTTCATAACATTTTTTAATTACATACTATTATTTATCTAATTCTGAAAACTCCTCAACACTTATTAGTTCGAAATTTTCGTTATATCTTGAAGAATTTCTTGACTCTCGTAGTAAGGGACATTAAAGATTAACAACTTTCTTTTTTCCAATATAATATACTGACTTTGTTTTTTTTTCTTTTTTTTTTCCTTTCAATTTCTGTATAAATTCAGTATAAATTTCAAGCATCCAAACTTAAATCTTTATTGAAAATTTCCTCAAGTCACATTTTAAGTTGTGAAACAACTGATGTTACCACAAATGAGGAGGCGGCTGCCGCTGAAGTTGATGCTGCTGATGTTACAAATATATACAAAGACGTAAAAAAAATAGAAGGAAACGATGATGATAACTTCAGTCCTATAGCAGATGCAGCTGCAGTTGATATTAATGGTGATGGGAAACACAAAATTTTGAAAAATGACAAATACAGTGTCACTCCGGACAATGATGGCAAAGACAACGATGATGGTAATGTTGATGATGATTTCGCCAGTGTCACAGAAGATACTTATGCAACCAACAAATATTCCAAACAAATTTCAAAAATGCCATTAGAAGTAAATGCAGTCGTCAACTGAACTTTCAGCAAAACTCAAAAAGGACAAATAGAAAACCAGAACCAGAAGCCAACGAAACCAAAACTGAAATGTAACAATATTTGAACAGTAAAAAAGTTATAATTAAAGACTATATTCTGTGGCAATAAGTAATAATGGCTTAAGTCGAAATTTGGCATTTTGTGATATTAAGGGTTTTGTCTTAAAGGTGAAGTTCAAAAAAAAAATTGACTATTTATTGGAAATATTTCGAATATTGACTATTTAAGGACTTTTTTCGAAAATTGACTATTTATAGGAAATTTTTCGAAAATTGACTATTTATAGGAAATTTTTCGAAAATTTACTATTTATAGGAAATTTTTCGAAAATTGACTATTTATAGGAAATTTTTCGAAAATTTACTATTTATAGGAAATTTTTCGAAAATTTACTATTTATAGGAATTTTTACGAAAATTTACTATTTATAGGAATTTTTACGAAAATTTACTATTTATAGGAAATTTTTCGAAAATTGACTTTTAATAGGAAATTTTTCGAAAATTGACTTTTAATAGGAAATTTTTCGAAAATTGACTTTTAATAGGAAATTTTTCGAAAATTGATTTTTTATACCAAATTTTTCGAAAATTGACTTTTTATACTAAATTTTTTGAAAATTGACTATTTATAAGAAAATTTTTTTGAAAATTTCCAATTTATAGGAAATTTTTGTATTTAATATACTAAATTTTTGACTTTTTATACTAAATTTTTCGAAAATTGACTATTTATAAGAAATTTTTCGAAAATTTACTATTTATAAGAAAATCTTTCGAAAATTTATTATTTATAAAAAATTTTTCAAAAATTTACTATTTATATGAAATTTTTCGAAAATTTACTCTTTAAATGAAATTTTTCGAAAATTAACTATTTATAAGAAAATTTTTCAAAAATTTCCTATTTATAGAAAATTTTTGGAAAATTGACTATTTAAAGTAAATTTTTGGAAAATTGACTGTTTATAGGAAATTTTTCGAAAATTTATTATTTATAAGAAAATTTTCAAAAATTTACTATTTATATGAAATTTTACGAAAATTTACTCTTTAAAGGAAATTTTTCGAAAATTTACTATTTAAAGGAAATTTTTCGAAAATTGACTATTTATAGGAAATTTTTCGAAAATTGACTATTTTTAGGAAATTTTTCGAAAATTTTCTTTTCCAAAATTCACTATTTATAAGAAATTTTTCGAAAATTAACTATTTATAAGAAAATTTTTCGAAAATTTCCTATTTATAGGAAATTTTTGGAAAATTGACTATTTATAGGAAATTTTTCGAAAATTTATTATTTATAAGAAATTTTTCAAAAATTTACTATTTATATGAAATTTTTCGAAAATTTACTCTTTAAAGGAAATTTTTCGAAAATTTACTATTTAAAGGAAATTTTTCGAAAATTGACTATTTTTAGGAAATTTTTCGAAAATTTTCTATTTATAGGGAACTTTTCCAAAATTGACTATTTATAAGAAATTTTTCGTAAATTAACTATTTATAGGAAATTTTTTGAAAATGGACTATTTGTAGGAAATTTTTCGAAAATTTACTATTTAAGGGAAAATTTTCGAAAATTTACTATTTATAGAAAATTTTTTGAAAATTTAATATTTATAGGAATTTTTTTTTAAAATTATGTGTTTATAGGAACTTTTTTAGATAATAAGGGCTTAAGTCGAAATTTCGCATTTTGAGATATTAAGGTTCAAGGTTAAGTTCAAATGTTTTGTTAATAATGACATTTTATACTAGAAATTTGACTGAGTGATAGATCATGAAGAAGGGAATAAGAATATGTAAAAAAGAAAAATTAAAAATCACTTATGTCCACTTAAGCCATTATCATCTGTTGCCACAGATATGTAAATATTAATAGTTCCATTGGAACTTGTTCATGCATAAATTTAAAAGTTCGTGATTTCAAAATATATATACAGTATATTGTATTCAAATAAACGTATGTATGTACCTACAATAAATATTGAAAAAAAAAATAAAATTTACTTTATAAATGTCCATAGGGGTGGAAGGAAAGTGTAATTTGTAATAATGGATAAAAGGCTATTATATACAGATAAAAATGCTAAAACAAAACAATAAAGATTCCTATCGGACAAGGACAAATATGTTGAAACCCCAACTTCATTGAAAAGCGTTGGCTACAGCAAAAATGATAAATGTAATCAGAGTAACATTTCATTATTTAAATTCAGTCATTTAAAGTATTCTAGAAATATAATATTCCTTTTTTTGTTCTCATACATTTGCATTAGGGTGACAGCGAAATTTTTCTTTTTTTTTCTTTGATGTCAAAGGCTTATATATACAGTCACTCAAATAACTGTCCATAGAAAGGTCAGTTGCCAGATGTTACTGCCCATTTTGCTAAAAATAATGTATTTATCTTGACCTCAAGGTTTTGGCATTATCTGGAATTTAATAATTTTACGAAACCTTTTTAGTAATCTTTATTGACATTCATTTGTAGTTAAAAATAATCAAAAAGCTTTTTAACATTGCAACTGAATCTAAATCACCGGAAAAATTTAAATTCAAAATTTTTAGAAACATAACTTTTGTTAACAGTTTTGGCCATACAAAAATTAACTTAAAATGAAAATGCATTTTTTTCTGGATTTTCTATTCCTTCTATTTAATAATTTACATTGACAGCAAAAAAAAAAAGGAAGAAAACAGTAGAGTTGTTGTAACTTATTTAAACATGACCAGCAGCAGAGTATTGTGGTTTTTTATTTCCATTTCTAACAACGGACTTTCTTTTTTTATTTGACAAAACAATTGTTCGAAAATTGACTATTTATAGGAAATTTTTTGATAATTTACTACTTATAGGAAATTTTTCGAAAATAGACAATTTATAGGAAATTTTTCGAATATTGACTATTTATAGGAAATTTTCGAAAATTGACTATAGAATATTTTCGAAAATTGACTATTTATAGGAAATTTTCGAAAATTGACTATTTTTAGGAAATTATTCGAAAATTTATTATTTATAGGAAATTTTCGAAAATTGACTATTTTTAGGAAATTTTTCGAAAATTTGCTGTTTATAGGAAATTTTTCGAAAAATTACTATTTATAGGAAATTTTTCGAAAATTTACTATTTATAGGAAATTTTTCGAAAATTTACTGTTTATAGGAAATTTTTCAAAAAATTACTGTTTATAGGAAATTTTTCGAAAAATTACTATTTATGGGAAATTTTTCGAAAAATTACTATTTATAGGAAATTTTCGAAAATTGACTATTTATAGGAAATTTTCGAAAATTGACTATTTATAGAAAATTTTCGAAAATTGACTAATTATAGGAAATTTTCGAAAATTGACTATTTATAGGAAATTTTCGAAAATTGACTATTTATAGGAAATTTTCGAAAATTGACTATTTATAGGAAATTTTCGAAAATTGACAATTCATAGTCGTTTTTTTCGAAAATTGACAATTTATAGGAAATTTTTCGAAAATGGACTATTTATAGGAAATTTTTTGAAAAAAGACTAATTATAGGAAATTTTTCGAAAATTTATAGGAAATTTTTCGAAAATTGACTATTTATAGGAAATTTTTCGAAAATTGACTATTTATAGGAAATTTTTTGAAAATTGACTATTTATAGGAAATTTTTCGAAAATTGACTATTTATAAAAAAATTTTCGAAAATTTATTATTTATAAGAATTTTTTCGAAGATTTACTATTTATTTATAGGAAATTTTTCGAAAACTTACTATTTATAGGAATTTTTTCGAAAATTTACTATTTATAAGAAATTTTTGGAAAATTGACTATTAAAAGAAAATTTTTCGAAAATTGTTAATTTTAAGGAAATTTTTCGAAAATTTACTATTTATAGGAAATTTTTCGAAAATTTACTATTAATAGGAATTTTTTAAAATTTACTATTTATAGGAAATTTTTCGAAAATTGACTATTTATAGGATATTTTTTGATAATTTACTACTTATAGGAAATTTTTCGAAAATAGACTATTTATAGGAAATTTTTCGAATATTGACTATTTATAGGAAATTTTCGAAAATTGACTATAGGATATTTTCGAAAATTGACTATTTATAGGAAATTTTCGAAAATTGACTATTTTTAGGAAATTATTCGAAAATTTATTATTTATAGGAAATTTTCGAAAATTGACTATTTTTAGGAAATTTTTCGAAAATTTATTATTTATAGGAAATTTTTGAAAATTTACTATTTATAGGAAATTTTTCGAAAATTTACTATTTATAGGAAATTTTCGAAAATTTACTATTTATAGGAAATTTTCGAAAATTGACTATTTATAGGAAATTTTCGAAAATTGACTATTTATAGGAAATTTTCGAAAATTTACTATTTATAAGAAATTTTCGAAAATTTACTATTTATAGGAAATTTTTCGAAAATTTACTATTTATAGGAAATTTTCGAAAATTTACTATTTATAGGAAATTTTCGAAAATTTACTATTTATAGGAAATTTTCGAAAATTTACTATTTATAGGAAATTTTCGAAAATTTACTATTTATAGGAAATTTTCGAAAATTTACTATTTATAGGAAATTTTCGAAAATTTACTATTTATAGGAAATTTTCGAAAATTTACTATTTATAGGAAATTTTCGAAAATTTACTATTTATAGGAAATTTTCGAAAATTTACTATTTATAGGAAATTTTCGAAAATTGACTATTTATAGGAAATTTTCGAAAATTGACTATTTATAGGAAATTTTCGAAAATTGACTATTTATAGGAAATTTTTTGATAATTTACTACTTATAGGAAATTTTTCGAAAATAGACAATTTATAGGAAATTTTTCGAATATTGACTATTTATAGGAAATTTTCGAAAATTGACTATAGGATATTTTCGAAAATTGACTATTTATAGGAAATTTTCGAAAATTGACTATTTTTAGGAAATTATTCTAAAATTTATTATTTATAGGAAATTTTCGAAAATTGACTATTTTTAGGAAATTTTTCGAAAATTTATTATTTATAGGAAATTTTTCGAAAATTTACTATTTATAGGAAATTTTCGAAAATTTACTATTTATAGGAAATTTTCGAAAATTTACTATTTATAGGAAATTTTCGAAAATTAACTATTTATAGGAAATTTTCGAAAATTTACTATTTATAGGAAATTTTCGAAAATTGACTATTTATAGGAAATTTTCGAAAATTGACTATTTATAGGAAATTTTCGAAAATTGACTATTTATAGGAAATTTTCGATAATTGACTATTTATAGAAAATTTTCGAAAATTGACTAATTATAGGAAATTTTCGAAAATTGACTATTTATAGGAAATTTTCGAAAATTGACTATTTATAGGAAATTTTCGATAATTGACTATTTATAGAAAATTTTCGAAAATTGACTATTTATAGGAAATTTTCGAAAATTGACAATTCATAGGCATTTTTTTCGAAAATTGACAATTTATAGGAAATTTTTCGAAAATTTATTATTTATAGGAAATTTTTCGAAAATTTACTATTTGTAGGAAATTTTTCGAAAATTTACTATTTATAGGAAATTTTCGAAAATTGACTAATTATAGGAAATTTTCGAAAATTGACTAATTATAGGAAATTTTCGAAAATTGACTATTTATAGGAAATTTTCGAAAATTGACTATTTATAGGAAATTTTCGAAAATTGACTATTTATAGGAAATTTTCGAAAATTGACTATTTATAGGAAATTTTCGAAAATTGACTATTTATAGGAAATTTTCGAAAATTGACAATTCATAGGCATTTTTTTCGAAAATTGACAATTTATAGGAAATTTTTCGAAAATTGGCTATTTATAGGAAATTTTTTGAAAAAAGACTAATTATAGGAAATTTTTCGAAAATTTATAGGAAATTTTTTGAAAAAAGACTAATTATAGGAAATTTTTCGAAAATTTATGGGAAATTTATCGAAAATTGACTATTTATAGGAAATTTTTCGAAAATTGACTATAGGATATTTTCGAAAATTGACTATTTATAGGAAATTTTCGAAAATTGACTATTTTTAGAAAATTATTCGAAAATGCATTATTTATAGGAAATTTTCGAAAATTGACTATTTTTAGGAAATTTTTCGAAAATTTACTATTTATAGGAAATTTTTCGAAAATTTACTGTTTATAGGAAATTTTTCGAAAAATTACTATTTATAGGAAATTTTTCGAAAAATTACTATTTATAGGAAATTTTCGAAAATTGACTATTTATAGGAAATTTTCGAAAATTGACTATTTATAGGAAATTTTTTGAAAATTGACTATTTATAGGAAATTTTCGAAAATTGACTATAGGATATTTTCGAAAATTGACTATTTATAGGAAATTTTCGAAAATTGACTATTTTTAGAAAATTATTCGAAAATGCATTATTTATAGGAAATTTTCGAAAATTGACTATTTTTAGGAAATTTTTCGAAAATTTACTATTTATAGGAAATTTTTCGAAAATTTACTGTTTATAGGAAATTTTTCGAAAAATTACTATTTATAGGAAATTTTTCGAAAAATTACTATTTATAGAAAATTTTCAAAAATTGACTATTTATAGGAAATTTTTCGAAAATTTACTATTTATAGGAAATTTTTCGAAAATTTGACTATTTATACGAAATTTTTCAAAAATTTTATATTTATAGGAAATTTTTCGAAAATAGACTATTAATAGGAAATTTTACGAAAATTGACTATTTATATGAAATTTTTCAAAAATTGACTATTTATAGGAAATTTTTTGATTGACTATTTATAGAAAATTTCTCGATATTACTATTTGTAGGAAATTTTTTGAAATTTATAATTTCTAGCAAATTTTTCGAAAATTGACTATTTATAGGCAATTTTTCGATTGACTATTTATAGGAGATTTTTCAAAATTATTCAAAAATTGACTATTTATAGGAAATTTTTCATAGAATTGATTATTAATAGGAAATTTTTTGAAAATTTATTCTTTAAAGGAAATTTTTGAAAAATATTCTATTTTTAGGAAATGATTCTAAAATTTACTATTTATAGAAAATTTTTGAAAATTGACTATTTATTGGAAATTTTCTTAAAATTTATAGGATATTTTTCGAAAATTTACTATTTATAGAAAATTTTTCGAAAATAGACTATTTATAGGAAATTTTTCGAATATTGACTATTTATAGGATATTTTCGAAAATTTACTATTTATAGGAAATTTTTCAAAAATTGACTATTTATAGGAAATTTTTCAAAAATTGACTATTTATAGGAAATTTTTCGAAAATTGACTATTTATAGGAAATTTTTCGAAAATTGACTATTTATAGGAAATTTTTGGAAAATTGACTATTTATAGAAAATTTTTCGAAAACTGACTATTTATAGGAAACTTTTTGAAAATTTACTATTTATGGGAAATTTTTCGAAAATTTACTTTTTATTTGGGAAATTTTTCGAAAATTTACTTTTTATTTGGGAAATTTTTCGAAAAGTGACTTTTTGGGAAATTTTTCGAAAATTGACTTTTTTGGGAAATTTTTCGAAAATTGACTTTTTATTGGAAATTTTTTAAAAATTTACTACTTAAAGGAAATTTTCGAAAATTGAGAAAATCAATATTTTTTAAATTCAAAATGCGTTTGGTATTTGGTCAAAAGTGAATGGTTGTGATATAAGATAACAATAGTTTGACACAGTAATAAAACCATAATTTCTTCTCAATAAAAAATATTCACAATAAGTACAATTTTTGAGTCTTGTCTCTACTAATTTCATATTAATTACATTTTTTAACTATTTCTGGAAAAGTGTTGTATTTTCAGTGATTTTAGTTATATTTATATAAATGAAAATTTGTATGAAAAATAAGGAAAGTAAAATGAAAACTGATGAAGAAAATGTTCGTGTGTGAACGTGAATTAAGAAGATTCAAAAGAAATTTGAAGAAAAACTGATAAAGTAAACCTGATATGTGTGAAACAGCACTAAGTATTGTTTACAATATGTTTTTTTTATTAATTTCAGTGCTTTTTAATACATGTCTATTGGGCAACACTGTCATAGACAACAACGAAGGAGAATTTTTTTCTACTTTTGACAGTTGAAATTTTATTCTACCGAATTACGGAAGATACAACAACAAATTGTGTTTATAGATTTACGCTTAAAAAATAAATTTTATCTTTAAAATTAAAAAAAAAGTTAAGGCACAAATTAAATGATTAAGTTATCGAGCAGAAAACAAATTATTCATTGTTTTGAAGACAAACAAAAATAAATTAATATAGAACTTAATCCTCTTCTAAGAGATTGTGTTTACTTTCACGGAACACCAAAGGCCGAGAAAAAAAAAATCAGCTGGTGGTTGTTCATTGAGTAAAATTATTTATGTAAAAAGGTAAAACTTAATTATAGTATTTATTTATGCTTAACTGAAATGAAAAACGAGTGCAATTTGTAAAGAAAATGCCATTACAAACTTTAGGCTATTAATTATTTGCAAAATAGAAACTTTCATTCATGAGGTTCTGAGTAGGCAGTGTCTGGGGCTCTTAGTATGTGGATGGGAGCAGGTGTTGGAAACTGTGAATACACCTTTGCAGTTGCTTTCAGAAACATATTTCTGATTTTTACATACCTACAAATTTGTCTTATAAATTATTCTTGGTTTATCAATTCAGACACAAAAAAAATCTAAAACAAAGAATTTCAATGGGCTAATAATACAACCACCATTTGAGGCCCTATGCTCCACTGGATGTCAAGGATAACAGAAGAAGAATACATCCACTTTTAAGTACAGAAGACTCAGAATCACTACCTGAGTGTTGATTTGATGGTGCCGGTCCGTTTGTATGGACGACTGGCTGGATGTCCATATAAACTTGTAATCAAAGTACCTATAACTTAATCAAATTTATACTGACATTTTGTTGCAATTGGACCATTGCTATTGAAATAAGTCAAAATATGTCTATTATTTGTTTTCATAGAACAACAGAGGGAGTAGTATTAGTAGACAACAGATTTTTAATTTTCCTACATAGGAAAAAATAAATTACAACTTGTAAAGAAAATGTTATTACAAACTTTCGTCTATTGCAAACATTTATTTGTGAGGTTCTGAGTGGGCAGTGTTCGAGGGTCTAAGTAGGTGGATGGGAGCAGTTGTTGAAAACTGCGAAGTACATCTTTTCAGCTGCTATGAGAAACATGTTTCTGATTTTTACATACAAAATTATCTTATAAATTATTCTCGGCTTAAAAAAATGTACACTTCAGATGCTATGTTAAACAAAAAATGTCAATGGGCTAATACATCCACCTTTAAGTATATCGATAGACCCGGAATCACTACCTGAGTGTCGATTTGATGGTGCCGGTCCGTTTGTATGGACGACTGGCTGGATGTCCATATAAACTTGTAATCAAAGTATAACTAAATGAAATTTGTACTGACATTTGGTTGCAGTTGGACCATTGCTATTAAAATTAGTCAAAATATGTCTGTTATTTGTTTTCATAGAACAACAGACGGAGTAGTATTAGTAGACAACAGATTTTTTAATTGTTCTTCATTGCAATTTTCCGTAAAGTAAATTACAACTAGTAAAGAAAATGTTATTGCAATCTTTCGGCTATTGCAAACATTCAATTTGTGAGGTTCAGAGTAGGCAGTGTTCGAGGGTCTTAGTAGGTGGATGAAAACTGCTGCTATCAAAAATATGTTTCTGATTTTTACATACAAATTTATCTTTTAAATTATTCTCGGTTTATCAAATCAGAGACAAAAAAGAATGTATACTTCAGATGTTATCAAAACAAAGAATTTCAATGGGCAAATACAACCACCTTTAAGTATGCCGATAAGACTCAGCATCAATAACCGTGATGATTTAATGGTGTCCGTCGCTTTGTATAGACGACTTTATGGATGTCCGTGTAAACTTGTAATCAAAGTGCAGGTCGAAATTTTTAATATAATTTGATGAAAACAAAATGTCAGTGCACTTTTTTGTAGTTGGACCATCAGATTTAAATTTTCCTACAAAATTCTGCGGAAAGTGAATTACACATAATTATGTACTGTGAGGCTAAAAAAAATATCTATATAGAGTATTGTTCCACTGGCCAATGGACAACAAATTGATAGAATCTTAAAAATTCGCGTGTGTTGCTCAATAATGTTCAGGTTTTGGGACAAAATCTCTGATTTCATTAGAACAAATTTCAAATCAGTACCAATAAAACAATGCGACACAACCCATATTGAGACCGTGATCCAGTTAATCCAAAAAGCCATATAGACTTCTCCTAAACAAGGTCGAGAAACTAAAAATCAAACTTTGAAGCATCAGCGTTTATGTTGTATTCCATTTTCGGTCGAAAATTCAGGAGATCAGCTGGAGTGAAGTATACTATTTTTCCGTTTAGAAAAATGCAATAAGGCCTACGAATAAAACATTGAATTATAATGAGAATAACATCAAAAGCGTCTGATTCCTGAATATTGATACTATCCTTGTATACACACGCTATTTTGTGTTTCATTCATGTTTTGTCTCATAGTCCCAATCTGAAAAAAACCTGGTCTATAATGATTGAATGAATATTAATACAATATTTTACTGTCATCTGCAAAAGATGTTTAAAAGTTTGATATATTGTCGGATTAATATGCAAACCTGCTAATTCACTTTCAGAGAATTTTACAAGAGAGACAAAATTTCAAAATTATACTTCATATTTCAAAAACAAAAATATAGCACTTTATACTGGATTTAGCAGTTTTTCTTAGAAACATTTTCTGTTAGTGTATATAGCAGTTTTTCTTACCGAACCTTTTCACACACTTCAAGTCTGAAATTTGAGTCTCCACTGGGAGTCAAGGATAACTTTAGAAGAAGAAGAAGACTCAATTAAATGCTGGTAAATCTCAATTTACGTATTAAATTGACTTAGCCGGATTTCATATTATGCCGACGATATGTCATTAATGAATTTATGAAATAAAGTAGGCGAAAAAACGGAGCCTTGCGGTACCTCTGCATTAATATACATCTCGTTTGATGAGATACCATCTATAACAACTCTTATAGTGCGATCCCTGATAAAGCTCTATATAAATCGGGAGGCGTTACACTAGCAACCTTCTAACACTAAGGTTAACAAAAGGAATAAGTTTTGATAAAAGTGCACCAGGCCATACTGTATCGAACGTAATGCAAATAACTAAAGCCACAACTTTAGGTTAAGTTTGAAAGCCGGTGTGAAGAATAAAACCTTTACTCGGAAAGCATTTGGGTGCATTGTGATCCTTTCATGATAGAAAAGGGAGTAGAGAGAGCAACGCGAAAGCTAGAAGAATTAAAGTGAAGAAAAGAATTATTATTAGTAGAGGTAGTGGTAATAAGCGTGTGTTAGAATTGAATGGAAGATATCTTGGAGTTCCTCGTGGAATGTGCTACCTCAGCCTCTGATTTTGGAACATAGAACTGTGCCAAAGGTTATATTTAACCGAATCGCACGAGTCCTCATTTGAATACAATCTGCAAATAAACGGAATCCCACCTGTTTTGCCTAAAGTTTAGGCTACTATGGAGGGTTAATATGCCTATGCATCTTCTTAAATTGGTTCTAGAAAGACAAAACTTTACTTTTACCAAAATGATAAATTGAACGACACCATTTTACCATAGGACAGTAACAGAGGATATTTTCAACCGGTTGGGATGAGTCATTATCTCAACACAATCTGCAAACATTCGGAATCCAATCAGTTTAGCCTTAAGTTTAGGGTACAATGGAGGGTTAGTATGCCTTAGAATCTTCTTAAGACACAACTTTAATTTTACAAAAAGAATGCTGTTTTCCTTTAGAGCATCCATTACGAAATTCAAATTAGAGGACTCTTAGCATTTGTAAGACTCCAAATATTATAATCTTTAAAAGAAAATTAACTAACAAATTCAGGGATTATAGTATCTCCCCTTTTAAGCGTTAGACTAGCAACCTTCAAATACATTTATCGACATGGTACAAAGTATTAAAAAAGTTATCTAGTAGACGAGCTAGCGTCGAATAGCACGATAGGAAATGACCAAAATAATTACAAAATAAAAATATAGAAAAATTAAGCACTATATTTTCTCTGGGTCAAATGTGGTCCAACCTTCCATAGCATTTTCCTGCATATTATACTTAGAATTTAAAATGTAAAAAAATATCTATTTAAAATGATATCAATAGTTTTAAGATATCATGATTCAAAAAGGGTGGACTAATATAGTAAAAACGACTCAAGAAATGATTATTCTATTAACATCAAAATTTTAAAAAGCCTCCTCCAAACAGCTTCAGGAAAATCAAATAAAATCAATACAGTAATTATCTAGACATTCGTAGTTTATATTAATAGGCCTCTTATAAAAAAAAATACTTCAAAAGGATTCTCAAGTGTTCAACAAATAATTTCTTTTACAGATTTTCTTCCCACTACTAGTACAATAATTCCATGCTGCTACAACAAGTAGATAAATACAAAAAGCAATAATATCAAATTTCATAGAAAAGGTAATAAAACATTGCAAATTTGCAAAGAAAGGAAAACCCATAAAAATACTCATTAAAGATCAAACCAAAAATATTGAAAATGAGGGCAAAAAGTGATTTAAAAAAATTAAAGTGAATATTAATAACCATCAAATGAAATACCTTGAATTGTGAAATACCTAGGAAGAGCATCTTCTTTCGATAAAAGTCAATATAATACTAAGAACAAGAAAAACGTCATATTGAAATTATAAAATCAAAAAAATTATGTTAACTAGAACCCAAAAGTTAATATTGGGTGTTACGATACTCATATTGGTTGATGTTATATGGGTGACTTCCAGTGAATTGACAAAGGTTGGTTATTCTACATTAATAATATGATTTTAATAATATTTTTCATTTTTATTTCAGTTTCTTTATGAAGATGAAAACTTTAAGAAACCATTTTTCTGTACATATTTTAAAACTTCTATGTTTACCATATATTTGGTAATAATAGGCCTAATAGCACCCTGGAAGGAAACATGTGATAGACAAAATGGCAATTATGCGGTAATTATTTAAACAGTTTTTGTTAAATCAAATCCGAAAGAAATTGAAATCGTATAATATTGAAATTAAAACAAATTTTGAAATTATAAATTTTACTGGGATTTGCTAAAGAACTGGGATTTGGTACGTAAAACCTTTGAGATATAGTGTCAAAAGAAATATTTCCAATACGTGTTTGGTACTTTCTGAAAGAGTCGACATTTAAGGGTTCAAAAGGCCCATTTTGGGCCAATATGCCCGAAAATAAAAGACAAAAGTTTCACATATGGTTTGTGTCTAAAATAACAAATATGGTATTTTGGAGGTTTAAAGTGTAATCACACATTATTTTCGATCGTTATTCCTTCTTCTGTTATCCTTGACTCCCAGTGGAGCATAGGGCCTCAATCGTTATAATAATGTAGAATTGTGTGCCTAAAGGTAGAAGGCCAATGCACGCGGCAAGCGGCTGCGGGCGGCAATCAGCTGTTTTTTGATTTGTCAAATTTCAAGCGGCAATGGAAAAAAGTAGAACTTTGTTCTACTCTTCCGCGCGGCAGATTTTTTCAGTGCTGCCAAATTTAATTATATCCTACCCAAATATTTTTTATATAAACTTTTTTGTAAACAAGCGCACATTTTATGTACTGGCAATACTACGACCGCCCGCAGCCGCATGCCGCGTGTATTGGCCCTGTACCTTAAAGAATATGTTTCGCGGGGACGCTACAAAAACAAAGTAAAGTATTGTTACTGGTGATTAAAACTTGTTACATTACGATAATCCCAAGCTCAAAAAACATGTCTTAAGCCCTACCAAACAACGAAATCAATGCCGAAGATAATGTTCTGTATGTGGATTTTTGTATAATGATCTAATGAAATTGTGTTAGACGATCACAAGGGACCTGTACCGAAGACAATAAATTTGTTTGAAGAAAGTAATCAACGAAAAATGAGCACAACATTAGACTTGGCACGGGGACATAATCTACCATCATGACAACGCTCGGCGACATATTGCAAGATCGGTTAAAAAAAATTTTAAAGCAGTGGATTGGAAGTTTGAGAACGAACTGTGTAGAGATATTACCTAGTAAAGTTTTACCATGATTTTGATCTTATTTAAAAAAATCGGCTTTTAATATGTAGAAAAAGGCAGAAAATTCCTAAAAAACTATAACATTCAAAACATTATATCCCATAAGTTTTACCTACCAAATCCAAAAGTTTGAGATGTTTTAAAAAACAAGTCTAATATTTAAAATGCTGTGGAAATGGTCAACTACTGACCATGACCATGTAATTTAGTCTCGAGAATCATTTAAAAATATTACTTTTAATTAAGATTACACATAATTAAATTTTGTTGCTTTCTATAGATGATGGATCAGAACGTGGAGGATGATAGCTATTACTCCCATCAACCTTCATTGGTAAGTAGTTAACAGAACCAAATAATAATATTAATTATAAACAATTCCCCTTCTTTCCAGAGTGATCCCACATTTGTACCCATACGTTCATCTGCCAGTACTGGTATGAACGGAGCCGTTTCCGGCACTGAAAGTGATGATTCCAGCGTACGTTCGGTACGCTTTAGCAAAATGGCCGAAGTACGTGAAATGTCTGCCCACGAGGCGACAGAGGCATTAATGGCTCGTCTCTCCTATGCGGCTAGCATACGTATACGTCGGCAATCGTCTCATAATAAAACCGCCAAAACAGCTTTAATGTTTTGTATTCTGGTAAGAGTTTTTCTTAAATTGACTAGATCAAGTTCTACTAAACATGACGCTTTCTTTTAGTGGTTTCTGGCCAATTATTTATTTCAAGTCTCATTGGAGATGACCGAAACTGCTGTGGTTACTTTATTGAGTTCTTCGTCTTCTCTCTTTACTTTGGCTTTGGCAGCATTTTTTCCCTCGGCTGTAGGTGATAAATTTACCATAACAAAGATCATAGCAGTGGCTATGAATATTGGCGGGGTGGTAAGTTTTAGAGGATATAATAATAAATGTCTAAGGAAGATTTACTAATTACAAAAAATAAATTTAAGTAACCAGTGAACTTTTCCAATTACTGGTTATTAAAAATTTTTTTTTGTAAAATTTACTGGAAATATTCGAAGAAAAAAGAGAGCATTCTTGATCATAATATATCGACGGCTTAATATGCAAACCTGTTAACTCACTTTTAGCAAATTTTACAGGAGAGACAAAAAACTTATGTATTTTATTTTAAAATTTTATTTTATATTTTTTTATATTTTAAAAACAAAAAATAAGTTCGTTGTACTGGATTGAGCAGTTTTTCTTACAAACATTTTCTATTAGTAGATTAAGCAGTTTTTCGAACCATTTCACATACTTCAAGACTCAAATTTAAGAAAACTTACACGCTGGTCGACGCGGCGTATATTTCTCTACCAAATGGCATCAACATCTTAAATTATTTAAAAAGTGGACTTAGCAGGTTTTCATATTAAGCCGACGATATTCTTGTTAAGGCGGAATAATAGTCTAAGATCTGATAAATGTATGTATATCAATTTTTATTTAATTTATCTTATAGGCCACTATTACCATCTCTGATATACATGATGCCAATTTTTCCCGTGGTGCTTTGCTGGCTCTATTCAGTGCGTTTTTCTATGCTGCATATTTGGTATTTGTTAAGAGAAAAAGCGACACAGAAGAAAAAATCGATATACCCCTGTTTTTTGGTAGGTTTTTCAAATTATGTAAAAAATTTGTTATTAAATAGTAATTTAAAATTTTTCCTTACATCGATCGTATTTCCTTTCTTCTATAAAGGTTTTGTAGGCTTATGGAATCTACTTCTAATGTGGCCAATATTTTTCATATTGAATTTCACAAAAATCGAAAAGTTCGAATTGCCAAATCAAAATCAATTTGCCATATTATTTTTAAATGGTCTAATAGGCACCGTAGTGTCCGAAGCTCTGTGGTTATGGTAAGTTTTTTGACTGTTTAAAATTATTTTTTAAAAACTTTAAATGTTTTTCTCAATTTTTTTTTTTACCAACAGGGGCTGCTTTTTAACCTCATCCTTAATTGGTACCATTGCCATTTCCCTACAAATACCCTTGTCTATACTATTTGATGTTTTACTCAAAAAGAAACCCTACTCGCCGCTATTTTATATGGGTTCAGTGCCCACTTTTTTGGCTTTAATGCTTTTAGCTTTACTAATGCGTAATGATGATTCAGATCCTCTGATGCGTTTATTTAAAGTCATTTATAGAAAACTGTGCATTTGTAAAAAGCCAAATATTGTAAGGTATGTGTTGGTGAGAAATCCCTTTAAAAAAATATCAAACTGTATCAAAAAGAATTTTCCCACGAAATTTTGTTCCCATTCTTTTTTTCTTATAGGTTTTATAAAGTAGAAAAATAAAGAAATCAAATTTCTTGGGGAATTTTTATTAACTTTCAAAACAATTATTAACTTATTACTTTTTTTTAATTAACTTTCAGAATAAACGATGAAGAGCAGCAGGAATCTCTTATTGGCAGCAATGACTGATTTAGTTTAATATATTCCCTCTTTAAAAGTATTTATTAAGTTAAAAACAACAACACACAAAAAAATAGAAACACACACAAAATGAAATGCCTCGAAAATTTGCTCATTCGAAAAAAAAATGACACTGAATGTTATAGTTCAAAACTTTATTTTTGGCTGTTTATTTAAGAGATTTATTTTTTGTTAACACACCTCAAAAGCACAATATATTCTTTTACGAGTTTTGTCTTTTTTACGAATTTTAACCAAAACTTTTATTTAACCATTCTATTTTCATCATATCCCATTTCAGTTCTAATACATAGTATTCGGATCTCTCTTAAATGTATTTTATTTTCTAACATAATTGTATAAATTTGTAAAGATTGTATAGCTTTTTAGCATTCGTAGTAATTAATAATACTAACTAGTATTTAAATTATAAGCTCGGTTCACAATTGGTTGCAAATAGTATCGAAGAAAAATTTTCGTTTGCTCTACCGATTGCCAATGTTAGAACATTTGCTGCAAATTTTGAACTTGGCTTATACATATATATATTCTTTTAATGTATATTTTATCATTATTATTAATTAATACTTAGATGTAAAATTATTATTATAATTTCTAAGCTCTCATTAATTGAATTCATAATTTATAATAAAAATTCATTCATTAAACTCAATAATTAACAAAAAATTTAGTGAGAAAAAATTATCGGTAAAAAAAAATCATTCGTATTGTATTTGATGTTAAATAAATTCAATAAAATATTCTTAGAAAAAAAAAAAAACAAAAAACTTAAGGAAAATTTGTTTTTTATAGAAAAATTTTTTATATATAAAAATTTTTGGTAAAAAAAAAAAACTTTTTAAGAAAATTGTTTTCGGAGCATTGTTTTTAAATTTTATCACAATTCTGTGAAGAGAAATTTTCGATAAAAATTTTCAGTACAAGATTTTAATGAAAAAATTTTGAGAACCATTTTTTTTATAATAATATTTCGATACAAAATTTTCAATAAAATTTTTTTTATAAAGAAAAATTTTCGATATAAAAATTTTTTATAGAAAAATTTTTTGTTATCAAATTTTTCTTAAAATTTTTTTAACAGACAAGTTTTTGGTATATTTCTTTGTTTATATTTTTTTCACAATTTTTTATAGAGAAATTTTCGATAAAAATTTTTAGAACAAGATTTTAATTATAAAAAATTTGAGAACTATTTTTTCTGTAATATTTTTTTAATAAAATTTTCAATACAAAATTTTCAATAAAAAAATTTTTAAATAGAAAATTTAAAAAAAAAAAAAAATTCTTATAGAAAAATGTTTGATATTAAAATTTTTCTTATGAAAAGAATTTCCTTCATATCGATACTTTTTATAGAAAAACTTTAAGAGGAATTTTTGATAAAAACAAATTTATTAACAAATTTTCAGTACAAGATTTTAATAAACAAATTTTGAGATCAATTTCGTTTTTATAATAAAATTTTCAATACAATTTTTTTATATAGAACAATTTTCAATAAAAATTTTTCGTATGGAAACTTTTTACAAAAAATTGCTGTCCTAAAGAAAAATTTTCGATATCAAATCATTTCTTATCGAAAGATTTTTAATGTAGATATTTCTTTTAGAAAAATATTAAATTTTCTTACAGCAAAATTTTCTTAGGAAAATTTGTCATATAAAATTTTCTTATGGAAAAATTTTCAATATTAAATTTTTCTTATAAAAAATATTCGATGTATATTTACGACATCAAATTATTTTTATAAAAATATCAAATTTTGCTTTCTCTTAAAAGAGATATTTAGAAAATTTTTCAAAAATTTATTTTTATAGAAAATTTTTCAAAAATTTACTTTTAAATTTTTCAAAATTTTACTTTTAATAGCAAATTTTTCAAAAACTTACTTTTTATAGGAAATTTTTCAAAAATATACTTTTTATAGGAAATTTTTTCAAAAATTTACTTTTTATAGGAAATTTTTCAAAAATTTACTTTTTATAGGAAATTTTCCAAAAATTTACTTTTTATAGGAAATTTTTCAAAAATTTACTTTTTTTTTAGGAAATTTTTCAAAAATTTACTTTTTATAGGAAATTTTTCAAAAATTTACTTTTTATAGGAAATTTTTCAAAAATTTACTTTTTATAGGAAATTTTTCAAAAATTTACTTTTTATAGGAAATTTTTCAAAAATTTACTTT
This sequence comes from Stomorhina lunata, assembly GCA_933228675.1. Classification (NCBI taxonomy): domain Eukaryota; kingdom Metazoa; phylum Arthropoda; class Insecta; order Diptera; family Rhiniidae; genus Stomorhina; species Stomorhina lunata. Next base: position 14,327,658 of record OW121744.1, read on the forward strand.
TTATAGGAAATTTTTCAAAAATTTTCTTTTTATAGGAAATTTTTCAAAAATTTACTTTTTATAGGAAATTTTTCAAAAATTTACTTTTTATAGGAAATTTTTCAAAAATTTACTTTTTATAGGAAATTTTTCAAAAATTTACTTTTTATAGGAAATTTTTCAAAAATTTACTTTTTATAGGAAATTTTTCAAAAATTTACTTTTTATAGGAAATTTTTCAAAAATTTACTTTTTATAGGAAATTTTTCAAAAATTTACTTTTTTTTAGAAAATTTTTCAAAAATTTACTTTTTTTAGAAAATTTTTCAAAAATTTACTTTTTTTAGAAAATTTTTCAAAAATTTACTTTTTTAGGAAATTTTTCAAAAATTTACTATTTATAGGAAATTTTTCAAAAATTTACTTTTTATAGGAAATTTTTCAAAAATTTACTTTTTATAGGAAATTTTTCAAAAATTTACTTTTTATAGGAAATTTTTCAAAAATTTACTTTTTATAGGAAATTTTTCAAAAATTTACTTTTTATAGGAAATTTTTCAAAAATTTACTTTTTATAGGAAATTTTTCAAAAATTTACTTTTTATAGGAAATTTTTCAAAAATTTACTTTTTATAGGAAATTTTTCAAAAATTTACTTTTTATAGGAAATTTTTCAAAAATTTACTTTTTATAGGAAATTTTTCAAAAATTTACTTTTTATAGGAAATTTTTCAAAAATTTACTTTTTATGGGAAATTTTTCAAAAATTTACTTTTTATAGGAAATTTTTCAAAAATTTACTTTTTATAGGAAATTTTTCAAAAATTTACTTTTTATAGGAAATTTTTCAAAAATTTACTTTTTATAGGAAATTTTTCAAAAATTTACTTTTTATAGGAAATTTTTCAAAAATTTACTTTTTATAGGAAATTTTTCAAAAATTTACTTTTTAAAGGAAATTTTTCAAAAATTTACTTTTTAAAGGAAATTTTTCAAAAATTTACTTTTTATAGGAAATTTTTCAAAAATTTACTTTTTATAGGAAATTTTTCAAAAATTTACTTTTTATAGGAAATTTTTCAAAAATTTACTTTTTATAGGAAATTTTTCAAAAATTTACTTTTTATAGGAAATTTTTCAAAAATTTACTTTTTATAGGAAATTTTTCAAAAATTTACTTTTTATGGGAAATTTTTCAAAAATTTACTTTTTATAGGAAATTTTTCAAAAATTTACTTTTTATAGGAAATTTTTCAAAAATTTACTTTTTATAGGAAATTTTTCAAAAATGTACTTTTTATAGGAAATTTTTTAAAAATGTACTTTTTATAGGAAATTTTTCGAAAATTTACTTTTTAAAGGAAATTTTTCAAAAATTTACTTTTTAACGGAAATTTTTCAAAAATTTACTTTTTAAAGGAAATTTTTCAAAAATTTACTTTTAAAGGAAATTTTTCAAAAATTTACTTTTTAAAGGAAATTTTTCAAAAATTTACTTTTTAAAGGAAATTTTTCAAAAATTTACTTTTTATAGGAAATTTTTCAAACATTTACTTTTTAAAGGAAATTTTTCAAAAATTTACTTTTTAAAGGAAATTTTTCAAAAATTTACTTTTTATAGGAAATTTTTCAAAAATTTACTTTTTATAGGAAAATTTTTCAAAAATTTACTTTTTACAGGAAATTTTTCAAAAATTTACTTTTTATAGGAAATTTTTCAAAAATGTACTCTTTATAGGAAATTTTTCAAAAATTTACTTTTTATAGGAAATTTTTCAAAAATGGTCGGACACAAGATAACCGTGACCGATTTGAATTAAATTTTCAAAGTATTTTATAAATTTTAGTAAAACATTGTAACGGATAAATTTCAAAATACTATTTTAATCTTCTCTGTTTCTTTTTAAAAGTATGGCAACGTTTTACTTCTCATAAAAGATTTTGCGCACTATTTTATTGGGGGAGAACTAACAATTGTTTATCTTTGATTCCCACTATATAATTACGTGTCATTACTCGAAAGTCTCCCCAAACTAAAAACAAGAGAATAGTGGTTCCATTCTGGCGCACACATTTTACGCTTGCACAGAACTTTAGAATATCAAAATGAAGAGATAGCCTATGTTAATGCCAAAGCAGACATTGGCAACGTTGGTAGGAATATTATTCTCCATCAAATGACTGACATTCGTTTGTTGGCTGTTAAAGATTAAACAACGATTCGGTGTCTTAAAGCGCAAAGAAACATTTAAAAGTTTTTGAAAAACATAAAAAAAATGAAATTTTTATTAAGTTTGTGCTTAGTGGCTTTGGCCGGTAGCATTGTTAGTGGAGATGAAAGCAAAGGACCTAAGGTTACAGAGAAGGTATGTTGTTTCAAGGGTTATAATGGATTAAGGGCAGGGAATTTCGAATGTTAAAAATAAATTTAGCAAAGGCACAAATAAAAAAACCCACATAAATATGATGAACATTTGTCATTATTTTGTTCGATATCATATATAAAAATATATTGTATGAAGAAAAACTACTATATACTGCAGTATAACTTGTATGTACTAATAATATTTTTTTATGATTTTTTCTTCTTTGTTTTCTTCGCTTTAGGTATTCTTTGACATCACAATTGGTGGTGAACCGGCCGGTCGCATTGAAATCGGTTTGTTTGGCAAAACTGTTCCAAAAACTGTAGAAAATTTCAAACAATTGGCTGAGAAACCCAAAGGAGAAGGGTAAGTTCTTATGTATAAATGGCTTTGTTTTGCTTCTGTTTTTTTTTTGAGATTAAAGAACGAGATAAGCTTCCTGTATATTATTTATTTTGAGGTTAGGTTCAGTTTTTGACTCTGGTTTGTTCTAAGATTTTGTGTATGTTGCATTTTTTTAATTTCTAGCTTTATCTTTAAATTCTGGATTGTTGAACTTAGAAAACTAGGTCATAGTATTAAAATTTATATATAAAAGACTTGAAAACAACAACAACAAAATAGTATGTATTTGTTTTTATTTTATTTTTTTTAAAGAACATTCTCTGATACATACAGAAATAAATTTTGCAAATTTTAGCTCTTTTTTTTCCATTGTTATGAATCTGATACTTTTTAGTCATTTTGTGAGCTCAGTAAATGCTTTCAAATCAATTTGCATTAATTAACTGAATTGGTTTCAAATGTCTTGTAGGTAGGAAGGTATATCCCACAAATTTAATTGGTTTTGTAAGTGTTTGAGATAAAGTTTGTACACGACAAAAAAATTTACATTTTTAAGGGACACTATAAAAATTTGTAAAAGGCCTAATTCCGGGCTTATAAGTTAACTTCCTTATTCATAAACCAATAATAAAATTATCAAAGCATTATAGTAGAAAATTTGGTTTATAAGCTTGATATATAATTATTTAAAAAGTTTTACTGTAGTGTATTGCACTAAGAATCCCAATTTATTACAATTATTTATTATTGTAATAAATAGTTTTTTGATAAAACCAAAAAATGTTGGTGGGGAAACCTTTCCTCGACGCGTTTCGATGGTTGGTTAGACCATCTCATCAGGAGGATTATCCCTAATTCTAGACAGAGCGAAAACCTCATATTATGTATAATTTGAGGGACTGAATAAATACGAATTATTATTATTGTGTCCAACAAATATCAACATAAAGCGCAGATTATCATCCGAACAGAAACACACAAACATTTTTCAGTTTTATCATTTTTGTTTATTTAAATCTTTCTTTGAACCCCCTTTATAGCACTTTTGTCTTAGTCGCCAACAAAGCAACAACAAAAGTGTGGGAAATAAAGAAATGATAAAACTGAAAAATGTTTGTGTGTTTCTGTTCGGATGATAATCTGCGCTTTATGTTGATATTTGTTGGACACAATAATAATAATTCGTATTTATTCAGTCCCTCAAATTGTACATAATGTGAGGTTTTCGCTCTGTCTAGAATTAGGGATAATAGTCCTGATGAGATGGTCTAACTAACCATCGAAACGCGTCGAGGAAAGGTTTCCCCACCAACATTTTTTGGTTTTATCAAAAAACTATTTATTACAATAATAAATAATTGTAATAAATTGGGATTCTTAGTGCAATACACTACAGTAAAACTTTTTAATTAAATGTTTGATGTCCCAAATTTTGATAAACCTTTTTAATAATTATTTTTCGTTCATGATTTAGGGGGTAAAATTTTATAAATCTAAGTTTTATGATAAGAATTCCAAACGATTGAATATAATAGATTTAAAGGAAAGACATTACACAAATATCCAATTAGTTTTTAATAATTTTAATGATTTTGTCCGCTCAACACATGATCAAATGCATAGTTTACGATTCAATTCATTTTAAGTCACTTTCAGTGACGCCACCTATCGGAAATTAATTCAACTAACTTAGAAACCTCCGTCGACTTTGTTAAAGATCATAGCATGATCAAATGCACTGTTTACGATGTGTAGAAAGAAATTATAGAGTCTGTACAATATATGGAAACTATATCGAGCCCTTAGATTTAAATAATCGTAAGCGACATTCCGTTAAATATCTCTTAAACTATTAGAGATAGCGTAGTACAGTAAGCATATTTTTCTTTCTTTCTTAAGTAGTTTTCGAATGTGTAAAAATCTTTTCGATAGGTTTATATTAACGGAAGTTATACATGTTTTTAAAAATTGGTCTAAAACTCCAACTACCCATTGGCCGATTTCTGCATATTGCGCCACAATCCGCCCAGTTGCTTAAAAGTTATTGAAATAAAACTAAAAAAACTTCACATACAATACTTTGCACCATAAATTCTAAGCCGTTTGGAAAAAATTTAATTAGTTTGTCGAAAGTAGCAAACTAACAAAAAACAAAAATGTCATGCACCAAAACATTCCCCGTTTTTGTTTAATTACGCTTACGATCAATATTTTTCCTGTCGCTTGCGATCATCTAAATCTAAGGGCTCGATATTATACAATATGTAAATATAAAAAATTTCCATGGTTTCTAAAAAAATACTAATTAATTTGTTACAAAAAATGTAATAAATGAAGAACCGCTTAATCGATTTTGAGCAAACTTCACATAAACCATCTACTAAATAGTCAGAACAAAGTCTAAATATTTGGTTTGGATAGGTGGGTCCGTTCTTGAGTTATAAAGTTACGAAAAGTGGCATTCATTTTTATAAAAAAAGATTTTACTTTAAATGTTTTGTTAAATCAATGTAAACCCTTATTTTGAAAAAGGATTTAAGTCCATTTCGACTTAAATTGAGATATAAAAGTTTAATGTTTTCAAAAATAATGGTATTTTATTAGATCTTATCAAATTTATTCTTTTATAAAAATAGTTTATAAAATCTATTCACAAATCAGGGTTTTAGAGGATTGAATAGGCTTATACTACTTTCAAAACAACTATAATTGAAATTTTTATTCTTAAATTGAAAAATGTATAGGTAGCCTTTTTCAAAACAAATAATAATATAATAATTTTTACGACAACATTCCATCTGGAACTTCTCTCAGACAATGAGCTTCATTAAATTCTATTTTTAGACTCATTGAAAGGGACCTTTTAACTCCGACGTTTTAACTCCGGGTCCGAATGGCAAATGCATTAGGTTAGGTTGGGTTAGGCAGGATGCAGTCCTTATGGTCCGCGTCACTTGGGTCCAAAAAGAGGTCCCTTTGTAATTCCTGCATGGGAAAGAAAAGAAAATTTCAAAACATCCAATAAATAAAAAGCTCAACTAGAGCCACCCAGTAGCACAAATAAAAGAGCTTATTTTACGAATGTTTGCGTTCGAGATCTCTGATAAATCATGCAAAAAAGGGTATCCCAGATGGAGTGTCCTAATATCAGCAAGGGCTGGACAATGGCAGAGGAGATGAGTGATGGTTTCTTCCTCCTCCACGTTTTGACAGCTTCTGCAGTAGTCATTGCTTTGAAGATCCTAGCATGTAAACCTATTATAAAGTGTCCTGTGAGTACTGAGATAAGGGTGCGAAGTCTATGGCGCGGAAAGCTGACCAAGATTGCAGAACGCTTACAGTCGTAAGTTGGCCATGTAAGTCTGGAGATCGAACAGGTCGTTTCTGTGGACCAGTTGGTCTGTGCGGACCTAAAAAGAAACTGCTTAATGAGCAGTTTGCATGCTGATAGCGGTATACCTATAAATTGGTCGGTGTGCTCCTGACCCAGGAGAGCACCACCTTTTTCTAGTTAGAGAATGGCAATAGAGAATGGACTAATGCATAGTTAGAAAAGTTTTACATAGCTTTATACTCAATAACCCGTGGCTAGCTGAGTTATGAGGTAAACCGCCGATTTTTTGAAAATTAATTTTTTTCAAGTGGGTCTGGCCGGGGATCGAACTTGGGACATCTGGTATGCTAGCCGGATGACTAACCTGCTATACCACGGCGGTTTACACATACATATACTATGTGCTATTTTTTAAAAATTTCGAGATTTATGTCATTTTCGTCAATTGTGGACCGATTGTTACCAAATTTCGGTAATTGGTTTATATTTACAAAATATTTATCTGTGAAAAGTTTTATCTTTAGAGTTATAAACGTGTTTGTGCTTTTATGTGTATATAAACGTCTTTTGAGAATGTGTCTTGTATGGGAGGTATGGTGAAATATGGGACGATTCCTACAAAATTAGGTACACAGATTAAGGTTATCAGAGGCATAATATTATTAAAATACAACTTAATGTTTGGCTGTAAAGGATCAAAAACTCTATTCCGGGCATCCCTATGGGAGGTACCCGAAATAGTAAACCGATTTCGCCCATAAACTATAAGGAGCATAAGGACCTTGGACCAAAAAATGAGCCTGTGCCAAATTTCATCAAATTATATTTGTTAACCTTTCATAAGAATGACTTCAAAGTCACAAATTTAAATATATTTATTAAAACTCCGTTTAGAATTGAAGCCATTCCTTAGTTGCATTTCGATTGAAAATTTTAAAAGCGCGAAAACAAAGCAAAACACGGTTTCTTCAAATGGAAACTGTAACTGTTATCTTTATTTTAACTAATGACAGAAATATTTTGAAAACATTTTTGCACTTTACAAATAACATTAATTAATTGAAGAAATTGTACAAATATTGAATAAACAAAGAAAAACATATAAGTTCAATTTCACTGGTAAAATATTACACTCATTTCCGGCATTTTGTCTTATATGAGGCTAGAGTCAAATGGGGACCGATCGTCTCGAATTGCAGAACATCGAACATTTTAGAAATTTTGATAAATTTCATATTGAAAGAAGTCCATTTCTTTTATTCATTTCTAAAACTACCGACTATTTAGGACAATATTTTAATAAATGAAAGAAGAAAAAGCTTTGATTATTTACATTTAGAAGATTTCTTTGCTGACAATGTTTATTAATTATGAATTGAATTTGAGGTGGAATTTATTATTGAAACTTTTCTATTACACAGTACGACAAAATCAATTTTTTTTGAGTACACATGAGTAATGTTAACAGAATATGAAAATAGGCTTAAAATAAAGAAATACGTGAATCGGCGTTTTGTTGTAGCACGTCAGAATTTTAAGAAAATCGATTTTAAAGATTCGAAGGACTGTGGAGGTTCACTTGTAACGTAATACTATTATAAAAAGTTCTATAAAAATAGAATGGGTGAACTGGCTTGAGCCAGTATTGAAAAGGGAATTAAATTTGGATTTGTTTTTATAAAAATTAAAAAATATTCAAAAATGTACGAAATTCATTAAAAATACATTTTTACATTACATTTTTTTTAAGATATTTTACATGAAAATTAAAGCGACATCTAGCGGAGAAAATGTATAATAAAAACAAATCAAATACTGGCTTGAGCCAGTATTGAAAAGGGAATTAAATTTGGATTTGTTTTTATAAAAAAAAAACATATTTCCGCTAGAGGACGCTTTAATTTTCATGTAAAATTAAAAAATATTCAAAAATGTACAAAATTCATTAAAAATACATTTTTACATTACATTTTTTTAAGATATTTTAAATGAAAATTAAAGCGACATCTAGCGGAGAAAATGTATAATAAAAACAAATCAAATTTAATTCCCTTTTCAAAACTGACATTTAAGCATTTAAATCGGTTCACCCATTCTATTTTTATAGAACTTTTTAAAATAGTATTACGTTACAAGTGAACCTCCACGATCCTTCGAATCTTTAAAATCGTTTTTCTAAAAATTCTGACGTGCTACAGCAAAACGCTGAGACACGTATTTCTTTATTTTAAGCCTATTTTCATATTCTGTTAATATTTCTCATGTGTACCAACCACTGTCGTACTGTGTTATATATGTAACAACAAAACAACATCAAATTAGCATAAATTTAGAAAAAAGAAAAGAAAGTTTACCAAATGTATTCGAATACATATAACAGATATTAATCAAAAATAACAAATTTTAAATTGAACAAATCACAAATCATTTGCCTTCGGGTTATCTTTTCTTTCCTCTTACGAAATTATATGTTATCTTCTTTTTTACTGACGGATACAAATTGGTTTTTTTTAACAATAGAAGATGTCTAGGAAATCATATTAAATGCATAAATCACGTTTTTATAGAAAAAAGGAAAGTCATATGGGTTAAAGTTGTGCTATTTAAGCGTTACATAGGATTATCATTTGCGGACGTTGCGCCAAGTTCACATTAAATGCAAATAATTTTATTACTTTTATAGAAAAAATCAAAATAAGAAAAATTGCTCTGGTTGCCTTTTATGTTTCGAGATTAGAGGAAATATTTAAATATTAATCGCCAAAATCAAAACGCTTTTTTATAAATGATAACCAGTTTTTGAAGCACTTACGTTTCTATTCATATAGAGGTACCTTTTAAACATACATTTGGAATTGGGTTAATCTAGGTTTTGAGTGCTAAAAAAGTTCCTTGTGTCAACCAATGTGTGCGAACAGGAGCAGAATGATTCTTAATTGTCGGCTAATTTTTTATTTCTCCGAAGTCGTCTTTGTTCTAATGGTGCGATTAGGACATTTCCAGTTTAAAAAACAGTCGACCACTTGCATCAAAGTGCATGGAGACCGAGTGATTTATGTTAAGTTTTAATCGTCTTAGAAGACTCATACTGTCATCTGTTTCTGTCGGACTCATATGTCTAGATACATGATTCAATGCAAGGTTCGAAAAAAAAATACTCTAAAATACTGTATGTTAAGGTAACGTACTGTTCTCAGGCAAGTTCAGTACAATTAAAGTATAGGTACCTTAAAAATTTAGAGTACTTGTTAAAATACACAACCTTTATCATAACGAATTTTCAAGAAGTACACTAAAAATATCGTACTTTGTTGAGTACTATAACGTACTCTGTTTTTGAGTACTACAACGTACTTACACAATTGACATATGTACTAAATATAAAGAATTTACCAGCAGTAACATATTGATGAACTGTTTCCAAGTTAAAAAATGCCTGAAGATTTTAACATGTACTTCTGATTTGAATAGGTTGATATCCGCTTTTACCTCAGCCATGAGCCAGCACTTTAATATCTCCAAGTAATTTATTTACCAAAAAGTACTTGTTCAAATCGCTGCTCATTGAATATGGTTCTTAAACTTAGAACTGTTATTTCTTTTTTTTTTAATATTACGAAGGCAGCCACAAGTAAGTTATATAAAAATTCTTAATTTAGTACTTTAAAGCACTATAAAGTTAACTAAAAAATACTCTAAAATCTCAAAGATCGGTACGTTATTATAAGGTACCATACTTTTTGATTGTGGCTTGGTTTGCGACTTAGATAGGTACGTAAAAATAAATAACTTTTGCGTGTGCCCAAGGTCAGTACAATATAATAAGATACTGTTTTTTCGAACCTTGACTCAAAGCTCTCTAATCGTACTTTTTTTTAATCATTTCTTGACACAAGGCAACCTGCAAGTACAATTTTTGGTACAATTTTTAAGTACGATTTGTCTTTAACCCCAAAAAGGCCTTAGTTTCAGCGTTTGCCTCCTCCTTACAGGCTCTAAATTTCTTTTCAGAGAGAGTTCTCTTGAGGCATGAGAACAGGAAAATATTTCTGACCAGATCTCGTCATCGTTTTTAATGATTTGTGACACTTTTTTTTATTTTAAATATTTCTTGTTTTGAGTGTGCTGTGTCTTAGTTGGTTACTACATCTATAACTTAGTAAAATATATCACATTCTACCTGGGTTCGTACCCCAGTCACTGCAACATCAGTTTTTGTAACTTTTAATTTCTAAATATAATAATTTACCAAGATTCCTCCATATTCGGTAAGCCCTACATCATTTACACGACATCGATGTAAAAAATAAAAAGGGCTGTAGAGCTCAAAGCTAAAATAATGCGCCAAGCTAACAATAGATGGCGCAACTTCACTGTTCTAAAGATAGGCATGACGTGCAATTACAGAGTTGAATATCTGTTTAATTTGTATGTAACAAACAATTCTATTAACCCTTTAAAAATTATAAAAGTTATCCAACAAGTAACATTTTTTCTTTCTCTCCTTTATCGTTTCAGCTATGCCGGCAGCAAATTCCATCGCGTCATCAAGGACTTCATGATCCAAGGTGGTGATTTCACACGCGGTGATGGTACCGGTGGTCGCTCCATCTACGGTGAACGTTTCGAAGATGAAAACTTCAAGCTTAAGCATTATGGTGCTGGTTGGTTGTCCATGGCTAACGCTGGCAAAGACACTAACGGCTCTCAGTTCTTCATCACCACCAAGCCCACCTCCTGGTTGGATGGTCGTCATGTAGTCTTTGGCAAGATCTTGTCTGGCATGGATGTTGTACGTAAAATCGAAAAGGTTAGCACCGATGGCCGTGATCGTCCCACTAAGGATGTTGTTATTGCCAACAGTGGTTCCTTGGCTGTGGCCGAACCTTTCTCCGTCGCCAAGGCCGATGCTACCGAATAGATTTTCCACAAAAATAATGGCGGGCAGCATTAGCTTTTAACAAACAGATGTTTAATATATAAGTTTTTCATATTTAAGAATATTTAATGATTGAGATCTGTTTTAATAATAATAAAAAAAATATAGAATTTAAAAGAAGAGAAATTTTAAAGAAATTAGGGTTAAAAGAAACATATTGTTGCATTTAATTCTCATTATTTATTAAGAGGGTCTTCCCACATACATTTTTTTTCTTAAAGAGTTCAGAGTTAAGAACTTTAATAATGTTTAGAAATTTATTAAAGAAAAGAAAGTAAATAAATAATAAAACCTGAAATTTAATCTCTAACTATTAAATATTTAATGGATTTTATTTAACAAAAAAGAAAAAGTTTAGAGTGTTTGGTCACTTAAGTTAGTGAAAGCTGAAGATCTGAAGTTCAAAGGTACTTTTTTCAACCTATCGTTAATCTTATATTGGGGTTTGTCTGTTTCAAAACCAGTTTTAAACTTCTAGCCATTATTTGCAAATTGTGTTAACATCTGTCATTTTTGTTGATCTGCTAGAGTTTCTTTGTTGACTGCAAATATTTGAACGCTTTTATTTAAACTTAGGTTTTAGGGTAAATATTTATTTGACAATTTTTTCTGTATTTTATTGATTTAAATGTTTGTCAAAAATACGCTAATAAATCGTGATTCGAATTGTAAATTAATTGACAGACATACACAAATTTAAATTTCTTTTAATTTTTAAATTTTAATGCAAAAAATTTCGGATCAAGGATTTTCACTTTTATGTTCTTATATCTTTATGTTCTAATATTTAGCGAGATACATTTAAAAAAATATTTTTATATTACTCGTATATAAAAAGAAATAAAACAACTAAGAAAGAGCTATAGTCGGTCAAGACTGACTATTTAATACCATCCCAACTAAGAACATATATGGGCAAATAAACAATATTTTTAATTCTAAGAAACATTAATTTTCTTATCACATCAAAAATATTCCGACCATACGATACCCTTCACCACTAAGGTCAAAGGTATTATTTTTCCTGTATAAAGACAAATATTTGCTTAATTTTGCCATCATACAAACATTTTCTTAAAACTTATATATTTAAGCTGTTTCCGTCATTTGGACTTATATGAGAGCTAGGGTAAAATGTGGATCGATTATCTAGAAATTTGGCAAATTGATTACAGTTGTTACGAAAATTATGTATGCAAAAAATAAACTTTAGATTTACGAGCGTTTTAGTGATTTTTTGTCTCATTTAGTGCGTTTTTAAAGAAGAGTTTATATGGGAGCTATGATCAAATGTGGACCGATTCAAACGAAATTTGGTACAGTGATTAGTTTACATAAACAGTATTTGTTATAAATTTCATGAAAAAATATTGATATTTATGGCCAATATATCAATTCCGGGAAGTGGGACCTATGGGAGGTACCATAAATTATGGACCGATTTTGACCAATTTCAATAGCCATGGTCCCATTATCAAAAAAATGATCAGTGCCAAATTTCATTAAATTATCTTTAGAATTGCGACCTGTAGTTTGATTACAAGGTTTACATGGGGGTCGAGCCAGCCAGACGGACGGACGGACGGACATCGCTAAATCGACTCAGAAAGTGATTCTAAGCCTATTGGTATACTAAAAGGTGGGTCTAAGACAAATATTTCTATGCGTTACATACATCAGCACAAACTTATAATACCCTTTCCATAAAAATACAAATAACAAGATAATTTCCACACCAGTTTCAACACTGGTTATGGTGAGTTCTTGCATTTTGTTTGTCCGTTAAATTTAAATTTAAAATTATTTGAAAAGTTGCAAATCATAAGTTAATATAGATAGATTCAATGAAAGTAACATTTCCCCAGAAATAGGAATACTTTTACTTCCTTACTACTATATAATCGTCATCTAATTTTATAAAATATTGTACATATATTCAAAACGGAATAAGTGTCTCATTTCTAAATAAACTTTAATTAAAAACAAATGTCTTCTTTTTCATTAAATCAGCATTTTTTTATAAGAACATGAGATGAACTTAACAAAGTTAAAAGAATTTTGTAAATACAAGATCGATCTGATTATACCCTATACCATAGAACTTTATGCCATACAAATGTATATATATAAATGTTCGATGTTGAATTTTAAAAATTTTATAATTGAAATTATTGAATTTTTATAAGTTCGATGTAAAATTTTTATGAATGAAATTATTAAATTTGAATAAAAAAATTATATATAAAATAAATATTCAATTTTAAATTATTATATAGAAAAATTTTCGATTTAAGTATGAAACACAATTGAAACGAACGACCAATTTTTCGGAACGAATATTCGTCGTTAGAAATACAACATATGGGTTTATATGAAAGTGCTCACAATAGATGCGTACGACGAAATTCGTCGTGCTTATCGAATAGTGCGATAGGTTTATTTCTATTTAATACGCAGACGAACGACGACTAAACTGGTTTAGAGAGGCTGTATTTCTATTTCTGTTGTAAAGTATTAGAAATTATATGTGTTTTTGTGAAATATGGTCACCTTATAAATTGTAAACAAAAAAATAATTATTTCAAATAAAATTAATTAAATATTTTCTTTTTGTGAAAAAATGAAAGAATAAAATTAAAAAAAATTGCAAATGTTGTGAGTGCGCGATATGTACGAAAGTGTGTGTAATTTGTGCTAATGAAAAATAAACAAAAATGACGTCAGCAATGTTTATTCGTCCCAAATGTGTTCAATGGACGAATATACAAGACGAATTTTTAAAGCCGAATTCGTCGTGCTGGACGAAATTAGTCATTCGTCCCAATTGTGTTTCTTCCTTTAAATTTTATATTTTTATATCGAAAAATTTTGGATGTTATATATTTTATATAGAAAAATTTTCGATGTTGAATTTTTATAAGGAAAAACTTTCGATATTAAATTTTCACAAAAAATTTTCGATTTAAAATTTTTATATAGAAAAATTTTTGATGTTTATTTTTATGCAAAAAAAATTTTGAATATTAATTTTTATATAGAAAAATTTTCTACATTAAATTTGTATACAGAAAAATTTTGATGTTAAATTTTTATATCGAAAAATGTTCGATGTTAAATTTTTTTATAAAAATAATTTTCGTTGTTATATTTTTTATATAAAAATGTTAAATTTTTATGTGGAAAAATTTTCGATATTAATTTTTATGTAGAAAAATTTTCTACGTTAAATTTTTATATAGAAAAGTTATAGATGCTGAATTTTTATAAAGAAAATTTTTGATGTTAAATTTTTATATGAAAAAATTTCTGAAGTCAAATTTTTTATAGAAAAATTTTTGATGTTAAATTTTTTATAGAAAAATTTTCGATGTTAAATTTTTTATAGAAAAATTTTCATTGTTATATTTTTTTATGCAGAAAAATGTTCAATGTTTAATTTTTATAAGGAAAATTAGCGATGTTTTATTTTTTATATACAATGTTTATTTTTATATAGAAAAATTTTCGATGTAAAATTTTTTATACAAAAATTTTCGATGTTAAATTTTTATATAAAAAAATTTCGATGTTAAATTTTAATATAAAAAATTTTCGATGTTAAATTTTTATATAAAAATTTTCGATGCTATATTTTTTTTAGAAAAATTTTTGAATGATAATTTTTTTTATAGACAAAATTTTTGCTGTTATTTTTTTTATAAAAAATTTTCAATGTTTAATTTTTGTATAGAAAAATTTTTAATGTTAAATTTTTATATAAAAAAATTTTCGATGTTAAATTTTTATATAGAAAAATTTTCGATGTTAAATTTTTAATTAGAAAAATTTTCGATCATAAATTTTTTATAGAAAAATTTTCGATGTTAAATATTTTTATTAACAAATTTTAATGTGAAATTTTTAAATGAAAAAATTTTTTATAGAAAAATTTTTAATGTTAAATTTTTATATAGAAAAATTTTTCATGTTAAATTTTAATATGGAAAAATTTTCGATGTTAAATTTTTATATAGAAAAAATTTCAATGTTAAATTTTTATGTGGAATTTTTTTATAAACTAATTTTTATAATAAATTTTTATTTGGCCAAAATTTCAATATTAAATTTTTTTATAGAAAAATTTTTGATGTTAAATTTTTATATATTTTCGATGTTAAATTTTATATAGAAAAATTTTCGATGTTTAATTTTTATATGAAAAGAATTTCGATGTTAAATTTTTATAAAGAAAATTTTCTATGTTAAATTTTTATATGGAAAAATGTTCGATGTTATATGTTTTATAGAAAAATTTTCGATATTAAATTTTTTATAGAAAAATTTTTAATGTAAAATTTTAATATAGAAAATTTTTTGATGATAAATTCTTATATAGAAAATTTTTTTTTGTTAATTATTTATATGGAAAAATTTTCGATGTTAAATTTTTATATAGAAAAATTTTCGATGCTAAATTATTGTACTGAAAAATTTTTAATATTAAATTTTTATATAGAAAAATTTTCGATGCTTATCTTTTATATAAAAAATTTTCGATGTTAAATTTGTATATAAAAAAATTTCCGATGTTAAATTTTAATGTGGAAATATTTTCAATGTTATATTTTTTATAGAAAAATTTTCGATGTTAAATTTTTTTTTTTTAGAAAAATTGTCGATTTAAATTTTTATATCAAAAAAATTTTCGATGTTAAATGTTTATAAAGAAAAATTTTCTATGTTAAATTTTTATATGGAAAAATTTTCGATGTTATATTTTTTATAGAAAAATTTTCGATTTTAAATGTTTTATAGAAAAATTTTCGATGTTAAATTTTCAAATAGAAGAATTTTTGATGTTAAATTTTTATATGGAAAAATTTTAAATGTTCAATTTTTTATAGAAAAATTTTCGATGTTAAATTTTTATATGGAAAAAATTTCGAAGTCATATCTTTTAAAGAAAAAAATTTTCGATGTTTAATTTTTATATGAAAAATTTTTGATGTTAAATTTTTATATGGAAAAATTTTTGATGTTATATTTTTTTGTATAGAAAAATTTTCTATGTTCAATTGTTATATGTCTAAATTTTCGGTGTTAAATTTTTATTTATCCAAATTTTCGATGTTGAATTTTTTTATGGACAAATTTAAATATAAAATTTTTTTGTAATCAAATTTTTACCGATCTTAAATTTTTTTTAAAGAAAAATTTTCGATGTTAAATTTGTATATGGAAAAATTTTCTATGTTAAATTTTTATATGGAAAAATTTTCGATGTTAAATTTTTGTATAGAAAAATTTTAGATGTTATATTTTTTTTAGAAACATTTTTCGATGATAAATTTTTTTATAGAAAAAAATTTTGATGTTAAATTTATGTATGAAAATATTTGCGATGTTATATTTTTTATAGAAAAATTTTGATGTAAATTTTTTTTAACAAACATTTTTGATGTTAAATTTTTATATATTAAAATTTTGGGTGTTTAAGTTTTTTTTTTTATATAGAAAATTTTTCGATGTTTAATTTTTACACAAGACAAGTTTTTAATGTTAATTTTTTTAGAAAAATTTTCGATTTTAAATTGTTATTTAAAAAAATTGTTGATGTTTAGTTTTTATTTTAAAAAAAATTTTCAATGTGAATTTTTTTAGAAAAAATTTTGTTCATTTATTTTGTGGAAAAGTATTTAAAGTTAAATTTGTATGCAAAAGGTAGGTGAAGGGTATCAAAAATTCGGACTTATTATTGTTTTATTAAACTTACGATAAAAAAATTCATTCTTATTATAAGTATATATTACAAAGTGTAGGGTAACATAGTGTCTATTTAATATGATCCATTGTTTTTATATCCCTCATATGTAAATAATTTTATAGAGCAAAAAAATAAAGAGTGTTCTAAAAAAAATATGCATTTACTATTTTAGACCAAATTTATCCATAGTGCAAGAAATAATTTATTTTTTGATCAAGTTAGTTTCTATGGATATGTCAGATACTATTATTTTAGAAATTATTAATTTTCAATAGTTATTTCAATCAAAATGGGCTGCGAAAAAAAGTTCGTGAAAATATAATTAAAACTTTTCAAAAAAAATCCGTCATGGACTTTTAAAAAAATAGCTAAAAATTTGAAAGTTGACCCTCGAACGGTTTCTAATGCCATCAGACGGTATAAGGAAAACCTGAGCATTGAAAGAAAACCTGGATCAGGGAGGAAAAAAGGTCCTACAGATATTGGTAAGGCAAAAGAAGTCGAGCGACTCTTTCGAAGAGCGCCTAACACTTCTTTAAGAAAAACAACTCGTACGGTGAAATGTTCTACGAATTTTGCACATAGAGTCAAAGCTTATGCTGGACTGAAGACATACAAAGTCCAAAAGGTTCCAGATCGCAATGCTATAAAGAACTTAGAAGCAAAAAAACGAGCGAAAAAATTGAAGTCTGATTTTATAAAAAAAAACACCTGTTGTGTGATGGATGATGAAACATACGTACTGGCAGACTTTTCTCAACTTCCTGGTCAAGATTTTTATGTTGCTGATAAACGGGGCAATGTTCGGCAAGAGTTTCGCACAAAAAAACAAACAAAATTCCCTAAGAAGTTTCTCGTGTGCCAAGCTATTTGCAGTTGTGGCAAAAGAAGTAAAGTATTTGTGGCATCTGGCACAATAAACACAGAAATGTATATAAAGGAGTGCCTACAAAAACGGTTGTTACCCTTTTTAAGAGAGCACAGAGTGACTACATTTTTTTGGCCCGATTTGGCATCATGCCATTATGGAAAAAAGGCACTTGAGTGGTACTCAAAGAATAATATCATTTTTGTACCACGAGAGGCAACTCCACCTAACTGTCCAGAACTTCGGCCTGTGGAAAGGTATTGGGCTCTGGTAAAAAAGGAATTGAAGAACACAGGAAAGATTTCCAAGAACATGTCCGATTTTAAGCGCAGGTGGAACACATGCTCCAAAAAGGTATCAGAAGCAACTGTAAAATCTTAAATGGGAAGGTTTCCGAAAAAAGTCGATAATTTTGCAAAACCCGATATACTAAGTAAACATTTTAATGCTAAATGATTTTGTATAATATGTCATTATATTTGCGTGTTTTGTAGAGTTTTTATATTAAAAGGTTTGATTTTTATTTAAGAAAATCCAACTACAAATTTTATTTAGAGCACTCTTTATTCTCTCCGTTCCATAAAACCACAAAGTATCTTGTGCACAATTTCTGTTGTAAAAGCATAATTTTTGCTCCCAGACAAACTAAAACAATTGATATTTTAAAAATATAAAAAAGTACAAAAAAATTCATTCCAGATGGACTCAACTTCAAGAGAAATGATGTGAATTGAATCAGTCTAGAATGCGAATCCATAAGTTGAACAAGTGAAAAATAAAACGACAAACAAATCTGTTCTAGAAAAATATTTGTATACAGAAAATTTTAAAAGATTCTGAAACAATAACAACAACAATCTTAATAAAAATACATACGAATATAAAATATTCATTCATTCATTAAAAAAAATAACAAAAAAAAAACATACATTTAAAGCCGGAAAGCAGATGTGATCTTATATTTGAAGAAAATAAAAATCATATGAATATAGAAAATTTTTTTTGTATATGAAGTAACAAAAGTGCACTGCCCCTCCTCCTTCTCACAACAATTAAAAGCTTAAAAATGCAGCTGCTTAAATATAATTTGGTACGATCTTTTGAAAATTCATCATTCATAAATATAAATTTGTTTTACAATACTTTAACATCTAATTAAATTCAAATTAGAAAGAGATCTTAAAACTACAATTGGTGTTCGTGTTTTTTTCTTTAAAACTCAGTGATAAGAATTTTTATTTATAAAAGAAGAATACGAATGAGCTCGTACTTAAAGATTTAAATGATGTGTCCCAATCATTTTGTTTATGTTCCGGTGACACTTTTTATGATGTCAAGGCGCCCTATAATTGTTAAAACTTCAATGTTATTTCTCACGTTTAATCAATTCCTAAGATTGGGTTTACATTTTTTGGGAAAATTACACTGCAATGCAGAATTGTAGCACAGAATCTTGTAAAAGTTTTCTATAGAAAAATTTTTATATCGAAAAATTTTCTATAGAAAAATTTTTATATCGAAAAATTTTCTATAGAAAAATTTTTATATCGAAAAATTTTCTATAGAAAAATTTTTATATCGAAAAATTTTCTATAGAAAAATTTTTATATCGAAAAATTTTCTATAGAAAAATTTTTATATAGAAAAATTGTCTATAGAAAAATTTTTATATCGAAAAATTTTCTATAGAAAAATTTTTATATCGAAAAATTTTCTATAGAAAAATTTTTATATTGAAAAATTTTCTATAGAAAAATTTTTATATCGAAAAATTTTCTATAGAAAATTTTTTATATCAAAAAATTTTCTATAGAAAATTTTTTATATCGAAAAATTTTCTATAGAAAAATTTTTATATCGACAAATTTTCTATAGAAAAATTTTTAAAAGAAAAATTTTTATATCGAAAAATTTTCTATAGAAAAATTTTTATATCGAAAAATTTTTAAAAGAAAAATTTTTAAAAGAAAAATTTTTATATCGAAAAATTTTCTATAGAAAAATTTTTATATCGATAAATTTTTTATAGAAAAATTTTTATATCGAAAAATTTTCTATAGAAAAATTTTTATATCGAAAAATTTTCTATAGAAAAATTTTTATATCGAAAAATTTTCTATAGAAAAATTTTTATATCGAAAAATTTTCTATAGAAAAATTTTTATATCGAAAAATTTTCTATAGAAAAATTTTTATATCGAAAAATTTTCTATAGAAAAATTTTTATATCGAAAAATTTTCTATAGAAAAATTTTTATATCGAAAAATTTTCTATAGAAAAATTTGTATATCGAAAAATTTTCTGCAGAAAAAGTTTTATATCGAAACATTTCTATAGAAAAATTTTCTGTAGAAAAATTTTTTATTTAAAATTTGTATGCCGAAAAATTTTCTATAGAAAAATTTGTACATCCAAAAATTTTCTATACAAATATTTTGATATCTAAAAATTTTCTATAAAAAATTTTTTTATCGATAAATTTTTATGTCGAAAAATTTTCTATAGAAAAATTTTTATATCGAAAAATTTTCTACAGAAAAAATTTTTTTTCCAAAAATTTCTATATCAAAAATTTTCTATAAAAAAAAATTTTATATCTAAAAATTTTCTGTAAAAAAGTGTTTACATATAAAATTTTTATATCGAAAAATTTTCTAAAGAAAATTTTTTATATCGAACAATTTTCTATAGAAAAATTTTTATATCGAAAAATTTTCTATAGAAAAATTTTTATATCTAAAAATTTTCTACAGAAATATTTCTATATCCAAAAATTTTCTATAGAAAAATTTTCATATCGAAAAATTTTCTATGGAAAAAAATTTATATCGAAAAATTTTTTATAGAAAAATTTTTATCGAAGAATTTTCTATAGAAAAATTTTTATATCGAAAAATTTTCTATAGAAAAATTTTTAAATCGAAAAATTTTTATATCGAAAAATTTTCTATAGAAAATTTTTTATATCGAAAAATTTTCTATAGAAAATTTTTTATATCGAAAAATTTTCTATAGAAAATTTTTTATATCGAAAAATTTTCTATAGAAAAATTTTTATATCGAAAATTTTTCTATAGAAAAATTTTTATGTCGAAAAATTTTCTATAGAAAAATTTTTATATCGAAAAATTTTCTATAGAAACATTTTTTTATCGAAAAATTTTCTATAAAAAAATTTTTGTATCGAAAAATTTTTATATCGAAAAATTTTCTATAGAAAAATTTTTATATCGAAAAATTTTCTATAGAAAAATTTTTATATCGAAACATTTCTATAGAAAAATTTTCTGTAGAAAAATTTTTTATTCAAAATTTTTATGCCGAAAAATTTTCTATAGAAAAATTTGTACATCCAAAAATTTTCTATACAAATATTTTGATATCTAAAAATTTTCTATAAAAAAATTTTTTTATCGATAAATTTTTATGTCGAAAAATTTTCTATAGAAAAATTTTTATACCGAAAAATTTTCTACAGAAAAAATTTTTTTATCCAAAAATTTTTATATCAAAAATTTTCTATTAAAAAAAAATTGTATATCTAAAAATTTTCTGTAAAAAAATGTTTACATAGAAAAATTTTTATATCGAAAAATTTTCTAAAGAAAAATTTTTATATCGAACAATTTTCTATAGAAAAATGTTTATATCGAAAAATTTTGTTTAGAAAAAATTTACTATAGAAAAATCTTTATATCGAAAAATTTTATATTGAAAAGTTTTTATATGGAAAAATTTTCTATAGAAAAATGTTTATATCGAAAAATTTTGTTTAGAAAAAATTTACTATAGAAAAATCTTTATATCGAAAAATTTTATATTGAAAAGTTTTTATATGGAAAAATTTTTTATAGTCAAATTTTTGTATCGAAAACGAAGAATAGAACAGCTTACTAAAAGCAAAGTAGCCTCAAAACCAAGCAGATTGAGTAGTGCAGACAAATCGTGGTGACTGTTGTTAGAATAGGTTCTAGTCCTTAAGAATTAGTAAGACAGGCTTTGGTATGTCCAATATTTGGATTTTTCATGGAACGGTTAAGTTTTATCGATGTGATCATTTTTCATTCAATATTTTAGGTTTTCACAAAATCAACTTAAATATCTTTCTTTAATTTTAGAGTTCCAGTGACTATCTGAAATGGTTACTACTATTGGTGAGTTGCTTTATGAATTTGACAGATGCTGCAAAAATTCTGGGCATATTTCCTCATGCCAGTGAAAGTCATTTTGTGGTGATGAGAACTTTTATGATGGAATTGGCTAAAAAGGGACACAATATAACCCTCTACAGCAGTCATCGTTTAGATGATCGTCTAGACAATCTGAAAGAAATTATAATAGAACCGGAGTTTCCATTTTGGAAGGAAGGTACTTGGAACAAATGATAACTTGAATTTTAAATAAATTAAACGATTTTTTATATTAGTGCAAGAACAAGCCGGCGTCAAGGATCTACAGGCTCTGAGCAGCCTTAGTAATGATAAATTATTAAAATACTTGGCAGCAGCTGGTTACTCGTTTATGGATTACTTTTTAACAAATAACCAAATGCAAGAACTATTAAAAACTTCGCCCGATAACTTTGATTATGATATGATAATTATAGATCTGTTTTATTCTGAAGCCTTATTGGCTTTGGGTTACCATTTTAATGTTCCGGTTATTGGTATTTTATCGAAGGACTTTGCCAACTATATGGATCAAGTACAAGACTTGATGGTACCTTCGGCTTGTTTGCCCTATAGTTTGGAAAATTATGATAAAAATTGGGGCTATTGGCAAAGATTGGCAAATATAAAGTCTTGTCTGGCACAAAGGCAAAGCTTTATTGACATTCATTATGGAAATCAGGAGAAAGTTATCAAAAAGCATTTTAAACAAATCAAAGGTAAGTGGGAATTGGAATTCATATTCATAATATATCAAATCAACATATATTATTTTCCTAATTTAAAGCTTCTATACCCTCGATAATGGATCTTCAGGCAAATTTGGCCTTATTGCTGGTGAACAACTATTATCCTTTAGTTACTCCGAAACCCATAATACCCAACATTATACCTGTTGGTGGTTTACATATAAGAGCTCCCAAAGAGCTGCCCTGGCATATAAGACGTTTCCTGGATGAAGCCCGCTCTGGAGCTATTTACATGAATTTGGGTGATGAAAAACTTTGTGCTGATATACCCAAAGACAAACTTAAAATACTTTTCAATGTCTTGGGAAAACGCCAAGAAAGTATTTTATGGACTTGTCATGATATTCAGAAAATGGAAGATCTACCAAAGAATATGATGATACAACATTTGGTACCACAAACAGATATTCTTGCCCATCCCCATATACGATTATTTATAATGAATGGCGATATTATGGGTCTGCAAGAGAGCATAATGCGCCATGTTCCCCTGCTGGGTATCCCATTATTTGGAAATGAAATGGAAAATATTATACTAGCAGAAAAACTACAAATTGGTGTGCGTCTGGATTACACCAATCTAACGGAATCGTCTTTAAATTGGGCCTTGGAGTCTGTGCTGCATAAAGACTTTTATGTTCTTAATATAAGAGATATTTCGAAAGTATTTCGTGATAGGCCCTTAGGTGGTTTGGCTAATGCCATCTTTTGGTTGGACTTTATAGATCGTTATGGTAATGGTCCATTAAAAACTCAGGGTTTAGGGATGCCTCTTAATCAATTGCATTTGTCGGATTTAAGATTTTACAATTATCTTATGCTCATCGTATTTTTGGGTTCAATGATTGGTTTGTACTTTGGCGGAATGTTGATTTGGAAGAAGCGACAAACTTCAAAAATGTTTTCAAAACTTAATTAAAAATTTGTTGTAGAATTTTTTTTTTTAATGTATAAAATAAAGTTCATATTATAAAAATACTAATTTTACTTAATTTTTTGGAACAAAATATTTTTCTATAGAAAATTTTTCAATATAAAAACTTTTTTATAGAAAATTTTCGATACAAAATTTTTCTATAGAAACTTTTTTGATAACAAACATTTTTCTATAAAAAATTTTTTGATACCAAAATTTTTCTACAGAAAATTTTTTGATAACAAAAATTTTTCTGATATAAAAATTTTTCTATATTAAAATTTTTCTTAAGAAAATTTTTCGACATAAAAATTTTTCTTAAGAAAATTTTTCGATATAAGAATTTGTCTATAGAAAATTTTTCATATCGAATAATTTTCTATAGAAAATTTTTTATATCGAAAAATTTTCTATAGAAAATTTTTTATATCGAATAATTTTCTATGGAAAATTTTTTATATCGAAAATTTTTATATCGAAAAATTTTGTATAGAAAATTTTTATATCGAAAAATTTTGTATAGAAATTTTTTTATATCGAAAAATTTTGTGTAGAAAAATTTGTATGTCGAAAACTTTTTATAGAAATTTTTTTTTTATCGAAAAACTTTTATATCGAACAATTTTTTATAGAAAAATGTTTATATCTAAAAATTTTCGATGGAATAATTTTTATATCGAACAATTTTCTACAGAAAAAATTTTACATCGAACAATTTTCTATAGAAAAAATTTTATATCGAAAAATTTTCGATATAAAAAATTTTCTATAGAAAATTTTTCGATATAAAAAATTTTCTATAGAAAATTTTTCGGTATAAAAAATTTTCTATAGAAAATTTTTCGGTATAAAAAATTTTCTATAGAAAATTTTTCGGTATAAAAAATTTTCTATAGAAAATTTTTCGGTATAAAAAATTTTCTATAGAAAATTTTTCGGTATAAAAAATTTTCTATAGAAAATTTTTCGGTATAAAAAATTTTCTATAGAAAATTTTTCGGTATAAAAAATTTTCTATAGAAAATTTTTCGGTATAAAAAATTTTCTATAGAAAATTTTTCGATATAAAAAATTTTCTATAGAAAATTTTTCGATATAAAAAATTTTCTATAGAAAATTTTTCGATATAAAAAATTTTCTATAGAAAATTTTTCGATATAAAAAATTTTCTATAGAAAATTTTTCGATATAAAAAATTTTCTATAGAAAATTTTTCGATATAAAAAATTTTCTATAGAAAATTTTTCGATATAAAAAGTTTTCTATAGAAAATTTTTCGATATAAAAAATTTTCTATAGAAAATTTTTCTATAAAAAAAAATTTTCTATAGAAAATTTTTCGATAAAAAAAATTTCTATAAAAAGTTTTTCGATATAAAAATTTTTCTACACAAAATTTTTCGATATAAAAATATTTCTATACAATATTTTTCGATATAAAAATATTTCTATACAAAATTTTTCGATATAAAAATTTTCTATACAAAATTTTTTGATATAAAAATTTTCTATAGAAAATTTTTCGATATAAAAATTTTTCTATAGAAAATTTTTCGATATAAAAAATTTTCTATAGAAAATTTTTCGACATAAAAATTTTCTATAGAAAATTTTTCGTTATAAAAATTTTTCTATAGAAAATTTTTCAATATAAAAATTTTTCTATAGAAAATTTTTCGATATAAAAAATTTTCTATAGAAAATTTTTCGATATAAAAAATTTTTTATAGAAAATTTTTCGATATAAAAAATTTTCTATAGAAAATTTTTCGATATAAAAAATTTTTCGATATAAAAAATTTTCTATAGAAAATTTTTCGATATAAAAAATTTTCTATAGAAAATTTTTCGATATAAAAAATTTTCTATAGAAAATTTTTCGATATAAAAAATTTTTTATAGAAAATTTTTCGATATAAAAAATTTTCTATAGAAAATTTTTCGATATAAAAAATTTTCTATAGAAAATTTTTCGATATAAAAAATTTTCTATAGAAAATTTTTCGATAAAAAAAATTTTCTATAGAAAATTTTTCGATATAAAAAATTTTCTATAGAAAATTTTTCGATATAAAAAATTTTCTATAGAAAATTTTTCGATATAAAAAATTTTCTATAGAAAATTTTTCGATATAAAAAATTTTCTATAGAAAATTTTTCGATATAAAAAATTTTCTATAGAAAATTTTTCGATATAAAAAATTTTCTATAGAAAATTTTTCGATATAAAAATTATTCTATAGAAAATTTTTTGATATAAAAATTATTCTATAGAAAATTTTTCGATATAAAAATTTTTCTATAAAAAAATTTTCGATATAAAAATTTTTCTATTGAAAATTGTTCGATATAAAATTTTTTCTATTGAAAAATTTTCTATAGAAATGTTTAATATACAAATTTTTCTATAGAAAATTTTTCGATATAAAAATTTTTCTATAAAAAATTTTTCGATATAAAAATTTTTCTATAGAAAATTTTTCGATGTAAAAAATTTTCTATAGAAAATTTTTCGATATAAAAAATTTTCTATAGAAAATTTTTCGATATAAAAAATTTTCTATAGAAAATTTTTCGATATAAAAAATTTTCTATAGAAAATTTTTCGATATAAAAAATTTTCTATAGAAAATTTTTCGATATAAAAAATTTTCTATAGAAAATTTTTCGATATAAAAAATTTTCTATAGATATAAAAAATTTTCTATAGAAAATTTTTCGATATAAAAAATTTTCTATAGAAAATTTTTCGATATAAAAAATTTTCTATAGAAAATTTTTCGATATAAAAAATTTTCTATAGAAAATTTTTCGATATAAAAAATTTTCTATAGAAAATTTTTCGATATAAAAAATTTTCTATAGAAAATTTTTCGATATAAAAAATTTTCTATAGAAAATTTTTCGATATAAAAAATTTTCTATAGAAAATTTTTCGATATAAAAAATTTTCTATAGAAAATTTTTCGATATAAAAAATTTTCTATAGAAAATTTTTCGATATAAAAAATTTTCTATAGAAAATTTTTCGATATAAAAAATTTTCTATAGAAAATTTTTCGATATAAAAAATTTTCTATAGAAAATTTTTCGATATAAAAAATTTTCTATAGAAAATTTTTCGATATAAAAAATTTTCTATAGAAAATTTTTCGATATAAAAAATTTTCTATAGAAAATTTTTCGATATAAAAAATTTTCTATAGAAAATTTTTCGATATAAAAAATTTTCTATAGAAAATTTTTCGATATAAAAAATTTTCTATAGAAAATTTTTCGATATAAAAAATTTTCTATAGAAAATTTTTCGATATAAAAAATTTTCTATAGAAAATTTTTCGATATAAAAAATTTTCTATAGAAAATTTTTCGATATAAAAAATTTTCTATAGAAAATTTTTCGATATAAAAAATTTTCTATAGAAAATTTTTCGATATAAAAAATTTTCTATAGAAAATTTTTCGATATAAAAAATTTTCTATAGAAAATTTTTCGATATAAAAAATTTTCTATAGAAAACTTTTCGATATAAAAAATGTTCTAAAGAAAATTTTTTTTCGATATAAAAAATTTTCTATAGAAAATTTTTCAATATAAAAAATGTTCTATAGAAAATTTTTCGGATAAAAAATTTTCTATAGAAAATTTTTCGATATAAAAAATTTTCTACACAAAATTTTTCGATAGAAAAATTTTCGATTTAAATATTTTTCTATAGAAAATTTTCTAATATAAAAATTTTTCGATAGAAAATTTTTCAATATAAAAATTTTTCGATAGATTTTTCAATATAAAAATTTTTAGACAAAAAATTTTTCTATAAAAATTTTTCGACAAAAAATAAATAAAAAATGTTTCTATAGAAAATTTTTTGATAAAAAAATTACAATAATAAATAATTGCAATATATTTGGATCTTAGTGCAATACACTACTGTAGGAATAAAATAACGGTCTTAAAATATTTAAATACACACAGGGTGTTTCATACAGATGCAAAATTCGTATCGATCTGGTACCTCTAAACAAAAACAAATCAACCGCAGCCAACTTCACTAGAAAAATGAACAGCTGATTCTCTCATTCACTCGTTTTCAAGTTTTTCATTAATAAAGCTAATCAATTTTAAAAACACAAGCTTTTTAATTAAATCTAAACATGGCCATGTCTCCTGAAGTTCAAGAACGCTTAGAAATTGTTTACGATATTGCCAAGACAACATTCCATTGGGGTTTTGTACCCATGGTCTTGTATTTGGGTGAGTATGGAATTCCTTAGAAAACCAGCACGTTATCTACGGAATCATGTAATTCATCAATTTAATCAATTTTGTTTTATCTATTAAAGGTTTTAAGAAGGGAGCCGAAGCTGGAATGCCTCCTTTGTCGTTTATGAGCTTATTGTGGCAGTAATTACATTGTTTAGTACTAAGTGATGTTCTATTAATGTTTTTGAAATATGTAACCTTAAGAATCTAATTAAATCAATATTAGAGAAATTTTAACTTACCAAGTTATTAAGACTGGATTGATTTTGAATGAAGAGGTGGTATCTATTGTACTGTTTACTTAAAAGTTAGTATTGTAATTCGTAGTTGGGTTAGCGTTATATTATTCGAAGGAACACTATCTTAGAACATTTAGTAAAAGGAATTCAGTTGTCGAACCCGGACAACGTAATAATCTTCACCACAGTAGTCATATGTGAACGGATTGTCAACTAAGTTTGTAACCTTCTTTAATCTGATCACTCAAATATTAAATTTAAGAAGTCTTACTTATGGCTAGTACACAAAAATAACATGTCCGCACAAATTTGTTCGAGACATCAGCCATTAAAGGTGCGAGACGGAACATTTCAACTCCTAGACATCCAAAAATTAATTTTTTGATTAATAAATTGTAATAGTAAAACGGATGTTTTCAAGGAGGTAACGACGGATTTATTGCCAATTTATACCGCGTTTTTACTAGCGTTGCAGTTTTTGCTTCAAGATTTTTAATTTTCTCAGATTCAATAACATATTTCACACACGTTTTGTATTTTATTTGTTTCAACTACTAGTAGTATTTTTCTTAGCTTTTATACAAATAAATCGTTTTTAATGTTATATTTGATTCAAATAATCTATGTATTTATACGTGGTAACGAAACACTACAAATTCGCCCGAAGTTGCACAAAACATAAACAAAAGGTTTGCCAGATTTTATAGATTTATTTTGCCGACTTTTAAATATACAGTGCAACATTAACAATCTGGGTGTTACTGCGTATTTCGATTCGATAGAAAAGAAAAATTATTTTTGAAACACTAGCTTTAAGTATGAAACACAATTGGGACGAACAACCAATTTTTCGGAACGAATATTCGTCGTTAGAAATAGAAGATATGGGTTTATATGAAAGTGCTCACAATAGATGCGTACGACGAAATTCGTCGTGCGTATCGAATAGTGCGATAGGTTTATTTCTATTTCATACGCAGACGAACGACGACTAAACTGGTTTAGAGTGGCTGCTTTTCTATTTCTGTTGTAAGGTATAAGAAATTATATGTGTTTTTGTGAAATATGGTCACCTTATAAATTGTAAACAAAAAATAATTATTTCAAATAAAATTAATTAAATATTTTCTTTTTGTGAAAAAATGAAAGAATATAATAAAAAAAATATTGCAAATGTTGTGAGTGCGCGATATGTACGAAAGTGTGTGTAATTTGTGCTAATGAAAAATAAACAAAAATGGCGTCAGCAACGTTTATTCGTCATAAATGTGTTCAATGGACGAATATACAAGACGAATTTTTAAAGCCGAATTCGTCGTGCTGGACGAAATTAGTCATTCGTCCCAATTGTGTTTCTACCTTTAAGCATACAAATTCGAACAGTTTAATTTTCGAATCGAGATACGATTCTACACATACAGTTTTTAGGCTTGTCCGGACTAGGTTAGGTTAGGCAAGATGCAGTCCGTATGGTCCGCGTGACTCCTGCAAGGGAGAGAAAAGAAAAATTTCTAAACTACCAATATATAAGAGGCACAGTTAGAGCCATCCAGTTGCCCCAATAAAAGAACAAATTTTACGAATGTTGAAGTTCGCGATCTCTGATAAATCATGCAAGAAAGGGATTCCCTCATTTAGGGATGCCCGGCATTCACGGATGAGAACGGATGTCGTGTAGACCGATGAAAAAGAATGAATTGCGGCAGGACTATCCGTATAGAAACGAATATCGTCAGAGTATATTCGGTGGTACTTGAGGCACTTGCTCGGACTATAAGATATAAAAATATTGAAATAATATAAGTTATTATTTATTTCTTCCTCAGTTAAGCCATTACTGAAATTCATATTTTAACTGAGTTTTACGTCAGATTAACTCCAAGAAATTAAAATAAATTTAAGGTTATATTATTTTAAAACCTTAACAAATTCGTTTTTAAACCAGTCGTAAGTAAAGGATGCCGATATTTATTTTTTATTAGTTGCTTTATATACCACTCATAAAATTTGGTATTGGCAGATTTGCCAAATTTAACTTAAAAAGGCAGTTTATGTATAACTGCAGCATTTGAGCATTTCACGCGATCATTTGAAATTTTATATCTGGGACTATTACCTTTACTTCTACTACTACTACTATATATTTGCTTTCTTATTCTTGTAGCGCCTATCACTCTTTCCAATCATTATTGAGGAAGGATTATAATGTATCCTAGAAAACAGCAGATTCGGTAAAAATGTTTTTTAATTCTCAACGAATTTTCAAAATATAAAAATATTGTTATGCGACCCACTTTTAAGTATATCGATTGAGGAAGTGATTCCAACTCCTGACTCTACACAATTTAAGCTATATTTTTATGAAAATAGTCACAGTAATTTGTACTGTTAGCAGTGACTATACGGCTATTTATAAGTAACATGTTGCCGTTTCTTAAATTTATCTCACAGTGCCCTGTAAGGATTGAGATTAATTTGCAAAGTATGTCAAGACTGCAAAACCTTCATTATGAAATATCAAGTCATTAGAGATAATATAAAAAAGCTATAGTCGGTCAAATCCGACTATTTAATGCCCTTCACTATTTAGGTCATAAATGGACCAACAACTTTACAAGTTCGTTATACTAAAAGCTGAGTCCCAATATTTATATGCGTTACAAACATCAGCACAAACTCAATATACCCTTTCCACCTATGATGTTGAAGAAATTTTACAAAATGTTTTATTCTTGTTTTACTAAAAATCTCATTAATTCCGAGAAGAAAACATTTTTGACAACAAATATCTTGTTACATTTGTCCGCTTAAATTTGAAAAAAAAATCAGAAATATAAAATTAGTTCCAGTAACTAATGACCTCGATTTTGAAAAACCTGCAATACCAATAACACACCTTATGCTTGATAAAACTGTTTAATCATATTTTTTCCGTTATATTCTAAAAACCGTTACTAAATATTTTAAAAATTGTTGACTGCCATTTAAAAAAAACGGGTTACTCTATTTATTTAATAATTCAATAATATGGCCACTTTATCCATGTTCTGTTATCTGGTAACCAATTCATCAAATCAAATAAACTGCAGCCAACTTCACTCTAAAACAGAAACATCTGGCCATACTCTTACTTCATTAATTTGTAAAACATATATAACGACTTTTAATATTAAAAATTTACTTAACATTGCTATGTCACCTGATGTAAAGGAGCGTTTAGAAGTTGTATACAATCTAGCCAAGACTACCTTCCATTGGGGTTTCATACCGATGGTCTTGTATTTTGGTAAGTAAAAAGTTGTTTCCTGAAAGTCTATGAGTTATGTATTAATTTTGCTTATATTTGTTAAAGGTTTCAAAAGGGGCGCTGAACCCGGCATGCCTCCGCTTTCACTCATGAGCTTATTGTGGCAGTAAATGAAGATTTTAATACATTTCCGGCGTTTCTTTTGGACGATGTTAATTAGTTAAGCATTTTTTTATTGAATAAATTTGTTCGTCACAACATAAATGAATCAGCTTAAGATTTTTGTCTAGGAGGATGGATGCTATTTGTACAATCTGTGTCATACATCAAAGTCTATGTGGGTTGTTATGAGCCCATTTTAATTTGTATATAAATAATCGCTATTCTAAAGGTTTTTCATAGATAACTCGCCATCTAGTGTTGAGTAGTCTAACTTTTTTTTATTAGAAATTTTTGAAAAATTTTCTATAAATAGCAAATTTTTGACAAACTTCCTATAAATAGTAAATTTTTGAAAAATTTCCTATAAATGGTCAATTTTTGAAAAATTTCCTATAAATGGTAAATTTTTGAAAAATTTCCTATAAAAATTATAGATTTTGTACATTCAATTATTTTAGTAGTAAAAATTTCATTATTTGGGGAACTGTCTATAGAATTGACTGCGAGTTTTGGTATATTTTGATAAATTCCCTTAATTTAAATAAAATAAAAAAGTTGTATTTTACTATTAGAAAGAAGGTTTTAAAACTTATATTCGAGAGATTTTTTTCTGGGTAACAAATTTTTTGTTTCTTTTGTTTGTCATAAAATAAAAGTAATAATAACGATTAACAATTCTCTTTGTTGGATGTGGACTTAATTGTAATAAATTTCTTAAATACACTTATTTATATATAAAATTTAAAATAATATTAGAAAATTAAATAAAAAAGTAAATAATTAATCAATAATTTACGGTGATAACATTTTCATTCGATTGGGTGATGGAGATTTTTGTGTTCTTCTAGCCTCGGTACAAACAGTTTGTTGTTGAGCCAAACGATCGGTTACCTCGCGAACACGATCGCTCAGCCGGAACGAAGTTGTCGCATTGGTCTTGCGTAAGGGTATTGGAGAGTTGGGCAACGAAGCTGAGTGTGGGGTATGAAGGCTGGATGAGGACGATGTAAGTGAGCCGCCTGCTTTTAGAAAATAACAAAAAATTATTATATTATTTAAAATAAAACAAAAAACAAAAAAAAACTTAATTACTTTTGTTAGAGCAAACTTCGTTTATAACATTGCGTTTTAGCTTTAAAACATCCATGCAATCCTTGCTTTTGGCAAGCGTTGACGTTGTCATTTTACTTGTACTACTACTCACTTGATTCTCCAAACACGAGAATTTATTTTTTAACATATTTACTTTACCCGGCTGTTCGAAGAACATGGCTTTGGTAACTGGTTTCGTTTGTTTGTCCTTTTGTAAACTATTTTCCAGTGATTTCTTACGCATCTGTATGGTATTGGTGAAATCCGAACGCATTATCGGCGATGTGGAGGGATTTATTTCTTTGTTAAGTACATCAAGTTCTTCGACTACTTGTATGGTTTTCTCTTCTGTATTCACCAGACTTAAGGTTTTCAATTCATTTTGATTGTCATCAAGTTGTGGATAGTTGTCGTTGGGTACCACCAGCTCCAGTTTAACTTCTTCTATGTTACTATCGGCCTGATGGGCTATTTCTTCCAGTTTAAGCTTTAGCAAATCATGAGGCACCGACAGGGCTGTCATATCATCATTGACCACATGATCTACACTGTCTTTGTTGCCTGTACATTGACATGGCATCGATCCGGATGCACTACAATTTGAACATTCACTGTAGCCCGAATCACTGCGTTCGCTACACTGTGATTTTGTCAAGACTTTGGGATTTTTACGTTTTATCTCTGAACTGGGTAACTCTATGCTAAAATCATCGTCTTCTTCGTGCAGTGAACCCATATGAACCGCAATATTGGGATTAAAATTGGAAACACCCGATACAGAGGGACGTGGACTATTTGGCACGGAGCCAGTGTTTGAAGCAGCGGAATTTCGACGTGAAGCTGATAGTATGGCCATGCGACCTAAAGCTCTTATAGCATTACCAGTTTTCTATTTTTTTAGTTTATTAGTAAGCAACAAAAACAAACAAAAACACAAAAAGAAAACAAATAATAAAAAAATAAATAAAGCAAAAAAAGCGGTGGAACATTTTTTTTATCGAATTAATCAAAATTTTTGGCAAATTAGAATCTTAAGGTGAAGTTTTTTTAAGAAAAATTTTTTAATGTACATGTTATGTAAAAGATAAATATTTTTTCAATACTAATTTTTTTTTTAAATTTTCAATATAAAATTTTGATAAAAAAAATTTCAAAACAAAATTTTGATAGAAAACTTGATGTACAAATTATTTTATAGATTTTTTTTTTTAACGGAGTAAAGAAATAATTTATCGATACAAATTTTTTTAAGAAAAAATTTCGATATAAAATTTTGATAAAAAAAATTTTCGATATAAAATTTTGATAAAAAAAATTTTCGATACAAAATTTTAATAAAAAAAATTTTCAATATAAAATTTTGATAACAAAAAATTTTCAAAATAAAATTTTGATAGACAAATTTTTTTTGAAATCGAACATTTTTGAAGAAAAATACTAGATATAAAATTTTTAAAAAATGTAAAAAAAATATTCGACATAAAATTTTAAAAGGTTTCGATAGAAAATTTTTATATAAATTTTAATAAAAAATTTTCGATATAAAACTTTGATAGAAAAATTTACAATATGAAATTTTTTAGAAAATGATTTAAAAGTTTTTTAGAAAAAATTTCGATTTAAAATTTTTGTTAGAAAAATATGAAATTTTAACAGAAAATCTTTGATACAAAATTTTAATAGAATTTTTATAGAAATTTTTTTAATAAAAAATTTTGGATAGAAAATTTCTATCAAAAATTTTCAACAGAAAAATTTTAAATATGAAATTTGTAAAAAAAAAATTCGATTTAAAATTTTTTTTAAGAAAAATTTTCAAATAAAATTTTTGAGAAAAATTTTCAAATAAAATTTTTGAGAAAAATTTTCAAATAAAATTTTTGAGAAAAATTTTCAAATAAAATTTTTGAAAAAAAAAATGATTGATATAAATTGCTAAGTGTTGCGATCTCAAATTTTAATAAAAAAATTATCCTTATAAAATTTTGATAGAAAAATCATCGATTTTAAATTTTTAAAAAATTTTTTTAAAATTTTATAGGGCAAATTTTTGATACAAAATTTTTTAAAAGAAATTCTCAATATAAATCTTTAATAGAAAAATTAACAATATGAAATTTTATCAAAAAAAAATCTTCGACACAAAATTCGATAAAATTTGAATTAAAAATAAAAATTTTGAACGGAAAATTGTTCAAAGATAATTTTTCTATACAAAATTTTACAAAAAACTAAAATTTTTACAAAAAATTGTTCGATTTTTAATCGAATTTTCAATATAAAATTTCGTAAAAGAAATTTTTAATATACATTTTTAATAGAAAAATCTACATTATTAAATTTTAATAGAACATTTTATAAAAATTTTCAATTTAAAATTTTTTATAGAAAAATGTAAAATTTGTATATAATTTTTTTTTAAGAAAAATTTTGGATGTTAGATTTTTATAGAAAAATTTTCGATGTAAAATTTTTATAAAAAAAATTTCGATATTAAAAAAAAATTTTTAAAGTAAAATTTTTACAGAAAAATTTTCGATGTAAAATTCTTATAGAAAAATTTTCGAGGTAAAATTTTTATAGAAAAATTTTTGATGAAAAATTTTATAGAAAAATTTTTGATGTAAAATTTTTATAGAAAAATTTTCGATGTGAAATTTTTCTAGAAAAATTTTTGATATAAAATTTTTAAAGAAATTTGCGATGTAAAATTTTTATACAAAAATTTTCGATGTAATATTTAAAAAAAAAAAAATATATAAAATATAAAATTTTTGTAACAAATTTTCGATATAAAATTTTTATAAAAAAATTTTTGATGAAAAGTTAAAAAAAAAAAAATTTCGATGTAAAATTTTTATAGAAAAATTTATATAAGATACAAAATGTTTATAAAAAAATTTCGATGGAAAATTTGTATAAAAAACTTTTCGTTATTTAATTTTATAGAAAAAATTTTCGATTTAAAATTTTATGTCAAATTTTTATAGAAAAATTTTTGTTGTCAAATTTTTGATATAAAATTTTTATAGAAAAATTTTCGATATAAAATTTTTTTAGAAAAATTTTCGATATAAAATTTTTATAGAAAAATATTCGATATAAAATTTTTATAGAAAAATTTTCGATATAAAATTTTTATAGAAAAATTTTCGATATAAAATTTTTATAGAAAAATTTTCGTTTTAAAATTTTTATAGAAAAAATTTTCGATGTAAAATTTGTATAGAAAAATTTTCAATAAAAAATTTTTAAAGAAAAATTTAAATAAAATATAAATTTTTTATAAAAAATGTTCGATATAAAATTTTTATAAAAAAATTTTGGTTATAAAATTTTATAACGAAAAAATTTTCGTTATAAAATTTTAAAGAAAAATATTTCGATTTAAAATTTTTATAGAAAAATTTTCGATTTAAAATTTTTATAGAAAAAATTTTAGATTTAAAATTTTTATAGAAAGATTTTAAATTTTTATAGAAAAATTTTCCATGTCAAAATTTGAATATAAAATTTGTATGGAAAAATTTTCGATAAAAAAATTTTTATAGAAAAATTTTAGATATACAATTTATATAGAAAAATTTTTGATATGAAATTTTTATAGAAAAATTTTTGATTTTTTATGGAAAAATTTTCGATGTCAAATTTTTATAGACAAAACTTTCGATGTAAAATGTTTGATAAAAAATTTTTATAGAAAAATTTTCGATATAAAATTTTAACAGAAAAATTTTTGATATAAAATTTTTAATATAAAATTTTAATAGAAAAATTTTCGAGAAAATTATTTCAAGTAAAATTTTCGATATAAAATTTCATAAAAGAAATTTTTAATATTAATTTTCAATAGAAAAGTTTATAATATAAAATGTTAACAGAAATTTTAATAGAAAAAATTGTATAGAAAAACTTTCGAAAAAAAATATTTTGACATAAAATTTGTTATAGAAACTTTTCTGAAAATAATTTAAAAAATGCTTTAAGGCAGAAAAATAAGGGTATAATTACAAAAAATCAATAACAAAAAATGCAAGCAAATAACTCGAAACAAATAATATTTAAAAAATAATATTGATTTTCTACTTACTTGCCACTTGCGACGTATGATAAACTTCTTAAGCTTATCGGTACAAATTTTTTTATTGCCTAGATTTTCATCTTGATGGGCCTCTTTCAACCAAGGCGATTCTAAACATTGTTCCGCTGTCCAGCGATCTTCTTTACGATGGACTAATAAGTTCGAAATAAAGTCTTTTGCATGTTGGGATACACTATCGAAGGCATCGTCATCAAAATCATAATCAGCTCGTGTAATATTCGAAAAGGTCTCAACATCACTGTCACCCATGAAAGGTGAGAGGCCGGATAAACTAAAAAAAAAACAAAAGAGATAAGATTAAATTGCAGATAAATTTCTTACAAAAAAAAAACTTACAGCACATAACATATAACACCCACACTCCACATATCGGATTGAAAGCCTATGGGCTCATAGCTAATAATTTCCGGTGGTATAAATTCTGGTGTACCAAAAAGTACTCTCACTGGTGAGCCGGTGTTCAGACGTTGAGCCAAACCAAAATCAATAATTTTGATTTGATGGCAGGTTCGTGTCTTGCACATAATATTTTCGGGTTTTAGATCCAAA
The DNA here is from genome assembly GCA_933228675.1 of Stomorhina lunata. NCBI lineage: Eukaryota > Metazoa > Arthropoda > Insecta > Diptera > Rhiniidae > Stomorhina > Stomorhina lunata. Next base: position 14,364,725 of record OW121744.1, read on the forward strand.
TGTACTATTGACTGGCTGTGCATATAGGCTACTCCCTCACACACCTGGCGTACGAATAGAATACAATCACGTTCGGTTAACGTGAAATCATCGGCCACAACACGTTCGAATAGTTCACCACCAGTAATGCTGGAAAAATAATTATATTATTATAAATTTGGATTTTAAAATACATACTTGAAAAAAAAAACTTACAACTCCATAACCATTACTATTTCACGTGAACTTTCAAAGGAAGCGGCCAATTGCAAAAGCTTGGGATGTTTCAACGATTTCATTATCGAAATTTCTTCTTGAACTTTAACGCGATCACGGGACTTAATGCATTTTATTATTTTTGCCGCACAAATGCGTTTGGGTTCTTCTTTCTCTTGCACCTTAAAGACAACGCCAAAACGTCCTTTGCCCAGTTCCTCTAGAACCTCGAAACGTTCTTTGAATTCTCCGCCGGCTCTTATAGAAATCGGTTTATGGAAATCTAAAATTAAAATGAAAAATTGGTTAGACTGAATTTATTTGAAATCAAATAGAAACATTTTCCTTATAAGATTTTTATAGAAAAATGTTTCTTATAAAATTTGTATAGAAAAATTTTTATAGAAAAAGTTTTGGTATCAAATTTTTATAGAAAAATTTTTCTATAAAATTTTCATAGAAAAATTTTTCTTATAAAATTTTTATAGACAAATTTTCGATACCAAATTTTTATAGACAAATTTTCCATATAAAATTTTTATAGAAAAATTTTCCATATAAAATTTTTATAGAAAAATTTTCCATATAAAATTTTTATAGAAAAATTTTCCATATAAAATTTTTATAGAAAAATTTTTAAAGAAAAATTTTTGATATAAAATTTTTACAAAAAATTTTTGATATAAATTTTCGATGCAAAATTTTTATAAAAAAATTTTTGATATAAAATTGTTATAAAAATTAATGATGTAAAATTTTTTTAGAAAAATTTTCTATATAGAATTTTTACAGAAAAATGTTCGATATAAAATTTTTATCGCATATAATTTATTTAATTTATTTTTTATCAATATAAAATTTTTATAGAAAAAGTTTTGATAAAAAGTTTTTATACAAAAATTTTCGATATACAATTTTTATAGAAAAAAATTCGATATAATTCTTCGATATCAATTTCCGGTATAAAATTTGTATAGAAAAATTTTCGATGTCAAATTTTTTGGTAAATTTTCTGTAGTTTTATATAGAAAAATTTTTATATCGAAAAATTTTCTATAGAAAAATTTTTATATCGAAAAATTTTCGGTATCAAATTTTTATATAAAAATTTTTCTATAAAATTTTTATAGAAAAATTTTTATAGAAAAAATTTCGATATCAAATTTTTATAGAAAAATTTTCCATATAAAATTTTTTTAGAAAAATTTTCCATATAAAATTTTTATAGAAAAATTTTCCATATACAATTTTTATAGAAAAATTTTTAAAGAAAAATTTTTGATATAAAATTTTTACAAAAAATTTTTGATATAAATTTTCGATGCAAAATTTTTATAAAAAAATTTTTGATATAAAATTGTTATGGAAAAATTATTGATGTAAAATTTTTTTAGAAAAATTTTCTATATAGAATTTTTACAGAAAAATGTTCGATATAAAATTTTTATCGCAAAATTTTCGATGTAAAATTTGTATAGAAAAATTTTCGATGTAAAATTTTAATAGAAAAATTTTCGATGTAAAATTTTAATAGAAAAATTACATAGAAAATTTTTATAGAAATATTTTTAGATGTAAAATTTTTTATATCAAATTTTATAGAAAAATTTTCGATATAAAATTTTTATAGAAAAATTTTCAATATAAAATTTTTATAGAAAAAGTTTTGATAAAAAGTTTTTATAAAAAAATTTTCGATATACAATTTTTATAGAAAAATTTTCGATATAATTCTTCGATATCAATTTCCGGTATAAAATTTGTATAGAAAAATTTTCGATGTCAAATTTTTATAGAAAAATTTTCGAAATGAAATTTTTATAGAAAAATTTTCGACATGAAATTTTTATAGAAAAATTTTCGACATGAAATTTTTATAGGAAAATTTTCGACATGAAATTTTTATAGAATAATTTTTTTAGAAAAGTTTTCGATATAAAATTTTTTTTGGAAAATTTTTACATATAACATTTTTATAAACAAATTTTCGATATTAAATTTTTAAAGACAAATTTTCGTTATAAAATTTTTATAGAAAAATTTTTAATATAAAATTTTTAAAGAAAAAATTTCGATATAAAATTTTTATAGAAAAAAACTTTCGATATCAAATTTTTATAGAAAAATTTTTGATATAAAGTTTTTGATACAAAATTTTTTATAGAAACATTTTCAATGCAAATTTTTTATTAAATAATATTCGTTATACAATTTTTATAGAAAAATTTTTGATATAAAATTTTTATAGAAAAACTTTCGATTTAAAATATTTAAAGAACATTTTTCAATAAAAAATTTTTATAGAAAAATTTTCAATATAAAATTTTTATAGAAAAATTTTCAATATAAAATTTTTAGAGAACAATTTTTAATATAAAATTTTTAGAAAAAATTTTTTATACAAAATTTTTATAGAAAATTTTTTGATATAAAATTTTTATAGAAAAATTTTATTTATAAAATATTTATAGAACAATTTTTGATATAAAATTTTTATAGAACAATTTTTGATATACAATTTTTATAGAAAAATTTTCGTTACAAAGTTTTTATAGATACATTTTCGTAATAAAATTTTTATAGGAAAATTATCGATATAAAATTTTTGTAGAAAAATTTCTGATATAAAATTTTCATTGAAAAATTTTTAATGTAGAAGTTTTATAGAAAAATTTTTGATATACAATTTTTATAGAAAAGTTTTTGACATATTTTTTTACAGAAAAATTTTCAGTACAAAATATTTATAGAACAATTTTTAAAATAAAACTTTTATAGAATTATTATCAATATAAAATTTTTATAGAAAAATATTCAATTTAAAATTTTTATAGAAAAATTTTCCATATACAATTTTTATAGAATAATTTTCAATATAAAATTTTTATAGAAAAATTTCGTTATAAAATTATTATAAAAAAAAAAATCCACATAAAATTTTTGTAGAAAAAATTTCGATATAAAATTTTTATAGAAATGTTCAATATAAAATTTTTATAGAAACATTTTCAATATAAAATTTTTATAAAAAAATTTTCGATATAAAATTTTTATCGAAAAATTTTCGATAAAAAATTTTTATCGAAAAATTTTCGATATAAAAATAGAAAATTTTTCGATGTCAAATTTTTCTAAAAAATTTTTCGATGCCAAATTTTTATAGAATATTTTTCGATATAAAATTTTATATCGAAAAATGACTTACCTTCATTTAAGTCTTCAGTTTCTTCGGAGATATGAACACGATCGCTTGGTAAACTCGGCTCACTGCGACCATGTACATTTTCAGCCCGAACACGAAATCTATAAGTACACAAAGCTTTAAGATCCTTAACGGTATATGCCAATGAGTCCACAACAGAAGCTATTTCTAGCCAAGAAACAGAATTTTCATCAGCTTCAGGGGTTAATAATTCTTGCATTTCAATGCTACAAAAAAAAAAAAAATATATAAAGAAAAATTTATTAAGATAGATAAAGCAATTAAATAAAAAAATAATATTTACATAAAGCCGGTTATCATACAACCGCCGTCATAGGGAGGACCACACCAAGCTATAGAAACACGATCAGGTCCTTGCGAAATACTAGGTTTGCCGCTGGGCGGTTCTGGTGGCCCTTCTACGGCCACAGAAGCCACAGCCATATCTGTACCAAAGTCATTCATTACTTCAACTGTATATTTGCCACTGTCATCGGTCACTATATCTGAGATCTGTAGGACGGATTTGCGTGCTGATGTATTTATAATAATATTCGATGTTTCAACGATGGGACGGCTCTAAAATAAAATTACGTACGTAAAAAAAATTTAATATCTATTTTGTTTTCATATCTTGAAATAGATAAATAATTTTTGTTTTTGAAAAATGTTTGCAAAAACATTATTTTACCAATAAACAAAATAAACAACAATGTGTGTTTTTGTGGTTTTTTATAAAATTGTTAAATGGAGACAACAACAAAAAATATATATACATATATATATATACTCGTATAGTAGATATTAAAAAGAAAAAATACTATTACGTTGCTTTACCGCAACCTCTGATCGTGACACGATGTTACGTTCCAAATAGTCAACGAATTGGAAGTACATACCTATGAATGAATATTAGGGTGGTTGTTTTTTAAATTTAAAATAATTTAGGTCAGATTAATGGGATTTTCCAGGATTTGACGTAGTGTTAAGATCTCATAGCTAACCTTTTCAGCACCTTGTACCATGTTGGTAAATTTTAAATTTTTGGTAGTTTTATATAGAAAAATTTTCTATAGAAAAATTTTTATATCGAAAAATTTTCTATAGAAAAATTTTTATATCGAAAAATTTTCTATAGAAAAATTTTTATATCGAAAAATTTTCTATAGAAAAATTTTTATATCGAAAAATTTTCTATAGAAAAATTTTTATATGGAAAAATTTTTTATAGAATTTACTTCCCGCAGAAAGTTTCCCTGCCAGTTGCAATATAGAGAAGTTCAAATTAAATGTCCATAAACATTACCCCATCTATCCACCCTCCCATATCCTATTTTCATAGCTCCAACACAATGCATTGCATAAGTAGGGTTCATCCCCTGAGTGCTGGTCCTAAATTAAAAAAAACAATGAAAAATATACAAATCTAAACCCACCCTAATATATAAGCTGGCGCTACACATTTTTCACATTGATTAAAGCTGTGATTTTGGTTATGTCCCTAATACACAAGTGTATTCTATATGAATCGTGTAATATGGATACATTTTAAACAAAAAAGCCTGTCTATTGATTTTATTATCCGATTTTATTTTTTAAACAATTTAAAAAAACATGACTTCGTTTTCTAAAATGACGAGAAATTAACGTTTTTGGTTTTCTACAAAAAGTAGACAGACGGACATACATAAATGAATTATTAAATTTCCCATAAAAGTTAAGATATTTGAGTTTTCATTAAATAAAAATTAGTTATTAAATTTAAATTATAGCATGAGAGCCTATAAAATGAAAAAAAAAATTATAGGAATTCACGTTACATTTCAAAATATCTAAAAGAAAATTTTTCAAAAAAAATCAATTGAAATTCAAAACAAACATTGAAATATGTAATTAACAGAAATACATTTTTTATAAAAACTACTTAGAATTTCTAATCTTATGAAATTTATAAGAATTTAAGTAAAACTTATAAATTATTTCAAAAGCAAAATACCGAAATCAATTTAAAATTTTTTCTCAAAAGTACAATGCAATTTATTTAAATTACCTAGAAATGTAATTAATAAAACTTTTTTTTTTTTTAATTAAATAGATCACATATTTAGTATGTAAATTAGGCGTAAAGTAGGCAGCATTCACTTAAGTAAAACTAAAACATTTAAAAAATTTTAAAAAGACTATCCCAAATATGTAAAATCGTATACGACTCTAATTTTAATAGAATCTTAGTAGATATAACACTCAGAGAAAAACTAATTTTTACAATATGCATTCCGGACATAATAATTTTCGAATTGGCATTAAATTTAAATTCCTATTACCAAGCTTACGAGACATTTAGACTTTTATATTTTTAACGGAAAGAGTGGGTTTGACAAGTGACGCTTTTACGATTAAAAATTTAATTTTTGTTGCCAAATTTTGTTTAATTACAGAATATTTAAACGTTTTCATGTCGATATCTTCTGGACTAATCTATACGAGGAGGGTTGTGTTTTATGCTTCGATATCGGGTAATCCCAGTGCTGCCATCTGCCAAATCACGTTTCTGTAGTAAAGTTTGACAGTTGAGAAGTTTGACGTACGTGTTGTTTACACAAACTAACTTTTATAACTTTCGACGACGATTAAATTATCGATAAACTTAATTCCAAGTTTATGATATCGTGATAGTAATTGTATGAGTTTTCTAAGACTTGAAACACTTCTAATGAAATTATCGCCCGTTTTCTAAAAAACTGGACCTGGCTCAACGGTACCATTGGTGCGTCGTAGAACTGTCAATTCTGAATGACATACAACGATTTGTCTTCCAGAATAGAAAAAAAAAATGCCAAAGACGATGTGAGCTCAAATACAACAGGGCTTTTTTAGCATTTTAACATAGGTTTAATGAGTTATTCGCCCTATAGTCCGTATAGTCAGGCCCTAAAATTCGCTTAGAGACGACAATGTCAAAAAGAAACATGAAATGGTGTTCGGAAAGAGAAGCGCGAGCTTGCAAATATCACAAAGATTAGTACTGAGTGCACAGGGCATAGTTTGGCCAATATTTTGCATATGAAAAATTTATACTGCCGCATCATCACTCCTGACCAAAAACTCGAAAGCAGAAAGAAGCGCTTTACAAGTGTCTCGGTTTTCTAAAACGGTGTAAGAGATACTTCACTCCATCTGATCTCGCTCAATGGTCTAAAGCCGGCACGAGTGCTCTGAAGTGACCAAGGTAGGATCAATGGGTCGGTAAGGTTACAGCGTCGATTTTTTGGGATTGTCATGGCATATTCTTTGAGGACTAACCCGAAAAAAGGAATAGGTGCAAAGCGAAAAAAAAAAATGTTTTTGAAAGACAATGCGCCCTAAGATTATCGCAAAAAGACCTTCCGGTAACTATGATTTTTTCAATTGTTTCGGATGTAGAGACTTCAAAAAACGTTAGGAATGTTTCGTACTTATACGGCCACATCGAAATTTAGAAACCACATAATTACCACGGAAATAGATGGTAAAGAGTCCCCATGTCAGTGATTTTTTTTTAATATTTTACAATTTTTTCTCAAAACGAGAGGAACTCTGCTGTCAAACAGAAACAAAATGACGCAGCATGTTCAAATTTGGACAGAAATCAATAGACAATTGACTCTTGACAGAAGCCATTAGAATTTCCTAATTAAAAGGCTGGTAACACTATGACACATTTTGAGGGTGATGGATAATCCGTTACATTTCTAGCAAAATCTCTATTTCGGGAAGTAAGTCCTATGTAAGGTATCCGAAAAAATGAACAGATTTTTTTAAATCTATAGGAATCATCCTTATTCAAGGAAAATTGTGCCAAATCAAATTAAAATTGTGACCCGCCTTTTGACCGCAAGCTTATATGGGAAGCCAGAATCTGATTCTGGGCCGATTTGTGCGCTAAATGGTGGGTGTCAGGCGAATGTTTATACCCTTCACCACCATAGGTGAAAAGGGTATATTGGGTTTGTGCTGATGTTTGTAACGCATAGAAATATTGGTCTGAGACCTACCTTTTAGTATACCAATCGACTTAGAATCACCCCCTGAGTTGCTTTAACGATGTCCGTTCGGCTGGCTGGCTGGTTATCCATGTAAGCTTGTTATCACTCTACAGGTCGTAACTTTAAAGATAATTTGATGAAATTTGGCACAGGTTCCGGCAATAGGGTTTTTGGTCCTTTACAGCCACAAATTTAGTTGTATATTAATAATATTCAGCACAAACATTGTTTTTCATAACCTTAATCAGTGTTCCTAATTTTGTAGAAATCGGACCAAATTCGACCATACCTCCCATACAAGACACATTCTCAAAAGACGTTTATATACACATAAAAGTACAAAAACGTTAATAACTCTAAAGATAAATGCATTTGATTGCTTAAACTTTGCACAGATAAATATTTTGTAAATATAAACCAATAGTCAAAATTTGGTAACAATCGGTCCACAATTGACCCTAGCTCCCATATCAGGCCCTTAGCCGGAAATGATATAAGTCTCCAAATTTTGAAAAAATAGCACATACGTACTATATGTATGTATATCTCTAAAACTTAAGGAAAACTTGTTTAATTGTTGGTCTATATTTGACCTTAGTAGTGAAGGGTATTATATAGTTGGGCTTGACCGACTATAGCTTTTCTTACTTGTCTAAGATTATAAATGGTATTCAAATTAGAACCTTATCATCCCCTTATTATTTCTTTCAACTTGCATTGTATTACATATTTCAAATAGATATTGGTCTCAGACCCTAAGAAATAGAAAAAAAAAGCCCGTAGTAATTAACTTTTGTGCATTTTATTCTTTCACTTCTCGTTTTATTAATTTACCAAAAACAAAATACATTTTCCACCCATTGTCTGTTCAAACGCGCGTCATATTTGTACAGAACAATAATCACGAATGTAGGCCCTTTAAATTCATAAAAAGCCTGACATTCTATACAAAATATGTACTTCCATGTATGATAACTGACTGCACTGTACTATACATATAGGCAACAAAAAGCAACAACAACAAAAAAACTATTAAGTAGATACGAAAAATAGAATTGAGATGCTGTTATCGTTCCGATACCGACAACCATAAAAGGTGATACCAGTAAGTAAATTTTTAATTAGATACACACACTTATCATTGACGTCAAAATGACTGAATAAATATATTATATAGTATATAATACCTGGTTCTTATATTGTATTTATATGTTATGTTGTACCTAATTGGTACTTTATTTTAAATTACTTTTTACTTTATTAAGTCATGTTTTATGTTAATGTTTAAATTAATTTTTTTCAAGACTTACCGCCTTAAACCAACGAACTTGTGGTTTAGGAAATCCTTCAAATATAATAGACAAACGTACACAGCCACCGATTAAAGCGGTACAATCATTAGGTCCCTCTAAAATAAAGGCCGGCTGCTGTGAACGTTCCTTATGTTTGGGATTCTTAGTTAAGTCTGTTTTAAAATCTGTGGAAATTTTTGGAGATTCAAGTAATTTAACTGTCGATGATGAGGCAGTTGTTGAACGTGGTATTACGGCCAGTGATGTATAAGATTTAAGTGATGAATGGGGTTTTCCGGGATGAGTTACAACCAATTGAACTTCACCACTGTGGGCCAAGGCAACATTGTTTATATGCAAAATGCGTAAACCATCTGTAGATGATGACTCCAACTGTAATAAATTTTGAAAACAAAATTATTATGTATTTAATTAAAAAAAAATAGAGACTCATCTGTAAAAAAACACAAAACTTCACTTAAATTATAATAAAAATATTATTTTACTTGTCTAAACAAATTTTACTGAAATATTGAAAAATAAACGGTTTTTAAGCAGCTGTATACAATTTAAACATACTCGCGTACATATTGTTCATTTTCGAAAAAAGTAGTATAACTCGAAAAATTTAATTTAACGTTTAATACAATTACACTGTGATCGATTTTGACAACTTTTTTACGGACAAAAGAGAGGTGTAGTGGGTAAATATAAATCGAGTATAACCGTGCTAACCGTTTTTTTAAGTTAGCCCAAGTTTTCGACATATAGGGTTATAAAGCAAGTAAGAAAGTGCTATAATCGGTCAAGCCCGAACATACGATACCCTTCACCACTAAGGTCAAAGGTGCCCTTTTTCCTATATAAAGACAAATATTTGCTAAATTTTGCCATCATACAAACATTTCCTCAAAACTTATATATTTAAGCTGTTTCCGTCATTTAAACTTATATGAGAGCTAGGGTCAAATGTGGACCGATTATCTCGAAATTTGGCAAATCGATTACAAAAATTTTACAAAAATTATGTATGCAAAAAATAAACTCAAAATTCTAATTATCTTCAGATTTATGAGCGTTTTAGAGATTTTTGTCTTATTTAGTGCGTTTTGACAGAAGATTTTGTATGGGAGCTATGGTCAAAAATGTGGACCGATTTCAACGAAATTTGATACAGTGTTTTTGGTTTACATAAACAGTATTTGTTTTAAATTTCATGAAAAAATATTGATACTTGTAGCCAAAATATTAATTCCGGAAAGTGGGACCTATGGAAGGTACCAAAAATAATGGACCGATTTTGACGAATTTCAATAGCCATCGTCCCAATATCAAAAAAAAAAAAGATCTGTGCCAAATTTCATCAAGTTATCTTTAGAATTGCAACCTGTACTTTGATTACATGATTTACATGGGCGTCCAGCCAGCCAGCCAGACGGATTGGCGAACTGACATCGCTAAATCGACTCAGAAAGTGATTCTGAGCCTATTGGTGAATGATTTTGACAACTTTTTTACGGACAAAAGAGAGACGTAGTGGGTAAATATAAATCGAGTATAACCGTGCTAACCGTTTTTTTAGGTTAGCCCAAGTTTTCGACATATAGGGTTATAAAGCAATTAAGAAAGTGCTATAATCGGTCAAGCCCGAACATACAATACCCTTCACCACTAAGGTCAAAGGTGCCGTTTTTCCTATATAAAGACAAATATTTGCTAAATTTTGCCATCATACAAACATTTCCTCAAAACTTATATATTTAAGCTGTTTCCGTCATTTAAACTTATATGAGAGCTAGGGTCAAATGTGGACCGAAATTTGGCAAATTGTTTACAGTTTTTACAAAAATTATGTATGCAAAAAATAAACTCAAAATTCTAATTATCTTCGGATTTATGAGCGTTTTAGAGATTTTTGTCTTATTTAGTGCGTTTTGACAGAAGATTTTGTATGGGAGCTATGGTCAAAATGTGGACCGATTTCAACGAAATTTGATACAGTGTTTTTGGTTTACATAAACAGTATTTGTTTTAAATTTCATGAAAAAATATTGATACTTGTAGCCAAAATATTAATTCGGGAAAGTGGGACCTATGGAAGGTACCATAAATAATGGACCGATTTTGACGAATTTCAATAGCCATCGTCCCAATATCAAAAAAAAAAAGATCTGTGCCAAATTTCATCAAGTTATCTTTAGAATTGCAACCTGCACTTTGATTACATGATTTACATGGGGGTCCAGACAGCCAGCCAGACGGATGGGCGAACTGACATCGCTAAATCGACTCAGAAAGTGATTCTGAGCCTATTGGTGTACTTTAAGATACATAAATCAGCACAAACTTATAATACCTGTTCCACATATGGTGGTGAAGGGTATCAAAATAGAGAAGGTTGCGCAATAAATATTCGCGTAACTCGAAAACTGTTTGAAGATTTGTATTATAATGGGTTATATCAGTATTTTAGCGAAAATGGTTTTAATTCTTTTTTTATGTTAGCTCTAGTTTTCGAGATAAAGCGTTATTAAAAAATTCGAGGAGGTTGTTCAATAAATATTCGCTTAAATCGAAAACTGTTTATTTTCTTGAAGTAAAAAAACCGAAATTCAGCAACACAATTATCTTTCAGGAACATTAATTATTTATTTAATCCTAGCAGTCGTTATTAAATAAATAAATTGTTTTCACAAAATTTTTCAAAAATATTTTTTTTCAAACAAAAAAATTTATTTCCAAAACGACTGTTCGGATTAAAAAAAATAATGAATGTTTTTGAAAGATAATTTTGTTGCCGAATTTCGAGTTTTTTACCTAGTTCTAGAAAATAAATAGTTTTCGAGTTACGCGAATATTTATTGAACAAACTATTTTAATTTTTTAATAACGCTTTATCTCGAAAACTAGAGCTAACCTAAAAAAACGGTTAGCACCATTAAATTCAGCATACTCGAATTATCTTTACTTACTAGATTTTTTCAACTAGCCAGTGTAAAAATTCATTTTCGCTAAAATACCGATATAACCCATTATTACGATAATTTTCAAAAACAAACTTTTGACGATATATTTCTATTTACGCAAAAATATTATTATAAATTTATCTAAAAACCGTTGCCGATAGGCTGAGATATCCAATATTCTTTAATATATAGTGATAATGGTAAAAACACTGCTGACTTTAATTCAATTTTTAATAACACAACATACCGAAATTACCTAAAATACCATTACCGCTAGCTGCGATAACCGATACAATTAACATACCATTACCACTGTTATTCAATCGTCCGTTACCGCGAAGTTGTGGTAACGAATACAACCTAACATACTTATAACTTTAAAAACTATTTTTAAATATTTTATTTTCAAAAAAAAAACCGTTACCGTTAAGCAATCACTACATATATAATCGAAAATACCGTTATCAATACGTTTCAAAATTTTGTTTAATTCGATTTTACTTTAAGAACAAAAAAACTACATATTTCTAAAGCTATTAGTAAGGTTGTGAGTTCGAAACTCCCTTTCAACTTAAATGAAACGAAATATACATTTTTCAACGAATTAAAATTTTAAATTGCAGTATAAGAACTTTCAAAACAAGCTCAAGTTATATTCCAGATGATAACACATTTTTTTGCAACACCCCTTTTCAAAAACCGCGTTTTTCGAGTTATGTCTTTTTCAAGTAAATTAAGAAAATATCTTCCATACGTACATAAACAAGTAAGTAAATAGGTTAAACGAAAAGAAATAAAAACAAAACACAAACAATTAATTGAATATAATATTTCACAATAATAATTGAATAAATAAGTTAAAATACAAATAATATTAACTAATATCTCATGTCTGAGTATATCGATTGATATTTTTGTTTTTTGTTGCTGCTCGACTCGATGTGAAAATTAGAACTGATGAACGATCGAAAATTTGGCGCACAACTAACTATTGAGAAAACTTAGAAAACGAATATAATATAAAAAAAGAAAATTCAATTTTATTATTTAATATTTATTAGATTACATTATGTACTCGATTAACGAGGTAATTGCAAGTTTAAGTCCTTTTTTAAAATGTTCGACAAACAATTTTAATAAAGTTTTTTATACAAAATTGTTTTATAGAACATTTTTTCGTTGTAAAATTTCGATAAGAAAAATATTTCATAGAAAATTTTTGTTAAAAAATTTGTATAGAAAATTTTTAATGCAAATTTTTATAAAAACTTTTCCATATAAAATTTTTGAAAGAAAATTTTTTAATAGTATTTTTTTTTTTATAAAATTTTAAATAGAAAATTTTTGATATAAATTTCTTTTTAATAGAAAATTTTCGATATAAATTTTTTTGAAAAAAAATTTTGATTTTTGAAGTTTTTAAACTTTTTGATTAATAGAAAATTTTCGATATTAGTTATTTTTCATAGAAAAATACATGACAAGTTTTTCAAATTTTCGTTATAATATTTTTGATTTTATAATTTTCAACAAAAAATTTATTTATAGAAAATTTTCGTTATAAATTTTTTTCGTAGAAATTTTTCAATACAATTTTTCATAGAAATTTTTTAAATAAAATTTTTTAATAAAAATTTCTAATAAAATTGTTTAAGAAAATTGTCTAATGAAATGTTTTTTTATAGAAAATTTTAGACATTTTTTATAAAAAATTTTCGGCATATAATTTTTTCATACAACATTTTTGATATTAAATTGTTTCATATAAAATTTAAAAAAAAATGTACATACAATTTTTTTATACAATATATCAATATAAAATGTATTTATTGAAAATTTTCGTAATTAAATTACATATCGTCGTTGAAAATCCAAAACTGCGTATCATCAAAAAAATCAAAATCGAGTTTTTGATTGATTATGATTCGTAAAGTTGTCTTGCATGTCTCTACCAATTTTTAGATTTTTACGACCAAAAATAACGGTTTTATATCAATAATTCAAAATTGCGTATCAACATGTGCACTATTTTCAAAATTCAAATATGCATATCATCAAACTTGGGGTGAGATATGAAAATAAAATATTTGAATTAAAAAAAATATATATTTGAATTTTTGCAGTTTTGGATTTTTGGATAAAAACGTTTTTTTTAACTAGCTGGCCCGGTCCGCTTTGCTGACCCTAAGCAAACATTAGATATACATAGATGTCATTGGTGGTGCAATATGAAAATTGAATTTTGCCACGCCTATCCGCCTGAAGACCGAAAATCAAAAATCAGACTTCACATTGTCACCCGCCTTGATATTCTGAAGATTTCCTTAAAATTACATCAAAATCGTCCAGCCGTTTTGGAGTCCATACGTTACATGCTTACACATATTTTGTTTTATAGATATAGATTGATTATTCGACATCAAATTTTTGCAAAATAAAAGTACTTGTTCAACAGTAAAAAAGAAGCTTTGTATTTATATTCGTTTAAGCCCGACCACTGCGATCTGTACTTTGATTACAAGCTTTGCATGAGGGTCTAGCCAGTCTATACGTTACATACCACCTATGGTGGTAAAGGGTATACAAACAATAATAAAAAGGCTGTAGTCAGTCCAGCTTGAGGCCCTATAATCCACTGGGAGTCAAGGATAACAGAATAAGAAGTCAGTCAAGCCCGACTATTTGATAGCCTTTACTTTTAAGTGTTAAAATAAACCAACAACTTTTTCTTATGTCTTAGATAATTTTTTCAAAATTTCAAGATATAAGTATATTTTAGAGCAAAAAATGTTCCGGAAAGGCAGCTGTAATAATTATGATTTTTTTTCAAAAAGTATACATTCTTACTTCGATCTTGTGAGCATATTCTTCAATTTCGCAGACCAAGCTTTAAAAGATTATCCTCTACTTGGTCTCTCCGTGGAAGTTTCCGACGTAGTCTTCTAACATTAGGGGAAAGTTTTTATTATAGTTTTAGTTTTTTTTATAGTAATTGTTTTTTTTTCAGGAGCCCGAGGTCCTAACCCATATTTATATCATTTTTATGGGAGAACTCGCGGTATATGTTAGCTCACTACATTAACGGGTGTATACGTAGTTCCCCGGGTAATACCACGAGAAGGTCAGTGTCCACACTTGAGATGATGGTCTGTTCTTACCAAGTTAAGACCAGTCAGAACCGTTGCTAAGTATCCAATATCCCCTACATATTTTCTTAACAGAAAAATCTTGCCGTTCTATTCACCATTTTGACGAAAGTAAAGTTGTTGCTCTCAAAATCTCCAAGACATTCGATAAAGTGAGATATGGCGCACCTACATATATCTAAACTTATTTCCAGTTTCGGTAATGACTTCCCTCTGTTTATATCGAGCTATGCGAAAGATCACACTATAAGAGTTTTATAGATGGAATATTATCAAACGAGTTCAAGATTAATTCGCGGGTACTATATTTCTAAATGACCTTTAATGTTAAACTTCTAATCCTACATATATACTCTTGTGCAGATGACAGCGACATTTGGCGTTCTCACCCTTTCACTTGTAGGCCAAATATGTACGATATTAGTAATATGGAGCAAAACATGAATAATAGCCCATTATTTGTGAATGAGGTCGAGCTAATATGGTCGTGCTGATGTATGTAACGCATAGAAATAGACCCAGCTTTAAGTATACCAATGGACTAAAAATCACTTCCTGGCTCGATTTTACGATGTCAGTCCGTCCGATCGCAATTCTAAAGATAATTTGATGACATTTGGCACAGACATTGCTATTAAATGCTCGGACTAAAAAATAATTAGTATTCCTGAAAGATAATTTTGTTAACACATTTCGATAACAAAAACTCGAAAAAACAGTTTTCGAGTTACGCAAATATTCAATAACTTAAATATTAATAAATACTTATATCTTTAAAGGTAATTTTAATTTTTATATATTTTATAATAAAATTAAATGAACCGTTAAAATTTATTATCCAAGACGAATATCAAACCACACCTTTCGTGAAGCAATAATATCTTAAAGCTATTTATTTCCTAGAAAATTTTGAAATTTTACATAGTGTACACCAATAAAATTGAGCTTATGGAGAAAAACCCCGATCAGGCGGTCGTCAAATTCGTAACCTACGACGAATTCTTAGAATGTTAGTCCAAGAAACTGTGTTTCTAAAATAAAAATAGAGCTTTTTATTATTCTAATTTTATACGTCTCCAAAGTTTGTTTATGTGTAAAATGAGCAATTTTCACGATTGAATAATTTTAGAGTTCGTTATAGGATTTAAACAGAATTGCGATCACTTTCACAATACCATTTTTTTTACCCTAGAATACCCTGAAAAATTATGTTTTCAGTTCCATTATTTCTTAATTATAAATAGGAAAATAGGTTATCTATTTCTAGTAAAAAAATTATTATCGGATAACAATGACATAGGAATCTAGAATATGTCCTACAATTATAAGGGAATTTGGTACATTTACATTTTTCTTGATAGCACGAATCGAACCATAAAGAATTGTACACCGTTAAATCAGGCTTAAGTATGTGAAATTTTCATTTCTCTTCTTATTCTTGTCTTATTCATAACAAATTTAACACTTGTTCTCATGTTGGACGATAGAGAGAATTTAATTTTCATTATCACTTAATTTTATTAGTCAAAATATTCAAGACATGCAATTTAAAACAGGGAGAATTATTCTATATAGAATAAATTTGTATACATATATTATATTTTCCACAACAGCAGCAACAAACAAAAAAAAAACGCACAACAATTAATATTTGACAGGGTCGGTTTGTCGTAAGTCAAATTTAGAAAAAAAACATTTTTCTAAATATTCCTCTAAAAAGTTTATCTTAATCGTGTGTTATAAATTTAAAAACGTATTCTAAAAAATTAGAATATATAGAACAAAATTTTTATATGATTTATGATTTAAATTTCAAACTCGATAGTTTTTCTTACTTTAACCATTTTGGATGATAATAAAAAAATTCGAGGCAAACAAATAAATTAATTTCACTATCAATCAAAATAAAAATTTTCTAAAGCCTTTTTTTTCTTTGAATAATTGTTGATGCATATCACAGTTTTAAACAATAATAATAACTAAAAGTCTGACTTAATGGGTTTAATTTCACAAACTGACTGACTGACGCTGTTTAGTTGAACCTAATGTTTGGTTACGATTTTCTTGTAGATCAAAGATCGAGACTTTGAAAGTAATGCGTGCGTTTGTACAATGAGCGAATGAAATCGCTATTGATCTTGGCAACCACCACATTTTACTAATTTAAATAAATATTTTTTATACATATAAGTACATACATATGTATGGATAAATAAATAAATATGTATGTTTGAAGAAATGTTGCTGGTTTATAGTATTGGTTAATTTAAAATTTTTGAAATGTATACAAGTACGTCTTTTTATTATTTCGAATGAATGGAAATATGCCTCCCTGGATTATATTTGGGGGTTTCTGATACTTATGTATATGAAGTGTATCGTCATATTAATACTTAATGAATAAGTACATACCAAGTCTCATCTTATGATACCCTACAAGCATTGAGAATTTTGAAAGTTGGCTCAACTTTTAAGATAATTTTAGATACAATCAATTTTATGACAAAAACAAGTTAGAAAGTGCTATAGTCGGTCAAGACCGATCATAAATACGATACCCTTCACCACTAAGGTCAAAGGTGTTCTTTTTCCTAAATTAAGAAAAATATTTGCTAAATTTTGCCATCATACTAACATTTTCTCAAAACTTATATAAAGGGTGGTTAAATTGTAAGGGCCGATGTTGAATGTGAACCACACCTAAACGCCAAGTTTTTTTCCGAATTTTATTTGACATTTCTCTATTTCAGACTTACTCAATTTGAACCATGGAGAGATACACAATCCAACAACGTGTTAAAGTTATCCAGACTTATTATGAAAATGGGCGTTCAAATCAAAATGCATATCGTGCACTTCGTGATTTTTTTGGTCAATTTGATCGTCCAAATGTGCGTACAATCGCAAAAATCGTGGAAAAATTCGAGTAAACCGGGTCTGTAGAAGATGTGAGAACACCAGTGCATGCTCGTACAGCTCGTACTTCAGAAAATATTGCTGCTGTTCGCGATAGTGTAGCTGAGGCCGGTCAGGCAGTTACTGTGAATGGTGTTCGCTATCGTGAGATGATAACGAACTTTTTATGGCCCAAATTGGAAGATATGGATGTGGACGATATGTGGTTTCAGCAGGACGGTGCCACTTGCCACACAGCTAACGAAACAATGGCTCTTTTGCGCAACAAATTCAATGGCCGTGTTATCTCACGTAATGGCGATGTCAATTCGTCATGTGATTTGACACCGTTGGACTTTTTTCTTTTCTTTTGAAAGGAAAGGTGTACGTCAATATTCCAGCAACAATTCAAGAGCTAAAGGATGAGATAATTCATCACATTAACGGCATAGAACCTCCATTATGCCTCAGGGTCATCGTAAATTTGGACCATCGGGTGGAGGTGTGTTACTGTGGTCGCGGCGCCCATTTGGTCGATATTTTGTTTCATACATAATTGAGTAATACCAATACATCATAATAAAATAAAATTACAATCATTTCCTAAATAGTTTGTGTTTTATTCAAAATCAACATCGGCCCTTGAAATTTAACCACCCGATATTTAAGCTGTTTCCGTCATTTGAACTTATATGAGAGCTAGAGTCAAATGTGGACCGATTATCTCGAAATTTCGCAAATTGATTACAGTTTTCACAAATATTATGTATGCAAAAAATAAACACAAAATTCTCATTATCTTGAGATTTATGAGCGTTTTAGAGTTTTTTTCGTCTCATTTAGTGCTTATAAGCAATAATTATTGACAGAAAAGTTTGTATGGCAGCTATGGTCAAATGTGGACCGATTTCAACGAAATTTGGTACAGTGATTTTGGTTTACATAAGAAGTATTTGTTTTAAATTTCATGAAAAAATTTTGATATTTGTGGCCAAAATATAAATTCCGGAAAGTGAGACCTATGGGAGGTACCATAAATAATGGATGAATTTTGACGAATTTAAATAGCCATGGTCCTACTATCAAAAAAAAACGATCTGTGTCAAATTTTATTAAATTATCTTTAGAATTGCAACATGTACGGGCGGACGGACTGACATCTCTAAATCGACTCAGAATGTGATTCTAAACCTATTGGTATACTAAAAGATGGGTCTACGACAAATATTTCTATACATACATCTGGACAAACTTATGATACCCTTTCCACCTATGGTGGTGAAGGGTATAAATATTAGCGAGAATCCAAGAACATTTTTTTTTTAAATGGATACTCCTGTATTAAAAATCGATGATCTCCATCCTAAGGTGTTCAAAAAAATTTGTCTTTCTAGGTCAATGTTTAGAGGTGGCGCACAGGGCATTTATTTCTAGGACCCATTTGTAAGACTGCAATAACTACAGGGATATAACACTTCTTCCAATTCCGAGCAGTTTCCGCTACACTCCGCATAAAACAAATTTGAGTTCAGAGAGAATCGATCTTGTGTTACTTTATTTATTTTTACTTAATTTTTCAAACATCCCCTTTTTATGTATATCTACAATCAAACAGATGGCTTAGATAGCTATCAATCAATGTTAAGTCCAGACTTTATATACGGAGGATTTATTAGGAACCCCTTACAATATACATAGACTTTCGTATTACTTTCAATGTGTTTGGCCTAACTTTTAAGCAAAACGAAAAGTACTTAAAAGCTTATAATCAGGCGCAGGCAGGTCATACCACCAGAAGCCGAAAAATTTTTGTAATTTTCGTAAAAACCGCGATAATTAATGAAACTCATGAAAATGAGTATTGAAGTCATTCAGTTGGAATTTGGATGTTAACAGAGTCGGTTGGTGCGCTTTGTTAAATAAAATACAAAAACAAAATAAGCAAAAAACAAAATCAAAATCCGATTTATAGCAACAAAATACATGGTTCGATAGAACAAAGAAATATAATCTCGAATATTGTTGCCAGGACGCTTTTAATTTTCTAACACTGTTTAAATAAACATTTTTGATAAAAATATTTTTCTATAGAAAAATTTTCGATAAAAATATTTTTGATAACAAAATTTTTTCTGGTAGAAAAATTTTATATAGACAATTTTTTTTATAAAAAAAATAAAAAAAAAACTCTTTATAGAAAAATTGTTGTTCAAATTTTTTAGATAAAATTTTTTATAGAAAAATTTTTGATAAAATTTTTTATAGAAAAATTTTTGATAAAATTTTTTATAGAAAAATTTTTGATAAAATTTTTTATAAAAAAATTTTTGATAAAATTTTTTATAGAAAAATTTTTGATAAAATTTTTTATAGAAAAATTTTTGATAAAATTTTTTATAGAAAAATTTTTGATAAAATTTTTTATAGAAAAATTTTTGATAAAATTTTTTATAGAAAAATTTTTGATAAAAACTTTTATAGAAAAATTTTTTATAGAAAATTTTTTGCTAAAAAAATTTTCTGTAGAAAAATCTTTGATAAACAAATTTTCTATAGAAAATTTTTTGATAAAATTTTTTATAAAAGAATTTTTGATAAAAATATTTTCTATAGAAAAATTTTTGATAAAAAAATTTTCTATAGAAAAATTTTTTATAGAAAAATTTTTGATAAAAAAAAAAATTTTCTATAGAAAAATTTTTGATAAAAAAATTTTCTTTTGAAAATTTTTGATAAAAAATTTTTCTATAGAAAATTTTTTGAAAAATTTGATAAAATTTTTAATAGAAAAATTTTTAATAAAAAAATTTTCTATAAAAAAAATTTTTGATAAAATTTTTTACAGAAAAATTTTTGATAAAATTTTTTAGACAAAATTTTTTATAGAAAAATTTTTGATAATATTTTTTATAGAACAATTTTTGATAAAAATATTTTTCTATTGAAAAATTTTCGATAAAATTTTTTATAGAAAAATTTTTGATAATAACATTTTCTATAGAAAAATTTTTTATAAAAATTTGTACAGAAAGATTTTTTATAGAAAATTTTTTGATAAAAAAAATTTCTATAGAAAAATTTTTGATAAAAAAATTTTCTATAGAAAAATTTTTGATAAAAAAATTTTCTATAGAATTTCTGATAAAAATTTTTTTCTATAGAAAAATTTTTGATAAAATTTCTTTTTTGATAGAAACATTTTATATAGAAATATTTTTAATAAAATTTTAATAGAGAAAGTTTTGATAAAAAAATTTTCTATAGAAAAATTTTTGATAAAAATATTTTTTATATGTAGAAAAATTTTTGATAAAAAAATTTTCTATAGAAAAATTTTTGATAAAATTGTATATCAAAAAATTTTTCATTAAATTTTTGATAAAATTTTTGATAGAAAAATTTTTTATAGAAAAATTTTTGATAGAAAAATTTTTGATAAAAAAATTTTCCATAGAAAAGTTTTTGATAAAATTTTATATAGAAAAATGTTTCATAAAATTTTTGATAGAAACAATTTTACATAGAAAAATTTTTGATAAAAAAATGTTTAATAGAAAAATTTTTGATAAAATTTTCTATAGAAAAATTTTTGATAAAAAAATGTTCTACAGAAAAATTTTTGATAAAAAAATTTTCTATTGAAAAATTTTTGATAAAAAAATTTTCTATAGAAAAATTTTTGATAAAAAAATGTTCTACAGAAAAATTTTTGATAAAAAAATTTTCTATTGAAAAATTTTTGGTAAAAAAATTTTCTATAGAAAAATTTTTCATAAAAAAATTTTCTATAGAAAAATTTTTGATAAAAAAATTTTCTATAGAAAAATTTTTGATAAAAAAATGTTCTACAGAAAAATTTTTGATAAAAAAATTTTCTATTGAAAAATTTTTGATAAAAAAATTTTCTATAGAAAAATTTTTGATAAAAAAAATTTTCTATAGAAAAATTTTTAATAAAAAAATTTTCTATAGAAAAATTTTTGATAAAAAAATTTTCTATGGACAAATTTTTAATAAAAAAAATATTCTATAGAAAAATTTTTGAAAAAGAAATTTTCTATAGAAAAATTTTTGATAAAAAATTTTTCTATAAAAAAATTTTTGATAAAAAATTTTTCTATAGAAAAATTTTTGATAAAAAATTTTTCAATAGAAAAATTTTTGATAAAAAAATTTTCTACAGAAAAATTTTTGATAAAAAAATTTTCTATAGAAAAATTTTTGATAAAAAAGTTTTCTATAGAAAAATTTTTGATAAAAAAATTTTCTATAGAAAAATTTTTGATAAAAAAATTTTCTATAGAAAAATTTTTGATAAAAAAAATTTCTATAGAAAAATTTTTGATAAAAAAATTTTCTATAGAAAAATTTTTGATAAAAAAATTTTCTATAGAAAAATTTTTGATAAAAAAATTTTCTATAGAAAAATTTTTGATAAAAAAATTTTCTATAGAAAAATTTTTGATAAAAAAATTTTCTATAGAAAAATTTTTGATAAAAAAATTTTCTATGGACAAATTTTTGATAAAAAAAATATTCTATAGAAAAATTTTTGAAAAAGAAATTTTCTATAGAAAAATTTTTGATAAAAAATTTTTCTATAAAAAAATTTTTGATAAAAAATTTTTCTATAGAAAAATTTTTGATAAAAAATTTTTCAATAGAAAAATTTTTGATAAAAAAATTTTCTATAGAAAAATTTTTGATAAAAAAGTTTTCTATAGAAAAATTTTTGATAAAAAAATTTTCTATAGAAAAATTTTTGATAAAAAAAATTTCTATAGAAAAATTTTTGATAAAAAAATTTTCTATAGAAAAATTTTTGATAAAAAAATTTTCTATAGAAAAATTTTTGATAAAAAAATTTTCTATAGAAAAATTTTTGATAAAAAAATTTTCTATAGAAAAATTTTTGATAAAAAAATTTTCTATAGAAAATTTAACACTCTTATTTGTTTTTATACCAATAAATTTTTTATTTTTAATTTTTATAACGAACATAACTTGTAAACACCACCACAACTAAACTTAATAAACGCGTGTAGGGTATACCAAAATATGTCAATAAATGCTTTGTTGTTTATGCTAATTACGTGATATTTTTGTGTAAATCATGATTCACAAGAGATCGAGTGTATCTTTAAGATTTTGTTTGGAAAGAGAAAAATTACAATATGAATTATTTATTTATTTACACACTCCTTCTTTAGGTTATTGAGAATTTTGTAAGAGAATTTATTTAAACAAGAAATATTGTATTTACATATTTATTTCGTGTAGAATTTATTGCATATTCAAGTGTGAAACTAAAACGTTTAGAAATAATTTATCTTTGACAAAAAAAAGATAAAAAATGATGATGACAGGAATTTGTTTGAATTTGACAACGAACAGTGGGATAAAATCTTTTTTTAAATAAATTTTCATTAAAAATTTTAAGTGGATAATTTTTCAATAAAAATATTACTATATATTTTAATTTTCAAATAAAAAGAAATTTTCGTTACTAGATCATTAGCATAAAATTAGGTTAATCGGGGTACGGTTCAAAATTTTTTATAAACTTTTTACATTATTGAAATAATATTTTAAATTTGTATACCACAAACAAGTTAATTTGAATTACATACTAATAATAATAAAATGCTTGTGTATTGCATTCGATTTCGATTTGTAAAAGACAACAACAAATTATCGTAAAATATTAAAAATATAATCAAAAGTAAAATCTTAAAATAAACTTACCGTAAATTCACATGAATCACCATCATCGTCAACAGTTTCGATAACCCTACGACCGCACACATACCAAGACACCTGAGCATCTGCGGGAAAAACGCGGCCACAAAAACTCGTCTTAACGCCACAATCGGCGACAACAGGCAAGGGAGATTTCATTATGGCCAAACCGATGTCATCGATGAGTTCGGAATTACGCCTAATATTTAAATTAGTAAAAGTAGAGCATTCACAGCCATCAATTGTGGTCACGGTGCAGGTAAAGCAGCCAGAATCCAAATCGAATGCATCGTGAATGCGTAAACAGAGAAAACCGTTGCCATGATCAATGTAACTGAAAAGTTAAACAAATAAAAGGTAGAAAATTCAATTTATTTATGTATAAATGTGGGTGCATAATTTCAAATATCACTTTATATTTTTGTAATATTGTTTGAATTAATGAATATTAAAATTTGTTTAAAGATAATTTTTATAGCCCACCATCAAAAACAAATGAAATTGTCATTCCGTTTGTAATTCTCGTAAAATTGACTCAGAACCCAGAAAGGATTTACATCCTAGATTCATAGGAAATTCTAAGACAATTGAGCGATGATTGTCTGTACGATTTTTTTTCTTTTGGTATATAATTTTTATAGCAAAATTTTTATTTTTATAGCAAAATTTTTATTAAAAAATTTTGTATAGAAAAATTATTGAAATCGAAAATTTTTCCATAAACATTTTATATCGAAATTTGTCTATAAAAATTTTATATCAAAAAATTTTATAGACAAATTTCGATATAAAATTTGTATGGAAAAATTTTCGATTTCAAATCTTTAAAGGACATTTCAAAAAACCAAAAAAAATGTAAAAAAAAAACGTCGATACAAAATTTTTATAGAAAATTTTTCGATATAAAATTTTTTGGAAAATTTTTCAGTATTAAACCCTTAGTTTTTCTACAAGAAAATTTTATGGAAAACTGTCGATACAAAAATTTTAATGGAAAATTTTTCGGTATAAAATTTTTATAGAACAATTTTCTATATAAAATTTTTAAAAGAAAAATTTTCGATATAAAATTTTTTTAGAAAAGTTTTCGATACAAAATTTATTTTAGAAAAAAATTTCGACAAAAAATTTTTAATAGAAAAATTTCGACATAAAATTTTTAATAGAAAAATTTCGACATAAAATTTTTAATAGAAAAATTTCGACATAAAATTCTGAATAGAAAAATTTTCTATATAAAATTTTTATAGAAAAATCTTTGAGATAAAATTTATATAGAAGAATTTCCGATATACAATTTTTATTGGAAAATTTGTACATATAAAAATTTCATAAAAAAATTTTTTATTAAAAATTGTTATGGCAAAATTTTCGATATAAAATTTTTGTACAAAAATTTTCGATACAAAATTTTTATAGAAAAATTTGGATATCAAATTTTTATAGAATAATTTTTGATATGAAATTTTTATAAAAAAATTTCGAAAAAAAATTTTAATAAAAAAATTTTTGATACAAAATTTTTATAGAAAAATTTTTGATATAAACTTTTGATGAAAAATTTTTAATATAAAATTTTTATAGAAAAATTTTCTATAGATAAATTTTTTATATACAATTTTTATAGAAAAATAAATGTTTGCAGAAAAGTTTTTAAGAAAAAAACATAAAATTTTTGTAGAAAAAATTTTAGATATAAAATTTTTATAAAAAAAAATTTCGGTATTAAATTTTTAAAGAAATATTTTTTATATAAATATAATATATGGAAAAATTTTCTACATAAAATTTTTATAGAAAAATTTTCGATATAAAATTTTACTAAAAAAATTTTCGATATAAAATTTTTAAAGAAAAATTTTCGATATAAAATTTTTAAAGAAAAATTTTCGATATAAAATTCTTCAAAATAAAATTAAAATAGAAAAATTTCAATATAAAATTTTTACAGACAAATTTTGATTTAAAATTTTCAAAGAAAAAATTTTGAAACAAAATTTAAAAAAAAAAATTTTTCGATATAAAATTTTTAATAGAAAAATTTTCTACATAAAATTTCTATAGAAAATCTTTTTGATATAAAATTTAAATTAAAAAAATTGTTGACATAAAATTTTTCAATTTTTATAGAAAAAATACCAAAATAAAATTTTTATAAAAAATTTTTCAAAATAAAATTTTTATAGAAAAAATTTCAAAATAAAATTTTTATAGAAAAATTTTTAAAATAAAACTTTTATAGAAAAATTTTCGATACCAAATTTTAATAAAAATAATTTTCTGTACAAAATTTTTATAGAAAAATTTTCGTTATAAAATTTTTTTAGAAAAATTTTCGTTATAAAATTTTTCTATATTAAGTTTTTATAGAAAAATTTTCGATACCAAATGTTAATAAAAAAAATTTTAGATATTAAATTTTTATAGAAAAATTTTCAAAAATTAAATTAAAATGAAATTTGAATAGAAAAGTTTTCGATACCAAATTTTAATAAAAAAAAATTCGATATAAAATTTTTATAGAAATATTTTCGATATAAAATTTTTTTAGAAAAATTTTCGTTATAAAATTTTTATAGAAAATTTTTCGATATAAAATTGTAATAGAAAATTTTTCCATGTAAAATTTTTATATAAAAAAATTTCGATATAAAATTTTTATAGAAAAGTTATCAATGTAAAATTTTAATAGAATAATTTTTGATATAAAATTTTTATAGAAAAAATTTTCGATATCAAATTTTTATTATAAAATTTTTTATATATAAAACTTTTATGGAAAAATTTTCGACATCAACATTTTTGATATAAAATTTTTTATATAAACTTTTTATTGAAAAATTTTCTATATTAAATTTTTATAGAAAAATATAAAATCGAAAATTTTTCTAAAAAAAATTTATATCGAAAATTTTTCTAGAAAAATTTTATATCGAAATTTTTTTTTATTAAAAATTTTTATAAAAAAATTTTCGGTATAAAATTTTTATAAAAAAATTTTTGTAGAAAAATTTTAAATCAAAAATTTTTATAGAAAAATTTTCGATATAAAATTTTCATAAAAAAATTTTGATATAAAATTTTTATAGAAAAATTTTCGATAAAAAATTTTTATAGAAAAATTTTCGACTAAAAATTTGTATAGAAAAATTTTCGATAAAAAATGTGTATAGAAAAATTTTTGATATAAAATTTTAAAAAGACAAATTTTCTATATAAAATAGCTATAGAACAATTTTTAAAAACAAGTTTTGATATAAAATTTTTAAGGAAAAATATAAATTTTTATAAAAAAGTTCTTGATATAAAATTGTTAATAGAAAAATTTTCGATATAATTTTTTTTTTAATTTTCTATATAGATTTTCGATATAAAATTTTCATAAACAAATTTTGATATAAAATTTTTATAGAAAAATTTTCGATAAAAAATTTTTATAGAAAAATTTTCGACTAAAAATTTGTATAGAAAAATTTTCGATAAAAAATGTGTATAGAAAAATTTTTGATATAAAATTTTAAAAAGAAAAATTTTCTATATAAAATAGCTATAGAACAATTTTTAAAAACAAGTTTTGATATAAAATTTTTAAGGAAAAATATAAATTTTTATAAAAAAGTTCTTGATATAAAATTGTTAATAGAAAAATTTTCGATATAAATTTTTTTTTAATTTTCTATATAGATTTTGTTAAAAAATAATTCTAATTTTTGATAAAAAAAAATTTATAGAAAAATTTATGATATAAAATTTTTAATAGAAAAATTTTTCTTGTAAAATTTTTATAGGAAAATTTCGATATAAAAATTTTTATAGAAAAATTTACGATAGAACATTTTTATAGAAAAATTTCAGTAAAAAATGTTTGTAGAAAAATTTCGTGATAAAATTTTTTACAGAAAATTTTTGATATCAAACTTTTATGGAAAAAATTATCAATATACGATTTTTAAGGAAAAATTTTCGATATAAAATTTTTTTAGAAAATTTTTCGATATAAAATTTTTTTAGAAAAATTTTCAATATAAAATTTTATATATATAAAATTTTTAAAGAAAAATTCTTGATAAAAAATTTTTATACAAAAATTAAAAAATATAAATTAAAAAAAAATTGACGTAAGGCTTGAATTAATTACTTACTTGAATTCATCTGATTCTTTTATGAGTTCTCCATTTCGACTCCATATATAAGTGTAGGGCATATTGGTCTTGAATTCAAAACACAAGTCTATAGTTTCACCTTCCCAGTGTTCAATTTCATTTGGCAGGTTTTGTACAGTTTCGCATATAGTCTTGGGTTGATTTTCAAACTCTTCTGCAGTTAAAAATCTTACCACAGTCGAAGTGACAATAGGTTCATGTTCATGACCCTCTATTATGCAGGTATAAATACCCTCATCTTCTTTGGTAACATTGTCAACAAATAAAAATACCTCCTCTTGCAGTAAGTCCATATGGACTCGTTCGTCATCCTGCAATTCCACACCATTATGATAGAATTTACACGAGGGCACTGAGGACCCTCTAAAACCTGAGGCTAAGGCCATACGACCACCTATGGCTGTTGAAGGACCCATTATACGTCTATGTATAAAGGCATTACGTTTCGAGGAAGATGCACGTACACTTCTGCCAGAGGGTGATTTTGAATAACGTGAACTACTAATAACATCAAGTCGAGCCGTGGCTTCTATACGACCATAATCATTTTCTAGGGTAATACGATAAAGACCGGCATCATCAAAGGTTACCTCTTCGATTTCCAAATAACGCAAATCATTAACTTCTTTAATGGCTATACGGGTGGTAGGTGTTACTATGATGCCATCTTTGTCCCAGGTTGCCCAGGGTGTGGGATGACCGGCTATGGCACATTGGAAACGTACACTGTCACCTTCCTCAACAACACGACTATTTGGAATGGCTAAAAATTTGGGTGCCGAAATAGCTTGACGTCCATCGACCAAACTACGACTACTGCTAGAGCGTGGTTCGCTAATATCAATAACGGAATTACGATAAGATAAACGGCGTGTGGGTGAGAAACTTCTAATGGGTGTAGAGCGTGGTGTTGAGATGGGTGTTGAGGTAGCCGATAAGAAACCGGTGGGTCGACTTAATTGTTTGTTTAACATATTCTCCTTTTCTTCGGGTACATCCACAATTATACAGGCTGACGATAAGGTGCGTCCTATATTGTTTTTAGCTATGCAAATGTATTCACCCTCATCTTCGGGATAAATACGTGGTATACTGAGTGTGGCCTTGATGCCATCATAAGTCATCTCAAAATCTTTACCGCTCGGTAATACACGGCCATCTTTTTCCCAAATGATAACAGGTTCTGGTAAACCTTCAACATGGGCCTCTAAGGTAATGGCATCGCCATCACAACAGCGTAGGTTGCGTAAGTGGCGAATAAAGCGGGGCAAAGTTTCGACATTTCTGAAAATAATAAAATATTCAAAAATATTGTAATTAAAAAGTAAATTCAATTACACATACCCATGTCTTATAGACCCTTTCTCCATTGAATTTTGTTTAAGAATATCTGAAATGAAACAATTTATAAAACCGTTAATTTTTAAAGCGTAATTTAGAATGGTAATACTATGCTAAAACAAAATATATGCATCTGGCAGTACTACATTAAAAATAGTTGCCAACTACTTGATTGATAAAGTGAAGACACACACCATATCTCTATATGTTAACTTGGCAGCACTTTAAGTACCTTGTTATACAACCAAAAAATCATACCATATTTTACAACTAAGGTTCTATTTTTGTCATCTCTAATAGTAAAAAGGCTTTTTTTATTTGCTCAAGAAAGGAAAATATTCCCTTTTACTTTTGCCTATATTAATTATGATTATAATGCAAATGGATTTGGAACCTGGGTTCCGGAAAGCAGATGTTAATAGCATACCCACAATACGCAGTGAAACTATATTTGCTTTCATAGCAAGAGTGTCTACAGCAACATCGCCGCTTCAGCATTCAAGGTAAATATACAACAAAAATCCAATTTGTATTTTATACGAACTATTTTATATTTGTTATAGTCAGACTAAAGATACAGATTTAAGAGTAGACTATGTTCAGGTACGCAGAGTAGCAGAAATTACCGATATAAAGGCTTTGGTTTTCTCTGCCTCAGCAGCATTGGCTTCCTCTGCAGATACACACACACGCGTAAGCCTGAAGGTGGACACAAAAAACGAAGAGATTCTAGAGGCCATTTGCTACCAGTGCTCCGAAAAAGGTAATGTTAATAGATGCTCAAAGCAAAATAGACGCATATTTATGTTTGCAAATTTTTGGTTTGATTTTAGAATCATGTTGCCACATATTGACCTTTATATTCTGGCTTCATCGCACTCACAACACCGAATCTCCTGTGATACACGACTTTTGGGGTCATGAAACAGAAGCTCTGATGGAAGAAGGTAGAACAGAGCCTATAAAAATACGTGACTTTTTCGCCTGTGATGAACTGAGAATAGAAGGTGATCTTGAGGCTGCAGCCATGACAGATCTAGAAGGTGCCGCTTTCTTAGAACATGTGCTAGATGAAATGGAAACTACTGGACAGAGGGATACAGCTTTTTATCGTCACTGTCGTGGTGTTTTAGATGAATTTGAACCCCTGTATATACACCACACTTTATTGGATGCCTCGAATATAGGAGTAAAAGATCCCATGACATTCATCCAATACATGGAAGATCTGGCAAAACAGGGCTTATTCGATAGACTGGCGGAAATTTCAAAATCAAATTATAAAAGTCCCATGTGGCTGGAGGCACAATATATGCGCTTGCGCTGCTCCCTAATACATCGGATTGCCTCACGAAAAGATTCTCTAGAAGATGATCAAATAATCGAGTCTTTATTTTGTAAAGATCGCGATGTGAATGTTGAGGAAAAGCAACAACTGAAACAGCATAAACGTTTTATACTCAAACAAACCGAGAAATTGGAAAATAAAACTTATCATGAATGTGGTCTTTTGCTAAGCGAAAGTTATCCCTATATATGTGCGGCACCCGATGGTATAACCGACGATCATATTGTCGAGATAAAAGCACCCAAAACAGATGAGGAATTTGAAAAATATTTGGAGGGTAGAGAAACTATAGCGCCCAAATATATGGCCCAGATACAAATACAAATGTATATGGCAAATGTTACGAAAGCTTTATATTGCGTCCTAAGTCCCACCTTCGATACGAATGGTGCATTGCATTATGTGTGGGTTCAGGCGGATATGGAATTTGTGGCTAGTCTTTTGGGTGCTGCTGAAGATTTTTGGAAAGAAATTGTTTTCCCGCGTTTGGCTAAAATCTATTTCGGTAATTTATAATTGAAATTTTTACTTAATTTTATGCAAATAAACAAAAAAACTACATCCCCATTTGGCTGACTGGTTGTTTTGAGAAGCGAAATGTAGATATGACGGATATTTTTAACTAAACCTTTTTGAGAAGAAATGTTGATGAAAAAAAAGTTTCCGTTCCAAAATTGGTAAGATAAAACCATTTCGATCGGAATTTAACTACAAAATAGTTTTAATTTCGAAAGGTATTTGTGACATATCTGGGGGGCTATCACGTAACTCGATTCGAAAGAATTTTTTTCCAAAAAACAATGATGGAAAACGATCGTTTTCAAATCGATCAATTTCAAATATATTTTTAAGATAATAATGTTCGGTTATTTCCCTAAAAAATTCAAACCAAATGAAAGATAATATCAGTCTAAAGTATTAAAGCTCATCTTAATTTTTTTGGGGGAAAATAACCGAAAATTATCTCTAAAATATATCTAAAATCGATCGTTTTGAAAACGATCGATTTTTCATCACATAACTGAATGCTTTAAAAATATAAATGAAATCTTCAGAAATACAATTGGAAACGTTGTAACAGAATTTACTTGTTTACTCACCTTTGGCAAATATTTGTAATGATATCACTGCTTTAGTTTCGCCATGACAATTTGTGGCGATTACAGAATAGGTACCGGTAAAATCAATTTTAGCATAAGGTATTTCCAAACGATACTCTGGACCTTCACCAATACGTCGGAAATGAGGTGCGTCTTTATAATATTCAGGCTGAAAAATAAACAAAAACATTCTTGAATAAAAATAACCCAGACAAAAAATAACTATACAAGTATGCGATGGAAATCGATCGATTTCAGATATATTTTTGAGATAATTATCGGTTATTTCCCAAAAAAATACAAACCAAATGAAATATTGTATATCAGTCAAAAGGATTGAAGCCCAATCTTTAATTTTATGGAGGGAAATAACCGAAAATTATCGCAAAAATATATCTGAAATCGATCGATTTAAAAACGATCGATTTCCATCACATACCTGATAGTTAATTTAGAATCTTAAAATATTAAAATAAATAGATCATAGTCCACTTTACAAAGCCCTTTTGAGAATATTTAAAAACATGTTTAAACAAATTGTTGCAGATCTCAAAATTATTTAATTTAATAATAATATAGATATTGCTTGAATGTTTTAAAAATACATACATTTGTATATTAAAATGTAATGCAATATTAATGTACATGTGCTCATGTATCTTTCAGCTCGCATGTCCATTCAATGTCACTTGATTTCAAAAGCAAAATTTTAAATTTTTCGTTAATATAAATTAAAAAAAAAAACAAAAACTTAAACAGTTAATAATTTTTTGCTCGTTAATTGCAAAAGTGTTTTATCGTTATTTCCTCTTGTTTGTTTAATTTTTAAACAAGTTGGGCTTAAAGAGTCTCACTCCCCTCAACAACCAAAAACGATCTGAGTTGATCAGTTGTTTCGTATGTTGCAACTGGTCGGCAGCGAGAAAATGTCTTGGTGTTCAATTGATCTTATAAGGCATTAAAAAAATGACATAAAAAAATAAATGAACTGTAATAAAATCTCATGTAATGAATCATTTAAAGCAATTTGTAACAAAGATATAAAAAAACAAATAAGAACAAGTCATGATCAAGTCAGAATATTTTAAATGTCTAACAAAATGTCCTTATAATGTGTCAAATACTCAGATAAAATTTTGCATTTTTATTTAATGAAATGGAAATTTTAGTTTGCATAATTGCCTATTTGTAGACGTTCCCACAAAAACGTAGTAAATCACTAATAAAACGATTTAAATTAAAAAAAGAAAAGTTTAATTTTCTTTTGAGAAATCCAATATTTGTTTATTTAAACATCATTAGTTTAATTTTTATCAAAATTTTGTTTCACGAATATAAGAAATTTTTAAAATTATTTTTATTGGCACGAGAGCAGATCAAGAAGTCCATGTTCTTTTGTTTGAAACATACGACTTTTATACATATTTCAACATAGTCTTCTTTTGGTCCAACCAAAGACTATGAAAAATAGAGTAATGACGACGACTATCCTAAGAGAAAGCTAAGGCACACGCACTGTAATAAAGTAAACAAGTAAGAAAGCGCTATAGTCGGTCAAGCCGACCATACGATACCCTTCACCACTAAGGTCAAAGGTGTTATTTTTCCTGTATAAAGACAAATATTTACTAAATTTTGCCATCATACAAACATTTTCTCAAAACGTATATATTCAACCTGTTTCCGTCATTTGGACTTATATGAGAGCTAGGGTCAAATGTGGACCGATTATCTCGAAATTTGGCAAATTGATTACAGTTGTTACAAAAATTATGTATGCAAAAAATAAACTCAAAATTTTTATTATCTTTAGATTTACGAGCGTTTTAGTGATTTTTTGTCTCATTTTGTGCGTTTTTGAAGAAGAGTTTGTATGGGAGCTATAGTCAAATGTGGACCGATTTCAACGAAATTTGGTACAGTGATTTAAGTTTACATAAGCAGTATCTGTTTTAAATTTCATGAAAATATTGATATTTGTGGCCAATATAGCAATTCCGGGAAGTGGGACCTATGGGTGGTACCATAAATAATGGACCGATTTTGACCAATTTCAATAGCCATGGTCCCACTGATCAAGTAAAGCTGATGTGTGTGAAACAGCAAATAGGCATTTTTTGTGAGAAGATTTCGACTTTAGAGTCAAATTCCCTAAAATTTTGGGAACAAGAAATAATCATTTTTATCTTAATCTAAAGAATATGGAGGATGAGGAAGCAATTCGCAGCAATTCATGCATTTTTGCCATAGACAATGTAAACAATGGAGGGAAACAAATACTTTATAAGAAAAGTTTTTAATAAAAATATTTTTCTTTATAAAATTTATCGATAAAAATTATTTTTCAAAAAAAATTGTCTATAGAAAAATTTTCGATAAAAATTTTTTCTAAAGAAAAATTTTCGATAAAAATATTTTTCTGTAGAAAAGTTTTCTATAGCAAAATTTTTGATAAAAAAATTTTCTATAGAAAAATTTTTATAGAAAAATTTTTGATAAAAAAATTTTCTATAGAAATATTTTAAATAAAACAATATTTTAAAAGAAACATTTTTGAACATTTAAAAATTTTTCTGTAGAAAAATTTTCTAAAAATTTTTTAACAAAATAAATTTTCTTTAGAAATATTTTCATAAAAAAAATTTCTATAGAAAAATTTTTGATAAAAAAAATTTTCTATAGAAAAATTTTTGATAAAAAAAAAAAATTTCTATTGAAAAATTTTTGATAAAAAAAATTTCTATAGAAAAATTTTTGATAAAAAAAAATTCTATAGAAAAGTTTTTGATAAAAAATTTTCTATAGAAATATTTTTTACAACAAATTTAATATAGAAACATTTTCTATAAAAATTTTCTATAGAAAAAGTTTTGATAAGAATTTCTTTATAGAAAAAATTTTGATAAAAAAAAATTTATATAGAAAAATTTTTGATAAAAAAATTTTCTATAGAAAAATTTTCCATAGAAAAATTTCTGATAAAAAATTTTTCTACAGAAAAGCTTTTGATAAAAAAAAAATTTCTATAGAAAAATTTCTGATAAAAAATTTTCTGCAGATATATTTTTCTGTAGAAACATTTTCTAAAAAATATTCTATTGAAATATTTTTGATAAAAAAAATTTTCTATAGAAACATTTTTGATAAAAAAATTTTCTAAAGAAAAATTTTTGATAAAAAAAAACTTTCTTAGAAAAATTTTTTGATAAAAAAAATTTTCTATAGAAAAATTTTTGATAAGAAAAATTTTTATAGAAATATTTTTGAAAAAAATTTTCTATGAAAAAATTTTTGAAAAAAAATTTCTATAGAAACATTTTTGATAAAAAATTTCTGAAGAAAAATTTTTGATAAAAAATTTTCTATAGAAATATTTTGATAAAAAAATTTTCTATAGAAAAACTTTTGATTAAAAAAAAAATTTTATAGAAATATTTTTAAAAAAAATTTTCTATAAAAAAAATTTTGAAAAAAAATTTCTATAGAAACATTTTTGATAAAAAAAAATTCTAAAGAAAAATTTTTGATAAAAAAAATTTTCTATGGAAACATTTTTGAACATTTTAAAATTTTTCGATAAAAATTGTCTTTTATGAAAAATTTTTCTATAGAAAAATTTTTGATAAAAAATTGTTTCTCAAGAAAAATTTTTGGTAAAAATATTTTTTTATAGAAACATTTTTGATAGAAATGTTTTTCTGTAGAAAAATTTTCTAAAAAATTTTTGATAAATAAATTTTTTATGGAAAAATTTTTGATAAAAATATTTTCCATAGAAAAAATTGATGATAAAAAAATTTTCTACAAAAAAATTTATGATAAAAAAATGTTCTAAATAAAAATTTTTGATATAGAAAAAATTTTAATAAAATAATTTTCTATAGAAACATTTTAAAATTTTTCCATAACAATTATTTTATAAAACAATTTTCTATCGAAAAATTTTAGATACTAAATTTTTTCTATAAAAAGTTTTAGATACAAATTTTCTATAGAAAAATTTTTGATAAAAAAATTTTTGATTAAAAAAATTGTTTATAAAAAAATGTTTGATAAAAAAAAAAATATAAAAAAATTTTCTATAGAAAAATTTTTGATAAAAAAATTTTCTATAGAAAAATTTTTGATAAAAAAATTTTCTATAGAAAAACTTTTGATAAAAATAATTTTCTATAGAAACATTTTTGATACAAAAATTTTCTATAGAAAAATTTTTGATAAAAATATTTTCTATATAAAAATTTTTGATAAAAAAATTTTCTATAGAAAAATTTTTGATAAAAAAGTTTTCTATGGAAAAATTTTTAATAAAAAAATTTTCTATAGAAAAATTTTTGATAAAAAAATTTTCTATAGAAACATTTTTGATAAAAAAAATTTCTATAGAAACATTTTTGATAAAATAAATTTCTATAGAAACATTTTTGATATAAAAATTTTCTATAGAAACATTTTTGATAAAAAAATTTTCTATAGAAAAATTTTTGATAAAAAAATTTCTATAGAAAAATTTTTGATAAAAAAATTTTCTATAGAAAAATTTTTGATAAAAAAATTTTCTATAGAAAAATTTTCTATAGAAAAATTTTTGATAAAAAAATTTTCTATAGAAAAATTTTTGATAAAAAAATTTTCTATAGAAAAATTTTTGATAAAAAAATTTTCTATAGAAAAATTTTTGTTAAAAAAAATTTCTATAGAAAAATTTTTGATAAAAAAATTTTCTATAGAAAAATTTTTGATAAAAAAATTTTCTATAGAAAAATTTTTGATAAAAAAATTTTCTATAGAAAAATTTTTGATAAAAAAATTTTCTATAGAAAAATTTTTGATAAATAAACAAGTTTATTTTAAAAAAATAAGCTGAATGCATGCAGTTTTATCAAAAAATAACAAAATAGTCGGGATGTAAATATTATTCAAAAAGAAGTGTATTTGCATTTGATCCCAAACCTGTTACATTTATTTATTAATGTAACAGATCAATTTATTGATAAAAAGCCAAAAAATGTTTGCGGAGAAACCAAATTCCTCGACGCGTTTCGATGGTTAGTTAAGCCATCTCTTCAGGAGGATTATCCCCAATTTAGACAGATCGAAAACCTCGCATTATTACTAAATTTACAAACATAACTATTATGAACATAATTCTTAATAGTTATGTTGGTAAATTTAGTAATAATGCTAGGTTTTCGATCTGTCTAAATTGGGGATAATCCTCCTGAAGAGATGGCTTAACTAACCATCGAAACGCGTCGAGGAATTTGGTTTCTCCGCAAACATTTTTTGGCTTTTTATCAATAAATTGATCTGTTACATTAATAAATAAATGTAACAGGTTTGGGATCAAATGCAAATACTCTTCTTTTTGAAAAAATTTTCTATAGAAAAATTTGTGATAAAAAAAATTTTCTATAGAAAAATTTTTGATAAAAAATTTTTTTGATAAAAAAGTTTTCTATACAAAAATTTTTGATAAAAAAAAAATTCTATAGAAAAATTTTTGATAAAAAAAATTTCAATAGAAATATTTTTGATAAAAATGTTTTCTATAGAAAAATTTTTGATAAAAAAATTTTCTATAGAAAATTTTAAGATAAAAAAATTTTCTATAGAAAAATTTTTGATAGTGAAATTTTCTATAGAAAAATTTTTGGCAAACAAATTTTTGATAAAAAAAATTTTCTATGGAATGAAGTAGAAAATTTTTTCTTTTTAAAACATTAGAAATACACATTGAAAAAAATACCTATTTTAGTTAAATTTATAAAAAACGGCAACTCTGCCGACGATTTTGTGTTCTGCTCTCTTTGTGCTGACCTTTGCTCATCATGCTCTCGTTCCGAAATTCTATCTATCGTTTTTCGAAAAATCTTGTAGTGTAGTCTCTCTGTTCTTGATCGTATCACCCAAGTTTTCAGGAAAAATTTCGAGATGAAAATACAGAAAATGTATTTTGAGAGATATTCGAACTCCAGTTTTGCAAGAATTTTTCAACAAACTGTCAATTATATGCTTGAAATTCTGGAATTTGCCGTTACCGAAAAAGTGGCTTCATCGGGCGTTTTTTGTAAAGTTTCTGTCGGCTTAAATAATGTTTTTAGCTACGCTAAATGTGCTGGCTCACAAACTAGAATCAATTTTCAAAAACGAAACCTGGATTTGAATTTAGCACCTCAAATAACGTCAAAATTTGTTCTTATTTGCTCTGATCTCTTATCTGAACTTGTGATATTGATTAAACGTCTTTTTATTATTTTTCGGGGAATAAACAATTTTGTTATAGAAAATGTAATAAGAACTGAAAAAAGACCCATAATAAAAATTCTCCAGTTTAAAAATAAATTAAATAAGGACCGGTCTAACACACACCCAAGTCAAGCGTATGGTAATGGATGAATAAGATGTAAAGACGTCATACAATTTGTAATCCTATATGAGAATAGCAGTTTTTATGGTTTTTATTACCTTTTTCAAAAGTAACGAAGCATGTAATTGTTAATATTTATTTAACAGTATAATTTAACACTAAATTATTATATATATATATATTTTTTTTTTTTTGGTTTAATTGAAAAGAATTTTTGAAATAATTATGGTATTTATTGTTATTTAATGACAAAATTAAGTATTTTTTATATAATTATTGTAAAAAACTTTGTACGTGTTTAAATATCTATTTAGATTCTATTTATTAATTTGTTATATTTTTATTTGAATAATTTAATTTGAAATTTTTTTTTTCAATCGCACACGCACAACTATTAACAATAATAACAGTTTCGCCCGTTTACCGTTATTGTTTAAACTTTAAAGTAAACTAAATTTTTTTAAAAATTATTTAACGATTTTATAACTTTCGAAACGCCCAATTGAGTTTTTATCCAAAAGAATGAAATTACTAGCCCACTTAAGCATTTTATTATGTATTTAAAAAAATTCTTTATTATATTGCCAGTTCCTAGACTGGCTTGGCTTGGATTGGCTGCCTTTGCTAATTTTATAATTTTTTTTTTATCAAATTTATTAAAATATACACAAATTATTGCATTTTTTGTTCTATAATTAAGTATGTACGAGTTAATATTTTATTTGTTAATAGCATAATTTTTGAACTTGACTTTGAAATTTTATTTATTTAGATATAAAGTATCTAGTTCTTTATAAAATCTTTTACTGTAATTACTCGGTTGGTGTTACCACTTGCTAAAACGTTTTTCAAACAACTAAATATTTTTTCAGTTCCACTATGATGAACTGAAACTGCGCAACTGTGCACACTTTTTTATTTTTACTTTTTGTATTTACTGGGCCCAGTAACAAAAACATTGTGAATTGTTCAGGGAGGTACTAAACTGGTGGCCTTTGTTAAATTGATTTAAGTAACAGGTCGGCTAAAAGGTTTGTGGACTGACATTTAGAAAATAACTAGGGCGTCTCGAAAAAATAAAGTTCGCCGTACACCATCGAATATAAAGCATTGCTATGAGGTAGTTTCGAAAAAAAATTTTTTAATTTTTTTCGTTGCACATTGGGATCGCCAAAATACATTTTTCGTTATATCTTCGGCATTTACAGTCGGATCTCGAAGTGTGATATATCGATGTTTTTGTCTCGAGCATTACAGTTTTCCAAAGATGTAATCGAAATAGCAGGTAACATAAGGAAAATACTTTCTGTTGATAGTTTTATTTACTAAAGTTAATTATTTTCACAGCTTATCGATGCCTTTAACAAAACACTGAACGTTTTGTTCATGTAGTACATTAATCTGTCATGGCTGTCACTGGTGAGCAACGCATGGGCCACATTTTTTCAGAACTTGAGAGCCCTCAAAAATACAGCAAACTTGAGTCTTTTCAAAACATAATTGATTAAAAGATTTAAAATTTTTATAATTCTTGTTGTATGGGTTAAGATATCTTGGATAGGTACTAAAGAGTGTTCTAAAAAAAATAGGCATTTACTATTTTAGACAAAATTTATCCATAGTGCAAGAAATAATTTATTTTTTGATCAAGTTAGTTTCTATAGATATGTCAGATACTATTATTTTAGAAATTATTAATTTTCAATAGTTATTTCAATCAAAATGGACTGCGAAAAAAAAGTTCGTGAAAATATAATTAAAAAAAAATCCGTCATGGACTTTTAAAAAAATAGCTAAAAATTTGAAAGTTGACCCTCGAACGGTTTCTAATGCCATCAGACTGTATAAGGAAAACCTGAGCATTGAAAGAAAACCTGGATCAGGGAGGAAAAAAGGTCCTACAGATATTGGTAAGGCAAAAGAAGTCGAGCGACTCTTTCGAAGAGCGCCTAACACTTCATTAAGAAAAGCAGCTCGTACGGTGAAATGTTCTACGAATTTTGCACATAGAGTCAAAGCTTATGCTGGACTGAAGACATACAAAGTCCAAAAGGTTCCAGATCGCAATGCTATAAAGAACTTAGAAGCAAAAAAACGAGCGAAAAAATTGAAGTCTGATTTTATAAAAAAATACACCTGTTGTGGGATGGATGATGAAACATACGTACTGGCAGACTTTTCTCAACTTCCTGGTCAAGATTTTTATGTTGCTGATAAACGGGGCAATGTTCGGCAAGAGTTTCGCACAAAAAAACAAACAAAATTCCCTAAGAAGTTTCTCGTGTGGCAAGCTATTTTCAGTTGTGGCAAAAGAAGTAAAGTATTTGTGGCATCTGGCACAATAAACACAGAAATTTATATAAAGGAGTGACTACATTTTTTTGGTATTGGGCTCTGGTAAAAAAAGGAATTGAAGAACACAGGAAAGATTTCCTAGAACATGTCCGATTTTAAGCGCAGGTGGAACACATGCTCCAAAAAGGTATCAGAAGCAACTGTAAAATCTTTAATGGGAGGGTTTCCGAAAAAAGTCGATAATTTTGCAAAACCCGAGTACTAAGTAAACATTTTAATGCTAAATGATTTTGTATAATATGTCATTATATTTGCGTATTTTGTAGAGTTTTTATATTAAAAGGTTTGATTTTTATTTAAGAAAATCCAACTACAAATTTTATTTAGAGCACTCTTTATGTAGAAGAATGTATTTAATATCGCAAAACATTGGCCTTCGTTAGATAAAAACATCGATATATTACACTTTAAGATCCGACAGTAAATGGCGAAGATATAACGAAAAATGTATTTTGGCGATCCCTATGTGCGGCAAAAGAAGAAATTTCTTGTTTGTAATAGATCGGTTTGAAAAATCGAAAAACTTCCTTAGTAAAAGTTTAACGATTTTTTAAGAGCTTTAATTTTCTGATACTAGGGTGGTACATTAGGATGGTAGGAACAGGGGTCTGATAGATAAATACTAGAACCGGATACCTGAGAATAATGACTATTAAAGAGAAATGTTGGCCCCCTCGAGACAAAAACATCGATATATCACACTTCGAGATCCGACTGTAAATGCCAAAGATATAACGAAAAATGTATTTTGGCGACCCCAATGTGCAACGAAAAAAATTAAAAAATTTTTTTTCGAAACTACCTCATAGCAATGCTTTATATTCGATGGTGTACGGCGAACTTTATTTTTTCCCCATATAAGTCGAGACGCTCTAATGTACATATATTAAATTAACAGATGTTGAGCTATAAAGTTAAACTATTAGTTTTTCTAAGTAACAGACCACCAGAAATTTAAAATTAAAAAAATCCTAAATTTGGGATTTTTGAAGGGCTGACTAGTTTTCATGTGGGCAAATCCGAAAAACATTAAACCAAGGAGAAAATTTTAAAACTGTCAAAATCGCGTATTTGTGTTTACGAAAAAATTTACCATATAATTGTTCCTTTAGAATATATAATGGATACAATTTTCGATTGCGCTCTTCGTGAATGGCAGGGTTTATTTACACCCACCTCGAATTTTTATAAATTTTTTTTAAATAATAGATTTTTAAAAGTCCATAAAAATTGCAAAAACTTCCATTTATTGTAGTTATCAAGTATCAGTAGGGGCTCAAAGTCTGCTTGATTTTATACGATTTGATGTAAAAGACCCTATCAAAAGTAATTGGAGTGATATAAATAACGTCAAGTAAAAAAGGGCTCACAGTGTGTAGCGTCCGTCACAGAAATTAAGGTTTTTTTAATTTGACTAGTGCAATTTTTCTTTTTTCTCCAATTGAACTTGGTTCGTAAAGAGAACTTAAAGTATGCTTTACATTAGACTAAAAATATATAGATGTATTGGAAAGTTGGTAGCGTCCGTCACAGTTTTTACAAAATGATATTTATTAAATACAATATTTACGAACACATATCTATCTTATTCATAAAGCAATAACACTTTCTATATCCACAGATTAAAATTTTAATGGCAAATTTTATGCTTTTGAATTTTTTATTTTTTTGGTTTTTGGGACACTCTAACAGCCACTCGCATCTATAGAAAAATTTTCTTATCGAAAATTTTTCTATAGAAAAATTTTCGATAAAAATTTTTTTATCGAAAATTTTTCTATAAAAAAATTTTTTTATCGAAAATTTTTCAAAAAAAAAAATTTTTTTATCGAAAATTTTTCTATAGAAAAATTTTTTTATCGAAAATTTTTCTATAGAAAAATTTTTTTATCGAAAATTTTTCTATAGAAAAATTTTTTTATCGAAAATTTTTCTATAGAAAAATTTTTTTAACGAAAATTTTTCTATAGAAAAATTTTTTTAACGAAAATTTTTCTATAGAAAAATTTTTTTATCTAAAATTTTTCTATAGAAAAATTTTTTTATCGAAAATTTTTCTATAGAAAAATTTTTTTATCGAAAATTTTTCTATAGAAAAATTTTTTTATCGAAAATTTTTCTATAGAAAAATTTTTTTATCGAAAATTTTTCTATAGAAAAATTTTTTTATCGAAAATTTTTCTATAGAAAAATTTTTTTATCGAAAATTTTTCTATAGAAAAATTTTTTTATCGAAAATTTTTCTAAAATTTTCGGTAAAAAAAATTTTTCTTTAAAAAAATTTTCGATAAAAAAATTTTTTCTATAGAAAAATTGTTTGATCGAAAATTTTTCTATAGAAATTTTTTTTTTTCGAAAATTTTTCTATAGAAAAATTTTTTTTTCGAAAATTTTTCGGTAAAAAAAATTTTTCTTTAAAAAAATTTTCGATCAAAAAATTCTTCTATAGAAAAATTTTCGATAAAAAATTTTTTTCTATAGAAAAATTTTCGATCAAAAAATTTTTCTATAGAAAAATTTTCGAAAATTTTCGATAAGAAAATTTTTCTATAGAATTTTTTTTTACCGAAAATTTTTCTAAAGAAAAATTTTTTTTTCGAAAATTTTTCTATAGAAATTTTTTTTTTCGAAAATTTTTCTATAGAAAAATTTTTTTTTTCGAAAATTTTTCTATAGAAAAATTTTTTAGCGAAAATTTTTCTAAATTCGAAAATTTAAAAAAAAAATATTTTTTTTTGGAAACAAAAAAATTTGTTTCCAAAACGACTGCTTAGAAAAATAATTAATGTTCCTGAAGGATAATTTGGTTTCCGAATTTCGATTTTTTTTACTTAGTTCAAGAATATAAACAGTTTTTGAGTTACGCGAATATTTATTGTGCAACCTTCTCACTTTCTTTATAACGCTATATCTCTAAAACTAGAGCTAACCTAAAAAACGGTTAGCAACATTAAATTTAGCGTACTTGATTTATCTTTACCTACTAAAAAAGTTGTAAAAATCGAGCACAGTAAAATACAGAGCATGACCTGAACGATCATCTTTATGTCAACTCTGAAAGTGATTCTATGTCGTTCGGTACACATACTTAAATTTTTAACTAAACTGACAAGAGGTATAATTAAAAATGTTGTGCCAAAGGTTTGACATCCATTCTTATATATTAAATTGAAACAATGTACTATAATATTGTCAAAATAAGAAAATGTAATAAAACATTAAATGAACACAATTAAATGATTCATAGTTTTCACACACATGTTGCAAGTAGATTCTACAAGTTCAAATGCTACACATTCATGTTTCATACAAATATTCAGACGAATTTGTACAATATCGGTTTTAAAGAGAGAATCGTACATTTAAGCGATACGAAATGTTGAACAAAACAAAATATTCTCAGAACATACATATCGTGTATTTCAAAGAGCATCATAATGTTCTCAAAATGGTCTATGTAGGTCAAGGTTACTGGAGCTTCCTATATTACCAATACAATAGCATATACATAAGTATATAAAGGTTTTAAACAAAAAATTTTGTTAATTAATTAAAAAAACTAATTCGATTACGATTTTTATAAATAAATAAAAACTTGCTCCATTTGATTTTGAAAACTAAAAAGTTTCCAATGGATTTTAATTAAAAACTTTTGCTTAAAAAAACTTGTTGATAAGTTTTTTACATACATATATAATAATTAAATATACTTACATTCAAGAAATCTCTGAGCCATACAACTTCCGGTTTAGGATCTCCTACAACTTCACAGAATATAATAACGGTATCGCCCTCGTAAGCTTCACTCGATCGTGGCTTAACAACAAACAAAGGTTCTTTCGAATAACTGTAAATAATATTATGCAAAAGAAATTTTTAATATTTTGTAAAAGTAAAATATTCTAGTATTATAAAAGGTAAAGCTCTAGTATTTCATTCCCTAAGCGCTAAGTTAGTTTTACGAAATAAATATATATTTTGGGAGCTATGGTCAAATGTGTCAACATTTTGACAACGATTGATTTATTTTAAAATCAATCGTTGTCAAAATTTATATCTTTAGATTTATGAACATTATTGTCGCGACTTCCAACATTTTTTC
Organism: Stomorhina lunata; assembly: GCA_933228675.1. Classification (NCBI taxonomy): domain Eukaryota; kingdom Metazoa; phylum Arthropoda; class Insecta; order Diptera; family Rhiniidae; genus Stomorhina; species Stomorhina lunata. Next base: position 14,408,964 of record OW121744.1, read on the forward strand.
GATATAAAATTTTATACACTGGCTGGTATTTATATAAAGCTTACTTACGCAAAATTTAGTGGCCATAGCTGTCATAGTTTATTTAAAAATGCTTTTAACTGGCATTTTAGTGCTTTCAGGTGGTGATATAGTCATAAATGGACCGATTCCTATAAAATTTGATATACTAAGCAATAATTTCATAAAACTTCTCTGTTTTAAATTAAGTTGTCTTATCATATCTATTACTTATCATCATTGATGTGGTTCCGTTGAAGAACGGTTCCTTCTTAAAAAAAAAAACAAGTAAGAAAGTCGGTCTAGCCCGACCATACGATACCCTTCACCACTAAGGTCAAAGGTGTTATTTTTCCTGTATAAAGACAAATATTTGCTAAATTTTGCCATCATGCAAACATTTTCTTAAAACTTATATATTTAAGCTGTTTCCGTCATTTGGACTTATATGAGAGCTAGGGTCAAATGTGGACCCATTATCTCGAAATTTGGCAAATTGATTACAGTTGTTACAAAAATTATGTGTGCAAAAAATAAACACAAAATTTTCATTATCTTTAGATTTACGAGCGTTTTAGTGATTCTTTGTCTCATTTAGTGCGTTTTTAAAGAAGAGTTTGTATGGGAGCTATGGTCAAATGTGGACCGATTTCAACGAAATTTGGTACATAATAATACATAATGCATAAGCAGTATTTGTTTTAAATTTCATGAAAAAATATTGATATTTGTGGCCAATATATCAATTTCGGGAAGTAGGACCTATGGGAGGTACCATAAATAATGGACCGATTTTGACCAATTTCAATAGCCAAAAATGATCCGTGCGAAATTTTATCAAATTATCTTTATAATTGCGACCTGTAGTTTGATTACAAGGTTTACATTGGGGTCCAGCCAGCCAGCCAGCCAGACGGACGGACGGACATCGGTAAATCGACTCAGAAAGTGATTCTAAGCCTATTGGTATACTAAAAGGTGGGTCTAAGACAAATATTTCTATGCGTTACATACATCAGCACAAACTTATAATACCCTTTCCACCTATGGTGGTGAAGAGTATAAAAATCTCAACATAAATAAGTCTCCAGGGCCGGATTATATTCGACGCTTGCGCGTCCACCTTCCGGTGTTGGAAGGTTACTAATGTTACGCCAATCTCCAAAAAGGGTGAGGCTAACAACCCTGAAAATTACCGTCAAATAGCAATTTGTTCTGCCCTCTCCAAAGTTATGGAGAGTATGGTAAATCACCATCTTGTTAAATATCTAGAATGTAACAACCTACTAAGCGACCGCCAGTATGGATTTCGTAGGGGACGCTCTACGGGAGACCTGCTAGCCTTTCTATCGGAAAAATGGTGTCAATCAATACACCGTTTTGGCGAAAGTAAAGTTGTGGCTCTGGATATTTCCAAGGCGTTTGATAGAGTGTGGCACGGAGCACTTCTATCAAAACTTATTGCCTTTGCTCTTCCTCAGAGATCACACTATACTAGTCGTTATAGATGGGATCTCATCAAACGCTTTCAATATTAATTCAGTGGTACCGCAAGGCTCTGTTCTTTCTCCTACACTATTTCTTATCTTTATAAATTTCTTCTTCTACGTCAAACATTTGCCATTCATATTCTTTTAATCATAGACCAAGCTTTTGGCGCTATGAGACAAAACATGAATGAATCATTAAGCCGCGATTTAGAAACTGTTTTGAAATGGGGTCGTGCGAATAGAGTTGATTTTAATGTCCGGAAATCTCAATGCTGTATGCTTACGCATAAACGCGCGGCAAAGCATGTTACTTCATCTGTATTAATAGGCGGTGTAAATATTGAGGAATCAGATGCTCTTGATGGGCATGAGAATTCAATGTGATGTCCGTTGGATAAATTACATTTTTTAAGTGTCGAAAGAAGCATTCAAGTGCCTCGGTTTTCTAAAACGGTCTCTTACACCGTGCTTCACTTCTCGACCGAGTACAGGAGAGAGCGAAAGTGCTCATCGGTGACAGTAGGTTACCCAACTATAATGATTCACTAGAGCACCGTCGTAATGTGGGTTACGTCACACTGTTCTATCGTTACTACTTTGGGATGTGCTCTAATGAAATCAGGGAACTCGTTCCCGATACTCAAACGTTCTTACGCAATACACGTCTTTCTGCTAGAGCTCATCCCTTCGTAGTAGATTGGCCAGTTTACAGAACAACACACTACAAAGAAAATTCGTTCTTTAGCCGCACATTTCGTATGTGGAATTTGCTTCCCGCAGAAGTTTTCCCAGTCAGTTGCAATATATTAAAGTTCAAGTCAAATGTCCACAAACACTACTCCACCTATCCCCCCTCACATAACCTATTTTCCTAGTTCCAATACAATCAATGCATTGTAGGGGTCATCCCCTGAGTGCTAGTCCTAATAAAAAAAAAAAGTAGACTTTAAGTAGAAAAAAATCTAGTAAGCCCGGTGCGTCAAAATTGAATTGCTTTTGCAAAATAGTTATTCTCTGGTCTGCCGAGTCGAAGATTAATTTGATTGGAAACGATGGCGGAACATGGGTAAGACGCCCGAAAAGTGCCGAATACAACCTTTGCTTCACTACCAAAACTCACATTGCATTTTAACTGACCCTATTGTATTGTCCGTAACTGTATTTAGTCACCTAAAGGTACAAGGCCAATACACGCGGCATGCGTCTGCAGGCGGCCGTAGTATTGCCAGTACATAAAATGTGAGTTTGTTTACAAAAATATTCATATAAAAAATATTTGAGTAGGATATAATTAAATCTGGCAGCACTGAAAAAATTTGCCGCGCGGAAAAGTAAAACTTTGTTCTACTTTTTTCCACTGCCGCTTCAAATTTGACAACCGCTTGTCGCGTGCCTTGGCCTTCTGCCTTAAAATTCATCTAATCAAATAGATGACATAAAATTTGTTCGCGTTTTTGAAGCTAGACTAAATGTTAATTAAATTTCCATAATTTATTCCTAAATAATGTCAAAAATAGGACGCAAACTATAAACCTTTTATTAAAAACTGGTAAATATGGAAAACATTAATAAAGACATCTGAATTTACAGTATACATCAATAAGCCTGCCTATTGTATACTTAAATATATATATCATTAATTTTAATTAAATGTCGCGTTTTGACCCCAAACTAGATACTGCCCCAGGTTTGATTAATAATTCAGATGTTTTTTATTTTGAAAACTAGATAACAATACTTACGGCATATCGTTAGTCCAAATTGCAGGAACACTCTTTGCTGCTGTAACTTGAGCATTAACATCATCCTCTTCCAACGGTTCTATACAAACGCGACACATGCTTTCCTGTTTGCCCACAGCATTTGAAGCTACACATGTATAAAGGCCCGCATCCCTGATATTCGTTTCGGTTATTATCAGTTCAACGAGACCATTTGCATCCAAAGACGCTGTCCAACGGCGGCTGGGACGTAATTTTACACCATTACGATGCCATGAAACACCCACAGCTGGATAAGCTTCAACCCGGGCAGTTAAACGCAATTCTTGACCTTCTTGCACTATGTAGATCGGATCGAGAGGCATATAGAATTCAGGTGATATATAAGCTCTAATGCCTTTGTCCACCACCAACGAGCAATGACATGAGACTGAACCCAATTCATTTTTGGCGGTACAGGTATAGACGCCGCTATCATTAAGCTGAGCACTGGCTAATTCCAAGGTATAAAATTGATTTTCTTCAGTAATTAGGCAACGTCTATTGGACTGTAAAAGTTCATCGTCTTTGTACCAGGTAATTTCGGGATGTGGATGACCCACAACTTGACAGGTGAGACGTACGGGATAGGTAACTTGAACACGTCTATCTCTAAGACGCATGGTAAAAATGGGCAAAGTATCGCCTATACTAGAGATATTATCTTGACGCAGAATTTCCATGAGACGATGATCAGCCTCAAATAGTTTAGGATCGGTGACAACTTGAAGACGAGCAAAAGTAGAAACACGGCCCTTGGAATTGGTGGCCTCACAGGTATAACGTCCAGCATCCGATTCAGTTACTTGTTTAATGGTTAAGGTACAGGTGGAACCAATTTTACGGGTCTTGATGCGTTCACTTTCTATATTACTGCTTAGGCGTAGACCATCCTTATACCAGACTACATCTGGACGTGGGCTGCCACATAAAACAGTTTCCAAGACAAATTCCTTGTTTATTAAGGCCTTGACCTGACCCGGTAAAATTGCAGTAAATTCAGGCAAACATTCTACTCCACCAACTTGCAGAGGTGCTGAAGTTTGAACCGAAGGGCCCCAACCATAACGATTTTTGGGCGTTACACGGAAATGATATTCTACATTGGGCTTAAGATTGAAAGCATCAAAAGAGTTAATGGGAGTAAGACCAAGTTCTTTCCATATAGCACCGCCATCATGGCCCATTACCCAAGCATCGACTCTATAGGCAATTACAGGAGCAGAATTATTCGAGACCGGTTTACCCCAGGACAAGCTAATGTGTGTGGGGCCTGAATCGATAAGCAAAGGTTCCGTTGATATGGCAGGTGGAGGATCTAATAATAGAAATATAGAAACATAGAAAATAAAACTACATTTTCTTTTCTTTTCCCCGGAGAAACATTTTTATTTTATTATAATAATTTATATTTATTTATGTATGTAAGTAATTAATTGTGTGTTTTTATACGTAAATGTAAACCTGGATTAGAATGACATAATCCACTTTTGGAAATAAATAAATTAACAAAAAAAAAAAAACAAAAAAAGTTAAATCAAAATTCAATTAAGTAAATTAATTTAAAAAATAACAAAATTTGAAATCACGTTTATAATACAATCGTGAGTTAAATGAAAAACTAAATACTAAATTTGTGACAATGGAAAAATAAAATTAAATACATGTTGTTGTTGTTATTGTTTTTTTTTTTTGCGAATCTTGACGTTGAACTCAATTTCAGATTTTAATCCAGGGTTAAACCTGTCTTCTTTATAGAGTTGCATTTTTATTTTTATTTTTTTAATTTTGGGAAAATATTTTTGTTTATCAATTTTAGATCCTTTATCTGGAATAAGAATCGAAAACAGTTTTTAAGGTAAGATTAGAGAGTAATTTACCATTTAAGTGAGGACAGAATTGAACGACGAACAAAAAACATATACACTAGGGTGACAGGGTCAATTTTTTAAATCCAATGTTTTTCAACGGAATATAATGACACTAGGTCTAAAAGTTTAGTTCTAAAAATTTAAGCCAAATCGGACCCCATTTGTATGCGGAAAAATGGGTTATTTTTTATTTTTAAGAAATTTCGACCAAAAATAAACAATAAAACATAAAAGTAATGGAATATTAAAGAAAACTAACACAGCTTTATTTCAAATAGTCAAAAACAGAAATCCATGAAGTAGTTTTGGAGTTATTCCATTTTTCCCCCGAAATATCATGTCCCTGAAAACGCGCCTAAGGGTATGCACTAACATTTTTTTGTAAATAAAGAAATTAAAAAGTTAGACATGATTAATCATTTAATCGCTTGTTAGTATTAAATAATTAAATTTTGTTAAAATTTTATAAAATTTACTTAGTTTTTTCATGATGGAAAATTATACATTTTTCTCATGTTTCAAAAATCATTTTTTAATTTTTTGAAAATTTTATTCAACAAATATTAAATAAGTAGAATTTGCTCTCCAGTGTGTTAAAACAGTCAAATGGAAGAATAAAACTCAAAAAAGTTTAGGTCAATATCTTGAACCATTTCACCGAACCTGTGATTTGAAATCGTCGAATTTCGTGAAAACTGTTTTGAGTTTAATTCCTCCATTTGTCTGTTTTAAAACACTAGTGAGCAAATTCTAAATTTGTTATATTTGTTGAACAAAATTTTCTAACTAACTTTGAAATTTCTTCATTCACAAAAAAAAAAGTTAGTTTTTCGGGGGAAAATGGAATAACTCCAAAACCACTTCATGGATTATTGTTTTTGACTATTAAGTTTTGTGTTAGTGTTTTATAATATTCCAGTATTTTTCGAGTACGCTGAATTCAATGGTGTTAACCGTTTTTTTAGGTTAGCTCTAATTTTCGAGAAATAGCGTTATTTAAAAAATGTAGAAGGTTGTGCAAAAAATATTCGCCTAACTCAAAAACTTGTTATTTTCAGGAATAAAGTAAAAAAATTGTTCCTTGTTTTCCTGAAAGATAATTTTGTTTTTTATACTTAGTTCAAGAAAATAAACAGTTTTCGAGTTAGGCGAATAGTAATTGCGCAACCTCCTTCAATTTATTTTATAACACTATATCTCGAAAATTAGAGATAACCTAAAAAATACGGTTAGCACCATTGAATTCAGCGTACTCGATTTATCTTTACCCACTATGTCTTTCTTTTGTAGGTAAAACAAAGTTGTCAAAATCGAGCACAGTGTAACAATTAAAAATGGACCTTTAACCGGACTTGTACGACCAGACATTTTCAGAATAAAGAATATATGAACACATTTAAAGTACTTACACACATACATACATAAATACAAATTAAATTATACAAATGAATTTAAAATGGAATCTAATGCACAATGGGTCTGTTTGTGAAAAAAAAATAAAAAATTTATTACAATTTTTGGTGAAAGATAACAATTTCACTTTTTATGAAAGTAAGTTTTAATAATTGGATATACTCGCGTTTTGGCGCTAATTCGCCAAAATTTTTTCATCAAAAATATTTCTACTGAAATTTTCTTCTATAGAAAATTAAAAAAAAAACAAATTATAGAAAATTTTTTTATAAAAAATTTTTCTCTGGAAAATTTTGTTTAAAAAAAACTTTTCTATGGAAATTTTTTTTTTATTTTTAAATTGTCCTATAGAAAATTGTTTAATTAAACATTTTTCTATAGAAAGTGTTTTGCTCAAAAATTCTTCAATATAAAGTTTTTTTATCAAACATTTTTTCTATTTAATTTTTTTTATCAAACATTTTTCTATAACATTTTTTTTATTAAATATTTAGAAAATTTTTTTATTAAAAATTTTTCTATAGAAAATTTTTTTACGTAAAACCTTTCTATAGAAAATTTTTTTATCAAAAATTTTTCAATAAAAATATTTTTTATTAAAAATTTTTCTATGAAAATTTTTTATCACAAATTTTTCGATACAAAATTATTTTAATCAAATTTTTCTATAGAAAATTTTTTTTTATCAAATTTTTCCATAGAAAACTTTTTTTTATCAAAAATAAGTTATAGAAATTTTTCTTTAGAAAAATTTTTGATAAAAAAAATTTTTCAAAAAAAAATTTTTTCAACTATTTTTCTATAAAAAATTTTTTGTCAAAAATTTTTCTATAGAAAATTTTTGTATCAAAAGCTTTTCTATAGAAAATGTTTTTATCAAAAATTTTTCTATACAAAATTTTTTCAGCAAATATTTTTCTATAAAAAATGTTTTCTCAAAAATTTTTCTATAAAATGTTTTCTCAAAAATTTTTCTATAAAATTTTTTATTAATAATTTTTCTATTAACAATTGTTTTACCAATAATGTTTCTATAGAAATTTTTTTGATCAAAAATTTTTTTATAGAAAATTTTTTTATCACAAATTTTTCTATAGAAAATTTTTTTATCAAAAATTTTTCTATTTAAATTTTTTTTTTATAGAAAATTAGTTTATGAAAAATTTTTCTATACAAAATTTTTTTATCAAAAATTTTTCTATACAAAATGTTTTTATCAAAAATTTTTCTATACAAAATTTTTTTATCAAAAATTTGTCTATACAAAATTTTTTTATCAAAAATTTTTCTATAGAAAATTTTTTTATTAAAATTTTTCTATAGAAATAATTTTATCAACAATTTTTCTACAAAAAATTTATTTAGCAAAAATTTTTCTGAAAAAAATTCTTTTATCAAAAATTTTTCTATAGAAATTTTTTTTATCAAAAAATTTTCAATACATAATTTTTTTATCAAAAATTTTTTCTATAAGGAATTTTTTTTATCAAAAATTTTTCTATAGAAAATTTTTTTTATCAAAAATTTTTCTATAGAAAATTTTTTTATCAAAAATTCTTCTATTTAAAATTTTTTTATAGAAAAATTGTTTATCAAAAATTTTTCTATACAAAAGTTTTTTATCAAAAATTTTTTCTATAGAAAATTTTTTCATCAAAAATTTTTCTACAGAAAATTTTTTCATCAAAAATTTTTCTATAGAAAATTTTTTCATCAAAAATTTTTCTATAGAAAATTTTTTCATCAAAAATTTTTCTATAGAAAATTTTTTTATCAAAAATTTTTCTATAGAACATTTTTTCAGCAAATTTTTTTCTATAGAAAATTTTTTCTCAAAAATTTTTCTATAAAATTTTGTATTACAAATTTTTCTATAGAAAATGTTTTTATCAAAAATTTTTCTGTAGACAATTTTTTTACCAAAAATTTTCTTAGAAAATTTTTTTTATCAAAATTTTTCTATAGAAAATTTTTTATCAAAAATTTCTTATGAAAAATATTTTTATCAAAAATTTCTTATGAAAAATATTTCTATCAAAAATTTTTCTATAGAGAAATATTTTTATCGAAACTTTTTCTTTAGAAAAAAATTTTTATCCCAAACGTTTCTATAGAAAAAATTGTTTTTGAGCAAATTTTTCGATAGAAAAATATTTTTGTCAAAAATTTTTCTATAGAAAAATATTTTTATCGAAAATTTTTCTTTAGAAAAAAAATGTTATCGAAAGTATGTCATAATATATTTCAAAGTATGTCATATTATATTTTAATTGCATTTAAGAATAAAACTTATAAGTCCCATTGTGCATTTAGAAAAAGTTCTTGTAAGTAAAGGTTGGACCAATTTGAGGTTAGGTAAGAAAATTGGCTGTCAAATGATGAAATGGCAAGAATTGTGCTGTCTTTCTTTGTCATTAATTGATAAAAAAAAAGTTTGGAATAGCCGCCCAAAGATTTCAGTTATTCCATCAGAAATTTCCGTGATTTCCCGATTCGGCGATATTTATTGGCCGCCAAGTTCATCTGGAGCCATTTAAAAGTCCGGGTTTACGCAAACAAACCACAAACAACTGACGCCCTAAAAGATGAAATTCGACGCTACATTGACGTGGTATAACAAGCTTTGCTGCAAGTTGTGGTTTAAAATTTTGTGAAAAATATTTGCATTATTAATTCCTATATTTCTTTTTAAATTGTCAAATTTGAATTTGTCAAAAAAGGTAAGTTCTTAAGACAATTTACTTCCTAACCTCAAATTTACCCACAATTTATATGAAAAAAAAACATGTACCAAAAAATATTAGTTAACATTAAAACTTACCTTTGAAATACGAAACATCGGGATAACTTTCTAATGCTAGGCCCCAACGTGGAGCCGAAGGAGTTTCAGAACGTGCTCGAGGCATTACCTAAATAAGTATAGATGATAAGTATAAGGATTTCGTGACATTTACTTAATAAATTAACTCAAATATAAATAAAAAAAATTAAAAAGAAAATGTTTTCTTAAAAATAACTAAAATTTTCTTTCGATATTTGTTTTATAGCTTTAACTATTTTTTAATGGCAAGTTTTTGTAAGCTTTAATGATGTTAAAAAGAAGCTGAAGCTCAATTTAATCTTTCTTTTTAGGAGTTTTAATCTAAAAAAAGCAAAATAAAAAATAAAGAATCAAAATTTAATATAAAAAATTTCAATATTTGACACATTAAAATGGTACAAATTTGACAGCATTTGACAGATTTAAACGGCACAAAGCTAAAGCTAGGGTTAAAGAGACATGTATGAAGAATTATACATATTCAGTCTTATTTCAAGAGTAGAGTCCACGTTTGAAGCTTTCGACTAGCTAAAAAAAAAATATGAAGAAATTTTGTTTAACCCAGTATGAAACTTTCATCCTCGACCTGACTCTAGTATTGATATAAGACTGATTAAATACATAAAGTTTTTGTTTTAAGGTTATAAATATTTACCTCAACTGTAACGAATATTCTGTCAGTGCCATTATTATTACGTGCAACTACAAAATAGGTGCCGGAATCCGAAATTTGTGATTTTTGTACAGTAAAACGGATGTAGTCGTCAGAGGCCTCTTTGCTAACGCGATCAGATTTTGTTATATCCTTGGTACCCTTCATGAATGTCACTGAAAATTAATTTAAATTAAAAAAATATCCAAATGTTTATTTAAAAGTTGAAATACAAATAGATTTTTTAAGCTCTGACAAAAATTTGATCGATTAAGATCACGGGTCGGCGCAATGAGAACAGAACAAAAAAATAGTTGGCAAAGTTGCCGTTTTTTATACTTTTAACTAAAATAGGTTTTTTTTCATGTGTAGTTCTAACGTTTTAAGAAGAAAAAGTTTTGTACTCCATATTTTTTTTATATTTTTATCAAAAATTTTTCTATAGAAAATTTTTTTTTATCAAAAATTTTTCTATAGAATTTTTTTTTTTTATCAAAAATTTTCCTATAGAAAATTTTTTATCAAAAATTTTTTTTTTTTATAGAAAATTTTTTATCAAAAATTTTTCTATGAATAATTTGTTTTCAAAAATTTTTCTATAGAAAATTTTTTATCAAAAATTTTTCTATAGAAAATTTTTTATCAAAAATGTTTCTATAGAACATTTTTTACAAAAATTTTTCTATAGAAAATTTTTTGTCAAAACTTTTTCTATAGAAAATTTTTTATCAAAAATTTTTCTATAGAAAATTTTTTATCAAAAATTTTTCTATAGAACATTTTTTATCAAAAATTTTTTTTATCAAAATTTTTTCTATAGAAAATACTTTTATCAAAAAGTTTCCTAGAATTTTTTTTATCAAAAATTTTTCTATAGAAAATTTTTTATCAAACATTTTTCTATAGAAAATTTTTTATCAAAAATTTTTCTATAGAAATTATTTATAAATTTCTTTATCAAAAAATTTTCTATAGAAAAATTTTTTATCAACAATTTTTTTTATAGAAAATTTTTTTATCAAAAATTTTTCTATAGAAAATTTTTTTATTAAAATTCTTTTTTTTTTAACAATTTTTCTATAAAAAATTTGTGTATCAAAAATTTTTCTATAGAAAATTTTTTTATCAAAAATTTTTTTATAGAAAATTTTTTTATCAAAAATTTTTTTTATCAAAATTTTTTCTATAGAAAATACTTTTATCAAAAAGTTTTCTATAGAATTTTTTTTAAAAAGTTTTCTATAGAAAATTCTTTTATCAAAAATTTTTCTATAGAAAATTGTTTATTAAAAATTTTTCTATAGAAATTTTTTTATCAAAAATGTTTCTATATTTTTTTTTGTATTAAAATGTTTCTATAGAAAATTTTTTATCAAAAATTTTTCTATAGAAAATTTTTTATCAAACATTTTTCTATAGAAAATTTTTTATCAAAAATTTTTCTATAGAAATTATTTATAAATTTCTTTATCAAAAAATTTTCTATAGAAAAATTTTTTATCAACAATTTTTTTTATAGAAAATTTTTTTATCAAAAATTTTTCTATAGAAAATTTTTTTATTAAAATTCTTTTTTTTAACAATTTTTCTATAAAAAATTTGTGTATCAAAAATTTTTCTATAGAAAATTTTTTATCAAAAATTTTTCTATAGAAAATTTTTTTATCAAAAATTTTTTTTATCAAAATTTTTTCTATAGAAAATACTTTTATCAAAAAGTTTTCTATAGAATTTTTTTTAAAAAGTTTTCTATAGAAAATTCTTTTATCAAAAATTTTTCTATAGAAAATTGTTTATTAAAAATTTTTCTATAGAAATTTTTTTATCAAAAATGTTTCTATATTTTTTTTTGTATTAAAATTTTTCTATAGAAAATTTTTTATCAAAAATTTTTCTATAGAAAATTTTTTATCAATTTTTTTATCAAAAAATATTCTAAAGAAAAATTTTTTCAACAATTTTTTTTAGAGAACATTTTTTTATCAAAAATTTTTCTATAGAAAATTTTTTTATAAATTTTTTTTTAACAATTTTTCTATAAAAAATTTGTGTATCAAAAATTTTTCTATAGAAAATTTTTTTTATCAAAAATTTTTTTATAGAAAATTCTTTTATCAAAAATTTTTCTATAGAAAATTCTTTTATATAGAAAATTTTTTATTAAAAATTTTTCTATAGAAAATTTTTTTCTCGAAAAATTTTTTTATAGAAAATTTTCTATAGACAATTTTTCTATCTAAAATTTTTCCATAGAAAATTTTCTTACAAAAATTTTTTTAAGAAAATTTTTTTTATCAAAAATTTTTTATCAAAAATTTTTTTATCAAAAATTTTTTATCAAAAATTTGTTATTTTTTAAAAAAATTTTTCTATAGAAAATTTTTTCATCAGAATATTTTTTATAGAAAATTTTTTTAACAAAATTTTGCTATAAAATATTTTTTTATCAAAATTTTTCCTATAGAGAATTCTTTTATCAAAAATTTTTCTATAGACAATTTTTTATTAAAAATTTTTCTATAGAAATTTTTTTTATCAAAAATGTTTTTATATTTTTTTTTATTAAAATTTATCTATAGAAAATTTTTTATCAAAAATTTTTCTATAAAAAATTTGTTATCAAAAATTTTTCTATAGAAAATTTTTTTAGAATCCTGATGATGCTATCCAACGGATAGCGAAATATCGATAAATAATTAAATAAATATATTTAATTTAAAAAAAAAACAAATATAAGCTTGAAAAAATCTTTTATTATTTTTGCGAAAATTTTTTATCACAAATTTTTCTATAGAAAATTTTTTCTAAAATTAATACAATTTGATGGTGATTCGGCACAGCCGAATATAACACTCTTACTTGTTATCAATGAGGTTCGTTTGGACAAAATTTAAAGCAATGGAAACTCTAAATTATCAAAGATATATTATTAAATCTTTAGAAATCAGTTTTTTATATGCAACGTTAGGTTTAATTATCTAGTCTAAACTTTTGCGGCAAATGGAAGAAAATTCTAATCTAACTAGTCGCAGAAAAGTGTAGTGTAGTGTACCTTAAAATCGATCAAACTTAATTTTCGAAACAATCTACATAATATTTATACAATAATCGACAGTACTTACATCTTGGTTTAGGATCACCAGCAATTCTAAACGAGATAGAGAATGGATCACCAACGGCAATCTTCATTTCAGTTTCGGGTCTCGACAAGAACAATGGAGGACGCTCATCTTTAGGAGCACCGATGGCAACATCAATATGTGCTTGTGACTCGATGCGACCGAAAGCATTTTGAGCTCGACAGATATAGGTGCCCTCATGCTCAGCCTCGGCATTTGTTATGGCCAATGTATAAACACCACGTTCATAGAATGTCTTAACATTTGGTTGTCCAGCTAAGGATTGACGATCACGTAGCCACTGTACCTCAATGGGTGTACTGGTTTGCATAAACTCAGCCGAAATAGCAATTGTACCGCCATTGCAGACCGTTTGATTGCCCAAAGGTGCAACAAAGTGTGGCTTGTTGGGATCACGATGGAAGAAGCCCATAGTCTTTTCCAAGGCAAAACGTTCGGGGCCCTTGAAATCGACCTGATGTGTAATCTTATTTTCAGCCACTGGATTGCGAGCAATACAGGCGTACATACCCGAATCCTTTTCGGTGGGATTGAGGACAATTAATTTTGAGTAACCATCAGGTTGATCGATTTGCACATATTTCTCGCCTGGCATAAGCATGTCCGTTCCTTTTAGCCATTGAACCTCGGGTCTTGGCTTACCACGTACACGGCAATCCAAAACCAGCTCATTCTCATTTATAGAATAAGAGTCTGTATGTACAATAGTATAAAAGTATATTAATTTATAATAAAAGTTCAAATTAGTAAAACTAAATGATCACATTAATTAGAATACAAAAAATAAACATTGTACAGAAACTACAATACATTCAAACATTCAAATATCTTGATAAAAATGTGAATCGAATGTCCTGTAGGAAGGATGTATCTAAGGTTTTTAAGTTAATTGATTAAATATTATAATTCAAACTTCCTTTCGCAATAAATACCTTTGATGGACTGTACAAATGTTGCCGGCTGTATAGCATCTTCGAAATGTTTATAAATGCGTAACTGACTTTGACTTGTACTTTCTCCAAAATCATTAGTGGCACGACATATATAATGTCCACTATCGCTTTCCTGTGCAGCAAATATTTCCAGCATAGCCTCACCATTATGTAATATAGTCTGATAGCGATTGTCCTGGGGCAATGGTTGATTATCCTTAAACCACTCAATGTTCGTACAGCCATCGTAGACTAGACTACAAGACAATCGAACATTTGAGCATTCGGTAACCGTGCGGTCGTTTAAAAGAGTACTGAACAAAGGTTTTCTTTGCATAGCCATTCCGTAATTGCGGCCCATGGAGGTACGTATAGCCCTGGAACTTTCTTTGTCCATGTTTTCTTCCTTGTCTGAAACATGTTTGGAAATAATTGCACTATTATCTCCATAACCATTAATTTCTTTTTCAGCAGCTGCCGCCGTCATTAATTTCTTCAAATCGAATATCTTTATGGTCTTTGTAATAGATTCAATGCCCTCGTTAGTTTCAGCAAAACATGCAAATGTGCCACAATCTGAAGGTATAGGATTACGTATAATAAGCTTACGTACCCCTCCAATCTCTTCGACAGCCCTATAACGATTATTGGAAATTGTATGATCATCGCGAATCCATGTTACCGAAGGCCGACCATGGACATTACACGATAGTATGATTTCACAGCGAGCAGCATCGAAAGTAGCTAGAAATATTAAATGTTGGTTTGTGTTCAAATTAAAATAAGCCTGCTCTTAGGGCCAATATGCTTTCAGTTCAGCTGAAGATTCTTTCCCGTCCAATTAGTCCACATTCAGTAATAAATGATTTTAAAATGGACAAATAACAAAATCAGTCAAACCGAACCGAAGATCTTAACTCACATTATGCTGTAACCTTTTATGTTTTAAGCGATTTTACAGAGTTTAGCTTATTAAACTCTATTGATCTTACCTGTCACGGGACCTGAGAAACTTTTTGGTAGTTCTGACTTTGTGCTATCGTAAACTTCGAGTTCACACAAAGACTCTGTAGAATTTCGATTATTACGCACTACACATTTATATTCCCCGGTGTCGTCTGGTCGAGCATCATATATTTCCAAACTCAAAGCTCCATTTATATTGTATATTTTATGACGCGAGTCCTTGGTTACACGTTCGTTGCCGCGCAACCAATAAACATCTTCAATTAAACCAGTAACATAACAGATCAGTTGAGCCTTGGTACCCGAGGCAATAGTCATTGGTTTCATAGGAGTTTCCACGTTCAGTCTAAATTTAGCATCTCTTGAGCGTAATTTTTGTTCTATTCTCTCGCCATCAACTTCATCTAAGATCTCCTTAGTTGCTGATACTTCTTCACGTTGCTCCTGATAAATTTTGGATTTTGATCTATCCGTAATCTTTTTCATATAATCAGAAATATCGACAAATTTGCTAATTTTCATTTGACCACTCTCACTTTCAGCATAACAAGTGTAAAGACCAGTATCATCTTTGATGGGACTTTGTATGATCAATTGATGAACACCATCTTGCTGATCGATATATTTGTATTTGCTGCCCTCTTCTGGTAGCAATGTATTGTCTTTCTGCCAGTACACTTTTGGTTTCGGACTTCCGGAAACTTTGCATTCCAGAGAAATGTGATTTTCATGAGAATGATATGCATCTAAAGTTTCATGAAATTGAAATGACGAAACAAACAATCAAACATAAATTATGGTGATCAATGATATATTGCATCTTAAATGACTATTTGTGTAAGTTTAACTGAAAGCATGAACATACCTGAACACTTTACTCGGTAGACAGATCAAAAAACCTCACACGACATTACATACTTACATGATCATTAATAGACCTTACCTTTAATGCCGACTGTAAATGTGGGAGCTACCAATTCCTCCTTGCCTGTGCTATAAACAAACAAATTGCAAGTGGAAACAATTTCATTTTCGGAACCCTTTACTTTAAGCGTGTATACGCCACTTTGTTCCTCAGTAACTCCAATCAAATTTAACCAAGCAATACCATCTTGCATTGATAGTTTACTAGTGGGACCAAATGCTATGGGCGTTTCGCCATGGAACCAACGAGCAACTGGGTCTGGACCATCAATATTTACCATCCATTTGACATTGCTTCCCGCCTTAACTGTGCGATTCGATAAGAAGTTTCTAAAGTAAACACGTTTTCTTAGATCTGGTGGTGGTGGAACTTCACGCCTTCTACTACTTTCTTCGTCATCCTCCTTCTTCTTGCGTCTCTTCTCTTTTTCTTCTTCGGTTTCCTCCGATGGTGGCAATGCTGGTGGCCTGTCTTTGCCTGGAGAAGCTGGTCTCCTGCGTCTTGGCTGTACAGTAACCATGTGTACAATTTCAGCTTTGCCTTCACGGTTCTCAGCTTGGCAAACATATTTGCCACTATCAGCCGGAGTTGGGTCCATTATAAACAGTTCAATGGTACCATCTTCATGCTCAACTTGTTGATATTTTTCACTTGCTTCGATTTTAACACCATCCTTAACCCATGTTATGGTGGGTGTTGGTAAGCCACGAACATGACAATCCAATTGAACTTCATTAATTTTTCCATGATAGGTGTCTTTGATGTTGCGAGTAAAGGTTGGTGGAACATCACCAGTTCCGGGATCGGAATAAACCTCAAGTCTACAAAATGTTGAAGCTTCACCAGTTTCGTCTCTGGCCCAGCATTTATATTCACCAGAGTCCTCTACAGCCGCTGAGGGTATTTCCAAAGTGCAAAGACCTTCCATATAGCGACCTCTGATTTTTTGGCTGTTTTGAACTTGTTCATCGTTTTTAAACCATTTAACTTGTGGTTCTTTTGCTTCCAGGAAACAGGATATTTTCACCTTAGATCCTTCGGCCACCACACGATCCCTAGCGGCTGTTGCAAAGTGGATGCCAATAACCTTTTCACGCTTCTTAAGACTACTTGTCTCGGAAGCGGTATCTGCTGCATAAGCTGAAGCGGAAGATGCTTCGGCTACTTCTTCATCATCCTTCTTTGGTTTACGTACGCGTTTCTTTCCCTTACTGCCATCGTCGCCTTCCGACTCAGATGCTTCAGCTTTGGCACCCGCTTTTGGTTTTTCTTCCTCAACATGCTTTGGCTTCAAAAGGCTCTTATCAGCATGGAAGACACCGTGTATGTTATCAAGAATATGATGTTCTTTTCCCTTAAACAAGACATGATGGACTATTTCTGCTTTGCCAGCAGAAGTCTCTGCTCTTACTATATATTTTCCGCTATCCTTATCGCTAGGGGCATCGATCACTAATTCACAGCTACCGTCTGCGTGTTGGAAGATATGAAATCTGCCACTATTTTCAATTTCAATATTATCCTTGAGCCACTGGACTTGTGGGGTAGGCACACCACGAATACCAGTCTCCAAAATCAACTCGTTCGAATTTAAATGATAAATGTCTATTTAATTAAATACAAGAATAATAAATTAATTTAATTTAAAAAATTACATAAGAGTTTTCTGTTTGTTTCATTCAACAAGACACGAGTATTACACAATAATTGTGTTAAAAATAAAAATAAACTTGTTGTTTTTCCTGTACACTTTGTAAATGTATGTATGTATTATTTTATTTATTTACATTCGCTCACCTTTAACGGGACGTACGAAAACGGGTTCGATGTCGGTAGAAACACTTGGAGAATAAACATGCAGTTGACACGAAGCAGTTATTTTACTAAATTCATTTTGCGCCGTCAAAGTGTAGACACCTGAATCCTCAGGTTGGCATTTTACGAATTCCAGACAAGCAAGACCTTCCCGATTTTGATTACGAATACGAGGGCCATATTGAAGATTTTGCTCATCTTTGGTCCATTTCATTGTGGGACTTGGACCATCTACTACGGATTGCAATTTCACCTTGGAGCCAACCAATACATAGCGATTAGTTAAATAAGTAGTAAAGTACAATTGTTGCTTTGGAGATGGGTCTGGCATCCGGCTTCGCCTCTCATAGGTAACATCAACGTCATCTTCCTTCTTCTTTGTTTTTGGTAGCCTACCAGCTCTATCTCCTCCTTTCTTACTTCCTGTCTCCGAATCACTCATAGCGCTGGATAAAACACTTGAGCGTCTGGAACCTTGAATTGGTTCAACAACAACAGAATGAGATGTTTCTTGAGTGCCTAGTTTGTTCTTTGCAACGCAAGTATAATTTCCACTGTCATTCGTGGTGGGTTTGTTGATGATTAACTCGCAAATACCATCTAAATGTTCAATTTGAACAATGCGATCATCGAGCACAACGGGTATATGGTCTTTCAACCAAGTAACTTCTGGTCGTGGATTGCCACGTATCTTAGTGTCGAGAATCAAATCGTTTTGAGAAGCGTGATAAACATCTGAGAAGATAATAATAGGTATTTTAGATTTAAGTGATCCCAATATGTGCCACTATTTTTGGCAAATAACAATTAGATTCTCAATAACGACAAAGAACTACACAATACAAGAATATACACAGACACACACACAAGTACGACCATTTTCGTAACTGTAATTACAAACACTTGAATAAAGATCAAACGATCTTATTATGTCTTTCTTTTTTTTTTTTTTATTTAATGACAAGAGTGATCGATCGTTCTATCGATCGACCAACCGATAGTTCTTTAAAATAAATATTTAAACATAGCCAATTTTGATCAAACACATATATCAATTCACAAACATACACAGAAGAAGGAATACCTCGTAGTGGTAGTGCGAAAATGGGCTCATGCTCATCGCCTTCTGTTTGCGCAGAATATACCTTGAAATAGCAAGATGTCTCTATTTCACTGAATTCGTTTTTGGCAACACACTTATAAACACCAGAATTTTCTGATGTGACATTTATCAATTCGATTATAGCTTTATCTGCTTCTGTGTGATTTTTTACTTTTTCACCGTAAACAACCCACTTGTCATCCTTCATCCATCTACATGCTGGATCAGGACCAATAATGGTAACTACCAGCCTGATTGTGGTACCTTCCAAAGCCATACGATCACGTAATTGTGTGGCAAAACTCAATTTTTGTTTCGCAGGAACTATAGTTTCTGGTGAAGCTCTTGAGCCTCTAGAACGGGGTTCAGGAGCTGCCTGTGCTCTCCTTTTATCAGATTCCCCCTTGGATTTTAATGCTTCTTCCATTGCTTTTTTTGCAGTTAATTCTATGTCCTTTTGGATACGATTCTTTGCATGGAATATGCCTTGAACATGATAGTGTAGATTCTTTGCCACCTCAACCGTGTGATTAATTTGAGCTTCTCCACTCGAGTTTATAGCCTTGCATGTGTAAAGTCCACTATCCCTATTATTTGGCTTATATATCAGTAGCTTATACACACCATGAGCCTCTTCAAGTTTTGTAAATTTAACATTTGCCTTCAATTCAAATTGACCTCTCCACCATGTTACCACTGGTCTAGGAACGCCATGAACGTGGGTCTCAATGGTTAGTTCATCGTCTCGTAAGTGATAGTATTCTGAAATTTATGAAAAATCATTTTATAATAAGTATTTGTTCTGTACACAATATGCAACATCCTATGTACCTCTGATTAATCTAAAAGATGGTGGTGCCGGTTGATCTTTAAAAACTTCATAGATTGTAACATAACATGAAGAAGTAACTTCATCATTCATATTTGAAAGGACACACGAGTATTCACCAGAATCCAAAATAGTTGTGTTAATTACTTCTAAAGCTAACATATTATTGTTATCAATAATACGATGAGTAGCATCCCTTTCCAGTTGCTTGCCATCCTTGAACCATTTAATCGATAGTTCTGGACCGCCGACAGCACAGGCCAATCGAACTTTATGACCGGCTTCGACGGTGCGATCGGATAGGAAAACAATAAAATGTGGTAAACGACGCTGTTCACGTAAACGCTGCCATTCGGAGTCACGTAGTTTTTCACTTCTTCGTGCAGCCAAACTGTATTTGCGCATTTGTTGCATGAATTCCTCACCTTCTTCTTCGGCAATCTTTTGCCACCGTTCTTCATCGTCTGGATCGGGACGTGTAAAACCTTCGGAAGCACTACTACTACGTCTACTTTCTCCTTTAGCCAATTCTCCAAGTTCGTCCAACTCTTCATCCTCGTCAACTCTAGACTCCTCATCATATCTAGATTCGTCGTATTCTGTTGCACCTTCATCATATTCTGTTCCCTCGGCATCACCCTCCTCTTCCTCTTCACCAGCCTCTTCTGCTGCTTCTGCTTCCTCTTGAGCTCGTCTCTCCGCCTCTTCACGTTCTCTTTCTTCTTGCTCAGCTTTCAAACGCTTTTGGCGTTCTTCAAATGTTTCTACAGGCTTTTTAGCGGCAGCTTTAGCTGCTTCTTCTTCAGCAGCCTTAGCTGCAGCTTTAGCTTGTTCTTCCATTTGTAAAGCCAGTTTGCTCTTTTTTGGTGGTGGTTTCGGACCTGGTCCAGCGGGTTGTTGTTGTTTATCTTCAAACATCTTCTTACTTGCTTTTTGGCCACCTCCCATTTCAAGTTTCAGGGACAATTTCGGGCTAGGAGACTTTTCCTTTTTCTCCTTCTTTTTCGGTGCCGCTTTCTTTTTTCCTTTTTTAACAGGTTCATCGGAGTCCTCCACGTCAGCACTCTCTTCACGATCCCCACGGTCCTCTTCGCTATAATCCCCACCTTCACCTTCATTATCACCAGCAGGACTTCCATCCTTATCAGCGGACTTGCGATCCTTTCGGCCTTTTTTGCCTCCCTTACCTTTTTTCTTTGGCTTAACTTCCTCTATGATTTCTTCTTCCTCCTCGTATTCCTCATATTCTTCAACTACGTAGATAACCTCAACATTTGAAACATCCATGACTGCAGCGCGATCAATAACAGATAGATCAGAGGTTATGTAACGCACAGGTTTTTGAGCTTCTAGAGGTTCTGAAATATCCATTACCAAAGCCCTATCAAAAACGGCTGTGTTGCAAGTTAAGAGAGTTTTTAAATCCCTGCCCAATTCAAAGGGAGTTTTTTCCTTTTCTTCCCTTTTCAAAAAGGGAGTTATACTACGCCATGTTGAGGGAGTAGCACTACGTCTTGTCATATACAACGTGAATGGAGTTTGCGAACGTCCTCGAATCGGTGTAGCACTTCTTCCGCGTAAACTTCCGGGAGTAGGAGATTTTAATTTGCGTTTCTTTTGAGCTGGCACCTGCAAAGTATCTTGGGTAGATGCTGCCTCTGGTTCTTCAGAGCCACGAGTATCAGCTGCACCATTTTCACCTTCAGTTTCACCCATCGTTTTAAATAGGCACTCTTCAAATAAAGGATTTCGAGGTCACACAAATATTAATTAATAAATATATCTATCGGAATATAGTTCGATTTTTTCTTAAATAATTCCGTAATAATTTCGTTTCGGTTGTTATTAAATAAAATTCGTTAAATTTGAAATTTGAAAAATATTTATTATGTAGGACGTGATCGGCGATCGGTCCGTTCGTTCCGACGTATATGTTTCGACTGTTCCGAACGAACTGAAGCAACCGTACGTTTCGAAAACTAAATTTCAAATGATCTGCGAAATGGTTGAACTAA
Organism: Stomorhina lunata; assembly: GCA_933228675.1. Lineage (NCBI taxonomy): Eukaryota > Metazoa > Arthropoda > Insecta > Diptera > Rhiniidae > Stomorhina > Stomorhina lunata. The sequence goes on from OW121744.1 coordinate 14,430,692, forward strand.
ATGCATTGGCTGCCAAGAATCTATAATTAATTTATTGTCATGGACTCGGCAACGATTTATCAAACTTTTTTTTACTTTTACGTGAAGGTAAATTTTATTTTTATTTACAAATTCATGCACTTTCTAAATGAAACGCAATCAAATTGTTCGAATTGTTTTTCAACAATATGATCGCTTCATTTCCGAAAATCTTAAATGAACTTGACCTTAGAATCTTGTCAATCAAAAACTTTTAAAATTATTATTAAATTTATTGAATTACAATTAAATCTTACCTGTAATAAAGAAGATCCATTTGGTCTAAGAACGAACTTTATTATTTCAATTATGTGTGTTAATTTGTAAGTTATCGTAAATAAATGTATATGTATGTATTTTTTAAATAAGTTAGTAAAATATATTTCAAAACAAAAAAGAAATTAAATCAAAAGGTTTTTCTGGCAAAACTCTGTGTGGTTAGTAATTTCCTATTTATCTTAAAATAATCAAATTTAGCTATTAATAAATTTCAAAATAAACTAAATCATTAGACTTAAATCAGCAATACATTTTCTCAAATACCCTACGTATTTTAGAATATTTAAGACATAATATCTCTCATCCGATTAGTTTGAGCAAATATTCATACATTGTATGTATTTGAATTATATGTAGGGTATCAATGAAATTGAATTGAAGAACAAAATCAAACAATTAATTAACATACCTCTGATATTACGAGTGAAGATTGGTGGTGTGCCAAATTTATTCGTGGGTACATCATACAGTGTCACAAGGCAACTAGTTTCCACTTCACCGTTCCTATTTGCTGCAACACATCTGTATACAGCTGCATCATGCATATCGGCTGATTTTATTTCTAAACAAGACAAACTATCCTTTTGAGTTATTTTGTATTTGGAGCTGTTTTCAATTAAAGAGTTTTGCTTAAACCATCGCACTTCTAAATCATTGCCAGATATGCCACATGTCAGTTTAATATCGCTTCCAATAGATGAATTGCGATTAGTAAGTTTTATGTCTACACAAGGCATACGTTTTGCGCTGCGTTGTTCTCTAAGATCCACATATTCGTTAGTTTTTTTAGATTTTTCAGCAGATAGTTCAGATATTCCTAAATAAATTATTTTCTCAATCAGTTTCATAATTTTTAATAATATTTGGAATGTCAAATTATATTACCTATTTCAGTCTGTTCATTGATATCATGGTGTTTAGCCTTCTTAGTTTCAGCTTCCAGTTTATTTTCTTTAAATTTATCTGCCTTAATCTCCGATGATTCTGCAATTTCTTTTCCTTTCTTTTCTTCCAAAGTCTCTGTATTAACCTCTAAAGATTCAACCTTTTCTTGTTCTTCAACATTCTTGGCTTCAGCTTCCAGTTTCTTTTCTTCCAATTTCTCTGCCTTAACCTCAGAAGTTTCAGCCTTTTCTTTTTTGGATTTGATATCTCGTTCTTTAATCTTCTTTACTTTAGCTTCTAGTTTCTTTTCTTCCAATTTCTCTGCCTTAACCTCAGAAGTTTCAGCCTTTTCTTTTTTGGCTTTGACATCTTGTTCTTCAATCTTCTTGTCTTCAGCTTCCAGTTTATTTTCTTCTACCTTCTCTGCCTTAACCTCAGAAGTTTCAGCCACTTCTTTTTTGGCTTTGACATCTTGTTCTTTAAACTTCTTGGCTTCAGCTTCTAATTTCTTTTCTTCTAATTTCTCTGCCTTAACTTCAGAAGTTTCAGCCTTTTCTTTTTGGGCTTTGACATCTTGTTCTTCAATCTTTTTAGCTTCAGCTTCTAATTTCTTTTCTTCCAATTTCTCTGCCTTAACTTCAGAAGTTTCAGCCTTTTCTTTTTTGGCTTTGACATCTTGTTCTTCAATTTTCTTGGCTTCAGCTTCTAGTTTATTTTCTTCCAATTTCTCTGCCTTAACCTCTGAAGTTTCAGCCTTTTCTTTTTTGGCTTTGACATCTTCTTCTTCAATCTTCTTGGCTTCAGCTTCTAGTTTCTTTTCTTCCAATTTCTCTGCCTTAAACTCAGAAGTTTCAGCCTTTTCTTTTTTGGCTTTGACATCTTGTTTTTTAATCTTCTTGCCTTCAGTTTCCAGTTTATTTTCTTCCAATTTCTCTGCCTTTACCTCTGAAGTTTCAGCCCTTTCTTTTTTCGCTTTGACATCTTGTTCTTCAGCCTTCTTGGCTTCAGCCTCCAATTTATTTTCCTCCAACTTCTCTGCCTTAACCTCTGAAGTTTTAGCCCTTTCTTTTTTGGCTTTAACATCTTGTTCCTTAATCTTCTTGGCTTCAGTTTCTAATTTCTGTTCTTCCAATTTCTCTGCCTTAACCTCAGAAGTCTCAGCCTTTTCTTTTTTGGATTTGACATCTTGTTCTTCAATATTCTTGACTTCAGCTTCTAATTTCTTTTTTTCCAATTTCTCTGCCCTAACCTCTGAAGTTTCAGCCCGTTCTGTTTTGGATTTGGCATCTTGTTCTTCAACCTTCTTGGCTTCAGCTTCTAGTTTCTTTTCTTCCAATTTCTCTGCCTTAACCTCAGAAGTCTCAGCCTGTGCTGTTTTGGATTTGACATCTTGTTCTTCAATCTTTTTGGCTTCAGCTTCTAATTTCTTTTCTTCCAACTTCTCTGCCTTAACCTCAGAAGTTTCAGCCTTTACTTTTTTGGCATTGATATCTTGTTCTTCAATCTTCTTGGCTTCAGCTTCTAGTTTCTTTTCTTCCAATTTCTCTGCCTTAACCTCAGAAGTTTCAGCCTGTGCTGTTTTGGATTTGACATCTTGTTCTTCAATTTGTTTGGCTTTAGCTTCTAATTTCTTTTCTTCCAAATTCTCTGCCTTAACCTCAGAAGTTTCAGCCTTTACTTTTTTGGCATTGATATCTTGTTCTTCAATCTTCTTGGCTTCAGCTTCTAGTTTATTTTCTTCCAATTTCTCTGCCTTAATCTCAGAAGTTTCAGCCTTTTCTTTTTTGGCTTTGACATCTTGTTCTCCAACCTTCCTGGTTTCGGCTTCCAGTTTCTTTTCTTCCAACTGTTCTACCATAACCTCTGAAGTGTCAGCCTTTTCTTTTTTGGCTTTGACATCTTGTTCTTCAATCTTCTTGGCTTCAGCTTCCAGTTTATTTTCTTCCAATTTCTCTGCCTTTACCTCTGAAGTTTCAGCCTTTTCTTTTTTGGCTTTGACATCTTGTTTTTCAGCCTTCTTGGCTTCAACTTCCAGTTTCTTTTCTTCCATTTTCTCTGCCTTTACCTCTGAAGTTTCAGCCTTTTCTTTTTTGGCTTGTACATCTTGTTCTTCAGCCTTCTTAGCCTCAGCTGCTTCCAGTTTATTTTCTTCTACCTTCTCTGCCTTAACCTCACAAGATTCAGCCCTTTCTTTTTTGGCTTTGACATCCTGTTCTTCAATCTTCTCGGCTTCAGCTTCTAGTTTCTTTTCTTCCAATTTCTCCGCCTTAACCTCAGAAGTTTCAGCCTTTTCTTTTTTGGCTTCGACATCTTGTTCTTCAACCTTCTTGGCTTTAGCTTCTAGTTTCTTTTCTTCCAACTTCTCTGCCTTAACCTCAGAAGTTTCAGCCTTTTGTTTTTTGGCTTTGACATCTTGTTCTTCAATCTTCTTGGCTTCAGCTTCTAGTTTCTTTTCTTCCAATTTCTCTGTCTTAACCTCAGAAGTTTCAGCCTTTACTTTTTTGGCATCGACATCTTGTTCTTCAATCTTCTTGGCTTCAGCTTCTAGTTTCTTTTCTTCCAACTTTTCTGCCTTAACCTCAGAAGTTTCAGCCATTTCTTTTTTGGCTTCGATATCTTGTTCTTCAATCTTCTTGGCTTCAGCTTCCAGTTTATTTTCTTCCAATTTCTCTGCCTTTACCTCTGAAGTTTCAGCCTTTTCTTTTTTGGCTTTGACATCTTGTTTTTCAGCCTTCTTGGCTTTAACTTCCAGTTTCTTTTCTTCCAATTTCTCTGCCTTTACCTCTGAAGTTTCAGCCTTTTCTTTTTTGGCTTGTACATCTTGTTCTTCAGCCTTCTTGGCTTCAGCTGCTTCCAGTTTATTTTCTTCTACCTTCTCTGCCTTTACCTCACCAGTTTCAGCCCTTTCTTTTTTGGCTTTGACATCCTGTTCTTCAATCTTCTTGGCTTCAGCTTCTAGTTTCTTCTCTTCCAATTGCTCCGCCTTAACCTCAGAAGTTTCAGCCTTTTCTTTTTTGGCTTCGATGTCTTGTTCTTCAACCTTCTTGGCTTCAGCTTCTAGTTTATTTTCTTCCAACTTCTCTGCCTTAACCTCAGAAGTTTCAGCCTTTTCTTTATTGGCTTTGACATCTTCTTTTTCAATCTTCTTGGCTTCAGCTTCTAGTTTCTTTTCTTCCAATTTCTCTGGCTTAACCTCAGAAGTTTCAGCCTTTACTTTTTTGGCATCGACATCTTGTTCTTCAATCTTCTTGGCTTCAGCTTCTAGTTTCTTTTCTTCCAATTTCTCTGCCTTAATGCCAGAAGTTGCAGCCTTTTCTTTTTTGGCTTCGATATCTTGCTCTTCAACCTTCTTGGCTTCAGCTTGTAGTTTCTTTTCTTCCAATTTCTCTGCCTTAACTTCAAAAGTTTCAGCCTTTTCTTTTTTGGCTTTGACATCTTGTTCTTCAATCTTCTTGGCTTCAGCTTCTAGTTTCTTTTCTTCTAATTTCTCTGCCTTAACCTCAGAAGTTTCAGCCTTTTCTTTTTTGGCTTTGACATCTTGTTCTTTAATCTTCTTGACTTCAGCTTCTAGTTTCTTTTCTTCTACCTTCTCTGCCTTAACCTCAGAAGCTTCAGCCTTTTGTTTTTTGGCTTGGATATCTTGTTCTTCAACCTTCTTGGCTTCAGCTTCTAGTTTCTTTTCTTCCAATTTCTCTGGCTTAACCTCAGAAGTTTCAGCCTTTACTTTTTTGGCATCGACATCTTGTTCTTCAATCTTCTTGGCTTCAGCTTCTAGTTTCTTTTCTTCCAATTTCTCTGCCTTAATGCCAGAAGTTTCAGCCTTTTCTTTTTTGGCTTCGATATCTTGCTCTTCAACCTTCTTGGCTTCAGCTTCTAGTTTCTTTTCTTCCAATTTCTCTGCCTTAACTTCGAAAGTTTCAGCCTTTTCTTTTTTGGCTTTGACATCTTGTTCTTCAATCTTCTTGGTTTCAGCTTCTAGTTTCTTTTCTTCTAATTTCTCTGCCTTAACCTCAGAAGTTTCAGCCTTTTCTTTTTTGGCTTTGACATCTTGTTCTTCAATCTTCTTGGCTTCAGCTTCTAGTTTCTTTTCTTCTACCTTCTCTGCCTTAACCTCAGAAGCTTCAGCCTTTTCTTTTTTGGCTTGGATATCTTGTTCTTCAACCTTCTTGGCTTCATCTTCTAGTTTCCTTTCTTCCAATTTCTCTGCCTTAAGCTCAGAAGTTTTAGCCTGTGCTGTGTTAGATTTGACTTCTTGTTCTTCAATCTTTTTAACTTCAGCTTCTAATTTCATTTCTTCCAACTTCTCTGCCTTAACCTCAGAAGTTTTAGCCTTTTCTTTTTTGGCTTTGACATCTTGTTCTTCAATCTTCTTGGCTTCAGCTTCTAGTTTCTTTTCTTCTAACTTCTCTGGCTTAACCTCTGAAGTTTCAGCCTTTTCTTTTTTGACTTCGATATCTTTTTCTTCCATCTTCTTGGCTTCAGCTTCTAGTTTCTTTTCTTCCAATTTCTCTGCCTTAACCTCAGAAGTTTCAGCCTGTGCTGCTTTATATTTGACATCTTGTTCTTCAATCTTTTTGGCTTCAGCTTCTAGTTTATTTTCTTCCAACTTTTCTGCCTTAAACTCAGAAGTTTCTGCCTTTCCTGTTTTGGCTTCGATATCTTGTTCTTCAACCTTCTTGGCTTCAGCTTCTTGTTTATTTTCTTCCAACTTTTCTGCCTTAAACTCAGAAGTTTCTGCCTTTCCTGTTTTGGCTTCGATATCTTGTTCTTCAACCTTCTTGGCTTCAGCTTCTTGTTTATTTTCTTCCAACTTTTCTGCCTTAAACTCAGAAGTTTCTGCCTTTCCTGTTTTGGCTTCGATATCTTGTTCTTCAACCTTCTTGGCTTCAGCTTCTTGTTTATTTTCTTCCAACTTTTCTGCCTTAAACTCAGAAGTTTCTGCCTTTCCTGTTTTGGCTTCGATATCTTGTTCTTCAACCTTCTTGGCTTCAGCTTCTAGTTTCTTTTCTTCCAATTTCTCTGCCTTAACCTCCGAAGTTTCAGCCTTTACTTTTTTGGCATCGACATCTTGTTCTTCGATCTTCTTGGCTTCAGCTTCTAGTTTCTTTTCTTCCAACTTTTCTGCCTTAACCTCAGAAGTTTCAGCCTTTTCTTTTTTAGCTTCGATATCTTGTTCTTCAACCTTCTTGGCTTCAGCTTCTAGTTTCTTTTCTTCCAATTTCTCTAAATTAACCTCAGAAGTTTCAGCCTTTTCTTTTTTGACTTTGACATCTTGTTCTTCAATCTTCTTGGCTTCAGCTTCTAGTTTCCTTTCTTCCAATTTCTCTGCCTTAAGCTCAGAAGTTTCAGCCTTTTCTTTTTTGGCTTTGACATCTTGTTCTTCAATCTTCTTGGCTTCAGCTTCTAGTTTCTTTTGCTCTACCTTCTCTGCCTTAACCTCAGAAGTTTCAGCCTTTTCTTTTTTAGCTTCGATATCTTGTTCTTCAACCTTCTTGGCTTCAGCTTCTAGTTTCCTTTCTTCCAATTTCTCTGCCTTAAGCTCAGAAGTTTCAGCCTTTTCTTTTTTGGCTTTGACATCTTGTTCTTCAATCTTCTTGGCTTCAGCTTCTAGTTTCTTTTCCTCTACCTTCTCTGCCTTAACCTCAGAAGTTTCAGCCTTTTCTTTTTTGGCTTCGATATCTTGTTCTTCAACCTTCTTGGCTTCAGCTTCTAGTTTTCTTTCTTCCAATTTCTCTGCCTTAAGCTCAGAAGTTTCAGACTGTGCTGTTTTGGATTTTACTTCTTGTTCCTCAATCTTTTTAGCTTCAGCTTCTAATTTAATTTCTTCCAAATTTTCTGCCTTAACCTCTGAAGTTTCAGCCTTTTCTATTTTGGCTTTGACATCTTGTTCTTCAATCTTCGTGGCTTCAGCTTCAAGTTTCTTTTTCTCTACCTTCTCTGCCTTAACCTCAGAAGTTTCAGCCTTTTCTTTTTTAGCTTTGACATCTTGTTCTTCAATTTTCTTGGCTTCAGCTTTTAGTTTCTTTTCTTCTAACTTCTCTGCCTTGACCTCTGAAGTTTCAGCCTTCTCTTTTTTGGCTTCGATATCTTTTTCTTCCATCTTCTTGGCTTTAGCTTCTAGTTTCTTTTCTTCCAATTTCTCTGCCTTAACCTCAGAAGTTTCAGTCTGTGCTGGTTTAAATTTGACATCTTGTTCTTCAATCTTTTTGGCTTCAGCTTCTAGTTTCTTTTCTTCCAACTTCTCTGCCTTAACCTCAGAAGTTTCAGCCTTTTCTTTTTTGGCTTTGACATCTTGTTCTTCAACCTTCTTGGTTTCGGCTTCCAGTTTCTTTTCTTCTACTTTCTCTGCCTTAACCTCTGAAGTTTCAGCCTTTTCTTTTTTGGCTTTGACATCTTGTTCTTCAATTTTATTGGCTTCAGCTTCTAGTTTCTTTTCTTCCAATTTCTCTGCCCTAACCTCAGAAGTTTCAGCCTGTGCTGTTTTGGATTTGACATCTTGTTCTTCAATCTTTTTGGCTTCAGCTTCTAGTTTCTTTTCCTCCAACTTCTCTGCCTTAACCTCTGAAGTTTCAGCCTTTTCTTTTTTGGCTTTGACATCTTGTTCTTCAATCTTCTTGGCTTCAGCTTCCAGTTTCTTTTCCTCCAATTTCTCTGCCTTCACCTCTGAAGTTTCAGCCCTTTCTTTTTTGACTTTGACATCATGTTCTTCAGCCTTTTTGGCTTCAGCTTCCAGTTTATTTTCTTCTACCTTCTCTGCCTTAACCTCTGAAGTTTCAGCCTTTTCTTTTTTGGCTTTGACATTTTGTTCTTCAATTTTATTGGCCTCAGTTTCCAGTTTCTTTCCTTCCAATTTCTCTGCCTTAGCCTCAGTTGTTTCAGCCATTTCTTTTTCGGCCTTTATATCTTGTTGTTCAACCTTCATGTATGCAGCTTCTATTTTTGTTTCTTCTATAGTCTCTGCTTTCTCTTGAGTTTCTGACGTTTGTTTTGATACATTTTCAACAACATTGGATATTGTTGCACATAAATCGATGATGTCCTCATAAACCTTAAACATTTTAATTTTGTCTATGGAATTTTCTATAAAGTCGTATTGCTTGAGCAATTTAGTTTTCACCTTCTCTACATCCGAAATAATATTTGGAGTTGTAATTTCTAGCATATCGTCAAACAAAACAAATAAGTCCATTAAATTCTTTTGTAAGGCAACCATATTAATAGAGGATTTTTCAATGTCTCTTGAAGATTTAAGGCATTCGGCAATACTTTGAACATTTGAAAGTTTTGTGTTCAATCCATTGAACTTTGTTTGCCATGATTTGTGTTCTACAGAATCGACTTGCGAGCTTATCGAACTTATATTGTTTTTGATTTTTTCGACAAATTCAGTATTTACCGTTTCTAGTAAATCAGAATTATTTTCCAAAATCGAGTCAATGACATTTTCTATTTCTTCTTTCAAACCTCCATCATATGTATGTACAATATGTTCTCTAAGTTTAAATATGCATTTTCTTCTTTCTTCATTATTTGGAGTTTCCAAGGCATCTAATAAATCTTGTTTAAGATTTTGCAAATCGTTGTCTTCACCAATTGTATCTAAAGTATTTGCAATTATTTCCCCAACTGATTTACGCAGTAACTTGGGCTCAGTTTTAAGTGTTTGCAAAAGTTGATCAAACATCTCACTTATGTTATCCAGTTCTAATAAAATTTCAAATGCATCGTTAATTTCATTTTTATTGAGTTTACCCACTAATTCATTTAGTTGTGTAATATCGACAATGTTTGGCTTTATTTTGGTAATATCATCTGTCGCTTCCTGAAGTTTATATAAAGCCTCCTTTATAGCTACAAACGAAGCTGATTCTGGTGACATATTTCCGTGGTTATGCTGATAAATATTATTGAGTTCGGAAATGATTTCACTTAGACTACAAGATATTTGTTGGACAGTGTTAGACCTTTGAGGTTCGTCATCAATGAATTTTATAACTTGACAAAGATTAGGTTTAACAGCTTCTACGATATCATAAAGCATAGACTTACGCAATTTATCATTGCAATTTATAATCTTTAACACAACTTGGGTAATATTTTGTAGGATTTGTTGAGGAATTTCATCACTTTTGTCTGTATGCATGGCAAATTTAACCAATTCTTTGATTTTGAATAAAGGTAAGAATAAACGATCTTCAAGCGAAGTAGGAGTGTCAGATTCAACTGCTAATTGAATTTCTCTTAAGTTAATCTCCACTGACTTAACAAACTCCAAAGTATTTTTATTGAGATTTATGGTTGGTACTGTTTGAATATGTCCATGAGCATTAATTATATACTGTAACAGATCTTTTTCAAGTGCTGTCAATTCTTTTTTATTCACGGAATCTTTGAGTTTGTTATCTTGTTCTTCCGGTTTCTCTGTTATTTCGGATGATTCAGTCTTTTCTTTGGTTGCCTTAATATCTTGTTCTTTGGACTTCTTGGCTTCAACTTCTAGTATCTGCTCCGCCTTAACTTCGATTGTTTCTGGCTTTTCTTTTGTTGCCTTGATATCTGTTAGTTCAGCTTTCTTAGATTCAACTTCCTGCTTTATTTCTTCTAATTTCTCATTAACAGCTTTAACTTCTTGTTGTTCAGCCTTTTTAGTTTCAACTTCCAGTTTAATTTTTTTTAAGTTCTCTATCTTATTCTCTGAAGTTTCAGCCTTTTCTTCTATTGTCATGCCATTTTGTTGTTCTGGGATGTGAGATGCTTCTGCTTCTTGCTTTATTTGAACTTTTTCTATGTTATCTTTGAGATCGTTTAATAGATCAGCTAATATTTGAATACTCTTTTCTTGGTCTTCCCAAAAATCTGTTTTGGATTCCAATTTATTCTTTACCACAACTAGGGTATCTTTTAATTTCTCAACTGTTTCTTGATTTTCTTGCATAAAAGCAGTAACCAAAGAATCGTTTTCCATTAATCCTTCATGTACTTCTGTTAGGAAAATTTGTGCGGAATTAACATTATCTAGCAGAACTTGCATTTGTTCTTCACTTGTCCTCTGCTTTGCTAAGGAAACTATTTCTTTGATAGCTCTTAATTCAGGAGTTAGATAATCAATTTCCTGTAGCAATTCAATAATTCTTAAATTACCCTCGTTATTTTCAATGAAATCATAAATAGAAACCAAAGTATTTTGAGTTTTCAAAAGAGCAGGCAGTATTTCTTTGTCGGCTTTTTCGCTGACATCATTTACCATTCTAAATGCAGTCATAAGTTGAGTTTGCAGTTGAACCATAACACTGGATGTATTTTCCACATCGACCTTGTTCAGTTTGCTAATAATATCGACCGATTCCATAAGGTTTCTGAAAGGCTTTATTAAACTATCTAAAGGCGTTTGATTATTTGTTTCTAAACATGCCACTATAAATTCGGAAAATCCAAAGATAATCTTCTCTTTCATTTCTAAGGCCAATTGAAGTTCTAAGGAAGGCATTGCTTGCAGTAAGTCTTCAAATGTTTTCTCTATATCCTCGAGACCAGTTTCCAGCTCGCTAGCTTCATAAGTGTGAACCAAGCTCTCTTTAAGCTTAAACATAGTTTTAGCAACTTTTGTCTCAGTCTGAATCAAATCTTCGGTTTTTTCTTCAGTTTTTAATAAATTACTTTCCATATTTTGTAAATCTTTTTTTAGTTCCTGCATAATATCTTCCAAACTAGAAACCTCAATGTCTTGTATATTTCTCGTGGAGTGTAAACACTCTTCGATTTGCTTAATACCTCCGGCTACACATTCTTTCAAACCAAAAGTCTTTACTTTCTCCACATGAGTCTTTACCTGTTCATGGACTTCAGATGTAGAAACTGCGCAGGACTCGGCATAAGTTTTAATGTTTGTAATATGTAGTGATGACAAATCTTCAATGTTTTCAAAAATATCTGCATCGAAATTTTCGCAATACTTTAATAAATTAAACAGAATATGAGAATTTTCCTTTATGACCTGGAATTCAGGATATTCTTCTAAGTGACTAAATGCTTGTTCTTGTTTAACATGTACAATGGCTTCTTTAAGGCTTAGTAGAGGTTTCGCCCAAGTCTTTAATTGCTCCAAGCTTGTTTGGTCGCTAAGATTAGACATTTGAGATAGTAAAATATTTTCCTCTGTACAAATAACCGCTTTTTCCAGCTCCCTCAAAGGCTCAACAAATTCCTTAAGATGAGAAAATGTTTGTGTTTCGGCTAATGACTCCAGAGTTTCCAAGACTTGATGCTCATGCATTTCCAAAACATAAGGTCGCAAACTTTGTAAAACACTTGCAGATGACATACTAACATTAGACAATGTATTCATAGTCTCAACGTGCTCCAAGTCTTGAGTATAGAACACTTTGACACCTTCTACCAATTCCTTTAATGGCTGAGCCATGGTTTTTAGCTCAGAAATTTCATCCCCACTTAAATCTTTCACATCAAAATTGTCGATATATTCATGTATCTGAAGAGCACAATTTTCCAAGCAACAAACTGCCTCCGCCATTGTTCGCTGATCTGTGCACTCAGAGGTGGTCTGCACCACATCTAATGCTTGGGGTTGTAAAGTTTGCTCTAAACACTGCTTAAAGTCTTGCATTTTATTAACGGTGGCCTTCATGTGTTCAACGGCCTCAATCCTTAATGAACCAATATCGTAATCGTTGCAATGAGCCAATACAGAGGCAATGCTATTTTTTAACTGACCCAATAACTCATCTACTTGAACTTTTTTCTCTTCAAAAGATTTTAAAGGTCCTGCTTCTACTTCTTTTGTTAAAGAATTTCTAGCGCTATCAAAAGGCAGAGATTCGGCTGCAGATTTTAATGCTGACACATCCTCTAAAGTGGATACATCATCTACTTGTGTCTCTGTAACAAGTTTAGGTAAAATATTTTCTAAAACAACCAAAATTTTGTTAAACGCATTAACAAATTGTACTGGACTTGCTCCAAAGTCTTCTATTTGATCTACTGAAGATTTAAACTCTTCCATGTCATTGCGACAGTTAGAGTAAAATATTTTCAAAAATTCATGTTTATTCTTGGCACTGTTTAACTTTTCCATAGAGCTATTCAAACTGGCAATGGCCTTAGCATTATTTCTTAGAACATGAAGAGAAGACTGTAGGGACTGTTTGTTCTTTTCCATAACTTCACTACTCTTTAGGTTATTGATAAGGTCATCGAATGCTTTAGCTAAATCAATGAACTGACCCTTCAGTTCTTTTTGTAAATGTTGAGTGTTTTGCAAACATTTGATATTCTCACAAAGTTGTTCCATCACTTTAAGATTATCATCCAATTCAATTTTTATTTCCATTTCTTGTCTCATGGTTAGAAATAGATTGTTGTCTTTTAAAGCCTGTTCCTCATCTAAAGCAATTTCCTTTTGTATATTCTTAAGTTCGTTTTCTTCTATGTCGATTTCTATATGTTTGATAAGATTACGCATTTTGTTTAAAGTGTCCTCAATGTCGGAATTCTGTTTCAATGTCGACATTTGCAAAACATCTTGACTAATTTTAACTTTATCGTTTAAACTATGTAGGGGATCTACTAAGTCTGTTAATGAGCCCGAAATAGATTTCTGTTCAATTTGTCTCATGCAGTAATTGAGTTCATCTATGGGTTTTTTAATATTCTCCAATACCGTCAAGTGATATTTATCGATATTCTTATCAATAACTTCACTGATAAGGGAAGAAATTTCTTCTTTAAGTTTAAACAAATTCATCGATACATTCTCTGGCAAGCGAGTGGTAATGTGATCTATATTAGATTCCAAATGCAATACAGCTTGGGCCAGGGATTGTAACAATTTCTTCAGATCATCTGTATCCATAAGTTGGTCATCGGTTAACTGTCCCGTTAGTATATCCTGACTCAACTGAGCTAAACCATTTTGAATTTCCTGTAAGGGAGGTACCATTGACTCAACGGTACTAACGGTAAGTTTACCGGCTTCGACATTACTTGAAGGTTGCTTTTGAATAATCTCCAGTCCTTTATTCAATTCGAACAAAGGTGGTGACACAATATCTAAAATCGCCATATTAACCTTTTGTTCTAAATTATCTGTGCCAGTGAACGAACTGGCCTTACTTTCAATTTCAGCTACCACAGTCTGTAAGTCGTGAATAGGTTTTACTAAATTCACCATTATTTTTTCGTGAACCTTCATATAAATTTGCTCATCGCTTTCTTCTAGTGTTAATTCATTTTCAACCTTTTCTAAGGCAGCTTGTATCCTTACCACAGGCTCACAAATAGTTTGTACTGACTCGGAGAATTTTGGTAAGCTAGATTCTGCTATTTTAGCAAAAGGTATTGGCTCAGGAATATCCTGTAATTTTGCTACAGTTTCGGTAAAGTGTTTGTTGGCCTCGATTTCTTGGGCTTCCTGTAAGAGGGTCTGTGACTTAATAGTATCTTTGGTAATCTCCAGCCCCTGTTTAATATCATCAACTGTAAGTTGTAAGTTCGATTTTAAAGTTTCGTTTTCGAATGAATTTGATATAGTTTTTATTTCTTCCAAGGCTTTTATTAAATGATCAGCTATGCTGTCTATAATGCAGACACTGGTTCTTTGAATTAAGGTAGTGCCAGTTTCGTCAATTTCCACACACTTTTCTATAACTTGTAGAGCTACATGCAGATTGTGGATATCGTTATTCATTGTCTCAAAAAGGGCATCTAAAGGAGTCTCGCCAGAGTAAACCTTAAGTTTGCTTTGAACTTGATTAATGGGATCAATAACATTTTTTATGATAGCTATGCTTTGATCTGCTGAGGATGGTGTCATTAGCATCACGGACTGGTTAATGACTTCTGATTCAACAGCATTTAAATGTCCATCTAAAACTTTCAACATTTTGGCCAAAGGTAATAGTGTTTTCAAATTTGTTTCAATTTCTAGCTCGTTGCTAACAACCTTTAACGGTTTATCGGTGGTAACCTTTAAGCCATCACCCACAGCCCCTGAGATATCTTGAAGTTTAGCTTCATTTTCACTAGTTTTTGATGACTCACTATCAGTTTGTTTTTTACCCTTTTTACGGGCAGGAGCCTGTAAAGGTTCACTAATTGATTCATTTTCCAAAGATTCTAATTTCGACATTTGAGCACTGGCAAATGTTTGTAACTCTGAAGTGTTTTCGTCCACACTGCCATCGGATGCCTTAGAGAAGCTAAAGAATTCGTCGGTTTCGGTAGGTTTGGATTGTTTTCGTTTCCTCATGGGAGCCGTCAAAGACAATTCTTCTTCCATTTTTTCAAACGATGTTCTAGCAAAGTCCTCTGTATGTTTATCAAACTCCTCTTCGTCCCTTAAGGAGGAGCCATGTATAGTTATTTCATTTATTGATATATCATCCATACCAGCCTCGGTGCGTAAATCTTCTTCGTGCGAGAAGTATTCAGGAGAAATATCAATAACAACAGCCTCCATGAGTAATTTACCAGACTGGGAGGTCTCTTTGACAAATCTAAGAGGAGGTAGCTCCACCACATTATGTTCTGTTACATGTTCGGAAATTTGATCAGCATACATTTCAACTATTTTTAAGGCTTCTTCTTCAGTAAGATCAGGAGTTTCATATAATGAGACTGAGACTTCTTTGCCATCAAATGAAAATGAGACATCTCCCTTGTCGGTAATGGTAATATCTCCTTGAGGCGTTTCATATAATTGAGAAGTGTGTTCTTCTTGAATAGTTGATAGTGAAAAGTTACGTTGCAATTCATGTTGTTGTTGTGTATCCTGTTTGGAATAATCATCTTCAAATCCAAGTAAAGCTGCTGAACTAGCCACTACACCCATGCAATTGCGCGCCTCACAGGTGTATGTGCCCAAACAACAGGTACCATCCTGTCCAGATATAATTTTGTGTATATCACCTGGTTTTAGTTCCACTCCATCCTTATACCACTTAAGTACAGGCTGAGGAACACCAATGACCTTACACTCTAAATTGACAGCCCCTTCTTCAGTGAGCACAGCTCGGAGACATTCAAGAAAACGAGGTTTCTTAAAATGTCTAGGAATTTGCAATTTCAAAAAGCATGATGTTACCGTAGTACCAAAATCATTTACTGCCACACATTTCCATTCAGCCTGATCCACAAACTCCACACTTCTAACATCCAGATGCCAATTATTTTCTTCACCACGATATTGATTGTAGCGCTCATTTGTCTCCATCGGCAATTCGTCACGGAACCATGAAAGCAAAGGATCTGGAGTAGCCTCAACCCTGACTGTAAATTGGAAAGGCTCATTGATTTTCGTTTCCTGCGATTTGAGACCCATCAAAAACTTGGGAGGTTGTGATGTTGTTTTGGCAATAGTTAAACGATCCTCATCGTTTAATTGATTTTGAATATCCTCCACCGTCAAAACAGCAATACTGCTCGTCTCACCCATACAATTTTTGGCTATACAACAATAGGTGCCCAAAGAATTGGTGCCGGTTAATTGATAAACATCACCTGGCTTTAGTTCTTGGCCATCTTTAAACCATTTCAGTTGTGGTGTCGGAAAACCGACCACTTTGCATTCAAACGATACCAAACCTTCATCGGTTAAAACGGCTCTCAGGCTTTCCATAAAACGGGGCTTACGATAATTTCTGGGAACTGAAAGAAATAAAAGTATTTTAATTTAAATAAATAACTGGAAACGATAAGTAACTTACTTTCCATTTCAACAGTACAAGAAGAAATTCCCACTGAACCCTCTTCATTTGTAACCACACACTTCCATTCACCCTCATCATCAGCCTCGGATGGTTTAACTTCGATCATATAAACCCCCAAACCATCTTCAATATATTTATATCTATCTCCAGTATCCACACGTCCATTTTTATTATACCATACCACAGTCTTGGGCCATGGTGGCACAACCACTAAACAAAATTAAGAAAATAAAAGAAAAACAAATGAGATTTAATAAACCCTAAACTCTCTCCCTCTCTTTTTCTCTGCTACTATATTTATTTTGTTTGTTTTGATCTTTATATTCGCAATCTCTTCTCTCTTTACAATTTTATTTTATTGTATCATTTAAATTTTCTCATCAAAATAAAACAATTCTGATGAGAAAATTTTAATGATACAGTTGACCTGCCTCACTATGTACGATCGGTATTCCAAGCATTCAAATCAGTTCAAGTTTATGTTTCTTGAGCAAAATGTCTTTACAAAACGCCGGTATTTATTTTATTTTGCTTCAGCCACTTTGACGCGTGATTTTCTTTTTAATTGAAATGTTGGCAAAGAGCCAGTTTAGAAAAGAAAACAAAAAGAAAGACCACCAACACAAAGTCAAATATTTACGATGCTCACTTACCTTGGCATCCGAGTATAATTGTATCACCAATGCGAACATTCGCATTTTTCAATTCGTTTGTGAAAATCGGTGGGGGTGCCGTGTTAGTCACACTAAAAAGAGTACAAATGAGTATGAAATGCTTATGAGAGATTAAAACGAAAAGAAAATAGTAATTACCTATCGGCTGGTTTTAGAGAACCCTCTCTACTGCCACGACCAACAACATGTAATTTGGATCTTGAATATGATTTTCCCACGCAATTAACCGCTTCGCAAGTGTAAGTACCCAAGGAAGTTGGATCATCTGCATTGGCCGTAAGAGCAAAGACATCACCGGCTTTAATCTCCTTTGAATCCTTAAACCAACGCAGTTGAGGCGTGGGAACACCTACGACTTTACATTCTAATGACACGGTACCCTGAGGGGTTAGTATGGCTCTCAACTCCTCAATAAACTCTGGAGCTTTGTAAGCTTTCGGAACGATAACACTTAACTGACAAATGCAGGAATTACGACCACCTAAATTCTCAGCCATAACCATCCATTGACCACCATCTTCCACTACTACTGGACTTACTTCAAGTATATGGTAATTTCCCTCATGAACTTCCTTGAAACGATCATTTTCACATATTCGTCGATCGTTGCGGAACCAGGTTAACTAGCATTAATAAAAGTAAAGCTTTAGCAACATAAAAACGACATAAAAATGACTTTAAATTACCTTGACATCTGTTGAACTGTGGATTTCGATGATGAATCTGGTGCTGGAACCAACTCTTACTTGCAAGTCCAGTAGTCGTCTTAAGAATTTTGGCGGATCTTCGCCCGTTGATCGATCATCAACTATTAGCTGTACATCCTTTCGTATAACATCATTGCCCTTTGTTCTAGCAAAAAGCGTGTAATGGCCAGCATCTTCTCGTTGCACATGCTCAACCGCCAATTGAACTGCATTGCTGGTCTTTGTTATGCGAAAACGATCTGAATTATAAATGGGATTATCGCCGCGACTCCTGCAGGGAGAAAAAGAAAAGTAACAAAAGTTAATACCAGGAAGAAGTTTTTAATGTAAATATGATTAATTTCTTGTAAATATCTTCAAACAATCAGGAAATAGCTTTCTGCTGCAATTTCTGTCCAAAATTTCGTGTTCTTCGCGATATGCCTTAAGATATGCAGCAAAAAGATTAAGTTTAAAAAAAAATTGGGAACTAAGACAAATTTTAATTATTTTAGTACTTCTTAGTATAAAATAGTTCAATTTGGTTGAAATATAACCGAATTTACATAGTTTCATACTGGAAAATGGTGCTGTTATCTAAGGTCGGGTTTTAACTTATTTTTTATATTGTAGAAATTTTTGCTTAACTAATGTTTTCATCATATCAGACACTTCACCGAAAATGACATATATATATACTTAAATGTTTATATTAAAAAAAAAATGCACAGATATGAGGGACAGAAGTCGGAACAAAGAGAACAGAACAAGAAAACCGTCGGTAGAGTTGCCGTTTTTTATACTTTTAACAAAAATAGGTGTTTTTTAATGTGTAGTTCTGATGTTTTAATAGGAAAAAGTTTTGTACTCCATTTTTATTGTTAATATTTTAGTCAAAAATTTTTCTATAGAAAATTTTTTTATCAAAAATTTTTCTATTGAAAATTGTTTTATTAAAAATTTTTTATATAAAATATTTTTATGAATAATTTATTAAAAATTTTTCTATAGAAAATTTTATCAAAAATTTGTCTCTAGAAATTTTTTTATTAAAAATTTTTTTATCAAAAATTTTTCTATAGAAAATTTTTCTTCCAAAATTTCTATAGAAAATTTTTGTATAGAAAATTTTTTATCCAAAATTTTTTTATAGAAATTTTTTTTTTATCCAAAATTTTTCTATAGAAAATTTTTAACGAAAAATTGCTTATCAAATATTTTTTTATAAAAAAATTTTTTATAGAAATTTTTTTTATAAATAATATTTCTGTAGAAAAATTTATCAAAAATTTTTCTATAGAAAATTTATCAAAAATTTTCCTATAGAAAATTTATCAAAAATTTTTCTATAGAAAATATTTTTATCAATAATTTTTCTGAATAAAATTTTTTTTATTCAAAATTTTTCTGAATAAAATTTTTTTATCCAAAATATTTTATCGAAAAATTTTTCTATAGAAAATTTTATCAAAAATTTTCCTATAGAAAATTTTTTTATCAATAATTTTTCTATAGAATTTTTTTTTATCCAAAATATTTTTATAAAAATTTCTTATCAGAAATTTTTCTAGAGAAAATTTTTTAAACAACAATTTTTACAGAATAATTTTTTATCAAAAATTTGTCTATAGAAAATTTTTTTATTAAAAATTTTTCTATAGAAAATTTTTTATTAAAAATTTTTCTATAGAAAACTTTTTTAATCAAAAATTTTTCTATATAAAATTTTATCAAAAATTTGTCCATAGAAAATTTTTTTAGTAAAAATTTTTTTATCAAAAATTTTTCTATAGAAAATTTTATAAAAAATTTTTCTATAGAAAATATTTTTATCAATAATTTTCTATAGAAAATTTTGTTATCCAAAATTTTTCTGTAGAAATTTTTTCTATACAAAATTTAGCTTCAAACATTTTCCAACATTTTTGTATAGAAAATTTTTATTCCAAAATTTTTATATAGAAAATTTTTATTCCAAAATTTTTCTATAGAAAATTTTTATTCCAAAATTTTTCTATAGAAAATTTTTATTCCAAAATTGTTCTATAGAAAATTTTTTTTTATAGAGAATTTTTTTATCAAAAATTTTTCTGTAGAAAATTTTGTTATAGAAATTTTTTTATGAAAAATTTTTCTATAGAAAATTTTATCAAAAATTTTTCTATAGAAAATATTTTTATCAATAATTTTTCTATAGAAAATTTTTTTAACCAAAATTTTTGTATAGGAAATTTTTTTATTCAAAATTTTTGTGTAAAAAATTTGTTATCCAAAATTTTTGCATAGAAAAATTTTTTTTTTTTATTTAAAATTTTCTATAGATTTTTTTTTTTATTTAAAATTTTCTATAGAAAATTTGTATCCAAAATTTTTATATAGAAAATTTTTTATCCAAAATTTTTCTATAGAAATTTTTTTATCAAAAGTTTTTGTATAGAAAATTTTTTTATTAAAAATTTTTCAGTAGAAAATTTTTTTTTCCAAAATATTTCTATAGAAAATTTTTTTATCAAAAATGATTTTATCAACAATTTTTCCATAAAACATTTTATTATAAAAAATTTTTGTATAGAAAATTTTTTTATTACAATTTTTTTTTTATAGAAAAATTTTTTATCAATAATTTTTTATCCAAAATGTTTCTATAGAAATTTTTTTTATCAAAAATGTTTCTTTAGAAAATTTTTTTATGCAAAATTTGTCTACAGAAAATTTTTTGATCCAAAATTTTTTTAATCGAAAAATTTTTTATCAATATTTTTAACAAAAATTTTTTTACCGAAAAATTTTTCTAGAGAAAATTTTATTATCAAAAATATTTTATAGAAAATTTTTTTTATCAAAAATTGTTTTATAATTGTTTTATAAAACAGAAAACTTTTTTAATAGAAAAATATTTTTGAGAAAATTTTTCGATAGAAAAATATTTTATTTTTTTAATTTTCATAGAAATTCTTATTGAAAAATTTTCCAAAGAATAATGTTTTTATGAAACATTTTTCTGTAAGGAAATGTTTGTATCGAAAATATCTAAAAAATTTTGGAGTTATTGCATTTTTCCCCCGGAAATTTATGAAAACGCGCCTAAGGATATGCACCAAATATTTTTTTGTAAATAAAGAAATTTCAAAGTGACAAAGACATGATTTATCATTTAATGGCTTGTAAACACTAAAAAGTTCAGTTTTGTTAAAATATGATCAAATTTACTTAGTTTTTTTCATGTTGGAAAATGGAACGTTTTGCTCAGGTCGGTTTCAAAAATCATTTTTTGATTTTTTAAAAATTTTGTTCAACAAATAAAAAAAATTAGGAAATCGCGCATCGTTGTGTTAAAATAGATAAATGGGAGAATAAAACTCAAAAAGTTTAGGTCGATAACTTAAACCGTTTCGCTGTACCTCCGATTTAAAATTGAAGAATTTCGCGACAGTGTAAATTTTTGGGCATAATTTGAGTAGATACTTTGTAAATTTTACTTGCATTCAACTTGAACAAAAATAATACTAAATATTATTGCTTAGTTTATGGAAAACCTGAGCTAAAAAGTTTTTTAATATTGCACGAGTTTAACCTTTTCTTCACAGGGGTCGAAGGTCAAAATTTGGTTTTAATAAAAATATTCATTATAAATGCTAACAAAGAGAAAATACTAAACATATTGTCAAATAATTAGATAATTTAAATAAATTTTGTTAATAATATTAAATAGGACATTATAATATTTATATAAATAAACATTTACCTTTTCCTATATATAGATGAGGAGGAGGAAAGTGTGCCATGATAATTCTTATGATCAGCGCATTTACAGCATTTCGAACAACCGTTGCCCATTTTAATTTTGTTATATTTTTTCTATTTTTGTTTTTCTTAATTTGTTACTTATTTTTGTTTAGTTTTTGTTAAAAAATTTTTAAATATTCACTTAAAATTAATATTTTTAATAAAAGAAATATATTTTTAGGTGAATTTTATTTCTTTGTTCATTTCATAGAACTAATTCTACTTATTATAGAATTTCTATTTAAAATGTTTGTGTTTGGAATGAATATGCGCTAAATGTCATTTATTCACTGAAAAAATAGACGTATTTGGCAGATATGAATGAATGAATGAATATTTTATATCAATTCTGAAACAAATGTTCTTTTTTAATAAGAAGAAAATATTTACAAGATTTGTAAATTGTTGGCACTTTAAAACAAACATTTTTTATAATGTAATTTAGAAACAAAAATTATGCATTTTTTTTATTTCAAAAACTTATAATAGGGCATATGGTGACAAATAGTATTACATTAATCATTTAATCGAAAAAAGGGCCAAATAGATGCATAATTATTTAAAACTAACATTTGGCAAATACTTTAGGGTTTGTAGATTATTTTATGAACTTATTTATTTTAACCCTTTCAGCCCCACTGTTGCCTACAGGCATTAGTCTAAACATTTGCTTATAACTTCTACAAATCTTAATTTTTTGTTACGTTTTTTTTTAGTTTGATAACTTAACCCTCAAATACCCTCAAATTGAAACACTAAGATTTAATAATATTCCATTGAGATAAATTTCTAAATGAATTTGAAAAAGTTTCGAACAATAGTTTCTAAAAAAAAACTAAAATATCATTTAACAATAAGAAAATTTTGAAATTTTTTTCTTAAAAAAATTTCTTATAAAAAAAAAATTTTTGAAAAATTTCTTATAGAAATAAGAAAATTTTGAAAATTTTCTTATAAAGATAAGAAATTTTTTAAAATTTTCTTAAAAAAATAAGAAATTTCTTATAAAAATAAGAAATTTTTAAAAAATTTCTTATAAAAATAAGAAATTTTTTTTAAAATTTCTTATAAAAATAAGAAATTTTTGAAAAATTTCTTATAAAAATAAGAAATTTTTGAAAAATTTCTTATAAAAATAAGAAATTTTTGAAAATTTTTTTACAAAAATAAGAAATTTTTGAAAAATTTTTTATAAAAATAAGAAATTTTTGAAAAATTTTTAATAAAAATAAGAAATTTTTAAAAAATTTCTTCTTATAAAAATAAGAAATTTTTGAAAAATTTCTTAAAAATAAGAAATTTTTGAAAAATTTCTTATAAAAATAAGAAATTTTTGAAAAATTTCTTATAAAAATAAGAAATTTTTGAAAAATTTCTTATAAAAATAAGAAATTTTTGAAAAATTTCTTATAAAAATAAGAAATTTCTGAAAAATTTCTTATTTTTATAAGATTTTTTCAAAAATTTCTTATTTTTATAAGAAATTTTTCAAAAATTTCTTATTTTTATAAGAAATTTTTTAAAAATTTCTTATTTTTATAAGAAATTTTTCAAAAATTTCTTATTTTTATAAGAAATTTTTCAAAAATTTCTTATTTTTATAAGAAATTTTTCAAAAATTTCTTATTTTTATAAGAAATTTTTCAAAAATTTCTTATTTTTATAAGAAGAAATTTTTTAAAAATTTCTTATTTTTATAAGAAATTTTTCAAAAATTTCTTATTTTTATAAGAAATTTTTCAAAAATTTCTTATTTTTATAAGAAATTTTTCAAAAATTTCTTATTTTTATACGAAATTTTTCAAAAATGTCTTATTTTTATAAGAAATTTTTCAAAAATTTCTTATTTTTATAAGAAATTTTTCAAAAATTTCTTATTTTTATAAGAAATTTTTCAAAAATTTCTTATTTTTATAAGAAATTTTTCAAAAATTTCTTATTTTTATAAGAAATTTTTCAAAAATTTCTTATTTTTTTAAGAAATTTTTCAAAAATTTCTTATTTTTATAAGAAATTTTTCAAAAATTTCTTATTTTTATAAGAAATTTTTCAAAAATTTCTTATTTTTATAAGAAATTTTGCAAAAATTTCTTATTTTTATAAAAAATTTTTCAAAAATTTCTTATTTTTATAAGAAATTTTTCAAAAATTTCTTACTTTTATAAGAAATTTTTCAAAAATTTCTTACTTTTATAAGAAATTTTTCAAAAATTTCTTATTTTTATAAGAAATTTTTCAAAAATTTCTTATTTTTATAAGAAATTTTTCAAAAATTTCTTATTTTTATAAGAAATTTTTCAAAAATTTCTTATTTTTATAAGAAATTTTTCAAAAATTTCTTATTTTTATAAGAAAATTTTCAAAAATTTCTTATTTTTATAAGAAATTTTTCAAAAATTTCTTATTTTTATAAGAAATTTATCAAAAATTTCTTATTTTTAAAAGAAATTTTTCAAAAATTTCTTATTTTTATAAGAAATTTTTGAAAAATTTCTTATTTTTATAAGAAATTTTTCAAAAATTTCTTATTTTTATAAGAAATTTTTCAAAAATTTCTTATTTTTATAAGAAATTTTTCAAAAATTTCTTATTTTTATAAGAAATTTTTCAAAAATTTCTTATTTTTATAAGAAATTTTTCAAAAATTTCTTATTTTTATAAGAAATTTTTCAAAAATTTCTTATTTTTATAAGAAATTTTTCAAAAATTTCTTATTTTTATAAGAAATTTTTCAAAAATTTCTTATTTTTATAAGAAATTTATCAAAAATTTCTTATTTTTAAAAGAAATTTTTCAAAAATTTCTTATTTTTATAAGAAATTTTTCAAAAATTTCTTATTTTTATAAGAAATTTTTCAAAAAATTTTCAAAAATTTCTTATTTTTATAAGAAAATTTTCAAAAATTTCTTATTTTTATAAAAAATTTTTAAAAATTTCTTATTTTCGTAGGAAATTTATTAAAAATTCCTTATTTTTATAGGAAATTTTTCAAAAATTTCTTATTTTTATAGGAAATTTTTCAAAAATTTCTTACTTTTATAAGAAATTTTCAAAAACTTCTTATTTTTATAAGAAATTTTCCAAAAATTTCTTATTTTCTCAATTTTTATAGGAAATTTTTCAAAAATTTCTTATTTTTATAGGAAATTTTTCAAAAATTTCTTATTTTTATAAGAAATTTTTCAAAAATTTCTTATTTTTATAAGAAATTTTTCAAAAATTTCTTATTTTTATAAGAAATTTTTCAAAAATTTCTTATTTTTATAAGAAATTTTTCAAAAATTTCTTATTTTTATAAGAAATTTTTCAAAAATTTCTTATTTTTATAAGAAATTTTTCAAAAATTTCTTATTTTTATAAGAAATTTTTCAAAAATTTCTTATTTTTATAAGAAATTTTTCAAAAATTTCTTATTTTTATAAGAAATTTTTCAAAAATTTCTTATTTTTATAAGAAATTTTTCAAAAATTTCTTATTTTTATAAGAAATTTTTCAAAAATTTCTTATTTTTATAAGAAAATTTTCAAAAATTTCTTATTTTTATAAGAAATTTTTCAAAAATTTCTTATTTTTATAAGAAATTTATCAAAAATTTCTTATTTTTAAAAGAAATTTTTCAAAAATTTCTTATTTTTATAAGAAATTTTTCAAAAAATTTTCAAAAATTTCTTATTTTTATAAGAAAATTTTCAAAAATTTCTTATTTTTATAAAAAATTTTTAAAAATTTCTTACTTTCGTAGGAAATTTATTAAAAATTCCTTATTTTTATAGGAAATTTTTCAAAAATTTCTTATTTTTATAGGAAATTTTTCAAAAATTTCTTACTTTTATAAGAAATTTTCAAAAACTTCTTATTTTTATAAGAAATTTTCCAAAAATTTCTTATTTTCTTAATTTTTATAGGAAATTTTTCAAAAATTTCTTATTTTTATAGGAAATTTTTCAAAAATTTCTTATTTTTATAAGAAATTTTTCAAAAATTTCTTATTTTTATAAGAAATTTTTCAAAAATTTCTTATTTTTATAAGAAATTTTTCAAAAATTTCTTATTTTTATAAGAAATTTTTCAAAAATTTCTTATTTTTATAAGAAATTTTTCAAAAATTTCTTATTTTTATAAGAAATTTTTCAAAAATTTCTTATTTTTATAAGAAATTTTTCAAAAATTTCTTATTTTTATAAGAAATTTTTCAAAAATTTCTTATTTTTATAAGAAATTTTTCAAAAATTTCTTATTTTTATAAGAAATTTTTCAAAAATTTCTTATTTTTATAAGAAATTTTTCAAAAATTTCTTATTTTTATAAGAAATTTTTCAAAAATTTCTTATTTTTATAAGAAATTTTTCAAAAATTTCTTATTTTTATAAGAAATTTTTCAAAAAATTTTCAAAAATTTCTTATTTTTATAAGAAAATTTTCAAAAATTTCTTATTTTTATAAAAAATTTTTAAAAATTCTTATTTTCGTAGGAAATTTATTAAAAATTCCTTATTTTTATAGGAAATTTTTCAAAAATTTCTTATTTTTATGGGAAATTTTTCAAAAATTTCTTATTTTTATATGAAATTTTTCAAAAATTTCTTATTTTTATAAGAAATTTTTCAAAAATTTCTTATTTTTATAAGAAATTTTTCAAAAATTTCTTATTTTTATAAGAAATTTATCAAAAATTTCTTATTTTTAAAAGAAATTTTTCAAAAATTTCTTATTTTTATAAGAAATTTTTCAAAAATTTCTTATTTTTATAAGAAATTTTTCAAAAAATTTTCAAAAATTTCTTATTTTTATAAGAAAATTTTCAAAAATTTCTTATTTTTATAAAAAATTTTTAAAAATTTCTTATTTTCGTAGGAAATTTATTAAAAATTCCTTATTTTTATAGGAAATTTTTCAAAAATTTCTTATTTTTATAGGAAATTTTTCAAAAATTTCTTACTTTTATAAGAAATTTTCAAAAACTTCTTATTTTTATAAGAAATTTTCCAAAAATTTCTTATTTTCTCAATTTTTATAGGAAATTTTTCAAAAATTTCTTATTTTTATAGGAAATTTTTCAAAAATTTCTTATTTTTATAAGAAATTTTTCAAAAATTTCTTATTTTTATAAGAAATTTTTCAAAAATTTCTTATTTTTATAAGAAATTTTTCAAAAATTTCTTATTTTTATAAGAAATTTTTCAAAAATTTCTTATTTTTATAAGAAATTTTTCAAAAATTTCTTATTTTTATAAGAAATTTTTCAAAAATTTCTTATTTTTATAAGAAATTTTTCAAAAATTTCTTATTTTTATAAGAAATTTTTCAAAAATTTCTTATTTTTATAAGAAATTTTTCAAAAATTTCTTATTTTTATAAGAAATTTTTCAAAAATTTCTTATTTTTATAAGAAATTTTTCAAAAATTTCTTATTTTTATAAGAAAATTTTCAAAAATTTCTTATTTTTATAAGAAATTTTTCAAAAATTTCTTATTTTTATAAGAAATTTATCAAAAATTTCTTATTTTTAAAAGAAATTTTTCAAAAATTTCTTATTTTTATAAGAAATTTTTCAAAAAATTTTCAAAAATTTCTTATTTTTATAAGAAAATTTTCAAAAATTTCTTATTTTTATAAAAAATTTTTAAAAATTTCTTACTTTCGTAGGAAATTTATTAAAAATTCCTTATTTTTATAGGAAATTTTTCAAAAATTTCTTATTTTTATAGGAAATTTTTCAAAAATTTCTTACTTTTATAAGAAATTTTCAAAAACTTCTTATTTTTATAAGAAATTTTCCAAAAATTTCTTATTTTCTTAATTTTTATAGGAAATTTTTCAAAAATTTCTTATTTTTATAGGAAATTTTTCAAAAATTTCTTATTTTTATAAGAAATTTTTCAAAAATTTCTTATTTTTATAAGAAATTTTTCAAAAATTTCTTATTTTTATAAGAAATTTTTCAAAAATTTCTTATTTTTATAAGAAATTTTTCAAAAATTTCTTATTTTTATAAGAAATTTTTCAAAAATTTCTTATTTTTATAAGAAATTTTTCAAAAATTTCTTATTTTTATAAGAAATTTTTCAAAAATTTCTTATTTTTATAAGAAATTTTTCAAAAATTTCTTATTTTTATAAGAAATTTTTCAAAAATTTCTTATTTTTATAAGAAATTTTTCAAAAATTTCTTATTTTTATAAGAAATTTTTCAAAAATTTCTTATTTTTATAAGAAATTTTTCAAAAATTTCTTATTTTTATAAGAAATTTTTCAAAAATTTCTTATTTTTATAAGAAATTTTTCAAAAATTTCTTATTTTTATAAGAAAATTTTCAAAAATTTCTTATTTTTATAAGAAATTTTTCAAAAATTTCTTATTTTTATAAGAAATTTATCAAAAATTTCTTATTTTTAAAAGAAATTTTTCAAAAATTTCTTATTTTTATAAGAAATTTTTGAAAAATTTCTTATTTTTATAAGAAATTTTTCAAAAATTTCTTATTTTTATAAGAAATTTTTCAAAAATTTCTTATTTTTATAAGAAATTTTTCAAAAATTTCTTATTTTTATAAGAAATTTTTCAAAAATTTCTTATTTTTATAAGAAATTTTTCAAAAATTTCTTATTTTTATAAGAAATTTTTCAAAAATTTCTTATTTTTATAAGAAATTTTTCAAAAATTTCTTATTTTTATAAGAAATTTTTCAAAAATTTCTTATTTTTATAAGAAATTTATCAAAAATTTCTTATTTTTAAAAGAAATTTTTCAAAAATTTCTTATTTTTATAAGAAATTTTTCAAAAATTTCTTATTTTTATAAGAAATTTTTCAAAAAATTTTCAAAAATTTCTTATTTTTATAAGAAAATTTTCAAAAATTTCTTATTTTTATAAAAAATTTTTAAAAATTTCTTATTTTCGTAGGAAATTTATTAAAAATTCCTTATTTTTATAGGAAATTTTTCAAAAATTTCTTATTTTTATAGGAAATTTTTCAAAAATTTCTTACTTTTATAAGAAATTTTCAAAAACTTCTTATTTTTATAAGAAATTTTCCAAAAATTTCTTATTTTCTCAATTTTTATAGGAAATTTTTCAAAAATTTCTTATTTTTATAGGAAATTTTTCAAAAATTTCTTATTTTTATAAGAAATTTTTCAAAAATTTCTTATTTTTATAAGAAATTTTTCAAAAATTTCTTATTTTTATAAGAAATTTTTCAAAAATTTCTTATTTTTATAAGAAATTTTTCAAAAATTTCTTATTTTTATAAGAAATTTTTCAAAAATTTCTTATTTTTATAAGAAATTTTTCAAAAATTTCTTATTTTTATAAGAAATTTTTCAAAAATTTCTTATTTTTATAAGAAATTTTTCAAAAATTTCTTATTTTTATAAGAAATTTTTCAAAAATTTCTTATTTTTATAAGAAATTTTTCAAAAATTTCTTATTTTTATAAGAAATTTTTCAAAAATTTCTTATTTTTATAAGAAATTTTTCAAAAATTTCTTATTTTTATAAGAAAATTTTCAAAAATTTCTTATTTTTATAAGAAATTTTTCAAAAATTTCTTATTTTTATAAGAAATTTATCAAAAATTTCTTATTTTTAAAAGAAATTTTTCAAAAATTTCTTATTTTTATAAGAAATTTTTCAAAAAATTTTCAAAAATTTCTTATTTTTATAAGAAAATTTTCAAAAATTTCTTATTTTTATAAAAAATTTTTAAAAATTTCTTACTTTCGTAGGAAATTTATTAAAAATTCCTTATTTTTATAGGAAATTTTTCAAAAATTTCTTATTTTTATAGGAAATTTTTCAAAAATTTCTTACTTTTATAAGAAATTTTCAAAAACTTCTTATTTTTATAAGAAATTTTCCAAAAATTTCTTATTTTCTTAATTTTTATAGGAAATTTTTCAAAAATTTCTTATTTTTATAGGAAATTTTTCAAAAATTTCTTATTTTTATAAGAAATTTTTCAAAAATTTCTTATTTTTATAAGAAATTTTTCAAAAATTTCTTATTTTTATAAGAAATTTTTCAAAAATTTCTTATTTTTATAAGAAATTTTTCAAAAATTTCTTATTTTTATAAGAAATTTTTCAAAAATTTCTTATTTTTATAAGAAATTTTTCAAAAATTTCTTATTTTTATAAGAAATTTTTCAAAAATTTCTTATTTTTATAAGAAATTTTTCAAAAATTTCTTATTTTTATAAGAAATTTTTCAAAAATTTCTTATTTTTATAAGAAATTTTTCAAAAATTTCTTATTTTTATAAGAAATTTTTCAAAAATTTCTTATTTTTATAAGAAATTTTTCAAAAATTTCTTATTTTTATAAGAAATTTTTCAAAAAATTTTCAAAAATTTCTTATTTTTATAAGAAAATTTTCAAAAATTTCTTATTTTTATAAAAAATTTTTAAAAATTCTTATTTTCGTAGGAAATTTATTAAAAATTCCTTATTTTTATAGGAAATTTTTCAAAAATTTCTTATTTTTATGGGAAATTTTTCAAAAATTTCTTATTTTTATATGAAATTTTTCAAAACTTTCTTATTTGTATAGGAAATAAAGAAAAGATAAAGTTGAAAAGTGTTGCGTGTTTCTGTGCAGATTATAATCTTCGCTTTTTGTTGATGTTTGTAAGACACTATAATTCGCGCTTAGTCTGTCTCGGAAATTAGATATAATGCTTGGTTTTCTATATGTCTAGAATTAGGGATACTCCTCCCTAAGCAACCACCAAAACGCGTCTAGTGAAGGTTGTCCCCGACAAAATTTTTTGGTTTTTATCAATATACTATTTATTACAAAAATGAATAATTGTAATAAATTGGAGTTTTAGTGCAATACACTAATGTAAAACTTTTAAAAGAAATTATGAATGTGCATAAAGAACAATGAAAATCACATAAACGCACAAACAAATATACATTTTATGAGCACGTGTGTATGCCTTAGCTTTCATTTATTGGATAATTGTCTCTATTAGTTATTTCCGAATTAGAGTAAAAGCGGAATACTTTTTTTATGGAACTTTTCAAAACGACCATACGGCAAATCAATATATGAAAGTGCAACTTCTTTGTATTATAGAGTCTTTGATAAAACCAATAAATTTTTTCTTATAAGACTCATTCGTTTGACTTTACAAAACTATCAGAACTTTCTATAAAACATCTATATTTGAAAATGTAGGAAGCACTTGCAGTTATGGCCAATATCTAATTTGATAAATAAAATGTAATTATAATGGATAGTTTTTGTTTCTTTTCTAAATTTATACGGAGAATTTCCCAGAAATAATGCAATTGTTTATAACAAAAAAAAATATTTTATACTATAGTTAAATTGAAATTCTATTGTAAACAATTTAAAATATAAATTTTTAAGGAAATTTAATTTAGAAACATGTTTTATGGGTATGCATATGACCTTGTTTTTGAATAGTTTAATAGAACAACTTCTGTAAATTATTGCTACTGAAACATTTTGAAATCGGTTTAGAAGTTTTCGAGTTATAAGCAAAAGAGTTCCAAATGTACTCATATGTATAAATAGAAGACACGAACTTTCTTTGTAGAAAATTTTTAGATATGAATTGTATGTTTTTGCATGCATACATCTGGGAAAGAGTATTTAAGATTCGTTATGACTGACTGTAGAACAGTGACTCGTTAAAATTTAAGCTTATGATATTTTGTTTTTTTTTATATATTTCTTCTAATTTATTTTTGCAATTAAGCTGTTTTTAAAAATCTTTTCATCTTTTTCTGCTGTAAATTATTACTACTGAAACATTTTGAAATCGGTTTAGAAGTTTTCGAGTTATAAACAAACGAGTTCCAAATGTACCCGTATGTATAAATAGAAGATATGAACTTTCTTTGTAGAACATTTTAAGATGTGTAATATATGTTTTTGTATGAATACATTTAGCAAAGGGTATTTAAGATTCGTTATGACTGACTGTACAACAGTGACATGCTAATAGTTAAACATATGATATTTTGTATTTCTATATATTTCTTCTAATTTATTTTTGCAATTTAGCTGTTTTTGAAAATCTTTTCATCTTCTTCTTCTGTAGATTATTGCTATTGAAGCATTTTGAAATCGGTTTAGGAGTTTTCGAGTTATAAGCAAACGAGTTCCAAATGCACTCGTATAAATAGAAGTTAGGAACTTTCTTTGTAGAAAATTTTTAGATGTGAAATGTATGTTTTTGTATGAATACACATTTCTTATTTTTATAAGAAATTTTTTAAAAATTTATTTTTTTTATAAGAAATATTTCAAAAATTTATTTTTGTAAGAAATTTTTCAAAAATTTTTTACTTTAATAAGAAATTTTTCAAAAATTTCTTATTTTTATAAGAAATTTTTGAAAAATTTCTTATTTTTACAAAAAAAAAATTGAAAAATTTCTTATTTTTATAAGAAATTTTTTGAAAAATTTCTTATTTTATAAGAAATTTTTGAAAAATTTCTTATTTTTATAACAAATTTTTGAAAAATTTCTTATTTTTATAAGAATTTTTTTAAAAATTTCTTATTTTTATAAGACATTTTTGAAAAATTTCTTATTTTTATAAGAAATTTTTGAAAAATTTTTTCTTTTAATGAGAAATTTTTCAAAAATTTCTTATTTTTATAAGAAATTTTTGAAAATTTTCTTATTTTTATAAGAACTTTTTGAAAAATTTCTTATTTTTATAAGAATTTTTTGAAAAATTTCTTATTTTTATAAGAATTTTTTGAAAAATTTCTTATTTTTATAAGAAATTTTTGAAAAATTTCTTATTTTTATAAGAAATTTTTGAAAAATTTCTTATTTTTATAAGAAATTTTTGAAAAATTTCTTATTTTTATAAGAAATTTTTGAAAAATTTCTTATTTTTATAAGAAATTTTTGAAAAATTTCTTATTTTTATAAGAAAATTTTCAAAAATTTCTTATTTTTATAAGAAATTTTTGAATAATTTCTCACTTTTATAAGAAATTTTTGAAAAATTTCTTATGTTTATAATTTTTGAAAAATTTCTTATTTTTACAAAAAAAAAATTTGAAAAATTTATTATTTTTATAAGAAATTTTTGAAAAATTTCTTATTTTTATAAGAAATTTTTGAAATTTTTTTTATTTTTATAAGAAATTTTTGAAAAGTTTCTTTTTTTTTATAAGAAATTTTTGAAAAGTTTCTTATTTTTTAAAGAAATTTTTGAAAAATTTCTAATTTCTATAAAAAAAATTTTGAAAAATTTCTTATTTTTAAAAAATTTTTGAAAAATTACTTATTTTTAAGAAATTTTTGAAAAATTTCTTATTTTTAAGAAATTTTTGAAAAATTTCTTATTTTTATAAGAAATTTTTGAAAAATTTCTTATTTTTATAAGAAATTTTTGAAAAATTTCTTATTTTTATAAGAAATTTTTCAAAAATTTTTATAAGAAATTTTTCAAAAATTTCTTATTTTTATAAGAAATTTTTGAAAAATTTCTTATAAAAATAAGAAATTTTTGAAAAATTTCTTATAAAAATAAGAAATTTTTCAAAAATTTCTTATTTTTATAAGAAATTTTTCAAAAATTTCTTATTTTTATAAGAAATTTTTCAAAAATTTCTTATTTTTATAAGAAATTTTTCAAAAATTTCTTATTTTTATAAGAAATTTTTCAAAAATTTCTTATTTTTATAAGAAATTTTTCAAAAATTTCTTATTTTTATAAGAAATTTTTCAAAAATTTCTTATTTTTATAAGAAATTTTTCAAAAATTTCTTATTTTTATAAGAAATTTTTCAAAAATTTCTTATTTTTATAAGAAATTTTTCAAAAATTTCTTATTTTTATAAGAAATTTTTCAAAAATTTCTTATTTTTATAAGAAATTTTTCAAAAATTTCTTATTTTTATAAGAAATTTTTCAAAAATTTCTTATTTTTATAAGAAATTTTTCAAAAATTTCTTATTTTTATAAGAAATTTTTCAAAAATTTCTTATTTTTGAAAAATTTACATTTGGGAAAGGGTATTTAAGATTCGTTATGACTGACTGTACAACAGTGACTCGTTAATAGTTATGATAATATTTATGATATTTTGTATTTTTATATATTTTTTCTAATTTATTTTTGCAATTTAGCTATTTTTAAAAATCTTTTCATCTTGAAGCAAAAATAAAAAACAAGAGATTTTCCACGCACATAACAGATTTTTATTTTCTATATTTCTTTTTTCTTTTTAGAATTTATCACTAATAATTTGTTGTTTTCTGAACTTTTTTTTTCTTCACTTTTTCGAATTTTATTTAAAATTTAAATTGTATTTCCTTTTTTCATACAAATTAACAAAATACTGAAAAAATGCGATGTCGTTGTTATTTATTTATATTTATTTATTTGTATTCAAAAGAAAATACGTTCATTTTCAAATTTAGATAAAAACTTTATTATGTAATAAAAGAAATATGTAAATATTAGAAAATTTGCCATGATTTTTTAAGGAAAATATTTAGACACCAAAAAGTTTTTTTTCAAAATTTTTTGTTTAATTTAATTTTTTTATTTCTTTGTTAAATTTTTTTGTTTTACGATTTTTTTTTTTCTTATTTTAATTTCTGTTATTTTTTATTTTGTTTATTTAAATTGAAAACAACAGCAGGCCATCGGAAATAACTAGACATATCATATTATGGAGCAATTAGATATTTTCTACTCCAGCCACTTGACCTATATTGGAAAATATTCACTTGTACATTTCAATACTACTTAATTTTTAATATTTCAATACCTTTTTTTTTGCATTTTTCATTAGCTTCTAAATATTTTGTTTTAAATTTTTCTAATATTTCAAGTTATAGCAAAGGAATATTAGAGACTTTTCAAAATAAAAATGATTTAAGACTCATTTTCAATATACTTTTGATTTTATTTCAAAACTCAGCACTTTTAATTTTTTCTATTAAAATTTTTAATATCAAACAAAATGTTTTTTTTTTATTTTCTTTTAAGTCGTTTTATTTTAATAATATTTTCACTTTTATAATATATTTTATTATTTCTAATATCTATCTTCGTTATTAAGTAATTTCGAATTTTTTTTTTTTGTTTTCATTCAAATTTTTATGATTTTTTCAAATTTTTATTCAAAATCCAATTCAAATTTATTCAGATTTTGTTAGCAACACGGACAACGGTTAGTTCTTGAGTTGGCGATCGTCAAAGTTAAACTGTCTTAACTTTTGGCTAATTTTTGATCATTAGAGCACCCACTAGCTTCAAAGAGCTATTTCTTTTTTATTTTTCACTTTAAAAATTCTCTTGGCGCATCTAAATTTTATTAAAATTTTGTGCGCACTTTTTATGATATTCTCAAAATTTTTAGAAAATCTGCAAAAAAAAAAAACGAAAATTTATATTTCAAATATTTTTTGTGTAGAATTTTTCTCGTTTTTAATTTATTTCATTTTCTAAACAAAATGTCCATTAGATGTCCCATTTTAAGAATTATATACATTAATATAGAGTAAGAACATTTTGTCTTTGAGAGGGCTAAGTATATTTTCATTAATACTTTTGGGGCTAAAATGGCCAAAAGGGGACAAATGTAGAAAAGCTGGAGAATATTTAAAAGAAAATACCATAAACGTTTTAATTGTTGGGTGTATTAAACTTTACCCTTTTCAAAAAATTCGCCCCTGTATAATCAACAGATTATCTTAATTGTTTACAATTGTAAAAAATTTTAAACAAATAATAAATTTTCAACATTTTAGCAACTGTTTAAAATATTCTGCTTAAGTTTATTTATAATTTTTAGTTTATTTTTAATTTAAATATTTTGACAAGGTTAAATAAACAAAAGTTTGTTTTAATACATGGAATTGTTTTGTTTTGGCAGATTTTTGCAGAAAAGACAATATTTTAAATTTTCGAATAAACACGTTTGATGGAATTATAGACTTTTTGAAAAGGTCTATCAAAACTTTAACTAAAGATTACCGACAGATGTTATACTCAGATGGTTCAAACTATTACGTCATCAAATATTTTTTGAATAATGAAAAAAACTTCAAAGACATTCAAAAGTAGTCATATGAGGGTTAATATCCTCAATGTAAGAAAAGAAAACTATGAATTTGTAGAGTATGATTAATATTATAACCAAAATATTACTCATACGACAGGAAGATAATGTCTTATTACAAATAGTATACCCTACACAACGCATAATTAAATTGCCATCAAAGTGCAAATTAGGCACTTTTGCTTTGGTAGTGGAGCCATGGAAATTGTTTGAAATCGCAGTTTTATTTTGGTTTCCAGAAATTATGAAAATTATTTTAATAGAAAATTTTTGAAATTTTTTTTATTTTTAAAAGAAAATTTTTACCTTTTTTTCATTTTCTTATAAAAAGGAAAGTTTTTAAAATTTTCTTATTTTTATAGGAAATTTTTTAAATTTTCTTATTTTTATGGAAAATTTTAGAAATTATCTTATTATACCCTTTACCACCATAGGTGGAAAGGGTATAACATATAAGTTTGTGCTGATGTATGTAACGCAAAGAAATATTTGTCTTAGACCCATCTTTTAGTATACCAATAGGTATATCGACTCACTTTCTGAGTCGATTTAGCGATGTCGGTCGGTCCCTCCGTCTGGCTGGACCCCCATGTAAACGATGTAATCAAAGTACAGGTCGCAATTCTAGAGATAATTTGGTGAAATTTTGTACAGAGCATTTGTTTGATAGTGGAACCATGGCTATTGAAATTCATCAAAATCGGTCCAGTATTTATGGTACCTCCCATAGGTCCCACTTCGCAGAATTGATATATTGGCCACAAATATCAATATTTTTTCATGGAATTTTAAACAAATACTGCTTATGTAAACAAAAATCACTGTAACAAATTTCGTTGAAATCGGTCCACATTTGACCATAGCTCCCATACAAACTCTTGTGTCAAAACGCACTAAATGAGACAAAAATCACTAAAACGCTCGTAAATCTGAAGATAATCAGAATTTTGAGTTTTTTTTTGCATACATAGTTTTTGTAAAACCCTAAATCAATTTGCCAAATTTCGAGATAATCGATCCACATTTGACCCTGGCTCTCATATAAGTCCAAATGACGGATACATCTTAAATATATAAGTTTGTATGATAGCAAAATTTTGCAAATATTTGTCTTTATACAGGAAAAAGAACACTTTTGACCTTAGTGGTGAAGGGTATCGTATGGTCGGGCTTGACCGACTATAGCACTTTCTTACTTGTTTTTATAGCAAAATTTTCTTAATTTTATGGGAAAATTTTTTTAAATTTTATTATTTTTATAAGAACGTTTTTAAAATTTTCTTATTTTTATAGGAAGATTTTTAAAATTTACTTATTTTTATAGGAAAATTTTTAAAATTATCTTTATAGAAAAATTTAAAATTTTTTTTATTTTATAGGAAAATTTTAAATATTTTCTTATTTTTATATGAAAATTTTTAAAATTTTCTTATTTTTATAGGAAAACTTTTATAATTTTGTTTTCTGTATAGAAACTTTTTTAAAATATTCTTAATTTTATAGGAAAACTTTCGTATATTTATAGGAAAATTTTTAAAATTTTCTTATTTGTATAGGAAAACTTTTAAAATTTTCTTATTTTAATAGGAAAATTTTTAAAATTTTCTTATTTTTATAAGAAAATTTTGAAAATTTTCTTATTTTTATAAGAAAATTTTTAAAATTTTCTTACTTTTATAAGAAAATGTTTAAAATTTTCTTATTTTTATAAGAAAATTTTTAAAATTTTCTTATTTTTATAAGAAAATTTTTAAAATTTTCTTATTTTTATAAGAAAATTTTTAAAATTTTCTTATTTTTATAAGAAAATTTTTAAAATTTTCTTATTTTTATAAGAAAATTTTTGAAATTTTCTTATTTTTATAGGAAAAAAATTTTCTTATTTTTATAAGAAAATTTTTGAAAATTTTCTTATTTTTATAAGAAAATTTTTAAATTTTTCTATTTTTTAAGAAAGTTTTTAAAATTTTCTTATTTTTTTAAGAAAATTTTTAAAATTTTCTCATTTTTTTAGGAAAATTTTTAAAATTTTCTTATTTTTTTAAGAAAATTTTTAAAATTTTCTTATTTTTTGAAAAAAACTTTTAAAATTTTCTTATTTTTTTAAGAAAATTTTTAAAATTTTCTTATTCTTTAAGAAAATTTTTAAAATTTTCTTATTTTTTTTAAGAAAATTTTTAAAATTTTCTTATTTTTTTAAGAAAATTTTGAAAATTTTCTTATTTTTGTAAGAAAATTTTGAAAATTTTCTTATTTTTATAAGAAAATTTCGAAAATTTTCTTATTTTTATAAGAAAATTTCGAAAATTTTCTTATTTTTATAAGAAAATTTTTAAAATTTTCTTATTTTTATAAGAAAATTTTTAAAATTTTCTTATTTTTATAAGAAAATTTTTAAAATTTTCTTATTTTTATAAGAAAATTTTTAAAATTTTCTTATTTTTATAAGAAAATTTTTAAAATTTTCTTATTTTTATAAGAAAATTTTTAAAATTTTCTTATTTTTATAAGAAAATTTTTAAAATTTTCTTATTTTTATAAGAAAATTTTTAAAATTTTCTTATTTTTATAAGAAAATTTTTAAAATTTTCTTATTTTTATAAGAAAATTTTTAAAATTTTCTTATTTTTATAAGAAAATTTTTAAAATTTTCTTATTTTTATAAGAAAATTTTTAAAATTTTCTTATTTTTATAAGAAAATTTTTAAAATTTTCTTATTTTTATAAGAAAATTTTTAAAATTTTCTTATTTTGTGAAGAAAATTTTTAAAATTTTCTTATTTTTTGAAGAAAATTTTTAAAATTTTCTTATTTTTTAAGAAAATTTTAAAAATTTTCTTATTTTTTAAGAAAATTTTAAAAATTTTCTTATTTTTTAAGAAAATTTTAAAAATTTTCTTATTTCTTTAAAAAAAAATTTAAAATTTTCTTATGTTTTAAAGAAAATTTTTAAAATTTTCTTATTTTTTTAAGAAAATTCTTAAAATTTTCTTATTTTTTTAGGAAAATTTTTAAAATTTTCTTATTTTTAGAGGAAAATTTTTAAAATTTGTTTATTTTTATAGGAA
Source organism: Stomorhina lunata (assembly GCA_933228675.1). NCBI lineage: Eukaryota > Metazoa > Arthropoda > Insecta > Diptera > Rhiniidae > Stomorhina > Stomorhina lunata. The sequence goes on from OW121744.1 coordinate 14,468,883, forward strand.
ATTTTTAAAATTTTCTTATTTTTATAGGAAAATTTTCTTATTTTTTTAGGAAAATTTTTAAAATTTTCTAATTTTTTTAGGAAAATTTTTAAAATTTTCTTATTTTTGTAGGAAAATTTTTAAAATTTTCTTATTTTTATAGGAAAATTTTTAAAATTTTCTTATTTTTATAGGAAAATTTTTAAAATTTTCTTATTTTTTTAGGAAAATTTTTTTAATTTACTTATTTTTTTAGGAAAATTTTTAAAATTTTCTTATTTTTTTTAGGAAAATTTTTAAAATTTTCTTATTTTTTTAGGAAAATTTTTAAAATTTTCTTATTTTTAGAGGAAAATTTTTAAAATTTGTTTATCTTTATAGGAAATTTTTAAAATTTTCTTATTTTTATAGGAAAATTTTTAAAATTTTCTTATTTTTTTAGGAAAATTTTTAAAATTTTCTTGTTTTTAGTGGAAAATTTTTAAAATTTGTTTATTTTTATAGGAAATTTTCTTATTTTTATAGGAAAATTTTTAAAATTTTCTTATTTTTTTTAGGAAAATTTTTAAAATGTTCTTATTTTTTTAGGAAAATTTTTAAAATTTTCTAATTTTTTTAGGAAAATTTTTAAAATTTTCTTATTTTTATAGGAAAATTTTTAAAATTTTCTTATTTTTATAGGAAAATTTTTAAAATTTTCTTATTTTTATAGGAAAATTTTTAAAATTTTCTTATTTTTATAGGAAAATTTTTAAAATTTTCTTATTTTTTTAGGAAAATTTTTTTAATTTACTTATTTTTTTAGGAAAATTTTTAAAATTTTCTTATTTTTTTTAGGAAAATTTTTAAAATTTTCTTATTTTTTTAGGAAAATTTTTAAAATTTTCGTATTTTTTTAGGAAAATTTTTAAAATTTTCTTATTTTTATATGAAAATTTTTAAAATTTTCTTATTTTTACAGAAAAAATTTTAAAATTATAGGAACAATTTGAAAACTTTTTTTTATTTTTATAGACAAATTTTGAAATTTTATCCATAAAGGGTTAATAATTATCCCATATGCAAATATTTTTCTTAATTTTTTTTTTTCTCCTTCAAATTGACTCAATATTTATTTGTTGGCATTGTTTCAACTAATAAATTTTTAAAAATTCATTTGTGTGATACTACTTTCGTTTGTAATATTTCTATGTTTTCTTAGCAAAAACTAAAATTTTCATTTCAATAAAATAAACGAATCAACTACAACAAAACTCGTAATAGACGAAAAATGTACTCCGTCATCAATCTTAATTTAAACTTAAGGTCTTTTTTCCGAGTCTACAATAAAAACTGTTTCTTATTTTAGCTAAATGTTAGGGGACTAAATTTTATGCCCTATAAAAGGGTAATAAATTAAATTTATAATATTTATAATAAAATTTTTGTGGCGGTTTATGGAGAAACTTTTAAAAAACAAGAAGTAAAAATTCCTAGAAATTGACGTAGAAATAAAAGGGCAAATAATTTGGAACTTTTAAAAGATTTGTGTTGAGTTCAAAACTTATATCTTTGATGTTTGAAATCTCTAACTCAACAATGACATCACCGGGTACATGTTACAGTTGAAAAACATAATAAGTGGGGCATAAATATGTCAGCAGTAGAAAAGTGTTTGCTTTATTATAATTATAATTTGTGACATTTTCAAACATTCATAGATATTTTTATATGAATTTATAGTTTCTTATTTTTTTAAAAACTTACCATTCAAAATCAAGAGGTAAAATATCAGCATCACTTTCTTCTGTATCGATTTTAACAAAGAATGTGGCTCTTTCGTTGGGCATGCATCGTATTAATGAACTCGAATTTTCGCTAAAGGATATTTTGGGAGTCTTGTGATTAGCTTGTAATTCATCACCTTCCGCGGTTTTTGAAGAGGACTCTGAAATAAAAAGCAATAAGTTTTTATATCAGATACGCATTGTTTTAATTAATTTTAAAAAGGTAACATAATTCTCGTTTTCTTTTTCGCTAAATCATAATTATCATTCCTGCTTGCTGGACCTACTAATGGATTATAGTTCTATTAAATTCTAGCCATAATTTAAGCATGTTCTAGAAATTAATACCAACAATTATTTCTGCACTAATTAATTTGATTTGAAATATTCCTCTAAATTATTTGTGTTTTTTTTTATGACGTAAAATATAACAAGATATTTTTAAAAACGACGAGACATTTTGTAAAAAGAAAATCATTTAAATGTCAACGTGCTTTTGCTCACTATGACTGCGCAGATTAATGAAAATATTTTTAAGAAAATTTAAAAATGTTTTTCTCATTTACATGAATAATGGTATAATTCATTATATATCATTTCGAGTAAAATTTTCTGGGAAAAACAAAAAATGTATTGGATATTTTTGCTTAAAAAATGCAATGATACATCAACCAAAGTATTGTCAATCGTTAACTACTACTTTTTCTATCTTTCTGGTATCATATGGATTCCGCTCAGAGCCCAGAAAAGAACTGCTCCGTGTTAAAGGTAAAGGCCGATTTATAATACCCTGTTTTGAAGTAAAGCGTATTTCAGTTATGGCATAACGCATCGACCGAAACAAATGGTTGTCACAAGGGACAAGGCATGGGCTAAAAGACGAGTGAGCCAAAACTTTTCATCCAATGTTTTACAAATAGTTTTCGGCAGCCCATACCACCAGAAGCCGAAGAGTTTTTGTAACTTTCGTAAATACCACGATCATTAATGAAACTCATAAAAATAAGTACATTAAAAGCATTCAGTTGGAATTTAGATAAAAAAAAATGTCGGTAAAAATATTTTTCTTCAGAAAAATTTTTCTGTAGAAAATTTTTCAAACAAATTTTAAATATAAAAAAAAAATTTCTATAGAAAAATTTTCATAAAAAAAATTTTGATAAAAATATTTTGAATAAAAAAATTTTCTATAGAAATTTTTTTTAAAAAAAATTGTTTTTAGAAAAATTTCTGGTAAGAAAAGTTTCTATAGAAAAATTTTTGATAAAAAAATTTTCTATAGAAAAAATTTTGACAAAAAAATTTTCTATAGAAAAATTTTTGATAAAAAACTTTTCTATAGAAAATTTTTTCATAAAAAAATTTTCTATAGAAAAATTTTTCATAAAAAAATTTTCTATAGAAAAATTTTTCATAAAAAAATTTTCTATAGAAAAATTTTTCATAAAAAATTTTCTATAGAAAACTTTTTCATAAAAAATTTTGCATGTAATTTTGTATTGATAAAAAAAAAAATTTAAAGAAACATTTTTGATCAAATAATTTTTTATAGAAAATTTTTAATAAAACAAATTTTCAACGGAAAAAAATTTTATTAAAAAATATATCTATAGAAAAATTTTTGATAAAAAAAATTTTTCTATAGAAAAATTTTTAATAAAAAAAATTTTCTATAGCAAAATTTTTGATAAAAAAAATTTCTATAGAAAAATTTTTGATAAAAAAAAATTTTCTATTGAAAAATTTTTAATAAAAAATTTTCATTAAAAAGCATTACTGTAGTGTATTGCACTAAGATCCCAATTTACTACAATTATTTATTATTAAAAAATTTTTAATAGAAAAAATTTCTATAAAAAAATTTCTATAAAAAAATTTCTGGTAACAAATTTTGTATAGAAAGATTTCTGGTAAAAAATTTTCTGTAGCAAAATTTTAGATAAAAAAATTTTCTATAGAAACATTTTTGATAAAAAAATTTAAAAATTTTTAATAAAAAATTTTCTGATAAAAAAATTTAGTATAGAAAAATTTCTGGTAAAAAAATTTTGATAAAAAAGTCTTTATAGAAAAATTTTCTGTAGAAAAATTTTTGATAAAGAAACTATAGACAAATTTTTGATAAAAAAAAATTCTATAGAAAAATTTTAATTAAAAAGTTTTACTGTAGTGTATTGCACTAAGATTCCAATTTATTACAATTATTTATTATTAAAAAAATTTCTATAGAAAAATTTCTGGTAAAAACATTCTATAGAGAAAAACTTCTGATAAAAAAAAAATTTTATAGAAAAAATTTTGATTAAAAAATTTTCAATAGAAAAATTTTTGATAAAAAAAAATTCCTTTAGAAAAATATTTGATAACAAAAATTTTCTATAGAATAATTTTTGATAAAAAAATTTTCTATAGAAAAATTTTTGATAAAAAATATTTTATAGAAATTTTTTTTATGAAAAATTTTTCTATAGAATTTTTTTTCCAGACATTTTTCTATACAAAATTTTATTACCAGAATTTTTTTTATAAGCAATTTTTTTATCAAAAATTTGTCTATAGAAAATTTTTTTATCAAAAATTTGTCTATAGAAAATTTTTTTATCAAAAATTTTTCTATAGAAAAACATTCTATAGAGAAAACCTTCTGATAAAAAAAAAATTTTATAGAAAAAATTTTGATTAAAAAATTTTCAATAGAAAAATTTTTGATAAAAAAAAAAATCCTTTAGAAAAATATTTGATAACAAAAATTTTCTATAGAATAATTTTTGATAAAAAAATTTTCTATAGAAAAATTTTTGATAAAAAATATTTTATAGGAATTTTTTTTATGAAAAATTTTTCTATAGAATTTTTTTTCCAGACATTTTTCTATACAAAATTTTATTACCAGAATTTTTTTTATAAGCAATTTTTTTATCAAAAATTTGTCTATAGAAAATTTTTTTATCAAAAATTTGTCTATAGAAAATTTTTTTATCAAAAATTTTTCTATAGAAAATTTTTTTATCAAAAATGTTTCTATAGAAAAATTGTTTATCAAAAATTTTCTATAGAAAACATTTTTGATAAAAAAAAATTTCTATAGAAAAAGTTTTGATAAAGAAATTTTCTATAAGAAAATTTATGATAAAAATATTTTCTATAAGAAAATTTGTGATAAAAATATTTTCTATAGAAAAATTTTTGATAAAAATATTTTCTATAGAAAAAATTTTAATAAAATGAAACATTTTTTTATAGAAAATTTTCTTTTATCAAAAATTTTTCTATAGAAAAAAAAAATTAAAAAAAAAAATTTTAATAAAAAAATGAGCTTACTACGTAGTTCCCCGGGTGATACCAGGAGAAGTTCATTGTCTTAAATTGAAATGTTGGATAACCAAGATAAGTCTGGACTCACCCGATATATAGTTAATTTATTAAAAAAAGCTATATATCTTTTATTAAGACATTTATGAGTTATGACCATGTTCATGTAAATAAGCAACATATTTTTTTCTTTTTTTTTTTTTTATGAAAATACGAGTAGCAGCCGCTAGTCCATCACTTAATTAAAATTGATTTTTCTGCCAGAAATGATCAATCTCATAATTTGACAGATAATGTTATTTAAAAAATTTCAGAAGGTGAAAACATTGTAAGTATATTTTAATATAGTATAAGGTATTCTAAAGAATGCGGTAGATAACCCTAAAATATAAAATATCTGATGCTAAAAATTGCAAATATCAATAATACAACATAACGATTTCTTGACAATCAATCCACACTTGAATCTAGCTTTCTCATAAGATCCGCTGCCAGAATAATTTGCTATATAAATAGTTCCCGAAATCATTACGTGTGGAACTAATAACTTTATAAAGTCTTGTGGGCAGTAAAGAAATTTTGATACTAAAATTTGTGTTCAATATTTTCAATACTTTTATAAAATTTGAAAGAAATCATCCACCGGAAATTAAAATTAATAGACATTAAAAATTTTCAGATAAATAAATATGTTTCAACTTAATTATAAACTTCCGATAATCTGACAACTTGAATAATATACAATTCTGGAATGTTAGACATTAAAATATTTAGTTCGCCTTTAAAAAAAAAATCACAAAAAATATTTTCAAATTCAAATTAGTTTTTCTGTGTAAAGAAAACACGAAACAGCCGCCAAATTTTGTTGGCTCCTCGCAATGTACAGTGGGATGGCAAAAACAAAATTATATTAAATCAATTTTATTGCGTCTATTTATTTATATTTATTAAGTGATACAAAAATAGTTTTAAATACAATATATACAGTGGTGGTCACGTATTTAGCACAAATGGTACCTGTTATCTCTTATAGGAAATATTAAGTCCTAATTCAATTTTTTTTCACTACTTTTTTTGTGTAATGTATTACACGTGATGCGAAGATGAAGTCGTATTCCTTTTATATGCATATTTTTTAAAAATTATATTTATTTTTGCAATTATTTAAAACTAACCCATAAAAATACTGGACATATTTTTAGCACAAATTAAAAACAATATTTATTAAAAATCAAAAACAAGTTATTAATTAAAATTTCTTGAAAAAAAACCTAATATTTTGTAGGATATCCTTTATTTTGTATAACTGCCGCACATCTTTTAGACATACTCTTCACAAGAGCCAGGTATCGCTCATTTGGGACAGCGTGCCATATTTTTTGGATTTCCGTCCATAAATCATTTAAGTTGTTAGGTTTTATGCTTGTCATATGCTTCTCGATATCATTCCAAAGATTCTCAATAGGATTGAGATCTGGAGATTGAGCTGGCCATTTCAAAACATCTATTTGACTCTCCTCCAAGCAACACTTCACAGTACGTAAAGTGTGTTTAGGGTCATTGTCATGCATGAAGCGCCAGCTAGGTGGCATCTTTGCCTCTGCTTATGGTATAATGATATCGGCTAGAATATTTTTATAAACGTGTTGATCCATACGTGTGTCAATTTCACATTTCCTCCACCATGTTTTACAGTCTTTGACGTATACTTTGGGTTGTGCTGCATGTTCGGAAGATACCATACATATTTCTTTCCATCAGATCCAAATCTGCAAAACTTTGATTCGTCGCTCCAAAATATGTTTTTCCAAAAATCTAATGGCTTTTCCAAATGCTATCGGGCGAAAGAAATTCGTGATTTCAAATTCTTTTTTGACACATGTGGCTTGTGTTGCACAATACAGCCACGCGAATTTTTTTCATTAAGGCGTCTTTGTGTCGTCCTGTCGGAGACATCAATACCGTATTTTGATGACACTTCACTATTTATTTCACTAGAGCTCTAAAAAGGGTCGGCCACTGACATTCTATGTATTAAATAATCCTCTTTTGTTATCGTTTTTCTTGGTCTAGGTGCCCGTGAACCCTTTTTAATTGTTCCGTGTGCTTTTATATGGCTCAAAGCATTATATACCATCATTCTGGAGCAATTTAAAATACCTTCTATTTCACTTACAGGACATCCTCTCGAATTTATTTCACAAATCACCTGTCGTTGCGTATCTGTGCACCATTTATTTTTGGCCATGTCTAATAAATATTTTATTTCTGAAAAATCTTCAACTGTACACAATATGATGAAAAACTTACCAAAAAATAATTAAAAATTCAAAAAATTACAGAAATGTAAAATGTTTAATATTTGTGCTAAATTTGTGTCCAGTTCCAATTACGTATTACCAACAAATAAATTATATATGAAGCAATTGAAGAAAGGGAATACCAACAAGTAAGAGTGGTATATTCGGCTTTGCCGAATCTTGGATACCCTTCACCAATGGTGTTCCTAAAGTAAAGTACAAAATCGTAAGAATATATTGATAATTATATAGTTTCTGATTACTGACTTAGTTGAGCCCCACACAAATGCTTCATATGTATATTAATTTTCTTTTGTTCATACTAAATGTAATTTCTAGCAATATATTGTTATACTAGTATTATATGCAAAGAATCTTTAAAATTAAGAGTCGGAAAACGAAAAGCTTTTTTGTGGCGTCATCATCTAAAATAGTTATGAACCCAAATGTTAGGTTGGGCAGGTGGCTGATGTCGAAGGCAGCGTCACTTCGATTCTAAAGTGATATGCGTCTATTTTACGAACAATTGATAAAGTTCGATAGACCAGATAAACCATGCAGAAAAGATGCTTCAAAATGTAGATGCCCTTAGATTTGCAAGAGCACATTGATTTGATGAAGATTAAGTATTCTGGCATGCAACCCAAAAACACAGTGCCCAGTGAGGGTTGTGTACTTTAATTCATACGAATTCTCCAACTATTAAAAGTTCATGATCTATATATATAAAACTCTAACGTGACTGACTGACTGACTGACTGACTGACTGACTCATCATCGCACAGCCCAAACGGCTAAAGCTAGAGAGCTGAAATTTTGACAGCTGGTACCTTTTTCAAAGTATAGATCCACTAAGACGGGATTTTTGGAAATTCGGCCTCTAAGGGGGTAAAAAGGGGTAAAAAAGGGAAAAATTAGTAATGCTGTATCTCCGGAAGTAAACGTCATAGGCCCAAAATTGAAATTGCGTTGGGATCAGCTGCAAAAATAAGTAGACACGTGTTTGGTACTTTTTAGCAGATGGGACAAATAGGGGGTAAAAAGGGTAAAAATGAAATGTTGGTACTTTTTTAAACCCATGTGTATCTTTTGAACCAATCAACAGAGTAACAAAATTCAAAACGGAGCCGGTAAACAAGAAAAAAATATTAGACACGTGTTTGGTACTTTTTTGATTCAGGGTTCAAAAAGGGGGAAAAGCGGGGAAAAAAATTTAGGGTAGGTCCATTTTTCTTTTTCTTTGTATTTGACTTGAACCAATAAAGCTACCAATAAAATTTATAGGGAGGTCGATTGCCCAGTACAAAATATTAAATACGTGTTTGGTACTTTTTTCAATTAAAAGGGTAAAAAAGGGAAAAATCGGTAACATTATATCTCCTTAACCAACAGCGATAGAAGCGAAAATTAAATTGGCTTGAGATTAGCACTAAAAATTAAGGGACACGTGTTCGGTACTTTTTTGAAAATCGGCCGCCTAGCGGGCAAAACAGGGTAGAAAAGGGAGAAATTAGTAACATCATATCTTCGAAACCAACATAGACAGAAACAAAGTTGAAATTGGATTTGAATCGCCTACAAAAATAAGGGGACACGTGTTTGGTACTTTTTTGAAAATGGCACTAATAAATATAAAAAAGGGTAAAAACTATATTTTGGTACTTTTTTTAACCCATATGTATCTTTTGAACTAATAAACATAGAAACACATTTTATATCGCAACCGATAGATATTAAAAAAAACTAAATACGTATTTGGTACTTTTGCGATTAATGGGGTACAAAAGGGTAAAAAAGGGAAAATATTCAAGGATAGGTTTTTTGGTTTTTAGCCATGGATATCTTTAAGACTAATGAAGCCAGAAGTATAATTTATTGACTGGTCGATGGACATTGAAAAAAATAACTACGAGTTTGGTACTTTTTTTAAATTTTGGGGGTAAAAATCTGTAAAATATATCTTCTAAACCAAAAGTGATAGAAACAAAAACTAAATTGTTCTGAGATCGGCACTTAAAACCAAGGGACACGTGTTCGGTACTTTTGTGAAATTCAACCTCCTAGAAGGTAAAACAGGGTAGAAAAGGGAGAAATCAGTAACATCATATCTCCGAAACCAATACAGATAGAAACAAAGTTGAAATTGGATTTAAGTCGGCTAAAAAAATAAGGGGACACGTGTTTAGTACTTTTTTGAAAATGGCACCAATAAGGATAAAAAAGGGTAAAAACTATATTTTGGTACTTTTTTTAACCCATATGTATCTTTTGAACTAATAAACATAGAAACATATTTTATATCGCAACCGACAGATATTAAAAAAGAACTAAATACGTATTTGGTACTTTTGCGATTAATGGGGTACAAAAGGGTAAAAAAAGGGAATATATTCAAGGATAGTTTTTTTGCTTTTTAGCCATGGATATCTTTTAGGCTAATGAAGTTAGAAGTATAATTTATTGACTGGTAGATTTACATTGAAAAGAAATAAGCTACGTGTTTGGTACTTTTTTTTAATTTTGGGGGTAAAAATCGGTAAAGTATATCTTCTAAACAAAAAACTAAATTGGTCTGAGATTGGCACTTAAAATTAAGGAACACATGTTCGGTACTTTTTTGAAGTTCAACCTCTTAGAAGGTAAAACAGGGTAGAAAAGGGAGAAATTAGTAACATCATATCTCCGAAACCAACATCGATGCAAACAAAGTTGAAATTGGATTTGAATCGGCTAGGAAAATAAGGAGACACGTGCTTGGTACTTTTTTGGAAATGGCATTAATAAGGATAAAAAAGGGTAAAAACTATATTTTGGTACTTTTTTCAACTAATATGTATCTTTTGAACTAATAAACATAGAAACATAATTTATATCGCAACAGATAGATATTAAAAAACAATTAAATACGTATTTGGTACTTTTGCGATTAATGGGATACAAAAGGGTAAAAAAGGGAAAATATTTAAGGGTAGGTTTTTTGTTTTTAGCTATGGATATCTTTTAGGCTAATGAAGCCAGAAGTATAATTTATTGACTGGTCGATTGACAAAGAAAAAATAAAATACATTTTTGGTACTTTTTTTAATTTTGGGGGTAAAAATATATCTTCTAAATCAAAAGTGATAGAAACAAAAACTAAATTAGTCTGAGATCAGCACTAAAAATTAAGGGACACGTATTCGGTACTTTTTTGAAATTCGATCTTTTAAAGGGTAAAACAGGGTAGAAAAGGGAGAAATTAGTAACATCATATCTCCGAAACTAACACCGATGCAAACGAAGTTTAAATTGGATTTGAATCGGATAAAAAAATAAATGGCCACGTATTTGGTACTATTTCAAAAATGGTACTAATAAGAATAAAAAAGGGTAAAAACTATATTTTGGTACTTTTTTAACACATATATATTTTTTGAACTAATAAACATAGAAACACTGATAGGCATTAAAAAACTATTAAACACGTATTTGGTACTTTTGCGATTAATGTGGGACGAAAGGGTAAAAAAAAGGGAAAATATTCAAGAGTAGGTTTTTTGCTTTTTAGCTAAGAATATCTTTTCGGCTAATGAAGCCAGAAGCATAATTTATTGGCTGGTAAATTGACACTGAAAAAAGTAAAATAAGTGTCTGGTGCTTTTTTAATTTTGGGGGTAAAAATCGGTAAAAATATATCTTCTTAGTCAAAAGTGATAGAAACAACAACTAAATCGGTCTAAAAACGGCACTTTAAATTAAGGGACATGTATTCGGTACTTTTTTCTTTAATTCGGCCGTTTTGGGGTTAAAACAGGGAAAAAATGGGAAATATTAGTAACGTCATATCTCCGAAATCCAAAACGATAGGAAAAGAGTTGAAATTTGCTTCGGATGGGCTGAAAAAAACGAGAAACGTATTTGGTACTTTTTTGAATATGGTACTTTTTTTGAGCCCATACGTATCTTTTGAAATAACAAACATAGAGAAACAGTAAACGTCACAATTGATAAGTAACAAAGAATTATTAGACACGTATTTGGTACTTTTACGATAATTGAGGTAAAAAAGATAAAAACTGGGAAATATTCAAGGGTAGGTTTTTAACTAATGAAGCCAGAACTATAATTTACAGACGGGTGGATTCATATTGAAAAAGTAAATTGAAAAAAATTGAAAAAGAAAATGGATAAATTAGTAACATCATATCTCCGAAATTTACATCGTTAGAAACAAAGTTGAAATTGGATTTGGATCATCTTGCAAAAAAAGGGGACACGTTTTTGGTACTTTTTTGGAAATGGAACTAATAAGGGAGAAAAAGGGAAAAAACTATATTTTGGTACTTTATTAACCCTATAAGTATCTCTTGAACTAATAAACATAAATACTCTATTTAAATCACAATTGATAAGGACTAACAAAAATTAAGAAGGTGCTTCGCGCTTTTACGATAAATGAGGCACAAAAGAGTAAAAACTATGAATATCATTTAAACAAATAAAGCCAGAAGTATAATATACAGACAGGTCTATTCACATTGCAGAAGTATAAGACACGCGATTGATTCCTTTTTTTTAATTTTTGGAGTAAAAAGGGGGAAAATCGGTAACGTAATATCTCATAAATCAAAAGTGATAGAAACAAAGATTAAATTGGTCTATGATCAGCATTAAAAATTAAAGGACACGGGTTCGGTATTTTTTTTTTTTAATTTGGCCGCTTATGGTTAAAACAGGCTAGAAAATGAATAAATCATATAATCGGCTAGAAAATGAAAGGTACATGTGTTCTGTACTTTTTTTGGAAATGGCACTAATAAGGGCAAAAAGGGTAAAAACTACATTTTTGTACTTTTTTTTAACCCATACGTATCTTTTGAACTCATAAACATAAATCAATAAGTATTAACAAAATATTAAACATGTGCTTGGTACTTTTACGATAAATGGGGTTCCAAAAGGTGAAAACGGGAAAATATTCATTTAAGCTAATGAAGTCAAAAGCATAAATTAGAGATGTGTCAATCAAAGGGGTAAAAAAGGGAAAAATCGATGACATTCTAAACCTAATAGATGGAAACAAACACTAAAATGGTCTAAGATAAGCCCTAAAAATTAAGGGACTTTTCAGTAATTTTTGCAAATTAAACAGTTTTGGGGTTAAAATAGGGTAGAATATAAAAACATTAGTAAAGTTATATCTCTGATACTAATATCGACAGGAAAAAATTTAAATTGGACTTAGATCGAATAGAAAAATAAAAAGTCATGTTTTTAGTAGGTACTTTTCGTAAATGAGCTAAAAATAGGGAATAAAAAGGATAAAAACTAAATTTTGGTACTTTTTTGATCCATATATAATTTTTGAATCAATTATTATAGAAACAAAATTTGTACCGCAATCGAAAATAACAAAAACGGGTCAAAAATTTAAAGATAGGTTTTTCCTTTTAAACTGTGCATGTTGCTTAAATCAATAAAATAAAAAATAAATCAATGATTTATGGACTGTTCTATTGACATTGAAGAAATATGTGACAGGTGTTTGGTATTTTTTTCAATTAACAAAAATGGAGTTAAGATCAGCAATAAAAATATTAGGACATGTATCCGGATTTTTTTTTTTTTTAATTTGGCTGATCAGGGGTAAACAACGGGTAAAAAAGGAAACTTTTGTAAAATATTCAAAATCAAAAGCGACAAGAACAAGATTTAAATTGGGTAGATTTATAGGCTAGATTTTTTTTTGAAATCTCAAGGGGGCGTGACCCCTCCCACATAACTCATATATTAAAAATTACAAATATAGGTGACCGAGAGGCCCGATTTTTCTGAAATTTTGGCAGTATGTTAAGCTGTGACGGATGGATAAAATAGGCCATTTTTTTTTTTTTGAAATCTCAAGTGGGCGTGACCCCTCCCATATAAGTCAAATATTGAAAATGACAAATATGGATGACCGAGCTGCCCGATTTTTCTGAAATTTTCACAGTATGGTAAGGTGTGACCGGTGGTTAAAATAGGCAAGGTTCTTTTTTTAATTGTCAAGTGGGCGTGACCCCTCCCATATAAGTTAAATATTAAAAATGACAAATATAAATGACCGACCGGACCGATTTTTCTGAAATTTGTATAGTATGTCAAGGTGTGAACGGTGGATAAAATAAGCAAGGTTCACTTTTGAAATCTTAAGTGGGCGTGACCCCTCCCATATAAGTCAAATATTGAAAATGACAAATATGGATGACCGAGCTAAAATTCAGACAATATGGTTTGGTGTGACCAGTGGATAAAATGGACAAGGTCTTTTTCCCAAATCTCAAGTGGGCGTGACCCCTCCCATAAAACTCATATATTAGAAATGACAAGTATAGATGATAGTAATTTAAGGTGTGACCGGTGGTTAAAATAGGCAAGGTACTTTTTTGAAATCTTAAGTGGGCGTGACCTCTCCCATATAAGTCAAATATTGAAACTGACAAATATGGATGACCGAGCTGCCCGATTTTTCTGAAATTTTTACAGTATGGTAAGGTGTGACCGGTGGATAAAATAGGCAAGGTTTTTTTTGAAATCTGAATTGGGCATGACCCTCCCATATAAGTCAAATATTAAAAATTTTAAATTTGGACGACCCTGCAGACCGATTTTTCCGAAATTTTTACAGTATGTTAAGGTGTGACGGATAAAATAGGCCAGATTTTTTTTGACATCTCAAGTAGGCGTGACCCCTCCCATATAAGTCAAATATTGAAAATGACAAATATGGATGACCGAGATGCCCGATTTTTCTGAAATTTTCACAGTATGGTAAAGTGTGACCGGTGGTTAAAATAGGCAAGGTTTTTTTTAAATCTGAAGTGATAAGTCAAATATTAAAAATTACAAATATGGACGACCCTGCAGACCGATTTTTTCGAAATTTTTACAGTATGGTAAGGTGTGACAGGTGTTAAAATAGGCAAGGTTCTTTTTTGAAATCTTAAGTGGGCGTGACCTCTCCCATATAAGTCAAATATTGAAAATGAGAAATATGGATGACCGATGCCCGATTTTTCTGAAATTTTCACAGTATGGTAAAGTGTGACCGGTGGTTAAAATAGGCAAGGTTTTTTTTTTTAAATCTCAAATGAGCATGACCCTCCCATATAAGTCAAATATTAAAAATAACAAATATGCACGACCCTGCAAACCAATTTTTCCGAAATTTTAAATTTCGACAGTATGTTAAGGTGTGATCTAAAGTGGGCGTGACCCCTCCAATAAGTCAAATATAAAAATTACAAATATGGATGATCAAAACGATTTAACCAAATTAATTATAGTTTTAAATGTGGATATTTTCATACTATAGGATAGTTTTTCGTTTTTTGAATTTTTTGAAAATGGACCAAGGAGGACCTGGGAATCGAAAAATGGGGATAAATTTCCCGTTTTCTTTAAAATTGCATCACTTTAGAACTTCTGGACCAATCAGGACATTTTTTTTTTTTGTTTTCTTTAGTCCAAGTTAGGATTCCACATAAAGAAAAATTTACAATGTATACTTTTACGCCCACTTTTTTTCATTTATCTAAAATCGGAAAACGGCTGCATGGATTGGAAATATGATTAATGTTTGATAATAGCTTGACTGAGGATTGTTTGAAGATTTGTCATGATTATTTGATGGTTGTTTGACGATTGTTTGACAGTTGTTTAATAATTGATAGACTGATGACTGTTTGAAGATTTTTAAAAATTGTTTGGTAATTGATTCACGATTAACTGGCGATTTTATGACGGTACTTTGATGATTTTTTGTCGATTGTTTGATGGTTGATTGATGATTGACTGACGACTGTTCTATAATTTTTTTATGATTGTTCGATAATTGTTTCACGATTAGCTGACTATTTGACGATTGTTTGATAATCTATAAATATAAAAAAATATTAGCGTCTGTGTTGTATGCTGTTTGACATGTATGGGCCCATTGCAAGCAAACATTCATTTGCAGTACTGCCAATCACTAAAGTCAATTAAATACATATGCAAATACATTCATAAGGGATTCAGGTAAAAAATTAATAAAAAACATTTCATAATGTTAATTTTTAAAGAAATAGTTAACACAGCAATAAGTAAAAATCTTTTACTATCAGCCCGGGCAACGCCGGGTACAAACAGCTAGTTAGTTATATAAAACTCTGAACTGATTAAGGTCAAAACTTTAACAATGATTGTCAATGTATACAATCCTTAGAATTATAAGGTATACACTCATAGTTTTAGATACATACGTGAAATATATAGCTTTTAAATGAATGGATATCAGCTTTGGCGGAAAATTTATTGAAGATTTACTTATTAATCTGAAGTTAGTTTACTTATTAAGATGAATACTTCAACAATAATATTTGGGATCTATTGTTCTTTCGATCTGTCCGATGGATGTGTGGAAAGTTTTGCTCTAGTTCTTTGTGCAATTATATGATTTAATTTATCAGCATTAAAGTAATTCCCGGTCGGGGTTATATGGGAGATAACAGTAAATGTGAACCGAGCTCGCCCGTTTTCAATGCCGAACTTTTCAAGAGATCAGAAATACTTTTGTCAAATGTTTTCCCTCTAGAAAGTTTATTTTAGGCGCTATCGCCCTGAATAACGATATTGTACAACGTCTTTATACTAAATGTCATCATCGTATCTATTATAATAGATAGATAATTATAATTAATTAGCTAATTAGATAATTATAATTTGTCATTTATTAGCTACTAAGAGATTGCCTTAGGCGAAGTTATACGGGAGCAATAGTCAAACGTGAACGGATTTCTACCAATTGCAATTAAACAATTTAAATTTTTGTTGATATGTGAGATACATACATACATATGTAGGTTTTGAACGGATATCATGTACTTAGCTGCATTTTTGTACTTCCTAGGAAGATTACCTATAATTTGATACATAACACATACTCAAATGTTATCATAAAGTTCAAAAGTCAGACATAAAATTAAGATAAATGCAGTGTGTCTGTCTGCTAAAATCAGATTTGTGGAGCTCCTGGAAGGTATACCCATATGCATTTTACACAAAATTTAAGGATATCGACCCACCCTGAGCTCCAAAAACTTGACTACAACAGAAAAAAGGACAGACAGGTAGACGGACGGACGGACAGACAGGTAGACGGACGGACGGACGGACAGACAGGTAGACGGACGGACGGACAAACAGACGGACGGACGTCGCGAAATCGATTCTCCTGCCGATTCTGAGACGATCGGTACAACTTGAATGGTATTCATAATCAGATTTGTGGAGTTTATATCAGATTTTAGGAAATCCTCCCACAAAGAACGCTGTCAAATTTCATCACAATCGGTCCATAAACACCTGAGATATCGCTGAAACAATACTTACAAAATGTTAACAAAATTTCTTAGACATGTACTTTGGGCAATTTGCTGTACATCACAAGTAGTGTTTTGGCGATATCTCAGTTGTTTATGGACCGCTTTTGATAAAATTTTATAATGTGCTTGGCGGGGGAATTTCCTAAAATCTGATATAAAATTTATGTATGTCCGTGATCCAGGAGGATGGTTTCAACAGACAGACAGACAGACGGACGGACAGACAGACAGACAGACAGACAGACAGACAGACAGACAGACAGACAGACAGACAGACAGACAGACGGACATCGCTTAATTCTCCTCCCGATTCTGAGTCGATCGGTATAATTTTTTTTTATGGGGTCTACGATCACTAATAAAAAAATTACAAACGGAATCACAAACTTATAATACCCTTTCACCTATTGGTGAAGGGTATAAAAAGAGTAACGGGACTTGTCGATCACACCATAAGCTACACATCGTGGCAAAAAAAAAAAAGATAATTATTACTCCAACAGAAAAATATACGGTTTTGAAAAAACTGTATATACTCTATTTAAAATATGCATTGAAAATATAAGAAATTTTTCTTTTACTAAATCACGCTAGAATCACGCACTCTTTGCTTTCTTAGAAAAGTTACAAGTTTTCTAGGCACTCCGTTATATACATTTCTGTGTTTTTCGTTTATATACATTTCTGTGTTTTTCGTGTTCGATTTCGCTTGTAAATTTTTCTCTGTTCTTTGTCGAGAAGTCTTCTTTAACGTTGCCTCATTCGTCTGCTATAAAAACAAATCTTAGCTCGTATGTTTTAAAAAGTCAACTGGTCCATTTATAAAATTTGACTTAAAACTTTTTGTTGGGTTTTAGTCTTCTTAGATTATAAAAAGTAAAAAATTACCTACATTTAATTATTGTCATCATCCTACTGTGCAATAATTATGGCTAAAAATAGGGAAAGATCGATCATACCAACATACAGACAAGGAAACTACTTTGATGACAATATTTGTACATATTGTGTGTAGAGACATCTATTTATAAACTAAAGACAAATGTATTTATTTTCCTTATAAAATGAAAGCCTATAAACTTTTTTTCGTTTAATTTTAGGCCATTATGTAGTTCAAAAGAGGAATGAACTTTTGATGTTTAAAAACATGTATGTTTTTTGGTGCATATCCACATTTGTATCAACAATATCAAAATAAATATTGGAAGACAAAATCTTTCAGCATTGATATATAGGAATATCGTGAGCTCAATTGCAAGTGGCTAAATTGAAACTTTTGGTATAAAAAATGTTTATAGAAATTTTTTGGTATAAAAATATTTTATAGGAAAATTTAAGGTATAAAAATTTTTTATAAAAAATTTATATCGAAAATTTTTAGGTATAAAAAATTGTTATAGAAAATGTTTCGGTACATAAATTTTTTATTAAAAATGTTTCGTATAAAATTTTATATAGAAATATTTTTGGTATGAAAATTTTTTAACTAAAAACTTTTCGGTGTAAAAATTTGTTAAAGAAAATTTTTCTGTATAAAAAGTTTTTGATTTCATAAGGTGTTACATTTAGTTTTTATAGAAAATTATTCGGTTTAATTTTTTTTATATTATACGTATAAAATTGTTTTTAGAAAATTTTTCGTTATAAAATTTTTTATAGAAAATTTTTCGTTATAAAATTTTTTATAGAAAATTTTTCGGTATAAAAATTTTTTATAAAAAATTTTTCGGTACAAAACTTTTTATAGAAAATTTTTCGGTATAAAAATTTTATAGAAAATTTTTCGGTATAAAAATTTTATAGAAAATTTTTCGGTACAAAAATTTTATAGAAAATTTTTCGGTATAAAAATTTTATAGAAAATTTTTCGGTATAAAAATTTTATAGAAAATTTTTCGGTATAAAAATTTTATAGAAAATTTTTCGGTATAAAAATTTTATAGAAAATTTTTCGGTATAAAAATTTTATAGAAAATTTTTCGGTATAAAAATTTTATAGAAAATTTTTCGGTATAAAAATGTTATAGAAATTTTTTGGTATAAAAATATTTTATAGGAAAATTTTAGGTATAAAAATTTTTTATAAAAAATTTATATCGAAAATTTTTAGGTATAAAAAATTGTTATAGAAAATGTTTCGGTACATAAATTTTTTATTAAAAATGTTTCGTATAAAATTTTATATAGAAATATTTTTGGTATGAAAATTTTTTAACTAAAAACTTTTCGGTGTAAAAATTTGTTAAAGAAAATTTTTCTGTATAAAAAGTTTTTGATTTCATAAGGTGTTACATTTAGTTTTTATAGAAAATTATTCGGTTTAATTTTTTTTATATTATACGTATAAAATTGTTTTTAGAAAATTTTTCGTTATAAAATTTTTTATAGAAAATTTTTCGTTATAAAATTTTTTATAGAAAATTTTTCGGTATAAAAATTTTTTATAAAAAATTTTTCGGTACAAAACTTTTTATAGAAAATTTTTCGGTATAAAAATTTTATAGAAAATTTTTCGGTATAAAAATTTTATAGAAAATTTTTCGGTACAAAAATTTTATAGAAAATTTTTCGGTATAAAAATTTTATAGAAAATTTTTCGGTATAAAAATTTTATAGAAAATTTTTCGGTATAAAAATTTTATAGAAAATTTTTCGGTATAAAAATTTTATAGAAAATTTTTCGGTATAAAAATTTTATAGAAAATTTTTCGGTATAAAAATTTTATAGAAAATTTTTCGGTATAAAAATGTTATAGAAATTTTTTGGTATAAAAATGTTATAGAAATTTTTTGGTATAAAAATATTTTATAGGAAAATTTTAGGTATAAAAATTTTTTATAAAAAATTTATATCGAAAATTTTTTGGTATAAAAAATTGTTATAGAAAATGTTTCGGTACATAAATTTTTTATTAAAAATGTTTCGTATAAAATTATATATAGAAATATTTTTGGTATGAAAATTTTTTAACTAAAAACTTTTCGGTGTAAAAATTTGTTAAAGAAAATTTTTCTGTATAAGTTTTTATAGAAAATTATTCGGTTTAATTTTTTTTATATTATACGTATAAAATTGTTTTTAGAAAATTTGTCGGTATAAAAATTTTATAGAAAATTTTTCGGTATAAAAATTTTATCGAAAATTTTTCGGTATAAAAATTTTATAGAAAATTTTTCGGTATAAAAATTTTATAGAAAATTTTTCGGTGTAAAAATTTTATAGAAAATTTTTCGGTATAAAAATTTTATAGAAAATTTTTCGGTATAAAAATTTTATAGAAAATTTTTCGGTATAAAAATTTTATAGAAAATTTTTCGGTACAAAAATTTTATAGAAAATTTTTCGGTATAAAAATTTTATAGAAAATTTTTCGGTATAAAAATTTTATAGAAAATTTTTCGGTATAAAAATTTTATAGAAAATTTTTCGGTATAAAAATTTTATAGAAAATTTTTCGGTATAAAAATTTTATAGAAAATTTTTCGGTATAAAAATTTTATAGAAAATTTTTCGGTATAAAAATTTTATAGAAAATTTTTCGGTATAAAAATTTTATAGAAAATTTTTCGGTATAAAAATTTTATAGAAAATTTTTCGGTATAAAAATTTTATAGAAAATTTTTCGGTATAAAAATTTTATAGAAAATTTTTCGGTATAAAAATTTTATAGAAAATTTTTCGGTATAAAAATTTTATAAAAAATTTTCCGGTATAAAAATTTTATAGAAAATTTTTCGGTATAAAAATTTTATAGAAAATTTTTCGGTATAAAAATTTTATAGAAAATTTTTCGGTATAAAAATTTTATAGAAAATTTTTCGGTATAAAAATTTTATAGAAAATTTTTCGGTATAAAAATTTTATAGAAAATTTTTCGGTATAAAAATTTTATAGAAAATTTTTCGGTATAAAAATTTTGTAGAAAATTTTTCGGTATAAAAATTCGGTACAAAAATTTTGAATAGTAAATATAAATTTTTTTGGTATAAAATTTTTATAAAAAATTTTTCGTTATACAAATTTTTTATATATTTTTCGGTAAATTTGTTTTTAGAAAATTTTTTTATACAAATTTTGTATTGAAAATTTTTCAATATAAAAATTTTTTATAGAAAATTTTTCGGTATAAAGATTTTTCTATAGAAAATTTTTAGGTATAAAGACTTTTTTATTGAAAATTTAAAAGAAAAATTTTCAGTATAAATAATTATTCGGTATACAAATTTTTTATAAAAAAAATTATTCGGTATAAAAATTTTGTATAGAAAATTTTTCGGTATAAAAATTTTGTATAGAAAATTTTTTGGTATAAAAATTTTTTTATAGAAAATTTGTCGGTATAAAGATTTTTCTATAAATATAAAATTTTTATTCGAAAATTTTTTATAGATTTTTCGGTAAATTTGTTTTTAGAAAATTTTTTTTATACAAATTTTGTATTGAAAATTTTTCAATATAAAAATTTTTTATAGAAAATTTTTCGGTATAAAGATTTTTCTATAGAAAATTTTTAGGTATAAAGACTTTTCAATAGAAAATTAAAAGAAAAATTTTCAGTATAAATAATTTTTCGGTATACAAATTTTTTATAAAAAAATTATTCGGTATAAAAATTTTGTATAGAAAATTTTTCGGTATAAACATTTTTTATAGAAAATTTGTCGGTATAAAGATTTTTCTATAGAAAATTTTTAGGTATAAATTTTTTCTATAGAAAATTTTTCTGTATACAAATTTTTCTACAGAAAATTTTTCGGTATAAAATTTTTTTATGGAAAATTTTTCGGTATAAACATTTTTTATAGAAAAATTTTTGGTATAAAAATTATTTATAGAAAATTTTTCGGTATAAACATTTTTTTATAAAAAAATTTTTCGGTATAAAAATTTTTCTATAGAAAATTTTTCGGTATAAAAATTTTTCTATAGAAAATTTTTCGGTATAAAAATTTTTCTATAGAAAATTTTTCGGTATAAAAATTTTTCTATAGAAAATTTTTCGGTATAAAAATTTTTCTATAGAAAATTTTTCGGTATAAAAATTTTTCTATAGAAAATTTTTCGGTATAAAAATTTTTCTATAGAAAATTTTTCGGTATAAAAATTTTTCTATAGAAAATTTTTCGGTATAAAAATTTTTCTATAGAAAATTTTTCGGTATAAAAATTTTTCTATAGAAAATTTTTCGGTTTAAAAATTTTTCTATAGAAAATTTTTCGGTATAAACATTTTTTATAGAAAAATTTTCGGTATAAAAATTATTTATAGAAAATTTTTCGGTATAAACATTTTTTATAAAAATGTTTTTGGTATAAAAATTCTTTATAGACAATTTTTTGTTAAGAACATTTTTTATAGATAATTTTTCGGTATAAAAATTTTTCTATATACATTTTTCTTTAGAAAATTTTTCTATATAAATTTTTTTATAGAAAATTTTTCGGTATAAATATTTTTTTAAAAAAAAATTTTCGGTATGAAATTTTTTTATAGAAAAATTTTCGGTATAAAAATTTTTTATAGAAAATTTTTTTGGTATAAAAATTATTTATAGAAAATATTTCGGTACAAAATTTTTTGGGTAGAAAAATTTTTTACATAATCTTTTGGTATAAACATTTGTAAACAAAATTTTTTTATAGAAAAATTTTCGGTATAAACATTTTTTATAAAAAAATTTTTCGGTATAAAAATTTTTCTATAGAAAATTTTTCGGTATAAAAATTTTTCTATAGAAAATTTTTCTGTATAAAAATTTTCTATAGAAAATTTTTCGGTATAAAAATTTTTCTATAGAAAATTTTTCGGTATAAAAATTTTTCTATAGAAAATTTTTCGGTATAAAAATTTTTCTATAGAAAATTTTTCGGTATAAAAATTTTTCTATAGAAAATTTTTCGGTATAAAAATTTTTCTATAGAAAATTTTTCGGTATAAAAATTTTTCTATAGAAAATTTTTCGGTATAAAAATTTTTCTATAGAACATTTTTCGGTATAAAAATTTTTCTATAGAACATTTTTCGCTATAAAATTTTTTCTATAGAAAATTTTTCGCTATAAAATTTTTTCTATAGAAAATTTTTTGGTGTAAAAATTTTTCTATAGAAAATTTTTCGGTATAAAAATTTTTCTATAGAAAATTTTTCGGTATAAAAATTTTTCTATAGAAAATTTTTCGGTATAAAAATTTTTCTATAGAAAATTTTTCGGTATAAAAATTTTTCTATAGAAAATTTTTCTATAGAAAATTTTTCGGTATAAAAATTTTTCTATAGAAAATTTTTTGGTGTAAAAATTTTTCTATAGAAAATTTTTCGGTATAAAAATTTTTCTATAGAAAATTTTTCGGTATAAAAATTTTTCTATAGAAAATTTTTCGGTATAAAAATTTTTCTATAGAAAATTTTTCGGTATAAAAATTTTTCTATAGAAAATTTTTCGGTATAAAAATTTTTCTATAGAAAATTTTTCGGTATAAAAATTTTTCTATAGAAAATTTTTCGCTATAAAATTTTTTCTATAGAAAATTTTTCGCTATAAAATTTTTTCTATAGAAAATTTTTCGCTATAAAATTTTTTCTATAGAAAATTTTTCGCTATAAAAATTTTTCTATAGAAAATTTTTCGGTATAAAAATTTTTCTATAGAAAATTTTTCGCTATAAAATTTTTTCTATAGGAAATTTTTCGCTATAAAATTTTTTCTATAGAAAATTTTTCGCTATAAAAATTTTTCTATAGAAAATTTTTCGGTATAAAAATTTTTCTATAGAAAATTTTTCGGTATAAAAATTTTTCTATAGAAAATTTTTCGGTATAAAAATTTTTCTATAGAAAATTTTTCGGTATAAAAATTTTTCTATAGAAAATTTTTCGGTATAAAAATTTTTCTATAGAAAATTTTTCGGTATAAAAATTTTTCTATAGAAAATTTTTCGGTATAAAAATTTTTCTATAGAAAATTTTTCGGTTTAAAAATTTTTCTATAGAAAATTTTTCGGTATAAAAATTTTTCTATAGAAAATTTTTCGGTATAAAAATTTTTCTATAGAAAATTTTTCGGTATAAAAATTTTTGTATAGAAAATTTTTCGGTATAAAAATTTTTCTATAGGAAATTTTTCGGTATAAAAATTTTTCGGTATAAAAATTTTTCTATAGAAAATTTTTCGGTATAAAAATTTTTCTATAGAAAATTTTTCGGTATAAAAATTTTTCTATAGAAAATTTTTCGGTATAAAAATTTTTCTATAGAAAATTTTTCGGTATAAAAATTTTTCTATAGAAAATTTTTCGGTATAAAAATTTTTCTATAGAAAATTTTTCGGTATAAAAATTTTTCTATAGAAAATTTTTCGGTATAAAAATTTTTCTATAGAAAATTTTTCGGTATAAAAATTTTTCTATAGAAAATTTTTCGGTATAAAAATTTTTCTATAGAAAATTTTTCGGTATAAAAATTTTTCTATAGAAAATTTTTCGGTATAAAAATTTTTCTATAGAAAATTTTTCGGTATAAAAATTTTTCTATAGAAAATTTTTCGGTATAAAAATTTTTCTATAGAAAATTTTTCGGTATAAAAATTTTTCTATAGAAAATTTTTCGGTATAAAAATTTTTCTATAGAAAATTTTTCGGTATAAAAATTTTTCTATAGAAAATTTTTCGGTATAAAACTTTTTCTATAGAAAATTTTTCGGTATAAAACTTTTTCTATAGAAAATTTTTCGGTATAAAAATTTTTCTATAGAAAATTTTTCTGTATAAAAATTTTTTATAGAAAATTTTTCGGTATAAAAATTTTTTATAGAAAATTTTTCGGTATAAAAATTTTTTATAGAAAAGTTTTCGGTATAAAAATTTTTTATAGAAAAGTTTTCGGTATAAAAATTTTTTATAAAAAATTTTTCGGTATAAACATGTTTTAAGAAAATTTGTCAGTATAGAAAATTTTTGGGTATAAAATGTTGTATAAATATTCTTGGTAAAAAAAAAATGTTCTATTAAATGATGGGTAATGTGAACTGGCCACTTTTGGGGTTTACTCAAGTCACAGGAGTATGCGAATAAGCTAAAATTTGCTACAGCGGTATTTATTATATTTGTATTATTTTATTTTTTAATTTACGATATAAATTCACAAAAATTAAAAGAAGTATTACAAACCTGCTGCATTATCTGCTGTAGTCGATTCAACCTTTGGCGTCGATTTATCATCCAGCTCATTCTCTGAAGCAGGAGATTTTAAAGGATTTACTTTCGAATTCTCCATAGGTAACAATTTTCATACAAATATAACACAACATTAACAAATTCAACAAATTAAACAAATCACCGACACAGAAACACTCTCGAATTTTCACTTTTTAATATTTCTTTGGTTATTAATTATATTAGGGATATTTTTGAATATTAATCAAAATGAATGTGATTTAAATTTAGTGATTTTTTGCTTTTTTTAATACAATATTTTTTCACAAAATACAAGACACAATTGATTTGAATTAAGAGAATAATTTGTTTTTAAAAAAATACTGCATTTATTAATATTGCTTTTAAAATTTATTATTAAAAATTTTTTAATTTATTGTTTCGTTTATTTATATTTGGGAACTTTTCATGTGATTTGGATGTTCATGTGTATGGAGGTACAATATCTAACGTCAAATGTATAAAGAATATTTTTTTTTTATATTTAGAACAAGAAAAATCTGAAAGCTAGACTGAATACTATGAAAATATAATCACACCATTTCCAAAACAGACCAAATATTGAATTTTATACAATTTGTTAGAATTTTCAATATAAAATTGTTTTAAAAAAATTTCTGTTAAAAAATTTTTTTGTAGAAAATTTTTCGGTATAAAAATTTTTTATAGAAAATTTTCGGTATAAAAATTTTTTACAGAAAATTTTTCGGTATAAAAATTTTTTACAAAAAATTTTTCTGTATAAAAAATTGTTATGGAAAATTTTTCGGTATAAAAAATTGTTATGGAAAATTTTTCGGTATAAACATTTTTATGGGAAATTTTTCGGTATAAATTTCATTTAGAAAATTTTTGGGTAGAAAATTTTTGGGTATAACATTTTTGATAGAAAATTTTTCGCCATAAATTTTTTAAAAAAACTTTTCGTATAAAAATTTTATATAGAAAATTATTCGGTATAAAAATTTTTTATGGAAAATTTTTCGGTATAAAAATTTTATATAGAAAATTTTTCGGTATAAAAATTTTATATAGAAAAATATTCGGTATAAAAATTTTATATAGAAAATATTTTGGTATAAAAATTTTTTAAAGAAAATTTTTCGGTATAAAAATTTTTTAAAGAAAATTTTTCGGTATAAAAATTTTTTAAAGAAAATTTTTCGGCATAAAAATTTTTTATAGAAAATTTTTCGATATAAAAATTTTTTAGATAAAATTTTTCGGTATAAAAATTTTTTAGAGAAAATTTTTGGGTATAAAATTTTTGATAGAAAATTTTTCGCCATAAATTTTTTAAGAAAACTTTTCGTATAAAAATTTTTTATAGAAAATTATTCGGTATAAAAATTTTTTATGGAAAATTTTTCGGTATAAATTTTTTTATAGAAAAATTTTCGGTACAAATTTTTTTATAAAAATTTTTCGGTATAAATTTTCTTATAGAAAATTTTTCGGTATAAAAATTTTTTTTTAAGAAAATTTTTCGGCATAAATTTTTTAAGAAAACTTTTCGCATACAAATTTTTTATAGAAAATTATTCGGTATAAAAATTTTTTATGGAAAATTTTTCGGTATAAATTTTTTTATAGAAAAATTTTTGGTGTAAATTTTTTTAACAAAATTTTTCGTTATAAATTTTCTTATAGAAAATTTTTCGGTACAAAAATTTTTCTATAGAACATTTTTCGGTATAAAAAAATTTTTCTATAGAAAATTTTTCGATATAATAATTTTTTATAGAATATTTTTCCGTATAAAATTTTTTTCTAGAAAATTTTTCAGTATACAATTTTTTTATAGAAAATTTTTTGGTATTCAAATTTTTTTATAGAAATTTTTTAGCTAAAAATTTTTTATAGAAAACTGTTTCATATAAAAATTTTTCTATAGAAAATTTTTGGTATAAAATTTTTTTTATAGAAATTTTTTCGATATAAATATTTCTCTATAAAAAATTTTTCGGTACAAAAATTTTTCTATAGAAAATTTTTCGGTATAAAAATTTTTTATGAAAAATTTTTCGGTATTAAAATTTTTCTATAGGAAATTTTTCGGTATAAAATTTTTCTATGGAAAATTTTTTGGTATAAGAATTTTTCTATAGAAAATTTTGCGGTATAAAATAGAAATTTTTTTGGTATAAAAATTTTTTTAAGAAAATTTTTCGGCATAAATTTTTTAAGAAAACTTTTCGTATACAAATTTTTGTATAGAAAATTTTTCGGTATAAAAATTTTTGTATAGAAAATTTTTCGGTATAAAAATTTTTGTATGGAAAATTTTTCGGTATAAAAATTTTTGTATAGAAAATTTTTCGGTATAAAAATTTTTTATAGAAAATTTTTCGGTATAAAAATTTTTTATAGAAAATTTTTCGGTATAAAAATTTTTGTATAGAAAATTTTTCGGTATAAAAATTTTTGTATAGAAAATTTTTCGGTATAAAAATTTTTGTATAGAAAATTTTTCGGTATAAAAATTTTTGTATAGAAAATTTTTCGGTATAAAAATTTTTTATAGAAAATTTTTCGGTATAAAAATTTTTGTATAGAAAATTTTTCGGTATAAAAATTTTTGTATAGAAAATTTTTTGGTATAAAAATTTTTGTATAGAAAATTTTTTGGTATAAAAATTTTATATAGAAAAATTTTCGGTATAAAAATTTTATATAGAAAAATTTTCGGTATGAAAATTTTATATAGAAAAATTTTCGGTATAAACATTTTATATAGAAAAATTTTCGGTATAAAAATTTTGTATAGAAAAATTTTCGGTATAAAAATTTTATATAGAAAATTGTTTGGTATAAAAATTTTTTAAAGAAAATTTTTCGGTATAAAAATTTTTTAAAAAAAATTTTTCGGTATAAACATTTTTTATAGAAAATTTAATTTGTTCTTCTATAATACTCAGTCTCTGTTCAGATTTAGACTTGTAAAAGTAACAAATAATATTTCTGTCGCACATAAGTAACTAGTAGGTAACTAGGTCTGAATTAGTCTTAAGTTCGTCAGGGTATACGGGTATTTGTCAAAATTCCCAAATTTTTTTTATGATTTTCAAATGTTGACAAATTGGAAATGGTGTTGGATGGAACAGCCGCATAGAGTACACTCATAAAAACTTTTACACACAAAAATTCATATTTAAGGAATACACGCCATAGAAAACGAAGCACTGACTGACTAATATTTACACTCACATTCACTCATTTAGTCACTTACACTAGTTAGAACACCGTGAATACCGAGGGAAAATTTTTGTATTTTAAAATTTTTTTCCTTAAAAATTTTCTTTACGTTTTCTTTTTTATAATGTACAATATTATAGTGAATGTATATTTTTGCTTGGATTATAATTTGATTTTTCTTTTTTTTTCGTTTTTCCAATTTTTTTTTTCTATGGGATTTTATTTTTTTTCGGGCTTATTTAAATTTTAGATAATTCTGAAAATTGCAATTTTTAACCGTTTATTATGAAATCAATTTTTTCTAAAGATTCAAAATTTAAATTTTAAAAAATCAAAAAAGAATGTAATGAATCATTAACTTATTATATTTTTTTTTAATTTTTCCAATTTTTACCGTTTAATATAATTTTAAAAAAAATATTCAATTTTTTTATATGTATTTAAAATAATTGTATGTATGTATATACTTTAAATTTATTTTTGGTTAATCGTTAAATTATTCGTACGCGGTCATCCAGTCAATAGTACCTGGATCTTCGATAGTTTTCCTCAGACTGACTGAGATTGAGCATAAAAATTTTCTTTTGGCCGGTGAAAATACATAGTGCGAGCATTTTCTT
The DNA here is from genome assembly GCA_933228675.1 of Stomorhina lunata. NCBI lineage: Eukaryota > Metazoa > Arthropoda > Insecta > Diptera > Rhiniidae > Stomorhina > Stomorhina lunata. The sequence continues at coordinate 14,497,649 of OW121744.1, forward strand.
TTCTTAATTTTTTGGCCACCACCACCTCCTCCATTCGTCACACACAACCCCTTTCGAATTTAGAACTTTCTTTCTTTCGTATATTCGGCAAATACAAATATTTTTGAAAATAAATTTTCTTTTAGTGAGTGTTAGATGATTTTGAAAAGTGTGTTCGAAAATAGAAACGCTAGAATTTGTTTTTGCCTTAAGAGCCTGATGATCTTCGGCAAGTGTTTGCTGCCATATTTTTGTATTTTTCTTGTGAAAACTTAGAAAAAAATAAGGAAAATCGATCAAAATAAAACAAGTTTTTTTTCGAAAATTTGTCAGTTGCATGTTTAAAAAGATTATCTTCCTCTCCCTTCTGTTGGTCTCAGTGCCTCTTGGCACCTACTTTTGTTTTATTTTAATGTGCGTGTACGTTTGGACTTTTGCTGCCGGTTTCCGGGATTTGTGAACTACATACCAAGTGCGTTGCTTAACATTGCAGCCAGCGACTGGGTTAAATTTTTCAAATACTATAACGTATCTGTATATTTTGGTAGATAATTCATTCTTCTGTGTTATTTTCATGATATTTTATTTATACGATTTTGATTTTGTGCGTAAAAAGCAGAGACGTTTCATTAATTTGATTTCAAAGGGATCTATACACATAGAGAAAAATATAGTTATCATTATTTTTTACCAATCAATAAAATTAGGATAAGTAGAATCACAAATATAAATAAAATTTACTCTATATTTCTTTCCCATAAACATATTTTGGTTATATGTTTGTCTCTTCCAATCATAATTTTGATCAAAACCAATCATATTTATATTTTTAACATAATTATAATTTGATTAGCTCAATGAAATTCGATTACTTAAACATTAAGAATTTAGGATTACAATACTTTGATCAAATATGAATATAATTTGATTCTTCGAATCACATTTTTATCGCAGCCAATCATATTTTCGATTTAACTTAATCATATTCTGCTTTTTCCCATAATAAATCAAGGCACTTAATAATAAAAAATGCTAATGATCTCACATTTCATAAGTGATAGGCTCTAGCTAAAGCGATTTCCGGATAATATTATTGGATTTATGACTAAAAGTCAATCCCATTAAGACTTGAAACAATTACAAGGCTTTCACCAAAACCTAAATATAACCTCCATTAATCCCTATAGTCATATTTTGACAATCCAGAATAATAATAAATGAGTCAAATCAAAATTTCCTATAAAAATCAAAAATGTTGAAAATTTCCTATAAAATTTGGAAATTTTAGAAATTCCCTAAAAAAATTGGAAATTTTAAAAATTTCCTATAAAAATCGGAAATTTTAAAAATTTCCTATAAAAATTGGAAATTCTTAAAATTTCCTATAAAACTCGGAAATTTTTAAAATTTCCTATAAAAACAGGAAATTTTTAAAATTTCCTATAAAAACAGGAAATTTTTAAAATTTCCTATAAAACCAGGAAATTTTTAAAATTTCCTATAAAAACAGGAAATTTTTAAAATTTCCTATAAAAACAGGAAATTTTTAAAATTTCCTATAAAAACAGGAAATTTTAAAATTGTAAAAATCACTGTGATTTTTACAATTTTAAAATTTTATAAAAAAATCCTATACAAATCAAAAATTTTTAAAATTTCCTATACAAGTCGGAAATTTTCAAAATTTCCTATAAAAATTTGAAACTTTAAAAATTTCATATAAAAATTGGAAATTTTCGAAATTTCCTATAAAAATTGAAAACTTTTAAAATTTCCTATGAAAATCGTAAATTTTTCAAAATTTCGTATAAATATCGGAAATTTTTAAAATTTCCTATGAAAATCGAAAATTTTCAAAATTTCCTATAAAAATATTTTTATAGGAAATTTTGAAAATTTCCTATAAAAATAGGAAATTTTGAAAATTTCCTATAAAAATAGGAAATTTTGAAAATTTCCTATAAAAATAGGAAATTTTGAAAATTTCCTATAAAAATAGGAAATTTTGAAAATTTCCTATAAAAATAGGAAATTTTGAAAATTTCCTATAAAAATAGGAAATTTTGAAAATTTCCTATAAAAATAGGAAATTTTGAAAATTTCCTATAAAAATAGGAAATTTTGAAAATTTCCTATAAAAATAGGAAATTTTGAAAATTTCCTATAAAAATAGGAAATTTTGAAAATTTCCTATAAAAATAGGAAATTTTCAAAATTTTCTATAAAAATAGAAAATTTTCAAAATTTCCTATAAAAATAGAAAATTTTCAAAATTTCCTATAAAAATAGGAAATTTTCAAAATTTCCTATAAAAATAGGAAATTTTCAAAATTTCCTATAAAAATAGGAAATTTTCAAAATTTCCTATAAAAATAGGAAATTTTCAAAATTTCCTATAAAAATAGGAAATTTTCAAAATTTCCTATAAAAATAGGAAATTTTCAAAATTTCCTATAAAAATAGGAAATTTTCAAAATTTCCTATAAAAATAGGAAATTTTCAAAATTTCCTATAAAAATAGGAAATTTTCAAAATTTCCTATAAAAATAGGAAATTTTCAAAATTTCCTATAAAAATAGGAAATTTTCAAAATTTCCTATAAAAATAGGAAATTTTCAAAATTTCCTATAAAAATAGGAAATTTTCAAAATTTCCTATAAAAATAGGAAATTTTCAAAATTTCCTATAAAAATAGGAAATTTTCAAAATTTCCTATAAAAATAGGAAATTTTCAAAATTTCCTATAAAAATAGGAAATTTTCAAAATTTCCTATAAAAATAGGAAATTTTCAAAATTTCCTATAAAAATAGGAAATTTTAAAAATTTCCTATAAAAATAGGAAATTTTAAAAATTTCCTATAAAAATAGGAAATTTTAAAAATTTCCTATAAAAATAGGAAATTTTAAAAATTTCCTATAAAAATAGGAAATTTTGAAAATTTCCTATAAAAATAGGAAATTTTGAAAATTTCCTATAAAAATAGAAAATTTTCAAAATTTCCTATAAAAATAGAAAATTTTCAAAATTTCCTATAAAAATAGGAAATTTTCAAAATTTCCTATAAAAATAGGAAATTTTCAAAATTTCCTATAAAAATAGGAAATTTTAAAAATTTCCTATAAAAATAGGAAATTTTCAAAATTTCCTATAAAAATAGGAAATTTTCAAAATTTCCTATAAAAATAGGAAATTTTCAAAATTTCCTATAAAAATAGGAAATTTTCAAAATTTCCTATAAAAATAGGAAATTTTCAAAATTTCCTATAAAAATAGGAAATTTTCAAAATTTCCTATAAAAATAGGAAATTTTCAAAATTTCCTATAAAAATAGGAAATTTTCAAAATTTCCTATAAAAATAGGAAATTTTCAAAATTTCCTATAAAAATAGGAAATTTTCAAAATTTCCTATAAAAATAGGAAATTTTCAAAATTTACTATGAAAATTGAAAATTTTCAAAATTTCCTATAAAAATTTAAAATTTTAAAAATTTCCTATAAAAATAGGAAATTTTCAAAATTTCCTATAAAAATTGCAAATTTTTAAAATTTTATATAAAAATCTGAAATTTTCAAAAAAAAAATCTGGTATGTTTAGAATTTCCTATAAAAATAGAAAATTTTAAAAATTCCTATAAAAATCAGAAATTTTCAAAATTTGCTATAAAAATAGGAAATTTTCAAAATTTCCTATAAAATCGGAAATTTTCAAAATTGTCTATAAAATTCAAATATTTTTCCTATAAAATTGGAAATTTTCAAAATTTCCTATAAAAATCGGAAATTTTCAAAATTTCCTATAAAATCGGAAATTTTGAAAATTTCCTATAAAAATCGAAAATTTTAAAAATTTGCTCTAAAAATCGGAAATTTTCAAAATTTTCTATAGAAATCGGAAATTTTAAAATTTCATATAAAAATCGAAAATTTTCAAAACTGCCTATAAAAATCCGAAATTTCAAAAATTCCTATGACTTTAGAAAATCAGGAGATTGTAATTTTTTCAATACTGACTACAGCTAATTTAATTTTTATAATTAAAGATGTAAAAATAATATTTTACTAACTTTAGTACATACAGTTTTTGCTGGAGAATAATTCAAAATCTACTTTGATTCGTACTTACTTTTTCAATCAATCCAAAATGGTTATGGTTGTTTGATCTTGAAAGAAATAAGTATGTAAAATGTATCTTGAAATTAAATTAAGCTCCTATAAACTAGCCCATCACCAAATGATTTTAATTCAAATATTCTAAAATAAAAAGAAAATTAAAAATAAATTAGACATAAATAATGAAAATTAAGTATGTAGTCAAGAACAAATGTAGAGTTTCACAACAAAATGTAACTTTGTAGGTATGTTAATTTTAATAATTTAGATAATCAATTTATTTTAATAACACGAATTTATGGATATTTGAAATATGAATACAAAAGAAGGAAGTCTTTATAAAGAAACTTTGAAATCACTAGGTCCATTAATTTTCATATACATAATTTTATTTTGATTAAAAAAGATTTTAGATTCAAAAAATCTTAAAATGTTTTTTCAAAAGTGAAATGCTACTTTTTATTGAGGAACTCTACACATTTTTTTTTTATACTAATTTGTTAATAATTTATTGGCAAATATGATGAAAATGTTTTACCCCCAAAATATATTTTTGTCTAATTTTATCATTATTAAAAGAAAATTACAAAAATTAAAAATAAATTGTATTTTATAACATTCAAATACATACACTCCCTTTCACCAGAATAGTTTCAGTGTCTTTTTGATTTACAAACTTAAAAATACGTCAAGTTTGCGAAAAATCTATTCTAATGAGTGGGAGTGTTAACTTAAATTTTAAAATTAATTTTCAACAAGCAAAAAATATTCTAAGATTTTAATGTTATAAGTGACCGGCAATTTGAAATGAGTTTGCACAGTTTCACTAGAAGGAAAACACACTTTTAAATATATATTTTTGTTCGTTTCTTTTATACATCGATCGTAAACATTTAATTGTTTATTTGTAAAATTTGTATATATATATAGTTTTGTCTTTTAAGAGAATTATATAGTTACTTTATAAATATACAAAAACATTTAATATGATGCTTGCTTACACAAACATAATTGCGCTATACTAGAAAACTCACAATATTTTGTTCAATTATTTACTATAAAATATGTATATATTGTTGTATTTTTGTTTGTTTTTTCTTCTGTTAATAAATTATTAAATATTTTTCTTAATATTCTAAAAAATTTAGTACACATTAACCGGGAACGCTGAAAGACAAACCAAATGAAAAAAAAAATAAGTAAAATTATTAAGTATATAGACCATCAATAGTTAAGCCATGAATTGAAGAAATGCGAAAGAAATTTAATTTAATATTAACTGAAGTATGTATTGCACAGTGAATGAACTAAAGAAAAGTAACTGAATAGTTTTTTTTAAGAATACTCATATTGTACCATATTTTATCATTGCTTAAGGAAAATTATAACTATTCAATCAAATCTTTTTGGTTAAGTTCATTATTTTGAAATAGTTTTAGAAAGGCACTTCATTTTTACACCGAATAGAAGTGGGCATTAAATCTAGATTTCCCCGATGGTTTAGTGAATGGTGAAAACCAGGCCAATGAAAACCTTCCAAAAACCGATTGTATGGATTTTAGTCGTGATTTTTTGGCCCATTTGGCTTCTTCTTTTTTAAGTTGCTCAATACCCTGTAACAAAATTACAAAAATTTAATATAATTAATCAAAGAAAAGTTTGTTTTACTTAATTTCTTACCGTTTGATCGTTGAGTATGGCATTTAGTTGGGTGGCCAACATTATTATGGTGAATATGGCAAACATTAATGCCTCAAATGTTAGGAAAAGCAAAAGAAATATTGTGGCTGGTGGTGAATACGGTGAACATTGACGCCATTCGTTGCGTACACATTCGGCAAAAGATGTTAAGACCAAGAATATAGAGTGAACGGATATAGATGCTATGTAAAACTAGAAAATGTAAGAGGTTTGTGATATACAATTTTTAGGATATAACTTTAGGATTCTTTTAAAACTTTTCTCAAGAATTTTTTTATGTGGATTTTCTAAATTTTTACAAGTAAATAATTTCGGCATAACTATCACACATGTCAATAATAAAAAATATGGTACTTTTAAGAGTAAACATCTGTCATTATAATTCATGTTTCGATAGACGTCAAAGTGTAATACATTATATTTAAATCGCTATGTTATTGTTGAATAATTTTGGGCCTTAAATAGATGTTATGCGAGGAAGTTTGATAACCATTTTTAATATTTGTGAACGATGGTTTACATGATTCAAAAGTGGTGATTACGACCCAGAAGACAAAAAAAAAATGCCTGCTCATCCGAAAAAGTTTGAAGATGTGAAATCCCATAAAGTTATTTCTTTTCGTTTAAAAGCATTAGGATTCATTCAAAAGCAAGGAAATTGGGTTCCATAAAAATTGAAGCCGAGAGACGATTTTGCATGTCGAAAATAATCATTGAAAAGATAATAATACAAATTTGAAAAATGGATACATTACGATAACCCCATATCCTTAGCCTGGCCAACCAGCCAAAGAAGAATATCCATAGCGCCAAGGCAATATTTGATGGGATCAGAAATGTGTTTTGAATAATGAGCTGTTAAATTTGGGTAAATCATTCACTGGAGACCTTTACCAAAGGCTATAGATTGGTTTAGAGAGCGATCAACGAAAAACGACCAGAATATTCAAACAGGCACGAGGCCATAATCATAATGATAACGCTCGTCCACCTGTTGCAAGACCTTTCCAAAAAAGTTTTAAAGAAAATATTCGATACAAAATTAGAGTATAGACAAATTTTTGTTTCAAAATTTGAATACAAAACAATTTCCGGTAAAAATTTTAAACGAAAATATTTAAATAAATAGAAAAGGTTTTGAGATAAATAATTTTTATGAAAAATTTTTCATTAGAAAAAGTTTTAGAAAAACTTTTGAAAAAAAATGGTGTAAAAATTTTGTATAGAAAATTTTTCAATATAAATCAAGTCAATTAAAAAAACTTTTTTAACAAATTTTCGGTATACAAACTTTTTACAAAAAATTTTTCGATTTAAAAACTTTTTATAGGATTTTATAAAAAAAAAAAATCCGATAAAATATTTTTTAGAAAAAAATTCAATAGAAAACCATTTTATCAAAAATATTTGATATAAAAGATTTATCTAGAAAATTTACTCCGAAAAATCAATTTAACAAATAAAAATGTTTGTATAGAAAATTTTGAAGACGGAAATTTTCTGTGCAAATTTTCTATTAATTTATTATTATCGAAAATTTTCTATAAAAAAATCAAAATTTTTCGTAAAAATTTTTGTAACGAAAATTTTTTACAAAAATTTTTGTATCAAAAATTTTTTTGAAAATTGTAATGTCAAAAATTTTCTATTAAACATCTTTAATATCGAAAATTTCCTATTAAAATTTTTTATATAAAAATCAAAATTTTTCATAAACATTTTTCGTAAAAATTTTTGTATCGAAAATTTTTTATGAAAATTTTTGTATAAAAATTTTTGTGTTGAAAATTTTTGTATAAAAATTTTTGTTTTGAAAATTTTTTATAAAAATTTTTGCATCGAAAATTTTTTATAAAAAATTTTGATATTGAAAATTTTCTATAAAAAGTGATATCTTAGCATTTTCGATCAAAAAAAATTATAGGATTTTACAAAAAAAAAGAATTCTGATAAAATATTTTTTAGAAAAAATTTCAGTAGAAAACCATTTTATCAAAAATAATTGGTATAAAATATTTATATCAAAAATTTACTCCAAGAAATTCATATAACAAATAAAAATTTTTGTATAGAAAATTTTGACATCGGAAACTTTCTGTTCAAATTTTCTAAAAAATTATATCGAAATTATTAATGGGTATTTAAATTTTTTTATAAAAATAAATATTATCGAAATTTTTTTATAAAAATTTTTGTATTGAAAATTTTTTACAAAAATTTTTTATAAAAATTTTTATATTAAAAATTTTCTAGAAAATGTTAATAAGTATCGAAAATTTTCTATTAAAAAATTTTAATATCGAAAATTTTCTTTTAAACAAATTTAATATCGAAAATTTTCTTTAAAAAAAAATTTGATATCGAAAATTTTCTATTACAAAATTTTAATATCGAAATTTTTTTATAAAAAATTTTGATATTAAAATTTTATCGAAATTTTTCCATAAAAAATTTGTATATCAAAAATATAAAAAATTTATATTGAAAAAGTTGTCTAGAAAAAAATTTTGTGTTGAAAAAATTCTATAAAATAATTTTGTATTGAACATTTTCTATATTGACTTCTCCAAAACTTTCGTAATGATGTAAATTATATTTTAGTAAGTCTGCAAAAAAATCAGAAAATCGTAGAATTTTTACACAGTCGGAATAAAGGCTTATTTAAAAAATTAAAAAAACAAAAACTCCATATATGTCTTCTTTCACACCAGTCAGTTTCATCAAGTCTTGAGTTTGTATGAGAAAATCCTGACAGAATTGAAAATGATACAAACCTGACCGTACTATGAGTTTATGAAAATTTTGAAAATTTAAATGAAATTTAAGGAAAATAAAATGAAAACTGATGAAAAAAATTAAAATGAAATTAAAATTGACCTGAGACCTGATTTGTGTGAAACAGCAACTAAGAGTAAAATAAAATCGTTTCAAGTACCCAAACCTATTTTAATAAAACTTATAGATTTATTAAAAAAGTTCGGCCTGTCAGGATTTACTCACTAACTACTACATTTACAAATTAATAGTTTCGTTACAAAAATTTTGTAAACAAAGTGGGAATAAATAAGCGTAATACGTCATTTTCCTCACCCTAGAAATATTGATTTTTGGTCACTCTTTACGTTATTTTTTTTTTTTAATGTTCCCCAAAAAATAAATTTTTAGAACTAGTCCAATTTAAAACATTTAATATCTTTAATATAAATTATATTTGGATATTAGTAATTAAAAAGTTTGATTTCTCCAATAATTATTTTTAAATAACCCTTTTGGAACTTACCGTAAATAGAACAAAATATTTTTGATTATTCTCCCCCACACAGTTGTTAACCCACGGACAATGATGATCCATTTTGCGTATACAACGCTGGCAAACCGAACAATGATGAGCCCGCTCTGGCTTAATACTGCAACACTTGGGACACTTGAATATCATTTGTCCCTCTCTATAGCCCATTTGCTCTATCATTTCTTTAGTGGCATTACCACGAGGCACAGCGCCCTAGACAACAAAAAAAAGACAACATTAATCATCAATTAATGTACATAATTAATATTAATATTATTTCATTATCAGCCCTCGACTCACCGGATCTGATAGCATAGTACGTATGTGTGAGGCGAACGCTAGAAATGCTAAAATTTGGAAAATTATTGTATTCAAAGTACTAAACACTGGATGTGGACTGGGCAATAGTATAACACGCATAACGACAAACTCTGCAAACAAGATTAGGAGCCAAGTCAGGACAGCACAAAATATACCACAAATATCTTTGACACACCAGGCACGTCCAGCGCAACAGCGATTGTGCGGATCACCAGTTGACATACTATGCATGGGGGCATACATGATGCCCTTGTCTTAATTTTTAGTTATTTTTTTTTTAATATTTTTAATAAATTATTTAGTTTTTCACTTAAAAGACGACAAATTTTTAATTATTTTCTTGGGAAATCAAAACAAAAATTTTCACTCGTCAGCTGTTTAATGATTAACGAAACAGAGTTGTCGTAGCACAAAAAAAATAAACAAAAACAGAGTTGGTTAGTAGAGTTACCGGATGTTTGAATTTTAACGAATAAAAAAGTTATTCGGTTTTAAATGAACGATTATTTGCAAGAAAATTAAAAGTCAAAGAAATTTCAAATTTTAAATAAAAAAACTGTTTTATAAAAAAATATTTATTAATATTAAATGTTTGATAATTATAATCTTTAACTTGTCTAATAACTTAAAACCATTTATTTTGCTTTATACAATAACATTAAACTAGAAAAATGTTTCAATAAATAAAAGTTCAACTACTATGCAGGAGTCAATTTGGCTGTTGGTTCTATTAATGCTATCAATCCAGCTATTGAGGATATAGCACCTAGAATACCGATAGTTCGCGGTGTCAGCCTGGTATAGCCCAAAGCTGTTAAAGGAATAAAGAAATCACAGACATTTTTAACTGTATCGACGAACACAGCTTTGTGGCCCAAAACTAGAGCAAATGAGTGCAAAGTCAAACGAGATAAATCCTTAGGTGATCTAATGCTTGTAGGTATAGAACGAGAGATACCGCTCTTTGTGCTGGCCTTATGTAGATCCATTAAACGAAGTATTTCATAAAAGTCACGACATAAATTCATAATGATCGAAAGTAACCAATATTTATTGGCATACTTTCCCCATTTCTTGGTATCGATACTTTTAAAGAGTCCGGTACGTGCCAGCCATAAGAAGTGATCGGCAAACAGGAATAAGGCCTGAGAAATTTTACCCATTGTTAGGGTAACACGTATGGCCAGGTCCGGATAATGAATGGTACGTAAGCTGCCGTAAAAGACATCTAAACATTTGCCAAAACGTAATACTAAAAAAAGAAAGGAAAATCAATATTTACGCCTAATTTAAACTTAAGTTGAGGAATAATTATGTAAAAATTTCCGCTTAAAAATTTTTATAAAGTAAATTACATATAAAAATTTTTAATGACAATATTTCTATATTGAAAATTTAATACACAAATATTTCATCGAAAAATTGTACATTTTAAAATTTTTTTATTACAATAATTTTATATTAAAAATTTGTTATAAAAAATATGTTTTAATCTAAAAAAATTTAACATTAAAAATTTACAATCAAATCAAAAACTTAAATTTTCTCTAAAAAAAATGACATTGAAATTTTTATCAAGAAATTCATACATATAAAATATACAAATTTTTTATTTAAATGTTTGTATAGAAAATTTTGACATAAAAAATTTTCTGTACAATTTTTTTTATTGAAAATTTATATATATTTATTTTTTATTTTTTTATATCAAAAATTTCTATTAAAAATCAAAAATTTTTGTATCGAAAATTAAAAAAAAATGTTATTATATAAAATTTTCTATTAAAAAATTTTAAATAAAAAATTTTCTATAAAAAATTTTAAATCGGATATTTTCTATAAAATATTTTCATATAGAAAATTTTCTATAAAAAATTTTGATATTGAAAATTTTCTATAAAAAATTTTGATATTGAAAATTTTCTATAAAGAAGTTTGATATCAAAAATTTTCTATAAAAATTTTCGATATTGAAATTTTTTATAAAAAAAAATTTGATATCGAAAATTTTTAATAAAAATTTTTGATATCGAAAATTTTCTATAAAAAATTTTGTATAATAAAATTTGGTATCGAAAATTTTCTTTAAAAAAAAATTGATATCAAAAATTTTCTATAAAAAATTTTGATATAGAAAATTTCCAATAAAAAATGTTGATATCGAAAATTTATTATAAAAAATTTTGATATCAAAAATTTTATAAAAATTTGAATCGAAAATTTTATATAAAAGTTTATATGTATTTAAAATTGTTTTTTTTTATTAAAATTATCTATAAAAAATTTTTGTATTGAAAATTTTCTATAAAAAATTTTTGTATTGAAAATTTTCTATAAAAAATTTTTGTATTGAAAATTTTCTATAAAAAATTTTTGTATTTAAAACTGTTTATTAAAACTTTTTGTATTGAAACTGTTCTATAAAATAAATTTTGTATTAAAAATTATCTATTAAAAATGTTAATATCAAAAATTTTCTACAAAAAAATTGTATCCCTAAAAATTTTCTATAAAAATATTTTCTAAAAAAAAATTCTATCGAAAATTTTCTATAAAAAATTTTTATTTCGAAAATTTAAAAAAAAAAAAATTGGTATCGAAAATTTTCTATCAAAAATTTTGAAATTGAAAATTTTTTATAAAAAATTTTGAAATTGAAAATTTTTTACAAAAAATTTGACATTGAAAATATTCTATAAAAAATTTTGACATTAAAAATTTTCTAAACAAATTTTTGACATCGAGATTTTCTATAAAAAATTTTGACATCGAAAATTTTCTATAAAAAAAATTTTGAAGTTGAAAATTTTCTACAAAAAAATTGATATTAAAAATTTTCTATAAAAAATTTTGACATTGAAAATTTTCTATAAAAAAAATTTTGACATTGAAAATTTTCTATTAAAAATTTTGACATTGAAAATTTTCTAAACATAAATTTTAATTTTTTATAAGTATTATATTGAAAATTATCTTAAACATTTTTAAAAAATTATGTATACATTTTTCTTATAAAAATTTTCTATCAAAAATTGTTGTTTCAAATATTCTGTAAAAAATTTTCCATAAAAAATTTATATCAAAAATTATCTGTTAAAAAATTTGTGTTGAAAAATTTTATAAAAAATTAATATCAAAAAAATTTTTTTATAAAAAAATTAATATCGAAAATTTTCTAAATAAAAGATCATGAAATAATATTAAAGTGATGTAAAAGATTGCGTATCTTCCAAACACCAGTTGTCAAATTATCAATTCATTAAAAGTTTATGCGAATATTTTTTTATATTATGGTGGACATAGCGCACCTCAGACTAATCTATCTACGCTTTATGTTCTAGTGTTTGTTTAAGAAATGATTTGCTCCAACATCGAAACGCTATAATATCTACATACAATTTGGAGATTGAAAAAAGGAATATGTTATATAAAATATCCTGTCTGTAGATTTAACAATATCACAAATTAATAAATCGATAAAAAAATATACTCACATTTACGGAATGTACTTAAAATATACTCTAAAGTCTTAAGATCTTCCACCATCCCGGGACGCATATTCGACGATTCCAAAGAATCCCATAATGCTCTTGAGGCATATTGTATTAAACTGTTGACAAAATTAGGAGAAATTTATACGTATTAATAAGAAAGGGAATACTGGAAGCACAGGAATTTTATTTAGTTACATACCGGGCTATTTTATCCCTGCCACCAACTTGATTGTTCAGTTGCACCAGCTTGTCCATGTTCATTGTAGAAACTATATACCTATGACCTTTTATCCAAATTTGTTGCAGTTCGTTTAACTTCGTTCAGTCAAATGTTCCTGGAAAGCATTAAACTAAAGACTTTTTGTAGTTGCTTCCTCCTATCGTAGGTACAAGGTACAAATGATAAACAAATAAAGTAATTTTAAAAGTAATCAAAATAAAAGAAATCAGATTAGAGTTGAACAGTAATAACAAAGTAGCGTAATTCTTCTAAAATAAGCGATTAAAATTTAGTTTGTGTGATATGTGCAAATATGACAAGTTAATCGCATTGTTATTTTGTTAGGCTTTGTGGAATGATAATATGTATGTCTATAAATTTTCAGACTACACTTTGATTTTAGTTTCAGTCTTAAAAAAGATTTTAAAGGTTGGATCTTATTGTTATTATTTTAAAATTGGTGTCGCTTATATTTCGAGAAGTTGCCAGCACTAAATGTCTAGTAAACAAGAGCCTTACCAGACTTATTTATATTTTGGTATAGGAATTACCAATGTTGCTTATACTTGGAAAATACCTGTACTTTTAATTAAAAATGATTACATTGTTACAATTTTACGCTAGTTTTTCGATATAAAATCGAAATTTAAAAAATTTCTATATGAATCAAATAAAAACATTTTCTTATTTTCGGTGTAAATTATTTTCAGAAAAATTTTCGGTAAAAAATTTTTATAGAAAAATTTATGGTATAAAATTTTTATTGAAATATTTTCGGTAATAGAAAAATTTCGGCATAAAATTAAAAAAAAAAATAAAATTTCGGTATAAAATTTTTATAAAAAAAATGTTGGTATAAAATTTTTATAGAAAATTTTTCAGTATAAAATTTTTATAGAAAAATTTTCGGTATAAAATTTTTGTATAAAAATTTTCGGTATAAAATTTTATAGAAAATTTTTCGGTATAAAATTTTTATAAAAAATTTTCGGTATAAAATTTTTAAAGAAAAATTTTCGGTACAAAATTCGTATAAAACTTTTATAGAAAAATTTTTAGTATAAAATTTTTATAGAAAAATTTTCAGTATAATATTTTTATAGAAAAATTTACGGTATAAAACTTTTATAGAAAAATTGTCGGTATAAAGTTTTTATAGAAAAATGTTTTAATATTGTCGGTATTAAATTTTTATAGAAAAATATTAGGTACTAAATTTTTATAGAACAATTTTCAGTATAATATAAAATTTTTATTAAAGAAATGTTCGATATAAAGTTTTTTACAAAATTTTTATAGAACAATTTTGGGTATACAATTTTTTTTAGAAAAATTTTGGGTATAAAATATTTATAGAAAATTTTCAGTATAATATAAATCTTTTATTAAAGAAATGTTCGTTATAAAGTTTTACAAAAATTGTCGTGAAAAATTCTTATAGACAAATTTTGGATATAAAAATTTATATAGAATAATTTTCGTAATAAAATTTTTGTCAAAAAAATGTTCGTTATAAAATTTTTAACGAAAAATTTTCGGTATAAAATTTTAATAGAAAAATGTTCGTTCAAAAATTTTTATAGAAAAATTTTTGGTATAAAATTTTTATAGAAAAATGTTCATTTTAAAATTTTTATGAAAAAATGTTTGTTTTAAAATTTTTTATGGAAAAATTTTTTTTATAAAATTTTTATAGAAAAATTTTCTGTATAAAATTTTTATAGAGAAATTTTCGGTATAAAATTTTTGTAGAAAAATTTTCGGTATAAAAGTTTTATAGAAAAATTGTTGTTATAAAATTTTTATAGAAACAGTTTTGTTTTAAAATTTTTATAGAAACATTTTTGTTATATACTTTTTTTACAAAAAATTTTTGTTATAAAATTTTTATAGCAAAATTTTTGTTGTAAAACTTATATAGAAATATTTTAAGTATAAAATGTTTATACAAAAATGTTCTGTATAAAATTTTTATACAAAAATGTTCTGTATAAAATTTTAACAAAAAAATATTCTTTATAAAATTTTTATACAAAAATTTTCGGTATAATATTTTTATAGAAAAATTTTTGGTATAAAATATTTATAGAAAAATTTTTGTTATTAAATTTTTTATAGAAAAATTTTTGTTAGAAAATTTTTATAGAAAAATTTTTGTTAGAAAATTTTTATAGAAAAATTTTTGGAATAAAATGTTTATAGAAAAATTGTTGTAGAAAAATTTTCGGTATAAAATTTTTGTAAAAAAAAAATTTTGGTATAAAATTTTTGTAAAAAGAAATTTCCGGTATAAAGTTTTTGTAAAAAAAATTGTTCGGTATAAAGTTTTAAAGAAAAATTTCCGGAAAAAATTTTTTATAGAAAAATTTTCGGAAAAAATTTTTATGGAAAAATTTTTGTTATAAAAATTTTATAGAAAAATTTTTGTTAGAAAATTTTTATAGAAAAATTTTCGGTATAAAATTTTTATAGAAAAATTTTTGGTATAAAATATTTATGGAAAATTTTCGGTATACAATTTTTATAGAAAAATGTTCGGTATAACATTTTTATAGAAAAATTTTTGGTATAAAATTTTTATAAAAAAATTTTCGGTATAAAGTTTTTATAAAAAAAATTTTTGGTATAAAATTTTTATAAAAAAATTTTCGGTATAAAGTTTTTATAAAAAAAATTTTCGGTATAAATTTTTTATAAAAAAATTTTCGGTATAAAATATTCATAGAAAAATTTCCGGAAAAAATTTTTATAGAAAAATTTTCGGAAAAAATTTTTATTTTTGTTATAAAAATTTTATAGAAAAATTTTTGTTTGAAAATTTTTATAGAAAAATTTTCGGTTTAAAATTTTTATAGAAAAATTTTTGGTATAAAATATTTATGGAAAAATTTTCGGTATAAAATTTTTATAGAAAAATGTTCGGTATAACATTTTTATAGAAAAATTTTTGGTATAAAATTTTTATAAAAAAATTTTCGGTATAAAGTTTTTATAAAAAAAATTTTTGGTATAAAATTTTTATAAAAAAATTTTCGGTATAAAGTTTTTATAAAAAAAATTTTCGGTATAAAGTTTTTATAAAAAAATTTTCGGTACAAAATATTTATAGAAAAATTTCCGGAAAAAATTTTTACTGAAAAATTTTCGGAAAAAATTTTTATGGAAAAATTTTCGGAAAAAATTTTTATGGAAAAATTTTTGTTATAAAAATTTTATAGAAAAATTTTTGTTATAAAAATTTTATAGAAAAATTTTTGTTTGAAAACTTTTATAGAAAAATTTTCGGTTTAAAATTTTTATAGAAAAATTTTTGGTATAAAATATTTATGGAAAAATTTTCGGTATAAAATTTTTATAGAAAAATGTTCGGTATAACATTTTTATAGAAAAATTTTTGGTATAAAATTTTTATAAAAAAATTTTCGGTATAAAGTTTTTATAAAATAAAATGTTGGTATAAAATTTTTATAAAAAAAATTATCGGTTTCATCTGAAGAAATTCTAAATATTTAGGATAATTTTATAATTTTAAAATTTTCGATTACTTTGATATTAACCTTCACTAACCCATTTAAAAAACCTTTTTCTCCATAATAGCTTATTTTATTTATTAAAATTGAAGAGTTGACATCACTAGTGTCAACTTTCGTGTCTGTTTTTTGACGCGTGTCATCAGACATTCGTAAACACTTGTCACTGCGTGAAAATCTGAGCAAATAAAAGCGAAAGTGGAATTTGTTGAAATAATATTAAGAAAATTGTGTTTTAGATTTTATTAATAAATTCTTAATTAAATCAAGAGAAATGGCGGTAAGTTTTTTTGTATTCAAAAAGAATTTTCAAATGAATTAATGAAATGCTTAAAATAGCCTCAACAAAAGGGTAAACAAGGCACCAAAGGAGCCAAACAAATTTTGGAGGAAAACAAAGGAACTTTGAGTTTCTATCGTAATATGGCTTTAGGAAGCGCAGCAGCCTCCTTGTTGGTTAATTTCATATTCTTTGAAATTGGAAAGGTGACAGTGGTAAGCAAATTTTATTCATAAATTAGATATTGTTTTATAGAAATTTTGTTTAAAGATTATGAGCATTTTGGCTTTGCTGACCTTGGGAGCTGCCTATCAATTTATGGCTTTTATGTCAAAACCAAAATTCTCCGAAACAGGTGCTTTATTAGATTCGGGCAATGATTTGAATATGGAAGGAGGTATTGCAGAGTAAGTGATTTTAAATAGTTTCTGACAATTCCTTTTAACTTTTTTGTTCATGTATTCCAGAAATGTCAAGGACTTGATTATATTGACCTCGGGTACCATGTTGTTGGTATTAATATCCAATTACTTCTGGTATTTATTGCTATTGGCTCCCTGTAGAGCTTTATGGATGCTCTGGGGTAGTGTTATCAAACCCTGGATGGATCAAAAGAATTCGCAAGAAGAACCAGAAGTCAATGAGAAGAAACAACGTAAAATGGAACGCAAAATGCGTCGCATGAGATGAAAATATTTTTTTAGTTTTACTTAAAGGTTTAGTTTAGAAATTAATTCATTATTGTGTTGCTTAAGACTATTTATCTTTGGATAAATAATGAGAAGTCTACTTGGAAAAGGCTTTTTATATACAATTTTCCTATACACGAGCTTAAATAAGGCTAACCCCCAAACCATCATCTAAGTCACTTGCAAAAGAAAGAAAAAACAAAAAAAGGAATTTTGGCTAAGGTTTACTTTGTTTTTATGTTGTACAATTTGTATTTTTCAGAGATTTTATTTTGTAAAAAAATAAACAAATATTTGTATATTAGATTAAACAATTAAAGAATGTTTAAATTTGTCTAGCCGGTATCTTAATACTTCTTCTGTTATCCTTGACTCCCAGTGAAGCATCTTAATACATGGGAGGAAACCCTAAAAAAAATAGCATAATTTTCATCAAGAGTGACGCAATCATTCTAGCGTCGCTCTGACATTTTGATACCATTTTATTACGATTTATATTTTGGCTCAAAAAACATTACAGTTTCAGCGAAAACCTCTTCTTTCGTGCCCAATTTTCTGTCGGAGAGCATTTGTTAAGGTCTGTGAATAGTCAGTATTCGCGAATACCTTTTGAACTTTTCTAAAATTTATAATGTATTGCAAAATTTTTTAAATTTATTACATTTCTAAAATTTTAGCAAATTAAATCCCTAAAAAAAATTTTAAAAAGAATTATAGAAATTTTTTTCATAAAAAACTTTTTTATACAAATTTTTCATAAAAAATTTTTTGCGATAAAAAATGTTTTTTTTTACCAAAAATTTTGGTATAAAATTTTTTCATCAAAGTTTTGCTGTTTTTAATGCATATTTTAGAAAAGAAACTTGTATAATTTAAAATTTTTTTTTAAATTTTCTTCTTCTGTTATGCTTGACTTCCAGTGGAGCATAGGGCCTCAATTTTTTTAAGTGTGCAAAATTAAAATTGTGTGCTATAAAATTTTCTAAAATTGAAACATTCCGGTG
Source organism: Stomorhina lunata (assembly GCA_933228675.1). Lineage (NCBI taxonomy): Eukaryota > Metazoa > Arthropoda > Insecta > Diptera > Rhiniidae > Stomorhina > Stomorhina lunata. The sequence continues at coordinate 14,516,269 of OW121744.1, forward strand.
TGTGCTGGAAATCGAGCGTTTTCAAATCGTTCGATTTCTGAAATATTTTGAGATAATTTCCCCTATTTCCATAAAAAAAATTCAAAACAAATGAATGATAAGATATCAGTCAAAAGGATTAAAGCCAAAATGTTCATTTGTTTTAGGGAAATAACCGATAATTATCTCAAAAATATATCAGAAATCGAACGATTTGAAAACGCTCGATTTCCAGCACATACCGGATTACCTTAAACATTGAAAATTCCTCAATCATCTTAAAATTCTGTAGGTGTCAAAATATATTATTTATTAGGTCTCGTGATCTTATTTCAATATATGTAATACAAACGGAATAACAAATTCAATATGTAGTCGGCTTAATAAGAAAACCTGCTATATCCACTTTTTAGGCAAAATGAGATTTTGCTGCCGTTCGATAGAGAATGAGACGCCGAATCGACCAACATATAATTTTTGTACAATTTAAGTATTGAAGTTTGATAAACAGATTTTTTACTGTAATATACTTTGAAATATTAAAAGTTTTTTGTCTCTCCTGTAAAATTTTTTGAAAGCGATTTAGCAGGTTTTCATATTATGCCGACGATATCCTTAATCTTTTTGATGATGGCTATAAAACTATAATAACACAACTAAAGGTATTTTAAGGAAACTTCTCAGGATCTAAACCAGATTTTTTCATGTCGACTGCTATGGAAAACAAATAATCGTAACATTCCGCCCTAGAAGTAAAAAGAAATCAATTAATACAACATTAAAATTAATAGATAAAACTAAACTTACATAGTCTTGGCCTTTTCCCAGGTCGCTCCCCAAACATATACCCCATGACGTCGTACCAAAACAGCCGTACAACCAGGATATTTCATCATGGCTGCATACATAGAATCGGCCAAATCACGTTCGAAGGGTGTGTTTTCTATAATCGGCACTACAAGTTTTTCATCATAACGTAAATAACGTTTCATCTCATCATCGAAAATGCCTTTGATCATTTCCAAATGGGTACAACGGAATTCATCACCTGGCCATAACAATGTAGCCATAACAGCATGTTGAGAATGGGTGTGTATAACAGCGCCAGCATTACGATGACGATAGGCCAACATAAATAAGGGAGTGCATTGACTTTTCGATAAACTTAAGTTATACAAACATTTTTTTATACATTATATGAATCTTTAAGTTTTGAAAAATATATAACTTACTGCTTGTAATCTGGTGGTAATTGTATATCCTTACCCTCTTCATCCTGTACAAACAAATCCTCGGGTAAAATCCTTTCCTTTTGTACACCACTGGGGGCTATGAAGATTTCGTTGCTGAAAATACGAGTTACTTTATTGAAATACTAGCAGATCTTGTCATTTTATCATTAATTTATATAAAAAGCTTAATACTATAATTTTACCAAATATCTGTCCGTTTATTTTTGTTAAACATCAAGTTTTAATCTGTATCTTTATTGGTTTAGGAGGCACAACATTAACGAATTTAATTTTATACACCCTTCAAATAGCAAAATTTTGGAATTTCTTAAAGGAACTACAAATTACGATATGTTACTTTCTTCTTCTTTTATCCTTGACTCCCAGTGGAGGGCCTCAGATATGTTACTTTGGATGTCATTTTTTTTTTTTAGAAAAGAAGTTACAAGAGTATGAAGACCCTTTTTGGTTTATGTCTTGAATAATTATAACTTGCAGTAAAAGACAAAAGAGTTACATATAAGCTTTTACATACTCCCTCCTGGTTCTACAGTCCACTACAAAGTGATAATGGTATTAAAAATCTTAAAACAATTTCACTGTGTTCTAGAAAACTATTTACTTTCTTGTTTTATGACATATGTATTTAAATTCCTTATTTAGAAGTGAAACACTTCCAATTTTCAAAGCACTTTGACGAAATTAAGAACAAAAACTCAGCAAAGGTTCCACTTTTGTAGAACCTTGGCGACTTTGTCTTCTATTTATACTGACCCTTAATGTCCATAGAGAGATGAAGAAATCCATCCTTAAATTAAATTTGCAAACTTTATAATTTAAACTAATTTATAACTTAAAATAAATTAAGTAATTTGGTCACAGTACATAATTCTAGAGACTTACTTTAACTTTATAGAAATACCACCACCCGTACCAGTAACCCATCCCAAATGATAAAACTGTTGACACAAAGCCGGTATCAACTTGCGAGGATGCTCCTGATGAGACAATTTTTAAGTTTCTTTTATTTTTAATTAATTAATCACATTATTACTTACCAATGGCAAATTATCATAAATGCTGGAAGACATGCTAACTCTTACTTAATAAAAATTATGTTGATTTACTGATAAGAAGTGGGAGATAACTCAAGATTTACAATGACTTTAAATAAAATTGGTTCAGTGTAAATTGTTAAAAGAATCTGTGTTGATAGTCTAGCGATTTTTTATAATCTTCTTTAAAAAACAAGTAAGAAAGTGCTATAGTCGGTTAAGCCCGACCATACGATACCCTTCACCACTAAGGTCAAAGGTGTTATTTTTCGTGTATAAATCGACTCAGAAGGTGATTCTAAGTCTATTGGTATACTAAAAGATGGGTCTAAGACAAGTATTTCTATGCGTTACATACATCAACAAAAACTTATAATACCCTTTCCACCTATGGAATATGGTGAATTCATACTAAAGTTTGCTGCCAAAAATTGGAAATCACACTTTTATATTGATGATAAGTCAGCGTCACTTGGGTCCTATAAGTGGTCCCTTTGTGGTACCTGCAAGAGATAGACTAGAAAAAAACACAAAGTACTTTATTCTTAACCATCAGTAAGAGGCTTGTTTAAGCCGATCTGAAGCCTTGATAAATGAGTCTATTTTACTAATGTCAATACTTGCCCCCAGATTTAGAGCCCTCAAAACAGAAAGAGTGGGGTAGTGGCAAAGAAGATGAGTTACTGTCTCCTCCTCTTTTATGTTGTGACAACTACGACAGTAGTCATTGTGTTGAAGGTTAAGTCTTCTGGCATGCACAGTTTCAGTTGCCTAATTACTAATTTGCAGGCGGATAGGTGTAAGCCTGTTAATTGGTCGATGTTATCCTCACTAAGGAAAGCACCGGATGTTGTGGTATGTTGTTGTGCCCGGGTACCCAGAAAAGTTCAATATTTCAATGTCTCGCCATCTCGTTAAGAGATGCCCGGTATTCGCGAGTAAGAATAGATGTCTTGTGGAGCTTAGATAGGGATTTTATGGCAGCCTGACTGTCGATAGAACGAATATCTCTGTCGTATATTCTGTGATATCTTAACCATTTGACTGCTTTGTATATGGCCGATATTTCGGATTAAAGAATACTACATAGATCAGGATGCCTAAAACAAATTTCCTTCCCTAATAGCGGGATAAAGAAACCCACCACACACACTTTTGACTTGGATACATCCAAAATGTATACCTCCAGACATCCATCATAGAGGGAAGAGGGGTCTCTAGAGATAGTCACAGTAAAGGATTTATCAGATAAATTAGTGGATATGCAGTAGTCAATATTGTCAGGGATATTAGTGATTTTATCCACAATAGTGTTCTATTTATGAGTGGGACCAGGTTCCTATAGTGCGAAGTCAGACAGCCGAGTTAAGGGCAATTTATTGTGCTATTTTATTCGACTGGGAACTAGTTAAACACGACAAAGTGTGCCTTAAATGGTGTAGTTCTTCAGGCACCAGTAATAATTAGAGCCGGACGTTATTGGAATTTTAATAAAAAAATCACACTGGTTTGATTTAGTAAGTGCAGGCCACCAAACCAGCGCACTAATGGATGGTGGCTTGATAATCATGTCAAAGAGCCAGGCAGTGTTAGTAGGATTAAGTCCTCAGGTTTTGTCTATGACCCCTCTACAGTAGTAGAGTGCAATGGATGCTTTGGACATGCTGAAATGGGTATTTAGGCTCCAGGACAGTTTTGAGTCCAAAATGACATCAAGATATTTGGCATTGTACAATTTTGGAAGTGTAAAAGTGGGTATCTTGTATTTCCTCGAGAAAAGTACAAGTTCCGATTTCACATAATTTTGCTTCTATATACATATCGTCGTGCGGGAGTTAATGTGCTCTACTAGACATTTGACACATTTTGAGTTAGTGATGACACTTTAGTTTTTGGGCCTAAAATTTTTCAAATCTGCAATCCGTTTTCTGCTATCTCTTTTAGTTTTTGAGATAAATAGTGCCTGTTTTGTTCTTTATCCTTCAAAAAAGATTTTTTTTGCAATATTTTGCTCTATACGCCAAATATAGGGTGTAAAAATCTCAAAAAGTTTCTAAGTATAATTATGATAAAACTTCAAGATCGGTTTGCACAAAATGCATTTTTGGCGTACAGAGTGTTTTTCGTATTTTTGTTTGTTTTTTTATTTTTGGTTCGTGTTGTGTATGTGAAAATGACGAATGGTGCTCGGTTCCTAGGGGTTAAATTGCCGCTCCTTGGTTTAATACATACCAAAGAAAGCTGCCCTGGGTAAAAATACAAACTCACCAACAAGAATTAATATATCAAAAGATCAATAAATTGTCAGTTTTTAAAAACTAAAAACTGTATCGCGTGTAAGATATTTTTAATATATATACACAATACCGTTGGCCTCGTGTTGGAAGAAGTTACTAGAATTGGAATAATTGCAATTAAATATTGCCATCGTTTTGTGATTAATGATTAAATTTTAACGTTGTGCTGAAAATTAATAAAAGAAAATTTTAAAATTTTCAAAATTTTATGTGATAATAATTGTTGTATTGTTTTACGTCGTAATATTGATCGTGGATCATTTCGTTTAAAATTCATCGATTAATTGGATGAAATTTTCTCAATCCAATTGTGAATTCTACAATCATCTTTATTTATTGGAGCTAAAAAATCACCCCGTCTGTAACGGTAAGGGAAGGAGTTGCAAATTCATCTATAATTAACAACAGCCACCAGTGGATGGTGAAAACATCGCTGCTAAAGTGATCAACAAGAGGAAGATGGATGACGCCGGGGGTGGGGGCCCTCTGCCCAAGGCTCGTGATACATCGCATGACAGGATGAAAAAGTCAGGTAAGTCGTCTATTTCAAGTAGTAGTGTAGGTATAAGTAGTAGTAGACCAGTGGATGACCCCACCAAAAATAATACCAATTCCGAACAAACTGAACGCCGTGATAACGCTAGATATGATTCAAATCATAAAGGCCCATATATTGTGTACATAGATGCTTATGACAACTCTGGAACCCGTAAGTTCCTGAATGCCATCAGTGTTAGTAAAATATTGACTGATGAAAAAGTGGTTGGTGTTTGCGAGGTTATGAAGATTGGTTATGGCAGATGCAAGGTAGCTTTTAACAGTGCCAATGCAGCCAACGTGTTCATGGACGAAGGGAAGTTAAAAAGTTATGGTTTGGTAGCGAAAGTTTTCGAGCATTTTACCTCTAAAATAGCAATTGTTTTTGATATACCTAGTGAAATTAACATGTCAGATTTTCAAAAAGGTATTATTTCCTCTGTGGAAGTGAAGAAATGTATTCGTGTTACGAGAAGATCCAGGGATGAGAGCGGTAATGAAACTTTTATAGACACCAAAAACGTGAAAATTATCTTCAAAGGTAGTGAAATTCCATCTGAAATTTCATACGGGTACGTCAAGATTCCCGTAAAACATTTTATTTCATTCGCACAGTGTTACAAGTGCTTCAGGTTTAACCACTTTGCTCAACACTGTAAACAAAATTATGATCTTTGTCGATCTTGTTTTAATCAACACGAGAAAGAGAAAGTATGTCTGGAAATCAAATGTGTTAATTGTAATGGCGGACATAGTCCAACTGACAAGAATTGCCCGGCTAGAGCCAAGGCATTAGCGATCAAAAAGATGATGGTTATTGAAAATCTTTCAATAAAGGAAGCTAAAATGAGGTATAAGGACATTTTCCCAAACCGGTTTTCAATTCTAGAAGATAATTCCGATTTTCCACCTTTAAAACAGAGTAATACAAGAAACAACTTACAAAACAAGCATCAGAAGGCGATTAGAGCGTTGCATAGTGTTATGCCATATGCCCAAGTTGCCAAAATTAATAAAAATCGTCTTAGGGAACAGGAAAAGATATCAGAAACTCGAAGACAGCATAATCAGGTACTCAAAGACCATGAACTTACCCTTAATTATAGCAAGCCGGCTTTCCCTTTCAAATCTTTTGCGTCAACTACATCCAAGCCAACTAATCCATTATTGCTGTCCCAGGAGCAGAATACCAATCGAGAAACAGCAATGGAATATTTAGCAAAAACATCGTTGGAAACGACTACTTTATTATCAAATTTAAATAATGAAAATCTAAGTAAAGAAGAAATGTCAAAATTAATAAAAAATATTCATGATTATGTCAATTTAACAATGAACTATCTTGATGTGGAATCAATAAATGAATCTATGCATACTGAACCAGAATTGTAATAGAATCTTATACGTCAAAATGAAATTTTTACAGTTCAACATTCAAAGTTTAAGTAAGTCAAATAATAAACATTTTTGTTCCTGGTCATTCCAATATTAAGGGTAATAATATGGCTGACTATGCGGCTAGAAATGCACATGTTTTTGGTGTTCAGGAATTGGTTAAGTGGTCACTCTACGATGCTACTAATTATATTGAATCTCTACTCGTACAGTAGTGGCAAGACGACTATAATGAAATAAGAACCCGCAAAGGTGTTTACTATGGCTCTTTATTTCCCACTGTTAATTGTTCCCCTTGGTTTTCTAATATCACCCCCGGCGTTGGTAGACGGAAGGCTAGTCATGTAAGAATCGTCAACAGGATTTTATCTGGGCACACCTTCTCTAAAGCTACGTTATTTAGAATTGGTGTTGGTCAATCTGATCTGTGCGATTTTTGTAATACAGTGGAGGACGCATCGCATGTTATTTTTATCTGCCCTAAATATTCATCACAAAGAGCAACCTGTCCTCTGATACTACAGTATAAGAACATTTATGACTTTTTGGCGAAGGAAGAAATAGCTAAGATTCTAATATTAGCTAAATTCGTTGAGTCTACTGAAATTAGACTATAAACTTTATTCATAATTCTATTTTATTTTTTGGACTTGGTTATATTTTTAACCATTATTTATATTCATCATTTCATAAAAACTCAAATTATCATTTATTATCATTTTATTACGCACAACACGGTACACTGATACAATCATTTTGTATAAATATATAAATATATCATATGTGACGGGGTGACGGGGTGACTTTCACCAGAATTCGTGATGGCCGTTTGAATACTTCGTGGCCAAATAATTCTTCTCTAGTGGTATTGCAACTGTTAGAGGAGTAACTTAAAGAAGAAAACAAAACAAAACAAATAATATATATACATTTTATGCTTGCAGTTCAAAACAGTGCGTTTTATGCAAAATTTCGATATATTTATCCCAAGATGTACTTATATCGTGATTTATACCCAAAAATTCTTCTGTTTTTCAAAAAGCACTAATTTCCTATATGTGTAAATTAACCAAAAAATTTTAATAAATACAAGTTAATCAGCTGACTGAGCATTTTGCAAAAAAATATTCTACGTTTTTAAAGAAGAATCAAAATAGTTCGATTTTTATATCAATCTGGATCATTTGAAAAATTTTACATTTGAAAACTTACAACTTTCGTAAAAAAATTGCTACAATCTTTCACTGTACCCTCCAAACACAGAGATGTTCGTTTGACACTTGTGCGCGAGTACTCGGTTCTGACATTTTATCTGTCAACGAAAATTATCATCATTTTGTTGGCTCTGAAGGATTTCCAAAAAGAAAAGAAAAAAATTCAATTATTTTACTTATTTAGATAATAAATATAAAATGTTTTGTGCTTATACACATTCTTTGGTAAGTTATTTCATTCATCAAATCCTATCCCACTCCATATGGAAATGATTTGGCTAATAACAATTTGTAATTTGTACTCCAGCCCTATTTATATTTGGGAAACTTTGGACGTAAACCACATAATTATTATACAGCGAATAAAAAGAGAGATCACAATGCTTCCGTGGTTACGGGGCGAAGTTATAGTATTAAGCCACAACAGCCTGGAAAAAAACGTGATTCAAACACTCTTAAGTCTGAGACTGTAACGTCGGCCCAGAATATTATACGAGTACCGCAAAACTTGCGTCATATGGTCAGTCAACACAATGCTATGGCCAATAACTTTTTCGAGGCCGAACGGCTGCATTATGCTTTGAACAAGGCTAAATCGATGTTGTCCTCATATCTGCCACAGTTGGAAATGATTGAAGTGAGACGTGTAAAGAGTAAGAAATCTCATCACCTAATGGAAGTCACGTTTAATAATGCTCTAGGACAGAGTATGCCGCCACAGATGTATTCCAAATTATTGCAAGCAATTATACCTCAACATCAATTGTAAGTAACGATTTTCATTTTTTACCCATCAGACCTGTTTTCTACTATCAACCATTTTTCTGCTATAGAAAACTCTTCCTATGGAAGATTTTTCTATAGAAAACTCTTCCTATTGAAGAAAACTCTTCCCGTTGAAGATTTTTCTAAAGAAACTCTTTCTATTGAAGATTTTTTGAGAGCAAACTCATCTGATTGAAGATTTTTCTATAGAAAACTCTTCCTTTTAAAGATTTTTCTATAGAAAACTCTTCCTATTGAAGTTTTTTCTAAAGCCAACTCTTCCTATTAACGATTTTTTTAAATAAAACTCTTTCTATTAAAGATTTTTCTATAGAAAACTCTTCCTATTGTAGATTTTTCTGTAGAAAACTCTTCCTATTGTAGATTTTTCTATCGAACACTAAACATCAAAGATTTTTCTATAGAAAACTCTTCCTATTGAAGATTTTTCTATAGAAAACTCCTCCTATTAAAGATTTTTCTATAGAAAACTCTTCCTATTAAAGATTTTTCTATAGAAAACTCTTCCTATTGAAGATTTTTCTTTAGAAAACTCTTCCTATGGAAGATTTTCCTATAGAAACTCTTCCTATGGAAGATTTTTCTATAGAAATCTCTTCCTATGGAAGATTTTTCTATAGAAAACTCTTCCTAATGAAGATTTTTTATAGAAAACTCTTCCTCATGAAGATTTTTCTATAGACAACTCTTCCTATTAAAGATTTGTCTATAGACAACTATTCCTACTGAAGATTTTTCTATAGAAAACTCTTCCTATTAAAGATTTTTGTATAGAAAATTCTTCCTACTGAAGATTTTTCCATAAAAAAACTCTTAGAGATTTTTCTATAGAAGACTGTTCCACTAAAGATTCTATAAAGGACTTTCTTTTTAAATATCTGTGGAAAACTCATTCCATCTATCGAAACTCTTTCCTCATAGAACATTTTCCTATAGAATAAACTTCACATCACATTTCTCTGGGGAAAATTTTTTCTATCTAAGATTTAAAAACCTGCATGTTTAAAATGTTTTGTTTATTCTCTTTTTATATTTTGTAGAAAATTTGTACGTAGCTTTAAGACAGATCGTTCCATTACCGCTGAACTAAAGCGTAATCCTACCATGGCTTCACGTTTGCGAACGGCGTTTAGTGGCCAGCCACAAAAACCTGAAAGTGACATGGAAAAAAGCTCAGAAACATTAAAAAAACTAATACTAAAATCATCCGAAAAAGGAACTGACAAGAGTCCGGTATGATTTACAAATAACATAAGACATAAGACAAATTACCAAATCTTATTTCCTTTGTTACTATTTCTTTTCGCTACTAAATTTTTTGCTAAAAATAATTGTTTTTAAATAAAATTTTCTAGGAAAATACAATAAAAATAGCATTTGCTGAAGGTTATTTAGCCGCATCCAACTCTGATGATAATCCTAAGTCTGGTAAAACTATGAAGTATCTTAAGGTTGGTATAAAAATTCCCAAACCCCCAAAATTTATGATTAAATTGGAAAATATTTATACAAACTTAGGTCTTTCAGCAATTGTTAATAATTGTGGTATTTATTGGGATATTCTTAAGCTTATTCTCTTCTTCAAATGGATCCATGTTTCGGTAAATATAATCATAGCTTTAAAGTCTTTACTATTAATTATTTTTCCCCCCTTTAATTCAGCATACAATTAGGGAATCAGGTTGAAGTAGATCCCGAAGAAATCCATGTAACCTTTGATGATGTCAAGGGTTGTGATGAAGCTAAACAAGAATTAAAAGAAGTCGTAGAATTCTTGAAGAATCCTGAAAAGTTTTCCAATTTGGGTGGTAAACTGCCCAAAGGTGTTTTATTGGTTGGTCCTCCCGGTACAGGGAAGACTTTATTGGCTAGAGCTGTAGCAGGGGAAGCTAATGTACCATTTTTCCATGCCGCTGGTCCCGAATTCGATGAGGTCTTAGTGGGCCAAGGCGCTAGACGTGTACGTGATTTGTTTAGTAAGTTTTGTTTTGAGTTGATTTTTTTATGACATTAAAAAAATATAAATTTTACTTATTTTATTTTTTGTTTTCCATTTAAAGAGGCCGCCAAACAACGCGCTCCTTGCGTCATATTCATTGACGAAATTGATTCAGTTGGTGCCAAACGTACCAATTCTGTTCTACATCCCTATGCTAATCAAACAATTAATCAGTTACTCTCTGAAATGGATGGCTTCCATCAAAATGCTGGTGTTATTGTTTTGGGTGCCACCAATAGACGTGATGATTTAGATCAGGCTCTTCTAAGACCGGGACGTTTTGATGTTGAAGTAAGAGGACGAGGACTACTTCTTTAAAGATGTTAAATTTAATTTTTTTTATTTAAGGTCGTTGTAAGTACACCTGATTTCTCGGGACGCAAAGAGATTATTACTTTATATCTCTCGAAAATTTTACATGACGAAATCGATTTAGATATGTTGGCTAGAGGTACATCCGGTTTTACTGGTGCCGACTTAGAAAATATGATTAATCAAGCTGCTTTAAGGTGAGAGGATTTTGGTTATTTTAAACAAATGCACTAAATTTCCAAAGGGAATAATGGATTGTTTTAAGGAAAGTAGAAAAAAAAGTGTTTTTAAATAAATAGTTTTGGGGATAGTTTTTCTAGAATTGTCGATTTTTCAATAATGTTCTCATCGAACATTTTGTATGCAAAACTTTTACCCAAAAAATTTTTCTACGGGAAACTCTCCCCAAGATGTTGCTTGATCTTAACAAGACAAGCCTCCTAACCGGACAGGTGGATTTACAGCAATATTGTATTGCAATATTGTAGGTTTTATAATTGGACATAATTGGCTTCCTTATGACACTAATTTCTATATCTATCTCTAATGCTTCCACTATCACAATCCTTTAGATATCTAAGGGGTTTTTCAATAAGAGCGCTACAAAAGTTTTTTTTTAATAAAACAAACGGTTTTGGATATCAATGAAATTCTTTATTCCTGTAAAAGCATATTTGATGCCATCATGTATGGAACTTGATTTATTTTGCATAACCACAACAAGCACGCTTGTCCAGACGCTGAACCCAATTTTCGACGGTTTTCAAGCATAAATTGGCCGATACTGTTGCAATTTCACCTTCGATATTCGTACGAAGTTCATCAATCGTCGCTAGCTTTTTGGCATAGACATAGAAAATATTCGAACTGCGTCAAATCGCACGACCGAGGCGTCCAATTGATTTGACCGTTTCGTGAGATAAACTTTCTCCAAACTTGTTTTTCAATAAATTGATTGTGATATTTGCTGTGTGGCTTGTGGCGCCGTTCTGTTGGAACCACATTTCCTACAAGTTCATATCATTCAATTGGGGCTAAAAATATTCGGTTATCATTGAACGGTAGCGATTCCCATTCACATTAACGTGCCGGTGATGGTCAATCACGGAAGAAGTACGGCCCAATGAGTGCCCATAAAACAGTAATTTTTCGGGTAATTTTTTCGAGTACGTGTGGATTGCTGCCTGACCAATAACGTATATTATGTTTATTGACGAAGCCATTCAGCTAGAAATGGTGCTCATCGCTGAAGATAATTCGCGCTCTTAACGTTGAGGCGACTGACTCTGAATTTCGTTAGTAAATTTTAACAATTTCGACTCGTTGTTGCCTCGTGTATCTTTCCATCATGAAAAGGCAAAACTGTCGTTGTACTTTTGTAGCGTCCCTGTTGAAAAACGTTATATATACATACTCACTTTGGAGCCTTTTTCAGTTTTCTTTTTTCCCCTTTGAATGAAGGACTACAATGGACCTTAAGGGTTTCCGAGTGAAGGTGTCAGTCTGACACAACCTGTTTAACCTAATCTAAACTGTCCCCATATACGATTTTTTTAATAGAAAACGCTGTCATCGAAATTTGTTTATAGAAAACTCTTCCCATTGAACACTTCAATCTACAAAAAGCTCTTCACATCAATTCTGTGGTTTGGTGCTAAAAGGGTCAATATTAAAAAAAACTAGTTTTGAGAAAATTAGAACTGAAATTTTTATAAGATTTTGTTTTCCTTCCAGTTCAGCTAATTTCCAAGTTTCGCTCAAAAAATTTGGGTTAGACATTATGATCATATAAAGGGCATGGTAAAATTAATTCTTTGAAAAAGATCAAAATTAAGAAAAAAAAAATAAATATGACATTGGCCCTTTTAGCACTAAGCCACAGAATTATTTTCGAATAAAAGATACTTTTACTATAACAATTTTATATGTAATACAAAACTAAACAGTTTTCCATAGCTTAAAAGTTTGAATTCTCATTAATTTCGATTTAAATCGGATGCTGGATTAGAAATCTATACCAGAAAGATTTTTCGTAACAATTTGTTAAAAGTTTAGAATAATAATACATCCTTATTACGAGTGTCAAAGTCGTATCTTCGACTACTACAACTTAGAACTAGATTAAAGGAAACTTCAACACAATTTCTTTAATCTAGTACAAAACTGTCGCAGTCGAAGATACTACTTCGACACTTGCAATAATAGATAGATTTAAAAAAAACTCATTCATTTGTTTCTTATCTGTTGCAAAACTATTGTAATCGAATGTCTAATAGGGATAAAGTTTGTATATCTAATATTTGAGTGCCTTAAAATAACAATTGAATAAAAGTAAATGTTAAATAGTTCATTTGTAAAGTGAAAAAATAGTGACCTCAATTAGCAAATAGTTTCATTAACACCAGAATACTTTACAATTCCTTAATACCTTGAATCAATTTTAATAAATTTCCTCTCAGAGCCGCTATTGACGGAGCAGAGACTGTAACTATGAAACATTTAGAGACAGCACGCGATAAAGTCTTAATGGGACCTGAACGCAAAGCACGTTTACCCGATGAAGAAGCCAATCTTATAACCGCCTACCATGAAGGTGGTCATGCGATAGTGGCCTACTATACCAAGGTGAGTGCAGCTGTGTTACATTCCAAAAACAGAATTATCATAAAATTGAAACCCTTAGGAATCACATCCCTTACACAAAGTTACCATTATGCCCAGAGGTCCATCACTGGGTCACACCGCCTACATACCCGAAAAAGAGCGTTATCATGTCACTAAACAACAACTGCTAGCTATGATGGACACCATGATGGGTGGTCGGGCTGCTGAGGAGTTGATTTTCGGAGCTGATAAAATTACCTCGGGCGCCAGTAGTGATTTGAAACAAGCCACCTCCATAGCCACACACATGGTTAAAGACTGGGGCATGTCCGAAAAAGTTGGTCTACGTACAATTGAAAGCTCAAAGGGTCTGTATCCCAATGAGGCACTGGGGCCCAACACTGTTGAAGCTGTGGATGGTGAAATCAAACGCATTCTCAACGACAGCTACGAACGGGCCAAGGCCATTCTACGTAAACACGCTAAAGAGCACAAAGCATTAGCCGAAGCTTTGCTGAAATACGAAACCCTAGATGCCGAAGACATTAAGGCCATTATGAAGGATACACAATAGTTGAATTAACTTAATTTTCATACAAAGCAAGACGTTTTAGTTTTACCTTAAACTATATAAAAAATCATTAATACTTTTAATGTATTAAAACTGGAGTAAAAATATTAGTATAACAGAAAAAAACAAAAATATATCTACAATAAATTGAAGCTCGAGAAGGCAACGACTTAATATACAAACAATCCTGGACATGGTTAGGACATTTATTTAATAGGAAAGCAGAGCCTAGTGTTAACTGGAACATTCAATATTTCATTCATCTGAATCACAAGAAATAGCTACAAACTTTATACAATTTTTATTTTTCTTTTTTTTTTGGTTTTAAAATCCATAGACGAGTATATTGTAAGAACAATGAAAGTAAAATTAAAGAAATTTGAAAAGAAACTGATTTTAAATCAAAATAAAATAATAACGTTTTTTAATTTATAGTTTTTTTTTTAGTTATTTATTTACTAAACGGGTAAGTTTTAATAAGATTAAGAACATTTTTTTAATTTATTTCATTTTTTTGAATGAAAAATATTTTTTTTGAAAATTCAATAAAAAATTTTTTCTATAGAAAATTTCGATAAAAAATTTTTCTATAGAAAAATTTTCGATAAAAAAATTTTTCTATAGAAAAATTTTCGATAGAAAAATTTTCAATAAAAAAATTTTTCTATAGAAAAATTTTCGATAAAAAAAATTTTCTATAGAAAAATTTTCGATAAAAAAATTTTTCCATAGAAAAATTTTCGATAAAAAAATTTTTCTATAGAAAAATTTTCGATAAAAAAATTTTTCTATAGAAAAATTTTCGATTAAAAAATTTTTCTATAGAAAAATTTTCGATAAAAAAATTTTTCTATAGAAAAATTTTCGATAGAAAAATTTTTCTATAGAAAAATTTTCGATAAAAAAATGTTTCTATAGAAAATTTTTCGATAAAAAAATTTTTCTATAGAAAAATTTTCGATAGAAAAATTTTTCTATAGAAAAATTTTCGATAGAAAAATTTTTCTATAGAAAAATTTTCGATAGAAAAATTTTTCTATAGAAAAATTTTCGATAGAAAAATTTTTCTATAGAAAAATTTTCGATAAAAAAATTTTTCTATAGAAAAATTTTCGATAAAAAAATTTTTCTATAGAAAAATTTTCGATAAAAAAATGTTTCTATAGAAAAATTTTCGATAAAAAAATTTTTCTATAGAAAAATTTTCGATAGAAAAATTTTTCTATAGAAAAATTTTCAATAAAAAAATGTTTCTACAGAAAATTTTCGATAGAAAAATGTTTCTACAGAAAAATTTTCGATAAAAAAATTTTTCTATAGAAAAATTTTCGATAAAAAATTTTTCTATTGAAAAATATTCGATAAAAAAATTTTTCTATAGAAAAATTTTCGATAAAAAAATTTTTCTATAGAAAAATTTTCGATAAAAAAATTTTTCTATAGAAAAATTTTCGAAAAAAAATTTTTCTATAGAAAAATTTTCGATAAAAAAATTTTTCTATAGAAAAATTTTCGATAAAAAAATTTTTCTATAGAAAAATTTTTCTATAGAAAAATTTTCGATAAAAAATTTTTCTATTGAAAAATATTCGATAAAAAAATTTTTCTATAGAAAAATTTTCGATAAAAAAATTTTTCTATTGAAAAATATTCGATAAAAAAATTTTTCTATAGAAAAATTTTCGATAAAAAAATTTTTCTATAGAAAAATTTTCGATAAAAAAATTTTTCTATAGAAAAATTTTCGATAAAAAAATTTTTCTATAGAAAAATTTTTCTATAGAAAAATTTTCGATAAAAAATTTTTCTATAGAAAAATTTTCGATAAAAAATTTTTCTATAGAAAAATTTTCGATAAAAAAATTTTTCTATAGAAAAAATTTTCGATAAAAAAATTTTTCTATAGAAAAATTTTCGATAAAAAAATTTTTCTATAGAAAAATTTTCGATAAAAAAATTTTTCTATAGAAAAATTTTCGATAAAAAAATTTTTCTATAGAAAAATTTTCGATAAAAAAATTTTTCTATAGAAAAATTTTCGATAAAAAAATTTTTCTATAGAAAAATTTTCGATAAAAAAATTTTTCTATAGAAAAATTTTCGATAAAAAAATTTTTCTATAGAAAAATTTTCGATAAAAAAATTTTTCTATAGAAAAATTTTCGATAAAAAAATTTTTCTATAGAAAAATTTTCGATAAAAAAATTTTTCTATAGAAAAATTTTCGATAAAAAAATTTTTCTATAGAAAAATTTTCGATAAAAAAATTTTTCTATAGAAAAATTTTCGATAAAAAAATTTTTCTATAGAAAAATTTTCGATAAAAAAATTTTTCTATTGAAAAATTTTCGATAAAAAAATTTTTCTATAGATTTTTCGATAAAAAAATTTTTCTATAGAAAAATTTTCGATAAAAAAATTTTTCTATAGAAAAATTTTCGATAAAAAAATTTTTCTATAGAAAAATTTTCGATAAAAAATTTTTCTATTGAAAAATTTTCGATAAAAAAATTTTTCTATAGAAAAATTTTCGATAAAAAAATTTTTCCATAGAAAAATTTTCGATAAAAAAATTTTTCCATAGAAAAATTTTCGATAAAAAAATTTTTCCATAGAAAAATTTTCGATAAAAAAATTTTTCCATAGAAAAATTTTCGATAAAAAAATTTTTCCATAGAAAATTTTTTTTGATAAAAAAGTGTTTCTGTAGAAAAATTTTCTATAAAAAATTTTTTATCGGAAAGTTTTCTATAGGAAAATTTTCGATAGAAAAATTTTTCTATAGAAAAATTTTCGATACAAATATTTTTCTATAAAAAAAAATCGGTAAAAGTTTTTCAATAAAACGCAAAATTATTCAATTTTTTCCCCTTTTATAATTTATTTTGCTTAATTTTTTTTTCTTAATACAATATATTTTTTTAATTCAGAATAATATAATAATATTTATATAATTTAACAGTTTCTTTCTTTTAATTCAATTCAATTTATTTTCTAATACGTTTTACTCAATTTCTTAATTGTTTTTTTTTTATTTGTTGTTGTTTGGGTTTTGCCACGGAATTTTTAATTAATATTTATAATGTGGGATTCAATTAAATATTTTGTATATAATTTATATAATTTTTTAATCAATTAGTTTTTATTTAATGGCTTTTGTTTTTGTAATTAATATTTTTTTTTTAGCTAAGAGTATAATTATTTATGATATAAGAGATTATGTTAGTTTTTTAATTATTATTATTATTATTTTATTAATGTTTACACTTAAATATTCAAAATCGAATTAATTAAATAATTACTTAAATCAATAAATATAATAATTCATCACAACAAATATTAATGGAGAGGATTATATTTTTTTTTTTAAATTTTAGGTTATTTATATTTTTATTTTAAGGACTTTTTTAGAATTTTTTATAATTAAGTCATATTTTTTTTAAATTGTTAAATTTAATCTTGTTTTTATTGTACAATATTTCATTGTTTTTGGTTAATGATTGTTTTAAAGAAAATTATTTAAAAAAAAATTATTTTTATACCTATTACGTTTACAATATTTATTTAATATCTAATTCAGCCAAGTTCTGTTGTTTTCGAAATTATTTAAACTTTTTGATAAAAAAATTGGAAAGAACAATTTTTTAAAAGTTTGTCAAAAAAAAATAGTTTTTACACTTTACCTCAGTTTATAATATTTATTTATCAATAATTTATTAATAAAACCCAAAAAATGTCGGGGAACTAAAAGAAAGATTAAACCGAAAAATGTGGTATGTGTGACTCTGTTCAAGCGATCTGTCCAGATTAAAGATAGGCAGTTAGTCCATACCACCAGGAGCCAAAGACTTTTTGTAATTTTCGTAAATATCACGATCATTAATGAAACTCGTGAAAATGATATTAAAGAAAAGACAAAAACAAATTAGGCAAGGAACAAAATCAAAATCCAATTTATAGCAACAAAATATATGATTCGAGAGATCAAAGTAATATAATCTCAAACATTGTTGCCACGATACAATTATTTTTGAAAACATTGTTTGAAATAAATGTAACTGAATTGGAAATATTTTTCAAAACAGAAATAAATACTAATATTAAACAATTTTAGTTCTATCTGTATAAATATTTTTTAGATACAAATATTTTTCCATAAAAAATATTCTCTGAAAAATTTTTCGATAAAAATAATTTTCTATAGAAAATTTTTCGATAAAAATATTTTTCTGTAAAAATTTTCAATAAAAATATTTTTCAATAGAAAAATTTCGATAAAAATATTTTTATGTAGAAAAATGATCGATAAATATAATTTTGATAAAAAAAATTCTTTAGAAAAACTTTTAGAAATAAAATTTTCTATAGAAAAATTTTTGGTAAAAAAATTTTCTATAGAAAAATTTTTGATAAAAAAATTTTTGATAAAAAAAATTTCTATAGAAAAATTTTTAATAGAAAAATTTTCTATAGAAAAATTTTAGATAAAAAAATGTTCCTAATTTTCTATGGAAAAATTTTTTGATAAAAATATTAAAAAAGAAAAATAAAAAAATATTTTGATAAAAAAATTTTCTATAGAAAACTTTTTGATAAAAAACTATAGAAAAATTTTTGAAAACATTTTTGATTGAATAATTTTTGATCAAAAAATTTTCTTTAGAAAAACTTTTGATAAAAAAAAACTTTCTACAGAAAAATTTTTTATAAAGAAATTTTCTATAGAAAAATTTTAGATAAAAAAAAATTTGATAAAAAAGTTTTCGATATAAAAATTTTTGATAAAAAATTTTTTATGAAAAAATTTTTGATGAAAAAATTTTTGATAAAAAAATTTTTGATAAAAAATTTTTGATAAAAAAATTTACTATAGAAAAAATTTTGGATAAAAAAATTTTCTATAGAAAAATTTTTGGATAAAAAAATTTTCTATAGAAAAATTTTTAGATAAAAAAATTTTCTATAGAAAAATTTTTGATAAAAAGAAAATTTCTATACAAAAATTTTAGATAAAAAATTTTCTATAGAAAAATTTTAGATAAATAAATTTTCTATAGAAAAATTTTTTGATAACAAATTTCTATAAAAAAAGTTTGTATAAAAAAACTTTTCTATAGCAAAATGTTTGAAAATTTTCTATAAAAAATTTGCTATAGAAAAATATTTGATAAAAAAGTTCTCTGTAGAAAAATTTTTGATAAAAAAATTTACTCTGAAAAAAATTTCTATAGAAAAATTTTTCATAAAAAAAATTTTGAAATTTTCTTAGAAAAATTTTTGGTAAACAAATTTTATATCGAAAAATTTTTCATTAAAAAATTTTCTATAGAAAAATTTTTGATAACAAAATTTTCTATAGAAAAATTTTTGAAATTTTCTATAGAAAAATTGTTGATAAAAAAATTTTCTATAGAAAAGTTTTTGATAAAAAATTTTTTTATAGAAAAATTTCTGATAAGAAAATTTTTGTATAGAAAAATTTTAGATACAAAATTTTTTTATAGAAAAATTTTTGATAAAAAAATTTTAGATAAACAATTTTTTTATAGAAAAATTTTTGATAAAAAAATTTTCTATAGAAAATTTTTGATTTGAGTGGAACCGTTTTGAATCAACATGACCGAGTTATTTCGAATATAAAAAAACTTCAAATGTCGCAGGGAAGGAATGTTTTTCAGGCACAGTGTAATTAATTAAATATGCGGTAAAAATGTTGTTATTATTGTAAATAATTCAAAGACAAGATCAAAAATTAAGATATTAATTAAATCCGTAATAGCAGGATAATAAATATATTTAGTATAAATATTAATTGGATTAGGCAAAATTTTCCAAAAATACAAACATAATTTTAAATTTAAATTTCCCTTTATTTTACATAAATAGGTTTTAAAATAATTTATATAAATATGTATATTTTAGTATGTATTTATATTATGTATAATCAACTTTAGTTTAAAGTATTTATTTAAATTTTTTGTATTGTTTTTTGTGTCTTTTCCGGAATTTTCAAGGTATAGTACATACTTATCACCATAATATTGTCATGAAGTCATATTGTTTAAAAGATACGGGGATAGCCTTTTATATTGCGTGTTTAGACAATTCCAGTGCTGCCATATGTGTTAAAATTCTTTATTCAAAGCGTATCGTTCCATGGTTTAAATTTTTACTTAATAAATGTCATAGAATGATAGCTCAATTCTTGACATTTAATCACTTGATAGTCAATATATTTCGTAACCTCAAATTTGCCGACCCTGTTAGTCCGAAAATATAATATAGATCTCATATTTGGGACGTTGCTGGCCCATCTAGTCTTAAATACGATGTTTGGTATTTCTCCATACATCGAAGTGTTAAACATAAACACGTCTATTAATTAATTTAAAAAAAGAGGTCCACTAAATCTGATTGAAATTTGTCTACTCCATGGGGTACCTAACTTGGACCTCCGTTTTTCACCTAATTTTCTTTTCAATGTACAAGTCGCAATTTCCAACAGAATTTATTGATTAATAGACACACGTCTATTAATTAATTAATTTAGGTTGAAATTAGTCGACTTCTTAAGGTGCCTGTCTTAGACCCCAATTTTTCACCTATTTTTCTTCTTAATGTACAATCCGTAATTCTTAACAGATGAAATTAGGCCCACGTCTATTAGTTGATCTAAAAAAGAAATTTCAACCAAAATTAGTAGACCATTTTGGTTGAAATCAGTTGACTCCTTAGGTGGTTGCCTTGGAGCCCCATTTTTTTTAATGTATAAGCCGCAATTCTCAACAGAATTTGAAAAAAATCGGCACACGTCTATCAATTGATCCAAGAAAGAGCTTTTCTAATAATCCGTCAACTCCTAGAGGTACCTGCCTTGAACTTACACTTAAATGCAATTTGAATAAAAAGTTAAGCCTAAACGACTACAACGTAACTTTTTTCACAAAATTTTTAACTTTGTTCTACAATCGGTAAATTTTTTCTCTCAATCTAAAGAAGAGGCTTTCAGCTTTCACGTGGCTTACGGACGCTTTTTTTGCAAATAATTCTGTAACTTTTGGAGATATTTGAATGAAATTTGACACAGTTTAAGTCAAGGAGCATTCGAGTTGATTTTCAAAAACACTGGTCTATTAGGGGTCGGGAGAGCGATTGATGGACCTTCAAACTTAAGTTGTCCTTGAAGAGATCTAAAAAAATTACGCTTACATGTCTTGGTTATACCCTTTGGCTTTCGAGATATTTGGGTAAAAAGGAATTTTTGAGTTGATTTTTTGCCTATTTTATAATCTGGCGGACTCATTTAAGGTCCTAAAAATTCATTATAATACTCTTTATATTTTTAATATAATTCTGAATAATATAGATATCTTCTTTCGTCTATGTAGAAGTTAAAAATATTTAAAGTTCCCCACCAACATTTTTAGGTTTTATCAAAAAACTGTTACAATAATAAATAATTGTAATGAATTGGGATCTTAGTGCAATACACTACAGTAATATTTTTTTGTTTTACGATACAAAGTGTAAAAAATTAAAGCACTTACAACAAGTTTTTACTTGGTGTTGATCTCCTGGGCCCTATTTCACCAAACTACAATTCTACAAGTTTACAAGTTACAATTACAAGTCTAATTCTTACAAGTGCTGTTCAATTGTGTTTCATTAAAATTTTCACAACAATTGTAGCTTTTTGGACTTGTAAACTACAATTTCTAAAATTACAATTATAATAAAATAAAATATTTTGATAAATCTATGGAGTCAAATAAAAATACGATTTTTATGAAATTTTATATATATGTACATTCTCCTAGCCTGGACAATTTTTACACTTCTTTAAAATTTTTAATTTAGCTTTGGTTCAGATTTTATGGCGGTTCAATATTTCAATATTTTTTCAGAAACATACCACCTTTATATGCCTATAACTTTTGATACGGTTATCAGATTTTTATAAGACTAGGCTCATATTTTAGCATATGCCCTGTAGTTTTATGCTCTTTTAATTAAAAAGTTGAGAAAAAGTTTTTTGTTTTCCGATCCACCATGGTTTTCGTATTTTGTTGTCTATACTATTATTCACATTTGAGAGAATGATAAAGAAAATGGAAGATATGCTCCTTGAGTCAAGGACATCATTGATCTCCCTTGTTCTGCATACGCTTCATCACTATAGGTGGAAAGGGTATTATAAGTTTGGGCTGATATATATAACGATATAGTAAACGATGTCAGTCCGTCCGTCCATCTGGCTGGACGGCTGGCTGGACCCCCATGTAAACCTTGTAATCAAAGTACATTTTGCAATTCTCAAGATAATTTGATTAAATTTGGCACAAATAATTATTTTGGTAGTGTGCTATTAAAATTCGTCAAAGTAAACTAAATTCGTCAAGGTACACTAAGTAATGGACTATTATTAATCGAAACATATTTAAAAACAAATAAAATAAATAAATGGTAATTAATATTGATTTGATTTTGTGTTAATTTTAATTAATTTTTATTGAAAAATAGTTAAAACCAAATTTGAATTCAATTTATCATTCACTTGTAACTTGTAAAATTTTTTTGAGTCTCCGTCAGAGGTTCGAAAGGCTCAATTCCTAATTCCATATTTTAAAATCAAATTTATTTTAGTGTTTATATCATTCCCATAATACATTCACCTGAATCAAGTCATAAGCCTTAACTTTTAAGAATTAATTCTTAGGGAATTTAAAATCAGTTAGATTTAATTTAAATTATTTTAATTCTTAATCTTATACAAAAATAATTAAAAATTTTATAAACAAATCATTTTGTAAAGGCATACAAAAATAAATGTATTCAAACGAACCCTACAGTTCCAAAATATATAATACCTATAAATGAGCGGAATAAAATAAATCTCAACGAAACAAGTCCTTAACCATAAAATAAGTTTCAGGATTGCATTTAATACTCATGAAAAAAGCCCCCATTTTAGGGGATAAAGAAATGACTCTTTCTTAAGTTATTGGGCTAAAAAAGGGTTTTTAAGCTGAGATGATTTCCATCTCGATTTTAACAAAACCGTGGACTTGGTTTGTCTAAAAAACATGTATGAAAAGTCATATGATTAAAATGTGATTTATTCATTATCGACATATATACATATTTATGTATATATGCATTTTCTAATTGTACTGAATTTTGTAATTTTATTCTAATTCCATCATAATTGTGTATGTATCTCAGCTATGTAATATATCTTCCTGCTAAGGGACTGATGTTTTTTAGAGACTGCAGGGCATATACAAATAACATTTTTGTAGAAAAATTCAAAAATTTATTAAGTTGACTTAGGCGAAATTTAAAAAAATAAAGAAATGATAAAATTGAAAAATGTTTGTGTGTTTCTGTTCGGATGATAATCTTCGCTTTATGTTGATATTTGTTGGACACAATAATAATAATTCGTATTCAGTCCCTCAGATTATACATAATGTGAGGTTTTCACTCTGTCTAGAATTAGGGATAATCCTCCTGATGAGATGGTCTAATCAACCATCGAAACGCGTCGAGGAAAGGTTTCCCCACCAACATTTTTTGGTTTTATCAAAAAACTATTTATTACAATAATAAATAATTGTAATAAATTGGGATTCTTAGTGCAATACACTACAGTAAAACTTTTTAAAAAAATTCCTTGTTATTGGTCATAAGATCAGAAAAACTATTTAAAATAAAATATAGATACACATAAAACTAAAGATTTTTTGTACACATAATCTATAATCTCATCCAGATTCGAAAACATATAAAATCCATTATTTCGCAGCAATACAACAAAACCAGAGATAATATACTCTTACATATTAGCACATTTTACATGTATATGTATGTATTTACAAAAACTAATGTCACAAAAAACAAATTATTTTTATAAATTTTTTTAGAAAAAATTTTTAATTAAGCAGATTCCTTCACTGATTGAATTTCTGGTAAAGATTAGGTCATTATAAACGAAAGACCATTAATATTACTATATTCCTGCATATCTAAATATCTTTTAAAAGTTATAGTTTAACAAATAAATGCAAAATATACACAAGTTTGCGGTGAAATAGCCACATTAGGGTAGTTCCGTTTTTTTGAACGAACATTAAAGAATACATGCATACTTTTATTAAATGTGTATGCTTTCTGATAAAACATAAGAATATTTTAATAGGTTATGATAAATTTTGTTCTATTTTATATCTAGGGTTTTTACAAAAAATGTATATCGCACTTGATCCAATAATACCCTATAAATTAAAACTTAAATTTTCGTTTTTTGGTTTGATATACTTTTATTCAATGAGTGGTATAGTTTAAAAAACTTTTCCCTCGAAAAAGTCAGAATTAAAGTTTTTGATTTAAAATCAAGTATCTTTAGTTTATATCCACCCTAATGATTTGCACAAAATGAATTACCAAAAAATATTTTAATTCAATTTGGACTGGTTTTAATTAAGAATAAAAAATGTTAATTCAAATTGGAGTAGAGGAATGAAGAAACATTTTATTCATTCAAGTTGATTTTAAATTCCCATGTGAATCAATTCACTAAGAATTAAAAATCAACATATTTTTTTTAATTGTTTTATGGGAATTAAACTTAAGGTATTGTTAAATCATTTTTGAATTCCTAGGAATTAAGCTAATATTTAATTAAGCCTTTCGAAGCTCTGGTCTCCGTCGACCCTATGCTTTTTTTTACAATTGTACAAGTGTACAAGTACAAATTTAGATTACTAAAACAAAACCACTTGTAGAAGTTCGACTTGTAAACTTGTGAATTGTCTAAATCACTTGTAGCTACAAACTTGTAATTGTATTTTAATGAAACACAATTATTTACAAGTTCACAATTTTCAGGCAAAAACATTTGTAATTGTAAACTTGTAGCTTAGTGAAATTGGGCCCTGGTCTTTCCGAATCCAATAACTAGGAAACATCTCCAGTCGTTGAAAAGTGACAGAATTATTAAAAAAAAAAATCATCCGTAAACCACCGAGCAAAACCGAGCCATCTTAGTTTTTGTCGAACGAGAAACGAAAACACTGAATTTTGTAGAGCTTTTTTGATTACACGATATCTTTTAAACTGCGACCCCTGGTGGTCCGTATGAACATTCCAGTGCTATTTTTTTAATTTATTTTTTCAAGTGGGTCTGGCCAGGAATTGAACTTGGGACCTTTTGAGACCTTAATACCTTAATGTTTTAAAAACTATACAATTTAAACAAAATATGTTCTATAAAAATTACTTTTTGTGGAAGTACTATTTTGGGGGGCTCGGCTTTGCTGAAATGTTTCGTGAGAACCACTGTCATAGAGAATATTTAAAAAACCAATAAAGCCTTGACGATTAGAAATCCCGAAACATAAAAGGCAAACCCTAGTATCTTTAAAATGTTAAATTTTAAACTGTTAACTCAAAAACTTTATTATTACATTGTTTTAATTTATTCGAATTTATGACAATATGACCTGATAGTACAGCTTATGAATTCACCATTAATGTATTTACATGAATTGTATTTGTTTATTTAAATGAAAACTATGATTAACTCCTATTGATTTTCACAAAATCATGTTAATTTAACATGATTTCATTTAAAATATCTCAAAACGCTTTTTTCTAACAGTTTTCTTTGTTGAAAATATGTAAAGTTTTCCAAAGATATCACTTTTACTTTGTAAATGTCGTAATAATTAATGCCAATAGGTTTGCAGCAAGAAATAAATAAATAGTTTATATTTGTTAATTATTTTGTTATAAATATTATTAATTTGTAACGTTTGTTATCTATTTATATTTTGTTATAAATTTAACTATGAACAAACACCAATATTTAAGGAAATTAAAAAAATGTTTTCTTTCTTTTATGTTTTGTAATATAATTTAACTATTTTCCGAAAACTGAAATCTCTAAGAAAGTATAGGCCCTCAGCTAAATATGTTTTAATATTTGTTTTAAACATTTCAATGACGATCATTTACTATTTCCGCTGATAGAGAATTAATGGCATCTTCCACGGTTGGCTTGTAACGGTCCATTTTCGAGGAATTTATTGGTGAGAAGTTTTCTGAAATTAATGAATTAGTGTCTAAACATCAAAATTGATTAATCGCTTTTCTACTTGGGACTGTACTTAAGAGTGTTTAGAAAACTTGTGTTAGGTTCTTTTTAATATTCACTTACCAAAATCGCCACTTGAACTGGAATCGGTAAAACTGGGTGTACCCTCGGTCCAGGTGGGTGTTGAGCCTTCACCAGACGCTGGTGGTGTCCAGGCTAAGCCGCCTCTTGAACCATAATGACTACTCGATGATGTATCTACGGCTAAATAGGTGTCTAAATGTATTTCGGAAACACTAAAATCATATAAATATAAATAAAATCAATTCAACTACCGGATGAGGTTATGAGTTTAGAAAGTTTCTTTCATTTCATTTTTGTTTGATTGGTTCCCTGGCATGTGACCTAGAATATTTTGTGTTAACAGTGCCTATTTGATGTAGCAAACCGTGTGCAAAAATTTTTTGTTTTTTTTTTTTTTTGGAAATCACATTCTTTGTACTAGACTACGTACAATGCTATTAAGGAGCGAGATCAAGAGGTTTTGGTGAAACTTGAACATTGGTATTTGGAATAAAAAGTATCTTAAATATCTGACTTGAGTGTCTATTTTTAATCTAATATGTTTCAGTGAGACTTTGGAGTAAAAGGAATTTAAATTCTTTCAATTTTCATTTCGACACCCATATCATAAATTAAAACTAGCGATATTATACAGTAGTTCGATTATTTTACATCGCCCATCCGTTTTCCTAACCTTAAAAAGGTTAGCAAACAATTGCTAATTTGAAACGAAGCTCGAATTTAAAATTCTCACTTGAAGCTGAAGCAATTCTCACTTCTCAGATACTTAAAAATTATATAGGAGTAGGCAGCCCAAACCACCAGCAGCCGATGAATTTTTTTAATGTTCGTAAATACCACAATCATTAATAAAACTCGTAAAAATTAGTATTAAAATCATTCAGTTGGAATTTGGTTGTTAACAGAGTTGGTTGGTGTTGCTATGTTAAAGAAAAGACAAAAACAAAATGGAAAGAAACAAATAAAAATCCAATTTATAGCAACAAAATACATGGTTCGAGAGAGCAAAGAAATATAATCTCGAACATTGTTGCCACGACACTATTATTTTTTTAAACACTGGGAATATTTTTCAGAACTGAAATAAATTCTAATATTAAACAATTTTAGATTTTTATATTTTTTAGATATTTTCGATCCAAAAAATTTTCCATGGAAAAATTTTTGATAAAAAAAAATTCTATAGAAAAATTTTTGACAAAAATTTTTTTTAGAAACAATTTTGATTTAAAATTGTTTATAGAAAAATTTTTGATAAAAAATTTTCAATCGAAAAATTTTTGATAAAAAAATTTTCTGTAGAAAAATTTTAGATAAAAAAATTTTCTATAGAAAAATTTTTGATAAAAAAATTTTGATAAAAAATTTTCTATACAAAAAATGTTGATAAAAATATTTTTTAAGAAAACTTGTTGATAAAAAAATTTTTTATAGAAAAATTTTTGGCAAAAAAATGTAGAAAAATGTTTGATAAAAGAATTTTCTATAGAAAAATTTTTAATAAAAAAATGTTTGATAAAAAAGCGCGACTCGGCACAAAGAGAACAGAACAAAAAAATAGTCGGCAGAGTTGCCTTTTTTTATACTTTTAACTAAAATAGGTATTTTTTTCAATGTGTAGTTCTAACGTTTTAAAAAGAAAAAGTATTCTACTCATTTTTTTTAAAACATTTTTATCAAAAATTTTTTCTATAGAAAATTTTTTTATCAAAATTTTTTTTTATTAAAAATTTTTTTATAGAAAATTTTTTTATCAAAAATTTTTCTATAAAAAAATTTTTTATCAATAAAAATTTTTTTATCAACAATTTTTCTATAAAAATTTTTTTATCAACAATTTTTATATAAAAATTTTTTTATCAAAATTTTTTCTATAGAAAATTTTTATCAAAAATGTTCTGACAAAAATTTTTCTATAGAAAATTTTCTTACAAAAATGTTTCTATAGAAAATTTTTTAACAAAAATTTTCATATAGAACATTTTTTTATAAACAATTTTTCTATTGAAAATTTTTTACCAAAAATTTTTGTATGGAAAATCTTTTATCAACAATTTTTATAAAAAAAATTTTTTATTAAAAATTTTTCTATAGAAAATTTTTTTATCAAAAATTTTTCTATGAAAATTATTTTTCAAAAATTTTTTTTATGAAAATTTTTCTATAGAAAATTTTTTTATCAAAAATTTTTCTATAAAATTTTTTTATCAAAAATTTTTCTATGAAAATTTTTTTATCAAAAATTTTTCTATGAAAATTTTTCTATTGAAAATTTTTTTATCAAAAATTTTTCTATGAAAATTTTTCTATAGAAGTTTTTTCTATGAAAATTTTTCTATTGAAAATTTTTTATCAAAAATTTTTCTATTGAAAATTTTTTATCAAAAATTTTTCTAAAAAAAATTTTTTATCAAAAATTTTTCTAAAAAAATTTTTTTATCAAAAATTTTTTATAGAAAATTTTTTTATCTAAAAATTTTTTGGACCGTAAATATCTAAAATATCTAAAAAATATAAAAATCTAAAATTGTTTAATATTAGAATTTATTTCAGTTTTGAAAAATATTCCCAATATTTACAAAAATATTCCCAGTGTTTACAAATTTCAACAAAAAAAAAAATTTAGTTTTGAGTGATCACAGGATTTTGTTATTTTTGCTGTAGCTGTTATAGTTAACGAGAAAATCGACTTTAAAGTTTTTCATAAAAAAATTAAAAAAAAATAAATTTTTTTGAGTGATCGCAGGATTTCGTTATTTTTGCTGTAGCTATTATAGTTAACGAGAAAATCGACTTTAAAATTTTTCATAAAAAAATTTCAAAAAAAATTATTTTTGAGTGATCACAGGATTTCGTTAGTTTTGCTGTAGCTATTATAGTTAACGCGAAAATCGACTTTAAAGTTTTTCATAAAAAAATTTAAAAAAATAAATTTTTTTGAGTGATCGCAGGATTTCGTTATTTTTGCTGTAGCTATTATAGTTAACGAGAAAATCGACTTTAAAGTTATTCATAAAAAAATTTCAAAAAAATAAATTTTTTTTAATTGATCGCAGGATTTCGTTATTTTTGCTGTAGCTATTATAGTTAACGAGAAAATCGACTTTAAAGTTTTTCACAAAAAATTTCAAAAAAATAAATCTTTTTTGAGTGATCACAGGATTTCGTTATTTTTGCTGTAGCTATTATAGTTAACGAGAAAATCGACTTTAAAGTTTTTCATAAAAAAATTAAAAAAAAAAAATTTGAAATAGTGTCGTGGCAACAATGTTCGATATTATATTTCTTTGTTTGGATTTTGATTTGTTTCTTTCTATTTTCTTTTTTTTTTTGGGTTTTCTTTAACAAGCGTCACCAACCAACTCTGTTAACATCCAAATTCCAACTGAATGATTTTAATATTCATTTTCGTGGTATTTACGAAAATTAAAAAAATTCATCGGCTCCTGCGTATAATTCGGCAACGACCCCCAATCTATTTTCCGAACCCCCAGCGCAGAAGAAATGCGAGTGAATCGCAACAGAATCCTAGCACTTCGGAATAAGTTCGTTTATATTTATTGAGAAAAGTCTAAATTGAGAAAAGTCTAAATGAAATTGAGAATTTCCGGTTGATTTTGAGAATATTTTAAATGAAATTGAGAATTTTCGGTTGAAATTGATAAAATTCCAAATGAAATTGAGAAAATCCGACATCTCGCAATAGAGTATATCGAAGGCTAAACTGTGAGTCAAGGATAACAGAAGAAGTCATTCTCAAAGCTCCATTATGTCGATTTTTGATAGAAAATTGCCCATTTTCTGATACATTTTTGAGACAATTTTCCGTTATTTCCCCAAAAAATTAAAATTTGGACTTTAATCCAAACATCTTATTCTTCATTTAGTTGAAAATTTTGTGGAAATGGGAAAAAAATCTTAAAAATATATCTGAAATCGATCGATGTCCATCACATAGCGGACGATTTGGGATCTATCTGTTATTATTAAATTATTGATGGATCCTGATGGGATTTTTTTTAAACTAGTAGAAATCCCGGGGACTTACTTAAAGATTCTTTAAATTAAAAATTTGTTCTGTTAGATCCTTTTAAACTCGCTCCAAATAACAGTGTAATAAAAAAAAAATAAAAGTTAAATTAAATAGAGAAGCACTTACCTGACCATATCATCTTTTTGCGAAGACGATGAACTACGATAGGCAGGACCCACATTCATTTTGCGTTCATGATACGACGAAGACGATGCTGATGTTTCGTGTTGATGCTGGTGGTGATGTGGGTGATGTTGTTGGTGGTGTTGATGATGTTGTTGATGAGATCGCCTTGAAATCGTTGAGGAACTATGTTTATTATAACTATTGTCCTCGGAAATATCATCAAAGGCAGGGGGTGGTGTCGAACTGCACGATGGCGTTGTGCCTAGCGATATACAATGAGAAAATACACATGAAATTTAACGAATACAAAACGATAACAAAACTTATTTTCAAAAATCTTAATAATATTCATAAATGATATTGAACAATTGCAATTGATGTTGGAAAATGTTAATGTAAATGTAAATGATTGGATAGCAATAAATATTGAATAGCGTGTGGTGAGATGTGGTCGTGTGTGGTGTAATTTATAAAATAAAAGCGCTTTTTTTTAAACTAAAATTCAACAAAACTACTGCGTCTACTATTGGTAAGTGGATTGAGTGTATAACTAGATGCTAAGCCTTCGGAAATGGTTGAAGGTACATTTTTCGATTTCTTTTTAGGTTCCGGCTTATTGGCCCTACGAACTTTGCTGGAGGTTTTAACAACATCACCACTATCAGCTTTATTTGTTGACTGATTATCCTGTCTCGTATAAATATGATCTGGGGGCTGTGTGTCGGGAACAAAGCGTTGCCTACGAGGACGTTTGTTATTCTCTAGTTCACGTTTAACCTCGACAAAAGCATGCATAGATTGTATGATATTGTCTTCGTAGGGTTCCTCATTATCATCGGCTAAGGCCAAATTGGCATAAGTTATATATTGCATGCGCTTTTCATGTTTTTTGGCAGCTCGAGACTTATGCGATATATCATTTGTTATTTCATTTGTTTGATGGGCCTTAGATGCACTACTACGAACACTATGTTCGGAAGGTATGGGAGGGAAACTATAGACTATAGAGGCCGCTGAAGAACGACGCGATATAAGACCATTGTTTTGTCTCTGAAAGAGATCAATATGATTGAAGGGACGTGATTGAGATTTATAAGATTTTTGAGATCTGGCTGCTGAGTAGTTGCTAGATGTCGTCGAAATCACCGAGTCTTTACGTTCATATTTTAGCCTTCGTATAGCAGCCACTTGAGCCTGTCCTTCTTTAGAAACTTTTGGATTGTTTTTTAGAGTATCGATTTGTGTAGGGGCTAATAGTTTCGTTTGTGATTTTAATTGAAGCGGTGGCGGTGGTGGTGGTGGTTGAGGAGGTTCTGGCACTGGTATTCCCTCATAAAGATCATGTAAATCTAACCAATCGCGCACATTGCTGGGGGAACGTCGCTCCCCAAAACGGGGTAGCGGTGAATCGGGTGGTACATTTAAGGTGTCTTTGTGCAGGGGATTGGAAAACTTGTTCACTAAGCTTTTGACGTTTAACCTGTTAATACCTGGAGTAGTGGAGAGGGCTCTTGAAGAGCCGCCTTCCTGTTGCTGATAAGCATCACTGTCACGTTTACGTGGTGATCCTCTTGGCGGTACTGGAGGTGGAACTTTGGCTTTAAGTGTAGAACCACTGCTGGCAGCAGCAGCTGAACGTTGTTTTACCGGTGGAGCTTGTATATTTTTCAAAACAGCTGATGAACTTGAGCTGGCCGCATGACTGGAACTCCGCTCATCGCCTGTCACATGTGAGCCCAAGACTTTATTTACAGGATGTTGTTTTTTATTGGCAAACAAAGCAGCGGTATTTAGTGTATGAGTTTGGCTGTGTTCTAAAAATATCATAAATTCAAAATATTTTTGTATTGAAAAATTCTCAATTAAAAATTCCATTAAATTAATTACCTCTTTGTTCATTTTCGCTATCTATCGAACGTTGTATGGCTTTCGAGAGACTTTTTCTTTTTGAGGGGGAATGTTTAAGGGCTATAATATTAATTGATATTAAAGTCAAAATTTTTGCAAATGTTATAATTTAGTTCAGGTTTTGGTTAATAATGAAATTAAAGGCCAAAACCTAAACTAATTTCGGTGATTCCCAGAACAAACTAAAGAAGCAAGCAAATAATTATAAAATATTTTGAATAATGCACGAATAGAAATGGGTTAAATGTAGTTATGTTCGATTTTAATTAATGTTTTATGTATTTACAAAAAAAGTTAAAAAGTTTTTATTTTAAAAATTTAAAGTGCTTTTAATTCTCCAAAAAGAAGGGAATTAAAAGTTTTGATTGATTCAATTAAACGACTTAAGTAGGGATAAAACGATACCGCCATGTTAACGATACTTTTACTTGATATAGTATCGGTAGTATCAATATCTACTCAGTATTGCAATAAAGGTATCGATACTTACTTGTATCGGTCAAAGTAAACCTAATAATTGTTGACACTAGTAAATGTTTGTTTTCCAAAAATGTACAACCAAGAAGTTTTTTTAGATGCATTCAGTCCATTTGATATCCTTGTAGAAAATTCTAATTTTACACTGTAATATTTATACCCTTCACCACCATAGGTGGAAGGGGTATTATAAGTTTGTGCTGATGTATGTAACGCATAGAAATATTTGTCTTAGACCCACCTTTTAGTATACCAATAGGCTTAGAATCACTTTCTAAGTCGATTTAGCGATGTCAGTCCGTCCGTACGTCTGGCTGGCTGGACCCCCATGTAAACCTTGTAATCAAAGTACAGGTCGCAATTCTAAAGATAATTTAATGAAATGTAGCACAAATAATTTTTTTGATAGTGGGACCATGGCTATTGAAACTCGTCAAAATCGAGCCATTATTTATAGTACCTCGCATAGATCCCACTTCCCGGAATTGATATATTGGCTACAAATATCAATATTTTTTCATGAAATTTAAAACAAATACTGCTTATGTGAACTAAAATCACTGTACCAAATTTCGTTGAAATCGATAAACATTTGACCATAGCTCCCATACAAAAAAATGTGTCAAAAAGCACTAAATGGTACAAAAATCACTAAAACGCTCTTAAATCTGAAGATATTGAAAATTGTTATTGCTTGCTAGTAGAAGGTACGAGGTTAGTAAAAATGGAGCGCTACACGAATGAACAACGCATTCTTATTGTGAAATTGTTTTACCAAAATGGTGAAAGTTTTGCAGCTACAGTTCGCAAGTTGCGATCAATTTGGGGTCACAATAATGCTCCAAAAGAGTCAACTGTAAACAGATTAATGGATGAATTTGCCGAAACTGGGTCTGTTAGTGATGAAAAGACAACAACGCGCCTTCGACCAGGTCGATCGAAAATGTCGCAGCTGTACGTGATGATGTCGCTCAAACTCCATCCACCTCAATTCGACACCGAGCTCAGTAAATTGGTGTCTCCAAATCCACTATACAGCGAATTTTGACGAAAGATTTGCATCTTCATGCATACAAAGTTCAATTGACTCAGGAACTGAAGGCAGATGACCATGGACAGCGAAGGGAGTTCGTTAATTGGGTATTGGAGAGACAACATGAAAATGCTGATTTTGCCGATAAAATCATCTTCAATGACGAGGCCCATTTCCATCTTGATGGCTTCGTCAATAGGCAGAATTGTCTCATTTAGGGTGAGGAAAATCCCAAACGAGAAGCAAATGTATCCTCAACGTGTCACTGTGCGATGTGATTTTTGGGCTGTAGAAATATTGGACAATTTTTTGATGAAAATGAGGTAGGTCAAGCGCAAACGGTCAATGGTGTTCGGTATCGTGAAATTATAACCAGTTTTTTCTTGCGTATATAATATAGAAATTAATGTGGAGGGCATGTGGTTTCAACATGTCATACAGCCAAAGAAACAATTCAGTTGCTACATCAGTCATTTCCCGGTCGTGTTATTTCGCGTTTTAGAGACCAGAATTGGCCGCCTAGATCGTGCGATTTAACAGCTTTAGAGTTTTTTCTTTGGGGTTTTTTGAAGACGATGGTTTAAGCGAATAAGCCGACGACGACTCAAGCCTTAAAAGAGGAAATTGGACGCTGCATTAATGAAATATCGCAGCATTTATGCAAAAAGGTCATTGAAAATTTCATTAAAAGATCGCGTGTGTGCCAGCAAAGCGGCGGCGGCCATCTGCACGATATCTTGTTTCATACATAGCCTCATTCTGTCTACTTTACGATGTAATAAAGTTTAACGATTTTTCTGTGTTTTATTTAAAATTTAAAAATTGCGTTCTAGTTGGGACACCCTTTAGAACAGTGTTGCTACTTTAGGTGTAATTACACATATCATGTGTAATTTTTATTTTCATGTGTAGACGATGTGTAACTGGCTGCATGTGTAACTCATGTGTAATTTCGGGATCGTTTTTATTTTTTCGGGATCGTTTTTATTTTTTAACAGTTTTCAACAAAAAGTAAATGTTTGTACGTCCCTTTCGAAATCGAAAAAAATTAATATAATGCAAATTTTTTAATGTCAAATTAAAAAAAAACATTTAATTTTAATGGCGATATTTCTACAATTGTGGATATTGTGATCCCGAAATTGCAACGGCACTCTTAGATTTTGAAATTTTGGGTTTCGCAGCAATTTGGAGCTAGAAGATTATTGGATAAAGGTTTCCGATTTAAAGAATACCTTGGAAGACAGATTTTTTCCTACTTTGCAAAAAGTAATTAACTATATTTTTATTTCGCCGTATTTGAACGCTTCTGCCAGGGAACTACTTTAACATTTAACACTGAGCTATCATGTGCCGTGAGTACTCCTGTAAGAACTATAAAGAGCTAGAAAAAATAGCTAAATTTAGAACAAAAATTACCTCCATATGTTAGAAGAGGACTTCCGAAACTTTATTGAAAATTTTTCAAAACTTGGGCTACGAAGTTGGAGAATATGCGCATAAGATCGAAACGCATAGAATTTTGAAATTTACTCGGCCTTAATAGGTTGTAAATATAGGCCAAGTAAGTAAGTACGTTATTTTGCCAAAAAAAAAAATCATGTGTAATTCCTAATTTCATGTGTAATTTTGGTATGATCCATGTGTAATTTAACATTTGGTTGGTGGCATCACTGCTTTAGAATTAACTTTATAAAATGGTGCTAATTTTTTCAGCAATCTTAAAAAAACCTTCTCATTCAACGACATTGAATGTTTGCGTCACATACAATATTGCCATTGGTCCAATATAGTCACAATTCAAAAAAAAAAAAGTTAAACTCACTAAAACGCAAGACGGAAATGTTTTAAGAAAATAACTCAAAATTTGGAGTATTTTTCATACAAAATTAACATCTTATTTACATTCTTGTGAATCGGGCCCTTAATTTGTAACAATTAATTTAATTTTTAATTAATTAAAATATAATTTTCTTTTAAACGACGAGACGCCGCGATTAATATTGTTTCTGTGTGTGTAATATAACGAATACTTTTGACTGATACAAATACCTTTTTACGGTTACCAACTTTAGTTGGAGGTAAAGTGTCGATACCAAAAGTACTTGGTATCGAAGGAAAATAATCGAGTAAGTACTTGTATTTACTCGTATCGTTTCATCCCTAGACTCAAGAGACAACGCTTTCAGAATCGTTTAAATGCGGATTGTGAAAACGTTTTTGTTTCATTATATTTGTCTTTTATCTTTATTTTTTGCTCTTTATTATTTTTTTAATCGTATATTTTTTCTGTATCATTTACCTATGTAACTGGATACCAAAGTACGAAATTTTCTATGATTTCCTTTGATCTCGGGGAGATCCACTGTGCAGACGAAATGAAAACGAAAAAAAGTATAAAAACATGAATCGTTTGGTAGCAGCATGATGCCTTCAAATCAATATATACACTAGCGATCTTTGCGCTTTACTTACTAATTTTTTTTTTGTTAACAGACAAAAACTCGTTAGACAATTAAGTTTTAAAGCATTAAGCGATGATTTTTTTTTTTTAAATAAAATCAAGAAAAATTTTCACCCAAACTTTAAACTACTTAATTGTATATCGAGTTTTTATCCAGTGCTTTTGCTTAAACGTTTTTCGAAACTTACGAGAGGGTATTTTACGAAATACAGTTTTGGCCATGAAATTTTGAAATCTTTGAGCATAAAATGAAGGACGACACACCGATACCGTATCCTGTAAGAGTTCAAAATTAATTAAAATATTTTAAATGGATGCATTTCAGAATACTTTACCCCGTCATGTATAATACTTTTAAAAGTATGCTCCAACTTTTTCTTTAATCGATAGGATTGTAAAATATCTATAATACCTATAAAGAGTAAGAGCCTTTCTCCTTTTTCACTGCGTGCTGGTATGCCACCCGGTCTGATAAATAATGGGTTTAGTTTTTATTTCAATATTTAGATATTAACACTTTGCTAGATCAATAAAGCAACAGAGGACTTTTCCACATTCTAAAGAATCTGAATATGCGAAATCCGGTCTAGTTATGGGTATTTTTTTAGAATAGGAAAATTTTTCAAAAATTTACTTTTTATAGGAAATTTTTCAAAAATTTACTTTTCTTAAGAAATTTTTCAAAAACTTACTTTTTTTAAAAAATTTTTCAAAAATTTAATTTTTATAGGAAATTTTTCAAAAATTTACTTTTTATAGGAAATTTTTCAAATATTTACTTTTTATAGGAAATTTTTCAAAAATTTACTTTTTATAGGAAATTTTTCAAAAATTTACTTTTTATAGGAAATTTTTCAAAAATTTACTTTTTATAGGAAATTTTCCAAAAATTTACTTTTTATAGGAAAATTTTCAAAAATTTACTTTTTATAGGAAATTTTTCAAAAATTTAATTTTTATAAGAAATTTTTCAAAAATTTAATTTTTATAAGAAATTTTTCAAAAATTTACTTTTTATAGGAAATTTTTCAAAAATTTAATTTTTATAAGAAATTTTTCAAAAATTTACATTTAATAGTAAATTTTCCAAAAATTTACTTTTTTTTTAAGAAATTTTTCAAAAATTTTCTTTTTATAAGAAATTTTTCAAAAATTTTCTTTTGTAGGAAATTTTTAAAAAATTTACTTTTTTTTAGGAAATTTTTCAAAAATTTACTTTTTATAGGAAATTTTTCAAAAATTTCCTTTTTATAGGAAATTTTTGAAAAATTTAGTTTTTATAGGAAATTTTTCAAAAATTTACTTTTTATAGGAAATTTTTCAAAAATTTGATTTTATAGGAAATTTTTCAAAAATTTGATTTTTATAGCAAATTTTTCAAAAATTTACTTTTTATAGGAAAAATTTACTTTTTATAAGAAATTTTCTAAAAATTTACTTTTTATAGGAAATTTTTTAAAAATTTACTTTTTATAGGAAATTTTTTAAAAATTTACTTTTTATAGGAAATTTTTCAAAAATTTACTTTTTATAGGAAATTTTTCAAAAATTTACTTTTTATAGGAAATTTTTCAAAAATTTACTTTTTATAGGAAATTTTTCAAAAATTTACTTTTTATAGAAAATTTTTCAAAAATTTATTTTTTATAGGAAATTTTTCAAAAATTTACTTTTTTATAGGAAATCTTTCAAAAGTTTACTTTTCTTAAGATATTTTTCAAAAATTTACTTTTTATAGGAAATTTTTTAAAAATTTACTTTTTATAGGAAATTTTTTAAAAATTTACTTTTTATAGGAAATTTTTCAAAAATTTACTTTTTATAGGAAATTTTTCAAAAATTTACTTTTTATAGGAAATTTTTCAAAAATTTACTTTTTATAGGAAATTTTTCAAAAATTTACTTTTTATAGAAAATTTTTCAAAAATTTATTTTTTATAGGAAATTTTTCAAAAATTTACTTTTTTATAGGAAATTTTTCAAAAGTTTACTTTTCTTAAGATATTTTTCAAAAATTTACTTTTTATAGGAAATTTTTCAAAAATTTACTTTTTATAGGAAATTTTTCAAAAATTTACTTTTTATAGGATATTTTTCAAAAATTTACTTTTTATAGGAAATTTTTCAAAAATTTACTTTTTATAGGAAATTTTTCAAAAATTTACTTTTTTATAGGAAATTTTTCAAAAGTTTACTTTTTATAGGAAATTTTTCAAAAATTTCTTTTTTAAAGGAAATTTTTCAAAAATTTGCTTTTTATAGGAAATTTTTCAAAAATTTCTTTTTTAAAGGAAATTTTTCAAAAATTTACTTTTTTTAGGAAATTTTTCAAAAATTTACTTTTTGAAAGGAAATTTTTAAAAAATTTAATTTTTATAGGAAATTTTTAAAAAATTTACTTTTTATAGGAAATTTTTCAAAAATTTCTTTTTTAAAGGAAATTTTTCAAAAATTTACTTTTTATAGGAAATTTTTCAAAAATTTGATTTTTATAGCAAATTTTTCAAAAATTTACTTTTTATAGGAAATTTTTCAAAAATTTCTTTTTTAAAGGAAATTTTTCAAAAATTTACTTTTTATAGGAAATTTTTAAAAATTTACTTTTTATAGGAAATTTTTCAAAAATTTAATTTTTATAAGAAATTTTTCAAAAATTTACTTTTTATAGGAAATTTTTCAAAAATTTACTTTTTATAGGAAATTTTTCAAAAATTTACTTTTTATAGGAAATTTTTCAAAAATTTGATTTTTATAGGAAATTTTTCAAAAATTTGATTTTTATAGGAAATTTTTCAAAAATTTACTTTTTACAGGAAATTTTTCAAAAATTTACTTTTTATAAGAAATTTTCTAAAAATTTACTTTTTATAGGAAATTTTTTAAAAATTTACTTTTTATAGGAAATTTTTTAAAAATTTACTTTTTATAGGAAATTTTTCAAAAATTTACTTTTTATAGGAAATTTTTCAAAAATTTACTTTTATAGGAAATTTTTCAAAAATTTACTTTTTATAGGAAATTTTCAAAAATTTCTTTTTTAAAGGAAATTTTTCAAAAATTTACTTTTTTTAGGAAATTTTTCAAAAATTTACTTTTTGAAAGGAAATTTTTAAAAAATTTAATTTTTATAGGAAATTTTTAAAAAAATTACTTTTTATAGGAAATTTTTCAAAAATTTCTTTTTTAAAGGAAATTTTTCAAAAATTTACTTTTTATAGGAAATTTTTAAAAAATTTGATTTTTATAGCAAATTTTTCAAAAATTTACTTTTTATAGGAAATTTTTCAAAAATTTACTTTTTATAGGAAATTTTTCAAAAATTTACTTTTTATAGGAAATTTTTCAAAAATTTACTTTTTATAGGAAATTTTTCAAAAATTTACTTTTTATAGGAAATTTTTCAAAAATTTACTTTTTATAGGAAATTTTTCAAAAATTTACTTTTTATAGGAAATTTTTCAAAAATTTACTTTTTATAGGAAATTTTTCAAAAATTTACTTTTTATAGGAAATTTTTCAAAAATTTACTTTTTATAGGAAATTTTTCAAAAATTTACTTTTTATAGGAAATTTTTCAAAAATTTACTTTTTATAGGAAATTTTTCAAAAATTTACTTTTTATAGGAAATTTTTCAAAAATTTACTTTTTATAGGAAATTTTTCAAAAATTTACTTTTTTTTAGGAAATTTTTCGAAAATTTCTTTTTTAAAGGAAATTTTTCAAAAATTTACTTTTTTTAGGAAATTTTTCAAAAATTTACTTTTTTTAGGAAATTTTTCAAAAATTTACTTTTTTTTAGGAAATTTTTCAAAAATTTACTTTTTATAGGAAATTTTTCAAAAATTTACATTTAATAGGAAATTTTCCAAAAATTTACTTTTTATAGGAAATTTTTCAAAAATTTAATTTTTATAAGAAATTTTTCAAAAATTTACTTTTTATAGGAAATTTTTCAAAAATTTACTTTTTATAGGAAATTTTTCAAAAATTTACTTTTTATAGGAAATTTTTCAAAAATTTACTTTTTATAGGAAATTTTTCAAAAATTTACTTTTTATAGGAAATTTTTCAAAAATTTACTTTTTATCGGAAAATTTTCAGAAATTTACTTTTGATAGCAAATTTTTCAAAAATTTACTTTTTATAGGAAATTAAAAAAAAAATACTATAAGTGGAAATTTCTTCTATCGCAATTATTTAAATTTTCAAGCACAGTGTAATTATTTGCAACGAAAAAACTTACGGCATATCTTCTTCATCATCGATGGGTTCACTTTCGGCTTGTATACTTTCCATGGCGGTGGAATGAGCCACTAAACGTTGGCGATTTGACCTATAGGCCAAACTAAAAATCCAAAGATTAAAATTTAGAAAAAAAAACTTTTTTAAATTAAACCTTCTCTTACCTATTGCGATTAATATTGCTTTGGGTTTCTTCATCTTGATTATCGTATTGTGTATCAGTACCACGGGCCGCATCCTCATTATCGGAATAGTCCGATTGTGAGGCTTTACGTGGCTTGCGTATTTTTTGCTTTTCCTTTGAGGCCAAATCCAAATTGTGTACACCCACCAAAAGGGAATAATCCATGATTTTAAACGATTCCAAAACCGTGCAATCCCTTTGTATGGTCTTAATCAAAGCCGAATAGGTTTCAGCCTCTAAAAGTATACCATTTGGATGATGTTCCATAAAATCTAAATCCTTAAAAGTGGGTGACTTCTTAGAGCGTTCGGCCTTATTGGCCTTACGCTTAAAGGTGGAACCTTTGAGATCATATTTGAGATGCATTTTAACGTATGAAGGCAGCAAATTGTTCATGACAACCAAACGAATATTTTTGGCGTTACTCGTTTGCAAACAATAGAGACCAAAGAATTTCGGCAAAAGCGTACGAGGATTTTGATTTAAATTCATGTAATAACTGGAGTAAAGAAACAAAGATTAGA
Source organism: Stomorhina lunata (assembly GCA_933228675.1). Taxonomy (NCBI): domain Eukaryota; kingdom Metazoa; phylum Arthropoda; class Insecta; order Diptera; family Rhiniidae; genus Stomorhina; species Stomorhina lunata. The sequence continues at coordinate 14,557,420 of OW121744.1, forward strand.
GACAAATCTTTTAAATATCAAGCTTTTGGATTAAAATGATCGCAAGCGACAGGACAAATATTGATCGTAAGCGACAAAAAATCTTAATTAAACAAGAACGGGGGATGTCTTGGAGCATAACATTTATGTTCTGTATTAGTTGGCTACTTTCGAGAAACTAATTACATTTTTTCCAAATGGTTTAGAAGTTATGGTGCAAAGTATTTTATGTGAAGTTTTTATACCCTTCACCACCATAGGTGGAAAGGGTCCCTGCAGTAAATGCCGTCAGAGAAACAATACTGTTTTGCTATTGACAATGTCTCCAGTACTACTTGCCTATTTTGCCCCATCCAATGTTATCTACTATTGACATTTAACATTTAGAGTTCCTACGAAATCTACTAGTAGACATTACCACTATTTACTTAGTATTGACTTTGTAGTTCTTTTGGTCCAAATAGAGACATTGGGATCAAATCGGGGCCTATTGATATACATATATGTTGACACATTCGTTGACAATGTCACCAGATATATACTAGAATAGTTGTCTCTATATATTCACTATTTCAGTACTGAACTAAAATTGGCGACATTTGAATTGATGTTACACAAAGTGTTGACATGGAGACACATGACGCTAGTTTTACTACAGGGGTATTATAAGTTTGTGCTGATGTATGTAACGCATAGAAATATTTGTCTTAGACCCATCTTTTAGTATACCAATAGGCTAAGAATCACTTTCTGAGTCGATTTAGCGATGTCCGTCCGTCCTTCTGGCTGGCTGGACGCCCATGTAAACCTTGTAATCAAACTACAGGTCGCATTTCTAAAGATAATTTGATGAAATTTGGCACAGATACTTTTTGATAATGGGACCATTGGTTATTGAAATTCGTCAAAATCGGTCCATTATTAATGGTACCTCCCATAGGTCCCACTTCCCGGAATTGATATATTGGCCACAAAAATCAATATTTTTTCATGAAATTTAAAACAAATACTGCTTATGTAAACTTAAATCACTGTACCAAATTTTGTTGAAATCGGTCCACATTTGACCATAGCTCCCATACAATCTCTTTTCTAAAAACGCACTAAATGAGACAAAATTTACTAAAACGCTCGTAAATCCGAAGATAATGAGAATTTTAAGTTTATTTTTTGCATACATAATTTTTGTAATAACTGTAATCAATTTGCCAAATTTCGAGATAACCGGTCCACATTGGACCATAGCTCTCATATAAGTCCAAATGGCGGAAACAGCTTAAATGTATGTTTGTATGATGGCAAATTTAGCTCATATTTGTTTTTATACAGGAAAAGGAACACCTTTGACCTTAGTGGTGAAGGGTATCGTATGGTCGGGCTTGACCGAATATAGCACTTTCTTACTTATTTTTGTCTAATTTAGTGCGTTTTTAGAGAAAAGTTTGTATAGGAGCTATGGTCAAATGTGGACCGATTTTAACGAAATTTGGTACAGTGATTGCAGTATTTGATTTAAATTTCATAAAAAATATTGATATTTGAGGACAATATATCAATTCCGGGAATTGGGACCTATGGGAGGTACCATAAATAATGGACCGATTTTGACGAATTTCAGTAGCCATGGTCCCATTATCAAAAAAATGATCTGTTGCCATCAAATTATCATCAAATTATCTTTAGAATTGCGACCTGTAGTTTGATTCCAAGGTTTACATGGGGGTCCAGCCAGCCAGACGGACGGACGGACATCGCTAAATCGACTCAGAAAGTGATTCTAAGCCTATTGGTATACTAAAAGGTGGGTCTAAGACAAATATTTCCATGCGTTACATACATCAGCATAAACTTATAATACCCTTTCCACCTATGGTGGTGAAGGGTATAAAAACATGTCTATTTTTAGCACAGTGACCTCTACGCTAGAGTGGTTCGAAAAAAAATTTGAGTCAGTCACCCCCTAGGATTAAAGATAATGTAATTGTCGTTCTAAATTTTTTTTTTTTACTACGCCTACAAATACCGCCCTTTTTGTATTTTGTTAACTATGTCGCCATCTTTAGTCCGATCATAATACTTTATATGTCGGTGTTCAGGGCTCTGTAAGGGCTACATTTCTCTCTTTGATAGTCTTTTACTATTTCATCAATTTTTAGTCATAATTTTTAAAATTCTAGTCGTACCCACCCTAATCGAATCAAGTAAAAATCTAGTTTTTTTAAGTTATGGCTATAAATTGACGTGGTAGTAAAAAATTATCAAGAAGAGAAATGTAGCCCTTACAGAGTCGCGAACACCGATGTATAAAATGTTATAATCGGACATAAAATGGCGACACAGTGAACAAAATACTAAAAGGGCGGTATTTGTAGGCGTGGTAAAAAAATAAAAAAAAAAAATTTTTAATTGTTTTAACATTATCTTTAATCCTAGGGGATGACTGACATGACTTTATTTTTTTTTTGTATAGAAGGCGAACCGCTCTAACTCTACACTGAGCCAAAATTGAGCACCATTGTATGTAAAACCTATTGGTCCGTATAACTTTCGTAAATAATGGGTGTTTTTTTTAGAGGTATAGAACTTCGAATTGAAATAAAACACAAGAAACTCGTTTTAATGTCCATCAATTTGGCTTTATTGGAAGGATAATTTTATGCCATTAATGTTTAAATATGATTTCGGGCATGTGGCCGCCGCGGCTGGCTCGAATAAAGCCAATTCTACAGGTCCAATTTTCAACTACTTTTTCGAGCATATGGGGCCGTATGTTGGCAATAACGCCACGAATGTTGGCTTCCAAGTCCCCTAACGTTTCTGGTTTGTTGGCGTAGACGAGCGACTTCACATATCCCCAAAGAAAATAATCCAGTGGTGTCAAATCGCACGAACTTGGTGGCCAATTGACAGGTCCATTCCGCGAAATTATGCGCTCATCGAATGTTTCCTTCAATAAATCAATTGTGACGTGCGCTGTGTGGCATGTAGCACCGTTTTGTTGGAACCACAACTCATCCACATTCATGCCATCCAATTGGGGAACAAAATAGTCGGTTATCATGGCTCTATACCGGTCTCCATTTATGGTAACTGACTCTCCAGCATTATTTCGGAAGAAGTATGGCCCAATGACTCCACCAGCCCATAGAGCACACCAAACAGTCAGTTTTTGTGGATGTAATGGCGTCTCAAGGGTCTCATGTGGATTCTCTTCACTCCAAATGCGGCAATTTTGCTTGTTGACGTAGCCATTCAACCAAAAATGAGCCTCATCACTGAACAAAATTTTGCGATGAAAATCAGCATCGAGATCAATCTCATTTTCGGCCCATACACCAAAATCACGACGCATTGAATGGTCTCGCGGCTTTAATTCTTGCACAAGCTGGATCTTGTAAGGTCGCAAGCCAAGATCTCTGCGCAAAATCTTCCATAAAGTTGATGGACAAAGCTCCAATTGCTGTGCACGGTGGCGAATCGATTCATTCAGGTCCTCTTCAACACTTTGCTCTACAGCGGCAATTGTTTCTTCGGTGCGCACTGTTCGACGTCGCTGCGGATGCGTATTATCACATAGAGTAAACGTAGTGCGAAAACGATCCATGGTTAACCGAATTAATTGCTCTGATGGACGATTATGTCGACCATAAAATGGACGGAGCTTGCGGTAAACTTCGCGAACTGAACCATTATTTTCGAAATAAATTTGCACGATTTGCAAGCGTTGTTCTTTTGTCAACCTGTTCATGATGAAATAATGGCAAACCAAACTAAATATTAATCACTTGACAGCTGACAAAATGGCCGTCAGTTAAAAAAGTGATGCCAATTTAAAGTTCTATACCTCAATAAAAAACACACAGTATAAACCTATCGAAAACATTTTTACATATTCAAAAACTACTTAAGAAAGAAAGAAAAATATGCTTACTGTACTACGATATCTCTAATAGTTTAAGAGATATTTAACGGAATGTCGCTTGCGATTATTTAAATCTAAGGGCTCGATATATACTTAAAATAAATCTCTTACCCTGGCAATAGTTTTTGCAAAAATTCACCTTCCTTGTGTTGAACGGTTTTTATAATGAATTCATCATCGTCGGTTAAATAAAATATGGAACCGGAAGCACCCGGATTCGAGAGTTCTCTTAAAGGACTTGAACACATCGACATCTAGAAAAGATATAATTACAATTAAGTTAAATCCTAGAATAAAATTTTTAAAATTACCATAAAATCATCGGGCTGTATGCCAAACAAGTCTCTAAAATAACGAAATGCAATAGGCGCATATATTTTATATCTGAATTCACTATAATGGTGGGCAGGCGTAAGGCTAGAACCTTCAGGAGGAAATGTTATACTTTCAATTTCCCAAAAGTCCATCATAAGTAAATCACGTTTTGGTTTTGAGGCTAAGCTACCGACCTAAAGGAAATGAAAGAAATTGTATATATCACTTAAATATACGCGGGAATTTTAGGTCTTTGCTATTTACCGTATGCTGTATGCCCAATTGTATAGAGCCCATGATCTGTGATGTTTGTATCTTCTTGTAGGTAATCTCACCACCCTCTCCCACACGCCTATGACCGATTTTTCTTTCCTTGTCCATTTTACTGCGCTGCTTGCTCTGTGACTGACAAAGGGGAAACTTAGTTTTAAAAACAATATAAAATATATCTTAAACTTACATCTGATATTGATAAATCCAAACCATCTGGAAAAATAAAATCAAGAAAAAATTGAAATTTTATTAGTTTGTAGTTGAATACTTAAAGTGGGTTTTATATAATAGGTAGTACCGAAAGTTTTAGAGCATTTATTTTAAAAGTCTCTATCAATTTAAGCACCAGAAAGGGGGAGTAAAAAGTCTTTAATGTGGGGTTGATATAACTCAAGCGGCTGACGATTGTCCATGTAAATTTCACTCAATCGTCAGCCGCTTTAGTTATATAAACCCCACATAAGGTAAAATGGGAAAGGCAACCCTAAGTAATACCAGCGTAAGGTAAAGTGTTCCCACTACTAATGGGTGTTTTTTTTAGAGGTATAGAACTTCGAATTGAAATAAAACACAAGAAAATCGTTTTAATGTCCATCAATTTGGCTTTATTGGAAGGATAATTTTATGCCATTAATGTTTAAATATGATTTCGGGCATGTGGCCGCCGCGGCTGGCTCGAATAAAGCCAATTCTACAGGTCCAATTTTCAACTACTTTTTCGAGCATATGGGGCCGTATGTTGGCAATAATGCCACGAATGTTGGCTTCCAAGTCCCCTAACGTTTCTGGTTTGTTGGCGTAGACAATCGACTTCGCATATCCCCAAATTGACAGGTCCATTCCGCGAAATTATGCGCTTATCGAATGTTTCCTTCAATAAATCAATTGTGACGTGCGCTGTGTGGCATGTAGCGCCGTCTTGTTTGAACCACAACTCATCCACATTCATGCCATCCAATTGGGGAACAAAATAGTCGGTTATCATGGCTCTATACCGGTCTCCATTTATGGTAACTGACTCTCCAGCATTATTTCGGAAGAAGTATGGCCCAATGACTCCACCAGCCCATAGAGCACACCAAACAGTGAGTTTTTGTGGATGTAATGGCGTCTCAAGGGTCTAATGTGGATTCTCTTCACTCCAAATGCGGCAATTTTGCTTGTTGACGTAGCCATTCAACCAAAAATGAGCCTCATCACTGAATAAAATTTTGCGATGAAAATCAGCATCGAGATCAATCTCATTTTCGGCCCATACACCAAAATCACGACGCATTGCATGGTCTCGCGGCTTTAATTCTTGCACAAGCTGGATCTTGTAAGGTCGCAAGCCAAGATCTTTGCGCAAAATCTTCCATAAAGTTGATGGACAAAGCTCCAATTGCTGTGCACGGTGGCGAATCGATTCATTCGGGTCCTCTTCAACACTTTGCTCTACAGCGGCAATTGTTTCTTCGCTGCGCACTGTTCGACGTCGCTGCGGATGCGTATTATCACATAGAGTAAACGTAGTGCGAAAACGATCCATGGTTAACCGAATTAATTGCTCTGATTGACGATTATGTCGACCATAAAATGGACTGAGCTTGCGGTAAACTTCGCGAACTGAACCATTATTTTCGAAATAAATTTGCACGATTTGCAAGCGTTGTTCTTTTGCAAACCTGTTCATGATGAAATGGCAAACCAAACTAAATATTAATCACTTGACAGCTGACAAAATGGCCGCCAGTTAAAAATGTGATGCCAACTTAAAGTTCTATACTTCAATAAAAAACACCCGATACTAATACTAAAATGTCCGATATTCACAACCTGTTAAGGTCAAAGGCCGAGCATATTTTAGAAATCCATGCACTTCGATCCTGTGCGCATATTTCCCAATTTCGTTGGCTTTGAAAGATTTTCCTCTACTTACTTTTTCCATCGTTTCTAATCTTCTAAATCTTCTAACATTAAGGGAGTACTTTTTTATTCTCATTTTGACTTTTTCATAGTAATTGTTTTTCTAGGTTACTAGCCCTACGTTCTAACCCATATATTTTATAGTTCTTATGGGAGAACTCGCGGCACATGTTAGCTCACTACATTGACGGGTGTTGACGTTGTACCCCGGGTGGTACCATGAGACGATCAGTGTCCACAGTTGAGATGGAGGATAAACAAGATAAGTCTGGGCTTACCAAGTTTAGACAAATCAGAACCGTTGCTTGGTTTCCAACATTCCCTACATCACCCAATACTTACTAAATCGCTTTAGACAACTCGTAGGTAAGCGTTTTAACCCCACTGCTTCACAAGGCCCTCCACGAGTTGACCTCAAGGTTCACTTTATTTGAGATGGAGCGGCACATGTTAGCTCACTACATTAACGGGTGTTGACGTTGTACCCCGGGTGGTACCATGAGACAATCAGTGTCCACAGTTGAGATGGAGGATAAACAAGATAAGTCTGGACTTACAAAGTTTAGACACATTAGAACCGTTGCTTGGTTTCCAACATTCCCTACATCAGCCAATTCTTACTAAATCACTTTAGACCACTCGTAGGTAAGCGTTTTAACCCCACTGCTTCACAAGGCCCTCCACGAGTTGATCTCAAGGTTCACTTCATTTGAGATGGTGCGAATTCTTTTGCATGTTGGAATGGTCAATACTATGGCGACTCAAGAAATAGGCAATAGCGCTATGTTTGCTACTGCCTTTGCATCAAGCCAGCACTAGCCTAGGCGAGCAATAGATCAGCAATTCTCTCCGATATATTTAACGATTACTGAAAGCAACGCAAGTGTAAATATTAATAAAGAATACGAATTGAGCTTTGGAACGTGCTTAGTATGCTAAAATCAACAAAGCTTGCTCAAATTGAAAGAAAGAGAGGTCATCAATTGTAAAATGATCATATTAAGACTTAGTGAAGTACGACGGCTAGATAGCGTCAAATTTCGAGCTGCTTAACCCTAGTATACGCTGGTAGTGACCAACTTACAGGATATATGTTGCTAGATTCAGAACATAAGCCATGAATTTAACCTGTATTTATGCTCCAACGAAAGCCGCTGAGGACGTAGCTTTTTGATAGCAATTGTTTTTTCTGGAAGTGGGTTACCAGCCTGACGTTATAACCCATAGTTTTTATATAAACGTAGTTCTCCGGGTGATACAACGATGTCAGTCTACAAATGAGATGAAGGAGACCAAGATATGTCTGGGCTTACTAATCAGAACCGTTGCTTGGTATCCAACACTTAACGCTCAAGTAGACCGCGATAGCACAATCAGGCAGATCGTTTTGGATTCATTTCAGGGGTCGCATGACTGAGAATGGTTAAACCTTAGCGGAATTATGTGATAATTTCAATCTGGTGCTTGGCGGAACATCCTCAAATGTACATGGGCGTCCCCGGATCACTTAACCAAAAATTCAAAAAAGCACTTTGCCTGAGGAGCTCATTTGGTTTCAGCCGACGTTCGGCTAAAGCTGTGTCACATAAACCAAGTTTCAGCGCGAGAAGATTTGATTAAAAAAAACTCACATCAGCTGAATTAGCTTTTAAGTTCTCTAAAGCATTGAGTAAGATAGCAGATACATTTCTGCTTGCCAGAAATTTCTAGCGAAATGTGACAGATAATTGAAGCCAAACAACAATTATCTGAATATCAACAATTAAATCCGGAAGTTCAACGCAGTGTAATGGAAGACATGAGAAGATGGGCTGATAATTTAGCCAAAGAAGCCCAAATAGCCAGCGAAACGGGTCAGTTGAAAGACTTCTTCTGTCATCCTTGACACCCAGTAGAGCATAGGGCCTCAAATGCCTCAAAGATAAACAGATCGAATTATGGGAATATTACCACATAAAATTACTGTCAGTCTATCCGGAAAATAATTCTTATGATGTTTCTGATACGTCACCACAAACATCCCAAAAAAAAGCAGCTGTAAAGTAGACGTTTCAGATCTGGAAAGTCGGCAGGTCCTGACGGAATACCACCCGAATCAATAAATGTCGATACAACTTAGGTCGCCTTCAAGAAAATACTAACGATAAAACTGTTGAATCTCGGGCTGGAAATCAATATTTCCAAGATAAAGATTATGTCTGGAGGCTATGACGCAAACCCTTCTACATACTTCAATATGGATAACGAGATTATTGGATGTGTAGGTAATTATCTTGGAAGTTTGTTACCTACAAAAGGTGGCGCCGACGATTTGGAGAAACCTAATTGTAAGCAAGAGAAAGTGTTGGATAACAATCAATGGTTCTGATTGGTCTTAACTTGGACACTGACCTCCTCGTGGTATTTAGAATAAAAGAGGACGTCCAATGTAAAGACAAATATGAGTACAAGATCGAAGCGCATGGATTTTTAAAATCTGCTCGGCCTTTGACTTTAACACCCTTGATTTAAAAAATTTTAAAATTAATGCAACGCCCCTTTTAAACCAAATAATACATTTTGAAAGAATTTCCGAACTTTATTTGATTTTTATGCTTTAAATTTTCAATTGGACAATGAGAAAATAAATTTTGTAAGAATTGAAATACTGGAGGCAGAAACTTAAATGGACTTAAATTTGAGTTTCGGAATAGATGTGCTTTGCTGATATGTAGTTTTAGCAAGATAGTGTCACATGCCAAACAGTACGCGACAACAACTATTGCCCAACAAAATTGTCTTGTAAAAATCTAAATTAAAAGGTTGGAACCAAATTGGAAATATTGGATCAAATGTATTGAAATTAAGCCAAATTTAAGGCAATTCAGAGAATTGATTGGTATCAACTTAAAAATTATATAATATACATCAAAAACGAAAATAACCTAGGGCAATTTGAACATTAAATTCGTTTAAGTCGCCTTTTTTTTAACATCAAGTTTCAAGTCAAGTTCAAGTTTCAAGTCTTGACATTTTAGGAGGGACAGAAGAAGAAAATAGAACGGGGAACATACCCCTCACTCCTATAAAGTCAAAACTTGAAACTTGACTTGATGTGTGTAAAAGCCGACTAAGAGATATTATTTTTTTCAAAAAATCATTTTGTTTCAGTTGAACTAAAAACTTTTCTTTAATAAAGTTAAAAATATAGTTTTCAAAATACCCCCATCTTCTGCCAAATACAAAATAATCGAAAAGCAACAAATCCAAAATTTCCACCAAATGAAAAACATAAACAAATTTTCAAAATTTTGCCAAGAGAGCAAAGTCAACGTAAAGAGCATGAGTTTAAACTCTCTTTTTAACCGTTTGTCAAAACTCATGCTCTTACGGGGGCATTCCAGTGGCAAAACGTTGTCAGTTGAACAAATTCATTGATTTTTCTGACTTTGTCATAAGAAAAATGTACAATGAAATTGAAGGAAAAAAAAAAATGCTTAAAACTTTAAATAACACCCTAAGGAATTTTAATTTTTTAGAAATATTTACCTTCGGTAACTTTTGTATTGGATGTAGAGGAAACTTCCGCATCAATATTACTAATACCATCACCAGAAGCCATTTTATCCCTTTATTCAGTCGTCAACTTAATTTTAGAAATATTCACAAAAACCAGACTATTTTTAGTAGCAATTATTATTAATTAATTATTAAGTTAGTTAAATTTGAAATTTTTTGCTGACAAGTTCTTGTATGTAAATGATGAGTATTATTTGCCAAATACATGGAAATTTCTATTCTTTACAATGTACAAATATAATGCGTTTGATGATTGATTTATCCAGTAAAGGTTTTTTTTTATCTTGGATTTTTTTTCTTTCCTTTGGTATTTTACATTATGTATTCGGGATTAATTTCTTGCTTTTTTCTTTCTTCAAATTCACTTTATTGGCTTAATTAATCTTGTACAAGAAAAAAAGAAATTTGCACTAAATATTTTGATTTATTGCTTTGGTTTAGTTATGTTAAGTTTAGTTTAGTAGGTTGGTTACTTAATCACTGATTTTAACAAATCACACAGAATTGAACTACTACCGAAAAATACTGATTGTTGTAAAAACCTTGGAGCTACTACTTTTTTCTTCTGTATGGTGGAAAAATGTTTCTTTTTTTTCGCTACTACTAATGTCAGTGGTGCATACTTATAGGCGAAAAATGCCTTGGAAATTCACAGGCATTTCCAGTTAGAACAGAGTTGTATTTACCTTAATATTAACATACATCCGTTATATTTGTATAACAAGGTGGCCAGACTGTAGAAAAAATTCTGTTGAAGCAGTGGTTAAGAGAATGACAGAATGGATGACGTAGTGTTTGTTGTGGTGGTGAGTACATATATTTGTATGAGTGAACATACTCTTTCGATTAAATTTTTTATTTTCAAAAATAACGTTAAACAGTTTTTTAAGCGTTGTAAAATATAGTTCACCCCAACTGCTTCTACATTATATTTACAAGGGTTGCATTTTATTTTTCGAGATTTAAAAAATCAAATAAATATTTTAAATAAGTTAAGAGCAACCCTTTACCATTGTTGAAATATGGGCCAAAAAACAAATTTACAAGTATTTTCAATTCTTCGAGACATACAGTCACTCAAATTACTGTCCCAATGTTTTTAAGTTCCTTATAAATATGAGTGTAACACAGAGCTTCGAAAGGCTTAATTAAATATTAGCTTAATTCCTAGGAATTCAAAAATGATTTAACAATACCTTAAGTTTAATTCCCATAAAACAATTAAAAAAATGTGTTGATTTTTAATTCATAGTGAATTGATTCACATGGGAATTTAAAATCAACTTGAATGAATAAAATGTTTCTTCATTCCTCTACTCCAATTTGAATTAACATTTTTTATTCTTAATTAAAACCAGTCCAAATTGAATTAAAATATTTTTTGGTAATTCATTTTGTACAAATCATTAGGGTGGATATAAACTAAAGATACTTGATTTTAAATCAAAAACTAAAATTCTGACTTTTTCGAGGGAAAAGTTTTTTAAACTATACCACTCATTGAATAAAAAACGAAATTGAAGTTTTAATTTATAGGGTATTATTGGATCAAGTGCGATATACATTGTTTGTAAAAACCCTAGATATAAAATAGAACAAAATTTATCATAACCTATTAAAATATTCTTATGTTTTATCAGAAAGCATACACATTTAATAAAAGTATGCATGTATTCTTTAATGTTCGTTCAAAAAAACGGAACTACCCTAATGTGGCTATTTCACCGCAAACTTGTGTATATTTTGCATTTATTTGTTAAACTATAACTTTTAAAAGATATTTAGATATGCAGGAATATAGTAATATTAATGGTCCTTCGTTTATAATGACCTAATCTTTACCAAAAATTCAATCAGTGAAGGAATCTGCTTAATTAAAAATTTTTTCTAAAAAAATTTATAAAAATAATTTGTTTTTTGTGACATTAGTTTTTGTAAATACATACATATACATGTAAAATGTGCTAATATGTAAGAATATATTATCTCTGGTTTTGTTGTGTTGCTGCGAAATAATGGATTTTATATGTTTTCGAATCTGGATGATATTATAGATTATGTGTACAAAAAATCTTTAGTTTTATGTGTATCTATATTTTATTTTAAATAGTTTTTCTGATCTTATGACCAATAACAAAAAATTTTTTTAATTTTTTTAAATTTCGCCTATGTCAACTTAATAAATTTTTGAATTTTTCCACAAAAATGTTATTTGTATATGCCCTACAGGTCTAAAAAACATCAGTCCCTTAGCAGGAAGATATATTACATAGCTGAGATACATACACAATTATGATGGAATTAGAATAAAATTACAAAATTCAGTACAATTAGAAAATGTATATATACATATGTATATATGTCGATAATGAATAAATCCCATTTTAATCATATGAATTTTCATACATGTTTTTTAGACAAACCAAGTCCACGGTTTTGTTAAAATCGAGATGGAAATCATCTCAGCTTAAAACCCCTTTTTTAACCCAATAACTTAAGAAAGAGTCATTTCTTTATCCTCTAAAATGGGGACTTTTTTTCATGGATATTAAATGATATTTAATCCCTAATGCAATCCTGAAACTTATTTTATGGTTAAGGACTTGTTTCGTTGAGATTTATTTTATTCCGCTCTTTTATAGGTATTATATATTTTTGAACTGTAGGGTTCGTTTGAATACATTTATTTTTGTATGCCTTTACAAAATGATTTGTTTATAAAATTTTTAATTATTTTTGTATAAGATTAAGAATTGAAATAATTTAAATTAAATCTAACTGATTTTAAATTCCCTAAGAATTAATTCTTAAAAGTTAAGGCTTATGACTTGATTCAGGTGAATGTATTATGGGAATGATATAAACACTAAAATAAATTTGATTTTAAAATATGGATTTAGGAATTGAGCCTTTCGAACCTCTGGTGTAACAACAAAGCTGTTGGCTCAATCCCTCTGATATTTGGTATTATTGTATAATGGACTCGTGGTGACACTTATAATTGCCGTTACTTATCGTTAATAAAAAAAATATAAAATTTTTCCTATAAAAGAATATAATTTTGAAAAATTTCCTATTAAAATATGAAATTTTTGAAAAATTTCCTATAAAAATATGTAATTAAAAAAAAATCCAATAAAAATATGAAATTTTTGAAAAATTTCCTATAAAAACCTGAAATTTTTGAAAAATTTCCTATAATAACATGAAATTTTTGAAAAAATTCCTATAAAAATATGAAATTTTTAAAAAAAATTTCTAATAAATATATGAAATTTTTGAAAAATTTTCTATAAAAACATGAAATTTTTTAAAAATTTCCTATAAAAAGATGAAATTTTTGAAAAATTTCCTATAAAAACATGATTTTATATATATATATATATATATATATATATATATATATATATTTTTTAATAAAAATACGAAATTTTTGAAAAATTTCCTATAAAAACATGAAATTTTTGAAAAATTTTCTATAAAAACATGAAATTTTTGAAAAATTTCCTATAAAAACATGAAATTTTTGAAAAATTTCCTATAAAAACATGAAATTTAAAAAAAAAAATCCTATAAAAATATGTAATTAAAAAAAAAAATGAAAAATTTCCTATAAAAACATGAAATTTTTGAAAATTTTCCTATAAAAGCATGAAATTTATGAAAAATTTCCTATAAAAATATGTAATTTTTAAAAAAATTTCCAATAAAAATATGAAATTAAAAAAAAAATTCCAATAAAAATATGAAATGTTTGAAAAATTTCCTATAAAAACATGAAATTTTTGAAAATTTTCCTATAAAAACATGAAATTTTTGAAAAATTTCCTATAAAAACATGGAATTTTTGAAAAATTTCCTATAAAAACATGAAATTTTTGAAAAATTTCCCATAAAAACATGAAATTTTTGAAAAATTTCCCATAAAAACATGAAATTTTTGAAAAATTTCCCATAAAAACATGAAATTTTTGAAAAATTTCCCATAAAAACATGAAATTTTTGAAAAATTTCCCATAAAAACATGAAATTTTTGAAAATTTTCCCATAAAAACATAAAATTTTTTAAAAATTTCCTATAAAAATATGAAATTTTTTAAAAATTTCTCTTTAAAAATATGAAAGTGTTGAAAAATTTCCTATAAAAGTATGAAATTTTTGAAAAATTTCCTGTAAAAATATGAAATTTTGAAAACATTTCCTATAAAAATATGAAATTTATTGACTTTAGATTTATTAATTTTTTATTTTTGAAATTTTCCTTCAAGAATCCAATTTTTTTTCAAAGAAACCAATAATTTTGCGAACTGTTCCAACACCTTCAGCCACCATGCAACCCTAGACCATTATTGTCCCACCGCCAAACTTTAGAGTTTTTCTCACGTCTTGCTTCCTGGACTCTGAATTTGTGTCACGACTTGCTTCCTGGACTTTGTTAAAGATTATTTGGTCAGAAAAGACCAAAATTAATCGTCCTGGATCGGATGTGAGAGGATGGTATTAGCGATAGCCAGGAAAAGACTTGCAATAAAACGATTTGAGACTAACCTTAAAGTTTGGCGGTAATTCTGTAATGGTATGTGATTGCATGGTGGCCGAAGGAGTTGGAAGTTCAAACAAAATTCCAACTTTGAATTTTGTGAACTGTTAAAATTTGGAATAGTTCACAAAATTGTTGGTACGAATACTGCTGTCTCGGATCGAGCGGCTCGCTTTACAAACGTGGCTCTTGTCTTTGGAATCATCATCCATCTACCTAGCGATGTTTTAAGCATGAAAAGAAACAACATTACAGAATATACTACTCCAAGGGGTAATCAAGCGAGAAATCCCTTCTGCTACGGCAGCTGAGACAAGGATTTTGGAGGTACCTAATCTATGCAAGAACATCCCGATGAATGAAACCAATTCCATCCAAAGAAATCGGACTATTAACTCTAATACAGGCATGAAAGAAATTTTAAAGTTTGTGACATGGAACGTACGCACGCTATACGAAACTGGGAAACTAGAACAACTAAGGTGTCAAATGTTGGATTATAAAATTGATTTGCTGGCGGTGCAAGAAGTAAGATAGACAGGACAAGGGGAAGTTCGGAACGAAAATAATGTATATCTTTACTCAGGTCGCCCGGAGTGTAATGAGCATAGTAGGTGTGTGGGCTTTCTGATGACTAAAAGAATAGCTAAAGCCATGATAGCATTGTATCCCATCAATAAGAGGCTACTGGCAATAAAACTTAAGACTAAAGCTCGCAATTTGATAATTATACAAAGACGAATTTTACGATGTATTAAGCAGTTGGATGAACAGTGCATAATTGTGATATTACCATGATACTGGGTGATTTTAACGCCAAGGTAGGCTCAAACAACACGGCTTGGAACATTACATTGGAAGGCACGGTGTCGGAGTAAGAAACGACAACGGGAAAAGAACTATGCTGTGAAGGGAAACTGGTTGTAGGTGGCACTATTTTTCCTCATAAGCACCACCATAAAATAACTTGGATATCGCCGAACAGCGTCACTAAGAACCAAGTTGATCACATTTTGTTCAACTCTCAAGTGTTGATCATCTTTACTTGATGTACGTTCGAGGCGCGGAGCAGATATAAACAGCGACTATAATTTAGTTATATCTAAAGTTCGATTGAAAGTAGCGGCTCCGATCGAAAAATTGATGTTGGGAAATTGGAATTAGAACGACATCGAAATGCCTTTATTACTTCATTATGAATCGGCTTCTAAATGTTGTTAACAACAACGACGCTAATATTAACGAAATTGCAAGGTGTCGCTAAGAACCAAATTGACCACATTTTGATCAACTCTAAGTAGCGATCATCTTTACTTGATGTAGGTTCGAGGCGCGGAGCAGATATAAACAGCGACCATCATTTAGTTATATCTAAAGTTCAATTGAAGGAAGCGGCTCTGAGGTCTGAAACGGCAAAAGCCGATCGGAAAATTGGAATCAGAACGACATCGAAATGCCTTAATTACTTCATAAGGAATCGGCTTCCAAATGTTGTTAACAACAATGACGCTAATATTAACGAAATTGCAAGGTGTCGCTAAGAACCAAATTGACCACATTTTGATCAACTCTAAGTAGCGATCATCTTTACTTGATGTAGGTTCGAGGCGCGGAGCAGATGTAAACAGCGACCATCATTTAGTTATATCTAAAGTTCAATTGAAGGAAGCGGCTCTGAGGTCTGAAACGGCAAAAGCTGATCGGAAAATTGGAATCAGAACGATATCGAAATGCCTTAATTACTTCATAAGGAATCGGCTTCCAAATGTTGTTAACAACAACGACGCTAATATTAACGAAATTGCAAGGTGTGTCACTCAAACGTACAATGAGGTTGGTCAACAAACGTTAGGTTTCAAAGACCATAAAAGGAAAGTTCGACATGGGACCTGGTTGGACAACGTAAAACCTTAAAAAATACATGAGGCCCTATGCTCCGCTGGGAGTCAAGGATAACAGAAGAAGATTCAGAGACCTTCTCCCTGCATTTGCCCGAAGTCATAATTAGATTTTTTAAAGGTAAGAAATCTGTAGTTTTTTATTATTTGTTTTTCAATTACACAAAAGAGCCTTATATAGTTAATTTTTTTGTACTTATTTCTGGCTGTGTATAACACACTCATAAACTATTCGGATTCAAGGGTCGAAAATGTCTTTTTGTATTTTCCCAAACACTGTCGTTTTCTTGCAAGAGTCAAGTAATTATCTCATCGGTTTAAATGTTTCAGTTCTAAAATCTTTAGTTACTCGTATCTACTTATATTAAATATCAAATTCATTGATGCAAGAAATCACCTGAAAGTCTTGACCATCTTTACTTCCTTCCTCATTTTGGCTATTGTTATTGCATAGGCTTAAGTTACAGATAATTCTCCTGAATTTCCTAACAATTATTAAGTCTCGTTCTAAAATTCCTTAAGTTTTTGTTTGTTTTTTTATTTTGTTTTCTAATAATATGGGTATCTAATTTGTAATCATATAAATAATTACATTTTGCCTTATCTCACTTACATACATACACACTCACTCTTACTTACATACATACATATTTACCTATTCAACTCAATTAAAAATAACGACACATTTGCCAACCCTGTTTACTCTTCTGCCCTTTCCCCCTCCCCCTTCCTTTGGAGCTGAAGAATATATTGCAAGTAATGTAAAGGGTTAACACTTGCCAGAGGTTCTAATTACACAATTTTAATTTAAAAACAAAACATACTCATACATATTTTAAAAAGAAAACAGAACTACGAAGAGGTTTGAAATAATGTACGTGGGTGGTTTTATAATTATGTGAACAGTATGTGGCCTCTTTCTTACTATGTCAAAAAAAATTCCACCTGTTTTGGGCTTAAACCTTGTAAGATCTGTAAAACGTAAACTACTTGGTTCCCTCCCTGCAATTCTATATAGGAGTTGAGGAGCTTGGAAAAATTTGTACTCTCTAAATACTGCTCTTCCTAACAAAAAGGAAATTGCGAACTAGTCATCGGTCCTTTTTCTACAGAACGTAATTTCACCAGAAGGGCTTTTCATCCATGACGCACTGCCTAAAGGAAATAAATGAAAAGGTGATTGGAGCTAAAAAAGAGCTTTACAAACACTGATCTTTAGTAATAAAACTAATAAAACTAAAATCCCGGGATCAAACTCCCCCAAAAGGGGAGGTAAATATGTGGTGGGACTATGCTATATTATAGACCAGCACGTAGGGACTGTCGAATCACCGTAGTATAGCAGGTTAGTCATTCGCCTAGCATACCAGAGGTCCCAAGTTCGAACCCCGGCCTTGCGGTTCGGAGCCAGAGTTAAAATGTAGGTCACTTTCAGTGGGGGAAATACCCCTTATTCAATTGGAATCTCGTGGAAATTATGTATGTATGTACTCAGGGACTGGTCCTACATATGCAAAGCTATAGGAAGAAGAATAGAGGAGGAACAAGATTGCCTCATTTTATCAGAGCATTTCCCATTGTAGTAGCATATAACAGTGAAACACATCCCACAATGCGACGACTAATAGCATCAACGCCCTGTACGAGACCGAGAAACTACAAAATAGACTTTAATACTCTGGCTCATACATGAGGGTTTTATTCCATTTTTTGTCGGATAACGATAGTTTTATTACAAAAGGGTTTTCAATAAGAGCGCCACAAAAGTTTTTTTTTTTTTTAAATAAAACAAAAACATTAGATATCAATGAAATTCTTTATTCCTGTAAAAGCATTTGATGCCATTAAATATGGAACTCGATTTCTTTTGCATGGCCACCACGGGCACGCTTGCAGAAGTTCAGACGCTGAACCCAATTTTAGGCGGTTTTCAAGCATAAATTGGCCGATACTGCTGCAATTTCACATTCGATATTCGTATGAAGTTCATCAATTGTCGCTGGCTTGTTGAAATAGACCATAGACTTGACGTAGCCCCACAGGAAATATTCTAACGGCGTCAAACCGCACTACCGAGGCGGCCAATCGACTGGATCATTTTGTGAGATAACACGTTCTCCAAACTTATTTTTCAATAAATTTATTGTGACCTTCGCTATGTGGCTTGTGGCGCGATCCTGTTAAAACTACATGTCCTCCAAGTTCATATCATCCAATTGGGGCCAAAAATGTTCGGTTATCATTGAACGGTAACGATTCTCATTAGCAGTAACGTGCCGGTCTTGAACATCACGGAAGAAGTACGGCCCAATGACGCCTCCGGCCCATAAACCGCACCAAACCGTAATTTTTCAGTATGCAACGATGACTCATTGAGTGCGTGTGGATAACTGCCTGACCAATTTTTCTATCGAAAATTTTTTTAGCAAAAATTTTTCTAACGCAAATTTTTGTATCAAAAATTTTTCTAACGAAAATTTTTTTATCAAAAGCTTTTCTACAGAAAATTTTTTCATCAAAAATTTCTCTATAGAAAATTTTTTTATCAAAAATTTTTCTATAGAAAATTTTTTTATCAAAAATTTTTCTATAGAAAATTTTTTTATCAAAAATTTTTCTATAGAAAATTTTTTTTATCAAAAATTTTTCTTCAGAAAATTTTTTTATCAAAAATTTTTCTATAGAAAATTTTTTATAAAATTTTTTTTATCAAAAATTTTTCTATAGAAATTTTTTTACCAAAAATTTTTCTATAGAAAATTTTTTCATCAAAAATTTTTCTATAGAAAATTTTTTTATCAAAAATTTTTGTATAGAAATTTTTTTGCCAACAATTTTTCTATAGAAAATTTTTTTATCAAAAATTTTTCTATAGAAAATTTTTTATCAAAAATTTTTCTACAGAAAATTTTTGTATAGAAAATTTTTTTTATCAAAAATGTTTCTATAGAAAATTTTTTTTATCAAAAATGTTTCTATAGAAAATTTTTTATCCAAAATATTTTTATATTTTATTTACCAAAAATTTTTCTTTAGAAAATTTTTTTGTCAAAAATTTTTCTATAGAAAATTTTTTTATCAAAAATTTTTCTATAGAAAATTTTTTATCAAAAATTTTTCTATAGAAAATTTTTTATCAAAAATTTTTCTATAGAAAATTTTTTTACCAAAAATTTTTCTATAGAAAATTTTTTATCAAAAATTTTTGTTTAGAAAATTTTTTTATCAAAAATGTTTCTGTTTTATTTATCAAAAATTTTTCTTTCTGTTTGGGATCTGTTTCATGCATTAAAGCCCGACAGTAGTCGCTCATCATCACGGGGCGGCGCAAAGAGAACAGAACTAAAAAATGGTCGGTGGAGTTGCCGTTTTTTTTAATAATATTTAACTAAAATAGTTTTTTTTTTCAATGTGTAGTTCTAACGTTTTAAAAAGAAAAAGTTTTCTACTCAATTTTTTTTGTTTATATTTTTATCAAAAATTTTTCTATAGTGAATTATTTTATCTAAATTTTTTTTATAGAAAATTTTTCTTATCAAAATTTTTTCTCCAGAAAATTTTTTTATCAAAAATTTTTCTATAGAAAATTTTTTTTATCAAAAGTTTTTGTATAGAACATTTTTTATCACAAATTTTTTTATCAAAAATTTTTCTATAGAAAATTTTTTTTATCAAAAATTTTTCTATAGAACATTTTTTTATCAAAAATTTTTCTATAGAAAATTTTTTATCAAAAATTTTTCTATAGAAAATTTTTTTATCAAAAATTTTTCTATAGAAAATTTTTTATCAAAAATTTTTCTATAGAAAATTTTTTTATCAAAAATTTTTCTATAGATAATTTTTTTGTCAAAAATTTTTCTATAGAAAATTTTTTTATCAAAAATTTTTCTATAGAAAATTTTTTTATCAAAAATTTTTCTATAGAAAATTTTTTTATCAAAAATTTTTCTATAGAAAATTTTTTGATCAAAAATTCTTCTATAGAAAAGTTTTTATCAATAATTTTTCTATAGAAAATTTTTTTATCAAAAATTTTTCTATAGAAAATTTTTTTATCAAAAATTTTTCTATAAAAAATTTTTTTATCAAAAATTTTTCTATAGAAATTTTTTTTTTCAAAAATTTTTCTATAGAACATTTTTTGATCAAAAATTTTTCTATAGAAAATTTTTTATCAAAAATTTTTCTATAGAAATTTTTTATCAAAAATTTTTCTATAAATAATTTTATTTATCAAAAATTTTTCTATATTTCTATATTCTTTTGAAATATTTTTATCAAAAATTTTTCTATAGGTAATTTTTTTATCAAAAATTTTTCTATAGAAAATTTTTCATCAAAAATATTTCTTTATATTATTTATCAAAAATTTTTCTATACAAAATTTTTTTATCAAAAATTTATTAAGAAAATTTTTTTATCAAAAATTTTTGTATAGAAAATTTTTTTTATCAAAAATTTTTCTATAGAAAATTTTTGTTATCAAAAGTTTTTGTATAGAACATTTTTTTATCAAAAATTTTTCTATAGAAAATTTTTGTTATCAAAAGTTTTTGTATAGAACATTTTTTTATCACAAATTTTTCTATAAAAAATTTTTTTATCAAAAATTTTTCTATAGAAAATTTTTCTTATCAAAATTTTTTCTCCAGAAAATTTTTTTATCAAAAATTTTTCTATAGAAAATTTTTTTTATCAAAAGTTTTTGTATAGAACATTTTTTATCACAAATTTTTTTATCAAAAATTTTTCTATAGAAAATTTTTTTTGTCAAAAATTTTTCTATAGAAAATTTTTTATCAAAAATTTTTCTATAGAAAATTTTTTTATCAAAAATGTTTCTATAGAAAATTTTTTATCAAAAATTTTTCTATAGAAAATTTTTTTATCAAAAATTTTTCTATAGAAAATTTTTCTATAGAACATTTTTTTATCAAAAATTTTTCTATAGAAAATTTTTTTATCAAAAATTTTTCTATAGAAAATTTTTTTATCAAAAATTTTTCTATAGAAAATTTTTTTATCAAAAATTTTTCTATAGAAAATTTTTTGATCAAAAATTCTTCTATAGAAAATTTTTTATCAATAATTTTTCTATAGAAAATTTTTTTATCAAAAATTTTTCTATAGAAATTTTTTTATCAAAAATTTTTCTATAGAAAATTTTTTTATCAAAAATTTTTCTATAGAAAATTTATTTATCAAAAATTTTTCTATAGAAAATTTTTTTTTCAAAAATTTTTCTATAGAACATTTTTTGATCAAAAATTTTTCTATAGAAAATTTTTTATCAAAAATTTTTCTATAGAAATTTTTTATCAAAAATTTTTCTATAAATAATTTTATTTATCAAAAATTTTTCTATATTTCTATATTCTTTTGAAATATTTTTATCAAAAATTTTTCTATAGGTAATTTTTTTATCAAAAATTTTTCTATAGAAAATTTTTTATCAAAAATATTTCTTTATATTATTTATCAAAAATTTTTCTATACAAAATTTTTTTATCAAAAATTTATCTAAGAAAATTTTTTTATCAAAAATTTTTGTATAGAAAATTTTTTTATCAAAAATTTTTCTATAGAAAATTTTTGTTATCAAAAGTTTTTGTATAGAACATTTTTTTATCACAAATTTTTCTATAAAAAATTTTTTTATCAAAAATTTTTCTATAGAAAATTTTTTTATCAAAAATTTTTCTATAAAAAATTTTTTTATCAAAAATTTTTCTATAGAAAATTTTTTATCAAAAATGTTTCTATAGAAAATTTTTTTATCAAAAATTTTTCTATAGAAAATTTTTTTATCAAAAATTTTTCTATAGAAATTTTTTTACAAAAAATTTCTACAGAAAAATTTTTTATCAAAAATTTTTGTATAGAAAAATTTATCAAAAATTTTTCTATATTTTATTTATCAAAAATTTGTCTATATTTTATTTATCAAAAATTTTTCTTTAGAAAATTTTTTTATCAAAAATTTTTCTATATAAAATTTTTTTATCAAAAATTTTTCTATAGAAAATATTTTTCTCAAAAATTTTTCCATAGATCATTTTTTTATCAAAAATTTTTCTATAGAAATGTTTTTACCAAAAATTTTCTATGAAAAATTTTTTTACCAAAAATTTTTCTATGAAAAATTTTTTTTACCAAAAATTTTTCTATGAAAAATTTTTTTATCAAAAATTTTTCTATAGAAAATTTTTTTATCAAAAATTTTTCTATAAACAATTTTTCTATAGAAAATTTTTTGGATCGAAAATACCTAAAAATCTAAAATTGTTTAATATTAGAATTTATTTCTGTTTTGAAAAATATTAAAAATATTTACAAAAATATTCCCAATGTTTACAAAAATAATAGTGTCGTGGCAACAATGTTCGAGATTATATTTTTTTGTTCTCTCGAACCATATATTTTGTTGCTATAAATTGGATTTTGATTTGTTTCTTGCCAATTTTGTTTTTGTCTTCTCTTTAACAAAGCGGCACCAACCGACTCTGTTAACATCCAAATTCCAACTGAATGATTTTAATACTCATTTTCACGAGTTTTATTAATGATCGTGGTATTTATGAAAATTAAAAAAATGCATCGGCTGCTGGTGTTAGAACATACAACATTGGGCTTTTCTGGCTCTAAAATTAACCCTGTTCTTACGGCTCCATTTAAAAATAAAAAATCAGGTCCGAATTTAAACTGTCGCTCATATTGATAGTATTTTAGTTGATAGTATTAAAGTTTTGTGAGCCGCCGTGGTATAGCAGGTTAGTCATCCGCCTAGCATACCAGAGGCCCAAGTTCGATCCCCGGCCAGACCCACTTGAAAAAAAAAAATGAATTTCAAAAAAGCGGCGGTTCACCTCGTAACTCAGCTAGCCACTGGTTATTGAGTATTAGGCTATGTAAAACTTCTCCAACTAATGCATTTGCCGTTCGGAGTCGGCTTTAAAACGTAGGTCCCTTTCGATGAGTCTAAAATTAGAATCGGATGCAGCTCATTGTCTGAGAGAAGTACCCCTTGTTCCAATTGGAATGTTGTCGGGGAATTATGTATGTATGTATTAAAGTTTTGACTCTAAAGATCAATTACAAATACATATAAGAAATGAGTTGGAAATGTGTGTATTTGTGGGTATCTCTTGCCAACCAGTCATTTCCTGAAATAAGAAAACTGACTACAAACTTAACAAACCTCCCACCTAAAACCAAAGACCGAAAAAAAATTTTCAAATTTTACACCAACCAACCAGTAAATAAGAACAATAACTTCTTATTTGGGTTTCCTTTTTTTTTTTTTTTTTTGAAAGTAACAAACGAAACCTTAGAACTGAAGATGTTGATGAAGACGACGATAATGACACGGAAACGGAACAAATATAAAAGGAATTTAATTTGTATGTAAGTGTAGGTGTATTTTGTTGTTGTTTTGTAATCGAAGTGTTAGCTTGAGCTGGTAGTTTGACAGTTTAATAAGAGGTCGGTCGGGGGGTCGGTTGTTGTTGTTGTTTAGCAACCCCAGGTTATTTAATCCCCCCCAAAAAATGAAATAATAATCGTCTTTTACACTAGATAAAATGTTACAATTTTTCATAGGAGTTTTTCTTAAAGTTTCTTTTCTTTTGTTCTTGTTTTTTTTATTTGTTTTATTCTTTTATTTTAGTATAGTTTTGTTTTTGTTTTATTTTCTTACATTTACATGCATTTACAAAATAAGCACTTTCGTTAAAAATACCGCAAAATTTATTTTACGTTTTCTGTTTTTTTTTTTGTTTCTTGGTTTTTTTTTTCATTTAAAATTCTAAATAGAAATATCCTATACGAACACAAATATACTTTTTTTTATATAATATTTATATATTATTTATTACTATAATTATCCAAACTAACTGCTTAAAGCTAAAGATGCGATCGACATGACTACAGCGACAGTTGTCCATTTACGTTGTATATTTGTTGCTTTATCTAGAAAAGATTTGAGAAAAAAAAATTTTGAGAATCGATTGGATTTAAAAAAAAAATTGAAATAAATAATTAAAATTTTACGAAAAATTTTTTTTAAAAAAAATTTAAATGAACATTTTCAATATAAATATTTTTAATTAAAAAAATTGTGAATAGAAAATTTTCTTAGAAAAATAGTTTTGAACCAAAAGTTATCAGTACAAAATTTTGCTCGAAATTTTTTTTATAAAATATTTTTCAATGAATATTTCAACAATAAATCTTACACAAAAAAGTTTGACCGAAAAATTTTAAACAAAAAAAAAAAAAATTACTATAAAATATGTGACTTGAAAAATTTTGTATAAAAAATTTTGCTCGAAATTTTTTTTAACCAAAGAAATTTTTTGCATAAAAAATTTTTGATGAAAGATAGAAAAAATTTAAAAACAAGATTTTTTTTTTTAATTTTAACAAAAACATTTTTTTATTCAAAAATTTTCCATAAAAATTTTTGTTTTTCAAAAATTTTCCATAAAAATTTTTTTTATTCAAAAATTTTACATAAAAAATTTTTTTTATTCAAAAATTTTACATAAAAAATTTTTTTTATTCAAAAATTTTACATAAAAAAATCGTTAAAAAAATTTAAAGCAAATACTTTTGAGCAAATAATTTCGATCAAATATTTTCTATAAAAAATTTTGAGCAAAAAATTTTCTATAAAAAATTTTGAGCAAAAAATGTTTAATAAAAAATTTTAAACAAAAAATTTCCAACAGAAAAATATTATCAAAAAATTTTCTATAAAAAAATTTTTAGCAAAAATTTTTCTTAAATAAATTTTAAGCAAAAATTTCTTTATAAAAATTTTAATAAAAAAATTTTGAGCCAAAATTTTTCCATAAAAAAATTTGAGGAAAAAATTTCTATAAAAATTTTGAGCAACAAATTTCGATAAAAAATTTTCTATAAAAAATTTTGAGCATAAAATTTTCTATAAAAATTTTGAGCAAAAAATTTTTAATAAAAAATTTTAAACAGAAAAATATTATCAACAAATTTTTCTTAAACAAATTTTAAGCAAAAATTTCTTTATAAAAATTTTAATAAAAAAATTTTGACCCAAAATATAAAAAAATTTGAGGAAAAAAATTTGAGGGAAAAATTTCTATAAAAATTTTGAACAAAAAATTTCGATCAAAAATTTTCTATAAAAAATTTTGAGCAGTAAATAAGAACAATAACTTCTTATTTGGGTTTCCTTTTTTTTTTTTTGAAAGTAACAAACGAAACCTTAGAACTGAAGATGTTGATGAAGACGACGATAATGACACGGAAACGGAACAAATATAAAAGGAAAAAAAAATTTTCTAAAAAAAATTTTGAGCAAAAAATGTTTAATAAAAAATTTTAAACAAAAAATTTCCAACAGAAAAATATTATCAAAAAATTTTCTATAAAAAAATTTTTAGCAAAAATTTTTCTTAAATAAATTTTAAGCAAAAATTTCTTTATAAAAATTTTAATAAAAAAATTTTAAGCCAAAATTTTTCAATAAAAAAATTTGAGGAAAAAATTTCTATAAAAATTTTGAGCAACAAATTTCGATCAAAAATTTTCTATAAAAAATTTTGAGCATAAAATTTTCTATAAAAATTTTGAGCAAAAAATTTTTAATAAAAAATTTTAAACAGAAAAATATTATCAAAAAATTTTCTATAAAACAAGTAAGAGTGGTATATTCGGCTTTGCCGAATCTTGGATACCCTTCACCAATGGTGTTCCAAAAGTACTTAATGTAATTCGTAGCAATATTTGGTTATACTAGTATTAT
Organism: Stomorhina lunata; assembly: GCA_933228675.1. Classification (NCBI taxonomy): domain Eukaryota; kingdom Metazoa; phylum Arthropoda; class Insecta; order Diptera; family Rhiniidae; genus Stomorhina; species Stomorhina lunata. Next base: position 14,583,597 of record OW121744.1, read on the forward strand.
ATGCAAAGAGTCTTCAAAGTTAAGAGTCGGAAAACGAAAACCTTTTCGGTGGCGTCCTCATCTAGAATAGTTATGCACCCAAAGGTTAGGTTGGGCAGGTGGCTGATGTCTAGGGAAGCTTCACTTGGGTTCTAAAGTGGTCCCTTTGTGAAAGATAATGATTACTAGACTACAAGTAGAGAATGCATATTTAAGCCAGCCAGTAGCTTCGAAATAAAATAGACACATATTTTACGAACATTTAATAAAGTTCGATAGACCAGATAAACCATGCAGAAAAGATGCTTCAAAATGTAGATGCCCTTACATTTGCAATAGCACATCGATTTGATGAAGTTTAAGTATTCTGACATGCAACCCAAAAACGCTGTGCCCAGTGAGGGTTGTGCACTTTAATTCGTACGAATTATCCAACTAGTAAAAGTTCTTGATTAGTTATGTAAAACTCTGAAGTTAGCGGACTGATTTAGGTCAAAGCTTTAACAATGATTGTCAATGTATACAAGCCTTCAAATTATAGGGTATACACTCTTAGTTTTAGATACATACGTGAAATATATAGCTTTTGAATGGATGGTTATCAGCTTTGTCGGAAAAGTTTACTTATTAATTTGAAGTTAGTTAATTAATTAAAATGAACACTTCATCAATAATATTTGGGATGTTTAGTTCTTTCGATCTGTCCGATGGATGTTTGGAAAGTTTTGCTCTAGTTCTTTGTGCAATTTTATTATGATTTAATTTATCAGCATTAAATCGATTCCCGGTCTGGTTTATGTGGGAGATTTCACTAAATGTGAATAGAGCTCGCCCATTTTCAATATCGAACTTTTCAAGAGATCAGAAATACTTTTGTCAAATGTTGTACCTCTAGAAAGTTTATTTTAGGCGCTATTGTCCTGAATATCAATATTGTACAACGTCTTTATACTAAATGTCATCATCGTATCTATTATAATTTGTCACTTATTAGCTACTAAGAGATTGCCTTAGGCGAAGTTATACGGAATCAATTATCAAACGTGAACGGATTTCTCCCAATTGCAATTAAAAAATTTAAATTTTTGTTGATATGTGAGATACTTACATACATATGTAGGTTTTGAATGGATATCATGTAATCAGCTGCATTTTTGTACTTCCTAGGAAGATTACCTATAATTTGATATATAATACATTCTCAAATGTTATCATAATGTTCAAAAGTCAGACACAAAATTAAGATAAATGCAGTGTGCCTGTCTGCTAAATAAAACCAGATTTGTGGAGCTCCTGAATTGTCCCACCCTGAATTTCATTTCATTGTCGTTCAAAACACCATCGCTTAAACGCTAAATTATATCTACCACAAATTACAGAATGCATCAGGATTTAGATAATCCCCTGCGAAGGACACTATTAAACTTCATCAAAATAAACATCTGAGATATCGACAAAACAGGAGCTCCAAAAACTTGACTACAACAGAAAAAAGGACAGACAGGTAGACGGACGGACATGTAGACGGACGGACAAACAAACAGACGGACGGACGGGCAAACAAACAGACGGACGGACAGACGGACGGAGGTCGCGAAATCGATTCTTGTGCCGATTCAGAGTTGATCGGTACAATTTGAATGGTATTCATAATCAGATTTGTGGAGTATATATATCAGATTTTAGAAAATCCTCCCATAAAGAACGATGTCAAATTTCATCACAATCGGTCCATAAACACCTGAGATATCGCTGAAACAATACTTACAAAATGTAAACAAAATTTCTTAGACACGTACTTTGGGCAATTTGCTGTACATCAAATGTAGTGTTATTGCGATATCTCAATTGTTTATGGACCGCTTTTGATAAAATTTAATAACGTGCTTGGTGGGGGAATTTCCTAAAATCTGATATAAAATGTACGTATGTCCGTGCTAAAGGAGGATGGTTTTTTCCTATTTCTGCATTTCATTTTTTCAACAAACATTCCCTAATGCGTACTTTGGGCAATTTGCGATACATAAAATTTAGTGTTTTGGCAATATCTCAGTTGTTTATGGACCGATTTTGATAAAATTTTACAGAGTGCTTTGGGAAAATATTTCCTACAATCTGATATATAACATATTATCACATGTACACCAGGAGTATCTTTTTTCTCTTGTTATTTAAAAGTGTGTTTCAATCAAAAATTTTAAAATTTTCGTCTAATTTTTGGTATTTTTTCGATATTTTCGGTGTTTATAAACCGATTTTAATGAAATTTAATAGCGTTCATTGCGGGAGAATTTCCTAAAATCTGATATATAATTTATGTAAGTCCATCCTCCAGGGGCTTCAGAAACTTGATTTCAACAGACAGACAGACAGACGGACGGACAGACAGACAGACAGACAGACAGACGGACATCGCTTAATCGATTCTCCTCCCGATTCTGAGTCGATCGGTATAATTTTTATGGGGTCTACGATCACTAATAAAAAAATTACAAACGGAATCACAAACTTATAATACCCTTTCACCTATTGGTGAAGGGTATAAAAATGTTTAGTAAAAATTTTTCTTAAATAAATTTTAAGCAAAAATTTCTTTATAAAAATTTTAATAAAAATATTTTGAGCCAAAATTTTTCTATAAAAAAATATGAGGAAAAAATTTCCATAAAAATTTTGAAAAAACAATTTCGAGCAAAAATTTTCTATAAAAAATTTTGAGCAAAAAATTTTTTATAAAATATTTTTAGCAAAAAAATTTCTAAAAAAAAAAATTGAGCAAAAAATTTTCTATAAAATATTTTGAGGAAAAATTTTATTTAAAAACAAATTTTAGCACAAATTTTCCAATAAAAAATTTGTCAAAAAATTATTCATAAAAAGCTAAATTTTTTCTAAAAAATTTTAAGCAAAAATTTCTTTATAAAAATTTTAATAAAAAAATTTTGAGCCAAAATTTTTCTATAAAAAAATTTGAGGAACAAATTTCTATAAAAATTTTTAGCAAAAAATTTCGATCAAAAATTGTCTATAAAAAATTTTGAGCAAAAAATGTTCAATAAAAAATTTTTAACAAAAAATTTTGAACAGAAAAATATTATCAAAAAATTTTCTATAAAAAAAAATTTTAGCAAAAATTTTTCTTAAACAAATTTTTCTTAAATCAATTTTAAGCAAAAATTTCTTTATAAAAATTTTAATAAAAAAATTTTGAGCCACAATTTTTCTATAAAAAAATTTGAGGAAAAAATTTCCATAAAAAAATTGAGCAAACAAATTTCTATAAAAATGTTAAACAAAATAATTTCAATCAAAAATTTCCTATAACAAATTTTGAGCAAAAAATTTTTTATAAAATATTTTTAGCAAAAAAATTTCTAAAAAAAAATTTGAAGAAAAATTTTATTTAAAAAAAATTTTTAGCACAAATTTTCCAATAAAAAATTTGCAAAAAATTTTCCATAAAAAGCTAAATTTTTTCTATAAAAAATTTTGAGTAAATTTTTTTCAAAGCGAAAAAATTTTCTTTTAAAAAATTTTGAGCAAAAAATTTTCTATAAAAAATTTTAAGCAAAAAATTTTCTATAAAAAAAATTCGAGCAAAAAATTTTAAGCAAGAATTAAGCCTATTTTCCATAAAAAAAAATTTTGAGCAAAAATTTTCTATAAAAAAAAATTTTGAACAAAAAATTTTGAGTCTATTTTCTATACAAAAGTTTTGAGCAAAAAATTTTCTATAAAAAATTTTAAGCAAAAAATTTTCTATAGAAAATTTTGAGCATAAAATTGTTTTTTAAAAAAATTAAGGCAAAAAGTTTTGAGCAAACATTTTTTTATATAAATTTTGAACAAAAAATTGGATAAAAAATTTTGATCGAAAAACTTTTCATAAATTATTTTTTTCTTAAAAAAAAATTTTTGTATGAAAAATTTACTCAAGAAAATTTTCTGAAAAAAATATATATAAAAAAATGAGCAAAACATTTTCTATAAAAAAAAATTTTATAAAAAATTCTGAGCGTAAAATTTTCTAGAAAAAAATTTGAGCAAAAAATTAAATTAAAAAAAAAATTTGCAACAAATTTTCTATAAAAATTTCGAGCAAAAAATTTGTTATATAAATTTTGAGCAAAAAATTTTATATACGAAATTTTGAGCAAAAAAATACTATAAAAAATTTTGTTTGAAAATATTTTAATAAAATATTTTTGATGAAAATTTTTCCAGAAAAAATTTTCTTAAACGAAAAATTGACTAAAAAAATTTCTGTTTAAAAAAATTTTTATAAATTTTTTTTTCTACAAATAAATTTTAAGCAACAAATTTTCTAAAAAAAATTTAAACAAAAAATGTAGTAGATCTAGATCAAATCCAAATTTTTCTTTTTAAAAAAATTGTAAGCAAAAAAATTTCCTACAAAAATTTTTAAGCAAAAGTTTTTCATCAAAAATTTTGAGCAAAAAAATTTTCTATTAAAAATTTTTAACAAAAAAATTTGAGCAAAAAAAAAATGTTAACAAAAAATGTTGAGCAAAAATTTCTAAAAAAAATATGAGCAAAAAATTTTTTATAAAAAATATTAAGCAAAAATTTTTTTATACAAAATTTTTGAACTAAAAATTAACTTTAAAAATTTTGCTCAAAAAATTTGTTTAAAAAATATTTTTAACAAAAAATTTTGTATAAAAAATTTTAATCAAAAAATTTTTCACGGGAAAAAATTTAAACAAAATTTTTCTTAAAAAATTTCTTATACAACATTTTAAACGAAAACTTTTCTAAAAAATAAGATTGAAAATTTTCTATTAAAAATTTTAAACGAAAACTTTTCTAAAAGTTAAGTTTGAAAATTTTCAATTAAAAAATTTTTTAAGATAAAATTGTTATCAACGAAAATTTTGTAAAAAAAATTTTGTTCAAAAAATTTTTTATAATTTTTTTTCAAAATGTCTATAAAATTTTGATCATAAAATTATCTCTAAAAAAAATTTTGTCAAAAAATTTTGCTCAAAAAACTTGTATGAGACATTTTTTTGCGAAAAAAAAATTTAATTTAATTTTTTTTAGAAAATTTTCTGTAAAAAAAAAATTATAAAAAATCAAAAATATTTTAACGATTTTTTTTTAAATTTAAAAATTTCTTACAAAAAATTTGCTATAAAAAATTTTAAACGAAAACTTTTCTAAAAATTAAGATCGAAAATTTTCCATTAAAAATTTTAAACGAAAACTGTTCTTAAAAATTAAGATTGAAAATTTTCAATTAAAAAATTTTTTAAGATAAAACTGTTATGAACGGAAATTTTGAAAAAAAAAAAATTTTGTTAAAAAAAAATTAAAAATTTTTATAATTTTTTTTAAATGTCTATAAAATTTTGAACATAAAATTATCTCTAAAAAAATTTTTGTCAAAAAATTTTTCTCAAAAAATTTTTATGAGACATTTTTTTTACGAAAAAAAAAATTAATCAAATTAATCAAAGTTTTTTTTAGAAAATTTTCTGTAAAAAAAATTTACAAAAAAATCAAAAATATTTTAACGAAATTTTTTTTTTTTAAATTAAAAAATTTCTAATATATAAAAAATCCATTATTTTACCCCTTATCATTTAAATGTTTTTTCAGGCCTTCTTACCTCTACTTACCATAGAAAATAGTTTCCCGTCTTTTAGTATAATTAGTACCAAGTAGGTAAAATGCACATGTTATCGGTGTGGGTGATTCCAATTTATCTCTAGGTATACGCGTTCGAACTGTCATACTATATAGGCCACTGGCATTTTGATCCATTTGTGTTAAAACCGAATCCAAAATTTTTGTATCAAATCTGCTAATTATGAAAATATAATAAAGGAAAGTTAGTTAATGTACAAGGTTTGACAAATTATTTTTAAAAATATAGATCAATTATTGGCCTTAAGGTTAATTATAAGGTCTTAAGGTCACTTACATAACTGACAGCACCGGCTGGGGAAAGACATTTTGAACGGCACACATAACTTCGACATTCTCTCGGGCCCCATCCATTTTTGTTTCAAGCAAAAAGTCCGATTCAGGAACTAAAATGTTATGAAAATATATAGAAAAATTTGACTCGATCTTAAAAGAATTGAGAATTTACCAATAATTTGTAAACGACTACTTCGTTTATCTGTCGATTCGAATGTCTGGACAAAGCAGGTGTATTCACCCGTCATATTCCAATCTGGTCTACGTATTGAAATGACACCCGGACTACCTTCTAAAGTAAATATTTCGGTGTTTATTTTTGATTTCATGATACCCTGCGATAAGGAAAAAGATACAATTTTTAAATTTTGTTTTGTTTTTTTTTTTTTTTTTGTAAATTTACATAAATATAACAAAAATTTTAATTAAAATATTGAAGTATGTGTTTGATTCTTAATTAAGTCTATATTTACCCCCTAACTCATAAATAAATTATAAAATTGTCAAAGCCTTATTTTAGGAATTTTATATGGAAATTTAGATTTATAAGCTTGTCATAATATTATTTTTTATTTGTGTGATTAATAATTATAATTTTAAATCAAATGCCTTTAAATTTGTATCCAAGAGCCTAAAAAGGATTATAGATATATATTGAAAGGATAACTAATTTGTGTTGGTAATTTTTTCATTAATAACAATTAGTTTATACTGACAAAAGGTTCTACTTTAAAAAGTGCATAATCATACTAATACAAAAATTAAATTCCTTTGTAACATTTTGAAATAAGAAAAGATGATTTGTATATTTTGACTTTAAATATTTTTCGTATGCTTTAAAATTATGGAGATTTTAAAACACTGAAAGAAAAATTTCAGAGAAATACTTTGAAATTACTACAAGATTTGCAATGAAATGTTACATTAATGCAACGAAACGTTGCACAATATTGATAAAAATTACATTAAACTAAATAATCATAATGACGAAAGTATTTTTATTAGCTTTATCAAATTCGGGTCACATTTATTATTATTGCCTTAGCTGAAACCCATTAAGCTTTCGTTAATCTAAAGAAAATTTGTTTTACCAAATCAATCGAAAGTTGGAGTATATCAAATATTTAATTGTAGTTTAATTCAAGATTGTAAATCGGATATTATTTTAGTCCGCAATTGGAAACCTGACACTGGGTTTAGATTCACGATTTAAAGTCGGTTACTATTTACACTCGCCATTGGAGATCGGACACTATTTAGAACCGCGATTAAAGCTCGGACACTATTCAGATGCACTATTTAAAATCGTATACTATTTAGAACCGTGATGGGAGACCGGATACTATTAAAACCACGACTGAAAAGCGGATACTATTTAGATCCACGATTTAAAATCGGATACTATTTAGACCCGCCAATTGAGACCGAAAACTATTTAGAACTACGTTTGAAAAGCGGATACTATTTAGATCCAGAATCGTAAATCGGATAATATTATACTCGATACTATTTACATCCTCGGTTTAAAATCGGCTACTATTTAGACCCGCGATGGGAGACCGGATACTATTAAAACCACGATTGAAAAGCGGATACTATTTAGATCCACGATTTAAAATCAGATACTATTTAGACCCGCCAATTGAGACCGAAAACTGTTTAGAACTACGTTTGAAAAGCGGATACTATTTAGATCCAGAATCATAAATCGGATAACATTGAGATTCACGATCAAAAATCGGATTGTATTTAGATTCCCTATCGAAAATCGGATACTATTTAGATCTACGATTAAAAATAAAACACTACCTTAATTTTAAGATTAAAACTCGAATACTATTTAGATCCACGATTAAAAATTATACTTTATTAAAACCCATGATTAAATGTAGAACTATACCGAAACTTATGATTGAAAATTGGACTAATTTGAAACCCACGTTTCGAAATTGGACTATTTTGAAACTCACGACTGAAAATTGTACTATTCCAACGATTAAAAATTGGACTGTTTTGACTATTTGGGAAAACACTATTGAAAATTGGATTATTTTGGAAACCATAAATAGAAAATTGAACTATATTGAAACCCACTATTGAAAATTGGATTATTTTGGAAACCATGAATAGAAAATTGAACTTTTTTGAAACCCACTATTGAAAATTGGACTATTTTGAAACGCATTTTTGAAAATTTGACTATTTTGAAACCCACTATTGAAAATTGGACTATTGAAATCTACGATCAAAAATCCGACTATTTTGAAATCCACAATTAAAAAATTTGACTTTTTTGAAACCCACTATCAAAAATCTGATTATTTTGAAACCTTCGATTGAAAATTTAACTATTTTGAAACCCACGATTGAAAATTTGACTATTTCGAAATTCTCGATTGAAAATTTGACTATTCTGAAACCCACGATTGAAAATTTGACTATTCTGAAACTTACGATTGAAAATTTGCCTTTATGAAAACCCACGATTAAATATGGACTATTTTGAAACCAACGAATAAAAATTGGACTATTTTGAAACATACGATTAAAAATTGGACTATTTTGAAACCCACGATTAAAAATTGAACTATTTTCAAAACCACGATTGAAAATTGGACTATTTTGAAACCCTCGATTAAAGATTGGACTATTTTGAAATCCATTATTGAAAATTGGAATATTTAGAAACCCACGTTTAATAGTTGAGCTATTTTGAAACTCACGATTAATAATTGGACTATTTGGAAATCCACGTTTGAAAATTGGATTGTTTTAAAACCCACGATTGAAAGTAGGACTATTTTAAAACGCGCGATTTTAAATTTTACTACCTTGAAACCCACGATTGAAATTAGACTATTTTGAAAACCACGATTGAAAATTGGACTATTTTGAAACCCACGATTAAAAATAGAACTATTTTAAAATCCACTATTGAAAATTGGACTATTTTTAAACCCACGATTAAAGATTGGACTACTTCGAAACCCACGATTGAAAATTGAACTATTTTAAAACCCACTATTGAAAATTTAACTATTTTGAAACCCACGATTGAAAATTGGACTATTTTAGAACCCACCCAATTGGACTGTTCTGAAATCCAAGATTTAAAATTGGATTGTTTTGAAACCCACAATTAAAAATTGGAGTATTTTGAAACCAACGATTAAAAATTGGACTATTTTGAAACCAACGATTAAAAATTGGACTATTTAGGAAACCCACGATTAAAAATTGGACTACTTTGAAACCCAAGATTGAAAATTGAACTATTTTGAAACCCTCGATTAAAGATTGGACTACTTCGAAACGCACGATTGAAAATTGGACTATTTTAAAAGCCACGATTAAAAATTGGATTATTTTGAAACCTACTATTGAAAATTGGACTATTTTGAAGCCCACGATTGAAAATTGGACTGTTTTTGAACCCATGATTGAAAATTTGAAATCTTCGATAGAAAATTGGATTATTTTGAAATCCTAGGTTGGAGATTGGACCATACTGAAGCCCACTATTGAAAATTGAAACCCACGATTGAAAAATGGACTTTTTAATTTGACTATATTGAAACTTATGACTAATAATAAACAAATTGTTTCACTTCTTCAAGAAATTGATCAGTCAATTATATCCATATATCGATATTAATGAAAGCTTTTAAACAGAGGGGGACAGATATAGATCAAAAATGGTATTATTACTCTTGAAATATTTAACTTTATGAACGTGACTTTCGACAAAAAGAGAGTATTTTAGAGTTGGGGAAGATCGAACCCATAATAAAAATTATTTTCTTCCACATTTTGACCAAACTAATCTTGTAAAGAAAAAGGAGATACACGTTTTTCTTCACAAGATTAGTTTGGTCAAAATGTGGAAGAACCGGGGCAGGGTCTCCATACAAAGAAAATATTTATTGTTGAGTATCTGTAGAATTACTTATGGTAAAGCCTTTTAACTTTGTTTATATAGAAGGGATCGTAGGAGGAGAAAATCAGGCCCATAAAAGAAAAATGCTTATGAACATTTTTCGCCAAACCTATTTTGGCTAAAAAAAGGCAGGAGTTGAAGGAGTTTCAAAATTTTCCAGAAAAAAACTTGATAATTTTCAAGATATACCTCGTAATTCATAAACGATGTATAAAATTATTAAAGGCTTATGTAAAAAATTTGTAAGAAGAATAGAAAAGAATAACCATATTTTTCGTTTATAAATAAGGGGGGGTAGTTATTAAAGTTTGTAAAGTCGTCTTTTTTTGTAAATTAAAGTAAGTTTGGATAGAATTTGATGAATATACTTATCACGCGCCCTCTAAGCTATTAAGTAAAAACTTTATAAAGCGAAATATTATTGGGTTCCTTAAACAAATATTGAAAAGTTGAAAAACGTTAACAGCGCTGGGTTCAATTAATTACACTGCTCTGCAAAAATTCATTTTTTGTCTTTCCTTTCAATAAAACCATGCGGACTATATGGACCTTGATGCGCTTAACTCAGATCCGAGGTCGGTTTTTTTCCATCAGATCTGGATTTTTTTTATGGGGGTGGCAAGTTTTTCCCCTTAAATTAGTCAGGTACGGAGACCTATTTCGTCCTAACTCGGGAACGACTCATCTGATTTTCAAAATTAGAACACTTGAAGACGCATAACAAAATTGCATTTATTTTAGTCTAATATAATTTTTCTGTATCTCTTATCGTTTTGGAGTTATTTAGAAATTAATGGAGAAAAATTTTTTTTCGTGCGAAATTCATAATTTTTTTCAGGTTAAAAATGTAATTAAAACAAGTAAGAAAGTGCTATAGTCGGTCAAGCCCGACCATACGATACCCTTCACCACTTAGGTCCAAGGTGTTCTTTTTCCTGTATAAAGACAAATATTTGCTAAATTTTGTCATCATACAAACATATTCTCAAAACTTATACATTTAAGCTGTTTCCGCCATTTGGACTTATATGAGAGCTAGGGTCAAATGTGGACCGATTATTATGAAATTTTTCAAACTGATTACAGTTCCTACAAAAACTATATATGCAAAAAATAAACTTAAAATTGTCATTATCTTCGGATTTACGAGCGTTTTAGTGAATTTTGTCTCATTTAGTGCGTTTTGAGAAAAGAGTTTGTATGGGAGCTATGGTCAAATGTGGACCGATTTCAACGAAATTTGGTACAGAGATTTAAGTTTACATAAGCAGTACTTGTTTTAAATCTCATGAAAAAATATTGATTTTTGTGGCCAATATATCAATTCCGGGAAGTGGGACCTATGGGAGATATCATAAATAATGGATCGATTTTGATGAATTTCAATAGCCATGGTCCTATTATCAAAAAAATGATCTGTACCAAATTTCATCAGATTATCTTTAGAATTACGACCTGTAGTTCAGAAAGTGATTCTAAGCCTATTGGTATACTAAAAGATGGGTCTAAGACAAATATTTCTATGCGTTACATACATCAGCACAAACTTATAATACCCTTTCCACCTATGGTGGTGAAGGGTATAAAAAATATAAAGTAAAATTTTAACATTTTTTAAAAATGTGAATTTTATTACCAATTTACCGCACTCATAGATGATATAAGGTGCTTTAGTACTTATGGCGCCCACCCTGACGACAGCCTAATTGATGTTTTGTTTGATGTATGTCACATATTTCATTAATACTGGGTACCTGCGGTAAATTGGTTTATAGCTTATTTTATTCTTAAGATATGTAGCTCTTAGAAAAATGTTTAAAATGTTAAAATTTTACTTTATCTTTTTTTTAATTACATTTTTAACCTGAAAAAATTACGAATTTCTCCATTAATTTCTAAAAAACTCCTAAACGATAAGAGATACAGAAAAATTATATTAAAATTAATGCAATTAATGTTATGCATCTTCAAGTGTTTTAATTTTGAAAATCGGATGAGTCGTTCTCGAGTTAGGACGAAATAGGTCTCCGTACCTGACTAATTTAAGGGGAAAAATTTGCCACGCCCTAAAAAAAATCCAGATCTGATGGAAAAAAACCGACAACGGATCTGAGTTCAGCGCATCAAAATCCATGTAGTCCACATAGTTTTATCAAAAGGAGGATTTGGCTGCAGAGCAGTGTTATTGAGGTAGGTTATGATCAAAGATTCAATGACACTTGAGAATGTTTCTATATTCATATACTTACCATGGCAAATCCTTTGACCGAGGGTATCCACTGATATATGGAATGATTATTAAACAGCCATTTCAAAACAAAACCCTTCTCTCGTGGCCCCAGTTCATATTCGCAATCTAGCACCAATGGATCTGGTTCCGTATGACGTTCCAGTGTGTAGATATGAGGCACCTTAAGGTTTGTTATTCTAACTGACTGAGTAACTAAAGAAATTCGAAAAAAATATTCAAGTAAATATCATACCCGATTTGTAATTCCTTAAACGTCTTACTTGTTAATAATGACAGCCAAGTCAGTAGAGTTAGACAAATTATGTATCGTCTTAACGCCATTGGATAGACTAATATCAGCAGTTGTTTTTGTGTGGTTAATGATAATGATGTGACTGCCAATGATGGTGATTTCATTAGTTTCTAATCCAAAGTAAAACTTTGGACTAAATACGAATTCTTTGCGAAAAAACTTATCAAACGATTAGCCCTAGTTTTGCATACATTCATGCATGTGTACATATGTTTGTATGTTGATGTACGAAAATGTCGTGTATATATGAGCGTAGATATATAATAAATATTTCAATTTATTTATGTATATTTTTTTGTTTTTTTTTTGTTTTAATATTTTGTTGGTAGTATTTAGGTTGATAAAAAGTATTCGTAAATTTGTTGGATTTTTTTTTTTGGTTTTGTTGGGTTTATGGATTTTTGTTGGTTTGTTAAGAAACTAAAGGATTAAAGGATTTTTATCATCACCCATCTTTGAGGGGGGACTTAAACGTTGCATTGCCTTCAATTTTTCTTCTACTAAAAACTAAGGACGAAAACTTCGTTGAATCATTTTATTAAACTATAAATTTTTGAAATTAATTGACTTTTAATTTTTATTTTTTTTTATAACTTTTATTACTTTAAGTAATTTCTGGCTTTTTTTGGTAAAATTTTTAAAGCAACTTTTTACGCTGCTGGTGTTGTTGTCGCTGGCTCTGCTCTTAATAGTGTTTTTTTTTTTTGTAGTTGTCGTCGTAGAAGTCGTAGTCGTTGGTGATAATGATGAAGATTTTGCAGCTGATGATGATGTTGTTAGTGCTAATGATGTTGTTTAAAATTGGAGTGGGGGAGTTTAAAATAAACGACGAGAGTTACTTTCGCTGTATAGTTTAAGCCCCACTCTTCACTTCACTTCACTTTACTTCACTTCACTTCACTTCACCTCTCTCTAAAGTGTTATTCCGCTATGTACCTATTGTTTTTTTCATCTGATTTCATATTTTTCTTTTGCAAATTTCTAAATTTTTCAACTCATTTTGTTGGCAGTTTAAAGGTTTTTAAAACCTTTTCTTCTATTTTCACTCTAACTTTTACATTCGTATAATATTTTCTTATTTCAGTGTTAAAATATTTAAAAATTTTCTTATATTTTATTAAACTTTTCTTTTTAATAGTTTTTCGTTTCTTTCTTTTTTAACTTTATAATTGTAACTCTAATGCGAAAAATCGACTTCTGTGTGTTTGTGGGGGGAGACGATATGTGCGAAGTTTTGGAATCTATTTCATCTGTTTCATAGAGTTGATATCTTTTACCTGGTTGCCTTGAGAAGTTGGTTGTCTCTTTCCGTTTTGGATTGTGGTGGAGTTGTTAGGGCGCAGGATTTGTCTTACACAAAAGCTTTATTTTTATAAAAGCTCTTTTTTTGGAGAAGCTTTTAATAAAAGCTTTGTTAAATGTCCCTTCCGTTATAATCAGTTGACGTTTGCTTAAAGCGCATGCGTCATTTTAGCATGTGATGAAATGTCATCGGTGCTTTCCGGTTGTCCTTAGGAATTTGAATTTTGTTATAACAAGTAGATAATCAAATAATTTGATTTAATTAAAAGAATTAGTTAAACGATATTACAAATAATTATATATTTTGTTTAAGGTCAAATATTAAATTTTAAGTTCATATTTTTAAAAAATTCTAATTCCGAAAATTTTATCAGGATTTGTTTGGTAAAATAAAAAAGCTTTTAATAGTTTTTGCCTCTTAAAGAAAATCTAACTTAAACATTAAATAGATGTTTTTGACATTTCTGTACTTTAACCCTTTAGTGCTCAAGACGTTGTATCATTAAATTATTATCTTCTATTTTTGTAACGAAACTATGATTTAAGCTTATAAATCATCAAGTTTTGTATTTTTGGCGGATCGGAATAGGTATAGAATATCCCTTTTATTCAAAAGTAATGTTGAGATAATATCTGTTTATTCTGATTATCTTCAAACCAAATTGCTTTTATAAAAGTTTTTCAAAAATTTATAATGGGTTTTCAAAAATTACGCAACATTTTATTAAAAAGTTTTACACAAGTGTATGGCACTAGGATTCCAATTTATTGCAATTATTTATTATTGTAATATTTATTTATTATTTTATGTTCCTAGGAAAATTTTTTTTATAAAAAATTTTTCTATAGAAAATTTTTTTAACAAAAATTTTTCTATAGAAAAAATTTTTCTATAGAAAATTTTTTTAACAAAAATTTTTCTATAGAAAAATTTTTCTATAGAAAATTTTTTTAACAAAAATTTTTCTATAGAAAAAATTTTTCTATAGAAAATTTTTTTGAACATAAATTTTTCTATAGAAAATTTTATTAACACAAATTTTTCTATAGAAAATTTTTTTTATCAAAAATTTTCTACAGAAAATTTTTTTATTAAAAATTTTTCTATAGAAAAATTTTTTATAAAAAAAATTTCTACAAAAAATTTAACCATAGAAATTGTATCAACAATTTTTCTATAGATAATTTTTTTATTCTATAGAAATTTTTTTTATCAAAAATTTTCTACAGAAAATTTTTTTATTAAAAATTTTCTATAGAAAAATTTTTTTATAAAAAATTTTCTACAAAAAATTTTTTTAACTATTTTTTTTATGGAAAGTTTTATTAACAAAAATTTTTTAATAAAAAAAATTTTTTAATAAAAAAAATTTTTTATCAAAAATTTTTTTATTTTTCTAGAGAAATATTTTTTACTAAAATTTTTTATATAGAATTTTTATTATCAAAAATTTTTCTAAAGAAACTTTTTTATTAAAAATTTTTCTATAAACACTTTTTTTATCAAAAATTTTTCTGCAAAAAATTTTTTATCAAAAATTTGTCTATAGAAAATTCTATCAAAAATTTTTCTATAAAATTTTTTTTATCAAAAATTTTTCTATAAATTTTTTTTTATCAAAAATTTTTCTACAGAATTTTTTTTTATCAAAAAATTTTCTATAGAAATTTTTCTGTAGAAATTTTTTTTATCACAAATTTTTCTAAAGAATTTTTTTTTATCAAAAATTTTTCTATAGAAAATGTTTTTATCAAAAATTTTTTTTGTTAAAAATTTTTCTTAGAAAATTTGTTTGTTAAAAATTTTTCTTAGAAAATTTTTTTGTTAAAAATTTTTCTTAGAAAATTTTTTTATCAAAAATTTTTTTATTAGATAGATTAGATAGAAATTTTATCGACAAAATTTTTTTTTTATCAAAAAATTTTTATTTTTATATTAAAAATTTTTCTTTGAAATTTTTTTTATCAAACATTTTTCTATAGAAAATTTTTAATCAAAAATTTTTCTATAGGAAATTTATTGATAGAGAGTTTTTTGATAACAATTTTTTCTATAGAAATTTTCTTTATAGAAATTTTTTTACCAAACATTTTTCTATAGAAACTTTTTTTTATCAATTTTTTTTTTATATTTTCCTATAGAAATTTTTTTATTAAAAATTTTTCTATAAAAAATTTTTTTATCAAACATTTTTCTACAGACATTTTTTTAATTTATGAAAAATTTTGCTATAGAAAATATTTTTATGAACAATTTTTCTATAGACATTTGTTATCAAAAATTTTTTTATGGAAAATAGAAAAATATTTTGATCGAATATTTTTCTTCAGAAAAAATTTTTATCGAAAAGAAATAGAAAATTTTTTTTTTTTTTTGAGAAAATTTTTTGATCAAAAAATTTTCTATAAAAAATAATTAATATCGATCGAATCCACAGAAAAATATTTTTGTAAAAATTTTATTCTGTAAAAAAAATGTATGTATCGAAAATATCTAAAAAAAAAATTTTTGTCTAAATAATAAAAAAGTCTGAAATTGTTTAATATTAGAATTTATTTCTGTTTTGAAAAATATTGCCAATTCGGTTACATTTATTTCAAACAATGTTTACAAAAAACAAAAAAAAAACAAATAGTGCCGTGGCAACAATTTTCAAAATTATATTTAGTACCTGGTAGACCGATCCTTGCTCGGAGCTTTATGATAAGCATTTTGAGGAAAATTTTAAAGTTTTTATATATTTTATATTATAAAGTGCTAAAATAAATTTAGAGGAAAGACATTGTAGAAATATTCAGTTAATTTTGAATTATTTGATTTATTTTGTCCGACCAACACATAGTTTGCATAGTTTACAGTTTAACTCATTTCGAATAATTTTGGAAATTATTCATATCAACAGAAACCTCTGTCGACCCATGCGCAACAATTTTGCTAAAGATTATAGTCTGATCAAATGCACAGTTTACGATTTAATTCATTTTGAGTAGTTTTCTGTGGCGCCACCTGTCGGACTTTGCTTATTCCAATTCATAAACCTTCTTCGGCTTATCCGTAATAACTTTGCTGAAGATTATAGCATGATTAAATGTACAGCATACGATTAAATTGACTTTGAGTAAATTTCAGTAGCGCCACCTGTCGAAATTTCTTCATACCAACTAAGAAACCTTCGTCGGCTCATGTGCAACAACTTTGCTAAAGATTATAGCATGATTAAATGTACAGATTACGATTAAATTGACTTTGAGTAAGTTTCTGTAGCGCCACCTGTCGGAAATTATTCATACCAACTAAAAAGCCTTCGTCGGCTCATGCGCTACAACTTTGCTAAAGGTCATAGCATGATCAAATGTACAGTTTACGATTTAATTAATTTTTAGTAATTTTCAGTGGCGCCATCTGTCGGAAATTAGTCTTATCAACTTTAAAACCTTCGCCGGCTTATCCGCAACATCTTCGCTAAAGAGCATAACACAATCAAATTCATAGTTTACTATTCTATAAAGAACATACATACAGACAAACATTCATTTGTTTAAAATAATACTAATTTTTCCCCCTTTTTATTCCCTAATTTCTAAAAGTTCCATATGTATATTTGGTACTTTTTTGGTGCCAATTGAATTCGGTACATTTTTTTAAAACGCATTTAACATAATGTATAATGTTCCTATTCATATTACTTTGGAGATGTTAAGTTATCATTTTATCCCTTTTTTACCCATTTTGGCTCCAAAATCAAAAAAGTACCAAATACGTGTTTCATGTTTTTTTTTCATCTATTGATTGCAGTACCAAGATTCTTTCTATATTCTTTAGTTTAAAATATAAGAGTGGGTTAAAAAGGTGCCAAAAAAAACTATTTTCACCCTTTTTTACCCCCTATCGGACATAGTTTCAAAAAAGTACCAAACACCTGTCCGCTTATTTTCAAAGCTGTTTAAAACGTAATTTTAATTTTGTTTCTATACCTATTACTTTAGGAGACATAGCGTTTTCGATTTTTTCCCCTTTTTCCCCGTTTTTACCCTCTTAGAGGTAAAAGTTCCAAAAGTCCCTTCTTCTTCGACCTATACATCAAAAAAGATACCCACTGTCCAAATTTTTTCAAAATCGTTAGAGCCGTTTTCGAGATAGCCATTCTATATATATATATATATATATATATATATATATATATATATATATATATATATATATATATATATATATATATATATATATATATATATATATATATATATATATATAAGAATATAAGATTTTTTCTAGCAAATCCTATATCTTATTGCTATAAATTGAATTTTGGTTTTGTTTTTTGTATATTTTGTTTTTGGATTTTCCTTAACAAAGCCAAATTCCAACTGAATGTTTTTAATATTCATTTTCACGAGTTTCATTAATGATCGTGATATTTACGACAAAATACCAAAAATTCTTCGGCTTCTGGTCGTATGGTCTGACTACGCCTGGGAATAACCGACTAAAATAGGTACTTAATAAAATAATATAATAAAACTTGTTCCAAAATCGAAATACCCAAATCCGAAATAAGTTATTTGAGATCTTATTTCAATTTGTATTGGCACAGCTGAATATAACACTCTTACTTGATTTTTTAACCTCTAGATATTTTTGATAAAATAAATTTCATTTGTCTAATTTTTCAAAATTTTTTAAAATTGTTTTTATTAATTTTTTGTTTTAATAATTTAAATAACATAAGTCAGTTCTTATAGCCTAAAAAATGACAAATACATACGTAAGACAATAAAATTTCGTAAATTATTTTTAAAATGTTTGTATCTCCTTTTTCAAAATTTGCTTAAATTTTAAGAACATTTACATTAATAACAGTTTTATTCATTTTAGCGATATTTTTCTTAATTTTATAAACTGTATTTTGGTCTTTTTACAAAAAAAAAAAAATCAATAAAAATAGTGACATGCTCCGTTTTGCATAAGTGCCGGCCTTTAAAAAGATTAGGGTTCTAAATCAACTATTTACAGAAGTTACGTTTTGAAGATATTGTATTTCAATCACGGGCCGCTTGAAGTGGCGTTACCGAGTCCCCAGTTCCTATTAATGTCTCGATGCGAAAATCTCTTGTATTCGTGTGCTTAGTGGAACGGACATGCTCGTAGTCGAAAGGTAGCAGGGTATTGCTTTTGAAATTATCCGCATCATTAAGACTCTGCAGACGAGATTTCGTTATCTCAATATCGGTTTTAATTGGACGGGCATTTGTTTTGATATTTAACGGATTGGCTAGAGAGTCATAACTATTGAAAAGTTGTATACAGCTGGAGGCATCTTTAAGATTTTGTTTAATGGCCATTTTATTACTTAAATCCTCAGTTTCGCCCTGGACATCTAAACGTGTGGTGCCAAGACTTTCATTGGAGTCTGAGATATGAGAATCTTGTTCATCAGGACTTTCAATATCAATGCGATCATCTTCCGAGTCATCGGAGTCTTGTGAGCTATGGGTTCTTTCATACTGTCGCTGTTCCAGATGTGTCGATGTACTGAAACTATTTTCATCCGCATTGGAGGGCATTGCCCCAAAAGCATACAGTTTCATTTTATCCAATTCACTAGGACCATTAACGACTCCATTAGCCATCGTTGTACTTCGATTGAAGGCATCAAATTTTTCGTTGTTATTATTATTATTATTGGGATACAGTGAAAGATCCGTATTGGCGAAAAAGTTGAATTTCTTATCTGCTCCCCTTAAAGTGGTGGCATCGAAAACATCTGCTACCGGAGCATGTAACATATCGAAACATTCACGATTATTGGCAAAATTGGGTACATTAAAATGTACCGGTACTAAGGGCACAGGTTTGCGTATCCAAAACGGTGACAGTGTACCAAAAACACTGGTAAACGGGAATCTTTGTATGGCTGGTGCTCGTTTGTAACGTTTGCGTCTTCTTAAGAAGCTGCCATTATCGAACATATCTTCGGCTAATGGATCAAGGGTCCAGAAATTACCCTTGCCGGGATTTCCGGGCTCTCGAGGAACCTTAATAAAACAGTCATTTAAACTGAGATTATGACGTATAGAGTTTTGCCACGCTGGAAATTTGTCTTTGTAGTAGGCGAATCTGAAAAATGAAAAGAAAATATTGTTATCAGTAAGATTTTCATTTCAATTAAATAATTAGCATTTTAGTATAGGGTCAAATCAAACATTTTCGAACACGTACTGAACTACACCATCTCCTAATCGGATAAAATCTGGTATATACATTATCTTAACTCATACATACAATTTAAAGGGTTATTCAAAATTTTTAATTTCGGTTTTGTTATGATTTTATGGCGGTCCAAAGTTATTTTTTTTTTCAAAACATAATCACTTTATATGCCTACAACCACGGGTCGGCGCAAAGAGAACAGATCAAAAAAATAGTCGGCGGAGTTGCCATTTTTTTATACTTTTAACTAAAATAGGTATTTTTTTCAATGTGTAGTTCTAACGTTTTAAAAAGAAAAAGTTTTCTACTCCATTTTTTACAACTATTTTTATCAAAAATTTTTCAATAGACAATTTTTTTATCAAAAATTTTGCTATAGAAAATTTTTGTTAACAATTTTTGAGGAATAAATGACCTCGAGCTCAATTATTCATAAAAATTGTTAAGAAAAAAAGGTCGAATAAAAATCATCAAAATATTCCTAAAAATTGTTAAGAAAAAAGGTCGAATTTCTATAGAAATTTTTTTATCAAAAATTTTTCTATAGAAAATTTTTTTATCAAAAATGTTTCTATAGAAAATTTTTTTAGCAAAAATTTTTCTATAGAAAATTTTTTTATCAAAAATTTTTCTTTAGAATATTTTTTTATCAAAAATTTTTCTATAGAAAATTTTTTTATCAAAAATTTTTCTATAGAAAATTTTTTTCACATCAAATTGTTAAGAAAAAAAGGTCGAATAAAAATCATCAAAATATTCCTAAAAATTGTTAAGAAAAAAGTTCGAATAAAAATCATCAAAATAATTGAAATTTTTTTTATCAAAAATTTTTCTATAGAAAATTTTTTTTATCAAAAATTTTTCTATAGAAAATTTTTTTACCAAAAATTTTTCTATAGAAAATTTTTTTATCAAACATTTTTCTTTAGAATATTTTTTTATCAAAAATTTTTTTATAGAAAATTTTTTTATCAAAAATTTTTCTATAGAAAATTTTTTTATCAAAAATTTTTCTATAGAAAATTTTTTATCAAAAATTTTTCTATAGAAAATTTTTTTTTATCAAAAAATTTTTCATAGAAAATTTTTTTATCAAAAATTTTTCTTTAGAATATTTTTTTATCAAACATTTTTCTATAGAAAATTTTTTTATCAAAAATTTTTCTATAGAAAATTTTTTGATAAAAAAATTTTTTTATCAAACATTTTTCTTTAGAATATTTTTTTATCAAAAATTTTTTTATAGAAAATTTTTTTATCAAAAATTTTTCTTTAGAATATTTTTTTATCAAAAATTTTTCTATAGAAAATTTTTTTATCAAAAATTTTTCTATAGAAAATTTTTTTCACATCAAATTGTTAAGAAAAAAAGGTCGAATAAAAATCATCAAAATATTCCTAAAAATTGTTAAGAAAAAAGTTCGAATAAAAATCATCAAAATAATTGAAATTTTTTTTATCAAAAATTTTTCTATAGAAAATTTTTTTTATCAAAAATTTTTCTATAGAAAATTTTTTTACCAAAAATTTTTCTATAGAAAATTTTTTTATCAAACATTTTTCTTTAGAATATTTTTTTATCAAAAATTTTTTTATAGAAAATTTTTTTATCAAAAATTTTTCTATAGAAAATTTTTTTATCAAAAATTTTTCTATAGAAAATTTTTTATCAAAAATTTTTCTATAGAAAATTTTTTTTTATCAAAAAATTTTTCATAGAAAATTTTTTTATCAAAAATTTTTGATAAAAAATTTTCTATAGAAAAATTTTTGATAAAAAATTTCCTATAGAAAAATTTTTGATAAAAAAATTTTCTATAGAAAAATTTTTGATAAAAAATTTCATATAGAAAAAGTTTTGTTAAAAAAATAGACAAATTTTATTACACGACCTTAAAAAAATATTCATAGAAAAGTTTTTGATAAAAAAGTTTTCATAGAAAAATTTTTATAGAAAAATTTTTGATAAAAAATTTTCTATAGAAAAATTTTTGATAAAAAAATTTTTATAGAAAAATTTTTGATAAAAAATTTTCTATAGAAAAATTTTTGATAAAAAATTTTCAATAGAAAAATTTTCGATAAAAAATTTTCTATAGAAAAATTTTTGACAGAAAAATTTAGAACAAACAAATTTTCTATAAAACATTTTTGATAAAAAATTCTTTTATAAAAAATAGAAAATTTTCAATACAAAAAAATTTCTATAGACAAATAGAAAAGTTTTCGATACAAAAAATTTTCTATAGAAAAATTTTTTATAAAAAAAAATTTTCTACAGAAAAATTTTTGATAAAAAAAAACTTTCTATAGAAAAATTTCTATAGAAAAATTTATGATAACAAAATTTTCTATAGAAAAATTTTTGATAAAAAAATTTTCTATAGAAAAATTTTGAACAAAAAAATTTTTTTTTATAAAAAATAGAAAAATTTTCGCTACAAAAAATTTCTATAGAAAAATTTTTAAAAACAAAATTTTCTGTAGAAAAATGTTGATAAAATAATTTTCTATAGAATAATTTTCGATAAAAAAAATTGGTTTCGTGGCACAAAATCTTGTTGACCTGTGTAATGTATTCCGACGGTCTTTGATAAAGTCGAATTAATCTAAACATATTACATGATTTTTATACCCTTCACCACCATAGGCTTAGAATCACTTTCTGAGTCGATTTAGCGATGTCCGTCCGTCTGTCCGTCTGGCTGGCTGCCTGGCTGGACCCCCATGTAAACCTTGTAATCGCAATTCTAAAGATAATTTGATGAAATTTGGCACAGATCATTTTTTTGATAATGGGACCATGGCTATTGAAATTGGTCAAAATCGGTCCATTATTTATGGTACCTCCCATAGGTCCCACTTCCCGGAATTGCTATATTGGCCACGAATATCAATATTTTTTCATGAAATTTAAAACAAATACTGCTTATGTCAACTAAAATCACTGTACCAAATTTTGTTGAAATCGGTCCACATTTGACCATAGCTCCCATACAAACTCTTCTTTAAAAACGCCCTAAATGAGACAAAAAATCACTAAAACGCTCGTAAATCTAAAGATAATGGAAATTTTGAGTCTATTTTTTGCATACATAATTTTTTTTTTTACCTTAGCTCTCATATAAGTCCAAATGACGGAAACAGGTTGAATATATAAGTTTTGAGAAAATGTTTGTATGATGACAAAATTTAGCAAATATTTGTCTTTACACAGGAAAAATAACACCTTTGACCTTAGTGGTGAAGGGTATCGTATGGTCGGCTTGACCGACTATAGCGCTTTCTTACTTGTTTTTAATTACTTATTTCCAATTTGTTTTATTCTACTTCTGATAATAAGATTTTTTTTAAATATGCCATTTTTGAAAACGCTGATCCATTGATTTTTTTTCATATTTATAGAACGGATGTTGTTAGTCACAAACTATATTATAGCGATTATAAAATAATCTTTAAGCTGTTTTAAAAGATTTCTTTTAATGATTAACCCATTCGGAGTTGTTTGTACTTCAAAGAAAAAAAATGTTATTTCCATTTTTAAAACCTACCAGTTTTATTACACGACCTTAAAGCTGCGAATATTCTAAATTTAATATGAATTTTATTAGGGTGAAAGCTTTTCAACGAAATATTATGACACTACGTCTAAAAGTTCAGTTCTGAAAATTTGAGCTAAATGGGACAACGTTCTATGGGCGTGCATCGGATCCAAAGCATAAGATCGTATTTGTATTGGGAAAAATGTGTCCATTTTTTGTTTTTGTGAAATTTCAACCAAAACTTATTTATTTTTAAAGGAAAATAAAGGAATATTAAAGAGAACTAACACACTTTTATTTGAGATAGTCAAAGATAAAAATCCATGAAGTAGTTTTGGAGTTATTGCAATTTGGCCCCGAATACATGTCCTGAAAACGCGTTCATAAGGATATGCACTATTTTTTTTTGTAAATATAGAAACTCCAAAGTAATAGACATAATTTATCATTTAATGACTTGTTTGTACTAAATAGTTCAGTTTTGTAAGGTAATGAAGGAATTTACTTAGTTTATTTCATGTTAGAAAATGATACGTTTTTCTCAGGTTGGTTTTAAAAATCATTTTTTGATTTTTTGAAAATTTTATTAAAAAAGTATTAAAAACTAAGAAATAATACATCTTAGTGTTAAAAACGACAAATTGAAAAATAAAACTCAAAAAAGTTGAGGTCGATATTTTGAACCGTTTCGATGTACCTGCGATTTGAAATTGAAGAATTTCGCGAAAATATAATTTTTGGGCATAATTTGAGTAGATGCTCGGTAAATTTTACTTGTATTTAATTTAAATAAAAATTATAATAAATATTATTCCCTAATTTATGAAAAGCCTATGCTGAAAGGTTTTAAGTATTGGACTCTTTCTTCATCGGGGTCAAAAGTCAAAATTTGGATTTCCTAAAAATGTTCATATCCAGATTTTTAGCGAATTTTTATAAAAATGCATAAAAATAATAACTTTTGGCAAAATTAAGTCTTTTTTATTAAAAAAATATATTCAACCTTTAACAAACATGGGGACTTAAATGACCCAAAAATTTTCTTTTATTATAAATTTGTTTCTATGGAAAATCCTCATTATAAAATTTTTTGTATAGAAAAAAATTTTATTAAATGTTTTCTATAGAAAAATTGTCATTATAAATTTTTTTTCTATAGAAAAATTGTCATTATAAATTTTTTTTCTATAGAAAAATTTTCATTATAAAATTTCTTCTATGGAAAAATTTTCATTTTAAAATTTCTTCTATAGAAAAATTTTCATTTTAAAATTTCTTCTATAGAAAAATTTTCATTTTAAATTTTTTTTTATAAACAAATTTTCATTGTTAAATTTTTTCTGTAGAAAAAAATTCATTGTAAAATTTTTTCTATAGAAAAAAAATTCACTACAAATTTCTTCTTTTTAAAAAAAAAAAATTCATTATAAATTACTTTTATGGAAAAAATGAAGTTTTAAAATTTTTTCTATAAAACAATTTTTATTTAATTTTATTTTCTATAGACAAATTTTCATTAGTAATTTTTTTTATAGAAAAATTTTCAGTAGAAAAAATTTTTATGATAGAAAATTTGTTTTCTTTTGAAAAATGTTCGTTATAAAATTTTTTCTTTAGCAAAGTTTTTATAATGAAAATTTTTTCTTTAGAAAAATTTTTATTAAAAATTATTTCTATAAAAAAATTTTCATTATAAAATTTTTTCATATTCATCAAAATATCCCAAAAAAAAGGTTGGAAGTTACCACATAAAGTTGATGTCTTGAAACCGATTATAGCATAAAAATTCTTTTCCAAAAATTTGAAACCAACGGTATCCCGGTACCGTCGGAACTTATTCTCTCTCCTTTGTTGATCTTTAGTGCAGTCTAGTTCTGAGATGATATGAATTATGAACGCTTTTTGATATTTAAAAGGTAATAATGGGTGTTTTTTTTAGAGGTATAAAACTTCGAATTGAAATAAAACACAAGAAAATCATTTTAATGTCCATCAATTTGGCTTTATTGGAAGGATAATTTTATGCCATTAATGTTTAAATATGATTTCGGGCATGTGGCCGCCGCGGTTGGCTCGAATAAAGCCAATTCTACAGGTCCAATTTTCAACTACTTTTTCGAGCATATGTTGGCAATAACGACACGAATGTTGGCTTCCAAGTCCCCTAACGTTTCTGGTTTGTTGGCGTAGACTCGCGACTTCACATATCCCCAAAGAAAATAATCCAGTGGTGTCAAATCGCACGATCTTGGTGGCCAATTGACAGGTCCATTCCGCGAAATTATGCGCTCATCGAATGTTTCCTTCAATAAATCAATTGTGACGTGCGCTGTGTGGCATGTAGCGCCATCTTGTTGGAACCACAACTCATACACATTCATGCCATCCAATTGGGAAACAAAATAGTCGGTTATCATGGCTCTATACCGGTCTCCATTTATGGTAACCGACTCTCCACCATTATTTCGGAAGAGTATGGCCCAATGACTCCACCAGCAAATAGAGCACACCAAACAGTCAGTTTTTGTGGATGTAATGGCGTCTCAAGGGTCTCATGTGGATTCTCTTCACTCCAAATGCGGCAATTTTGCTTGTTGACGTAACCATTCAACCAAAAATGAGCCTCATCACTGAACAAAATTTTGCGATGAAAATCAGCATCGAGATCAATCTCATTTTCGGCCCATACACCAAAATCACGACGCATTGCATGGTCTCGCGGCTTTAATTCTTGCACAAGCTGGATCTTGTAAGGTCGCAAGCCAAGATCTTTGCGCAAAATCTTCCATAAAGTTGATGGACAAAGCTCCAATTGCTGTGCACGGTGGCGAATAGATTCATTCGGGTCCTCTTCAACACTTTGCTCTACAATTGTTTCTTCGGTGCGCACTGTTCGACGTCGCTGCGGATGCGTATTATCACATAGAGTAAACGTAGTGCGAAAACGATCCATGGTTAACCGAATTAATTGCTCTGATGGACGATTATGTCGACCATAAAATGGACGGAGCTTGCGGTAAACTTCGCGAACTGAACTATTATTTTCGAAATAAATTTGCACGATTTGCAAGCGTTGTTCTTTTGTCAACCTGTTCATAATGAAATGGCAAACCAAACTAAATATAAATCACTTGACAGCTGACAAAATGGCCGCCAGTTAAAAAAGTGATGCCAACTTAAAGTTCTATACCTCAATAAAAAAACACCCGATACCTGCTGAAATCAGTATTTTGAACCGTATCTTAGATTTTGATTATTTGCACGAATAGGCAAGATTTTAGATTTTATAGCTACAGACTTTGTTGTAGAAGATTCATAAGATATTTTGAAATTTTGAAGTTGCCAATGAGATTTTTTAGAAACCCTGATACGTGACTTCAATAACTTAATGAAATTTGGCAAATTCGAATTACTCCTTCGGATACCTCCCATTGGGATTGAGCCTTCTCGGAATAGAGTATTTTCTTATATTCAGCATAAATATTGCTTATGGTAACCCAAATCAGTGGCCCAAATTTTGTAAGAATCGGCTCATATTTGACCATACCTCCAATACAAGATATAATCTCAGAAGATTTTTAAATAATGAGAAAAGCACAAAGATAATTTTTTCACTAAAACAATTGACCCTAGCTCCCATACTTGGTCCTCAGCCGGAAATGACATAAAGGTATACATTTAACACCATTTATACCAATAAACTCAGCTCAAAAGTTACTTTTATCGGAATTAAAATAAGATAGCGATAAGATAGAAGTTATTATAGTTTCTAAAACATCCAATTGGTTTCCACTCCTTAAAAACTACTTACCTTGACATTATAAAATCACATATTCCGCTTAAAGTTAATTTCTTTTGTGGCGACTGCAAAATGGCCATTGTGATCAGGGCAATATATGAATATGGAGGTTTGACTAGAGGCGAATTGACTTTGTCGGCATCTTCAGTGGCCGACGCAATTTCTTCCTGTATCGTTGGATGATGCGGCGGCGGCTGTTGATGATTGTTTGTATTTGAATTGGCTGGATGAGAGCGTCTTTTTAAATGTGGCGGCGGGGAAAGGGTACCGTTTGTTAGATGAGGGGAACAGCCCGTTACATTGACCACAGCTAAGTCCGTTGAAGTATGCATAACCGTGGGGTAAAAATGACTTTTCAATGAATTTTAAGTACAACCGTAAAAGAACGATAAGCGAAAGTTGTTTGTGTTTGGAAATTGGAAAATAACGATATTTTAAAAATAAATGTATTTTTCGGATTAAAATTGAAAAATATTAATTTTCTTCAGAAGAAATTTTAAGATTTTTAGTATTTTAGGAACTTTGTGTTTTTTATTTATCATTTAATTTTGATTTGAATTAAAAAACTTGAGCATTTTTTATAAATTTGTTTGGTAACAAAATTTTTATTTTTTTTAAATTTTATTAGAAATTTTTTTAATGTTTGTTTTCTTATTTTTTTTTATAAATTATTTTAACTTAAAAATCACTTTGTTTAAAATTTGTTTCTTTTATGACTTTAAAGTAATTCCTTTTTCAAATTTGTATGTCTTGGTATTTTTTTTTTTTCTGTAATAACCGTTACGGATAAATCAAAACTATATCCGTTTTAATTAAACTCTTGTGTTTTGTAAATTTTATAATAATTTTGAAAGGAACGCGCCAAAATAACAAATCGACATGTCCTGCCTGCGCTACGTTCTTTGTGTTTATAAATGACGGAATTCTTTTTGCAAATGTCGTATCTATCTGGAACGCTTGATGACTGGAGGACGGACAGAGCTACAACCAGCCAGATAGGGCTGCTGCACCCAAAACAAACAAACAAACAGAATCACTAACGTTTTTTGTCAGGAAAGAGGCAGAGGCCGCTCCGAGTAACTGAGTGAGTGAATGAGTGTGTGAATTTGTATATTTTTCTCGATAGAATAATAAAAGTGATAAAAGCATCAAAGCGAAATCTCTTTCTCTCTCTCCCTTCCGACAGCAACGAACGGAACGGAAAGGAAAAAAACAAACTGTTTTTCTACACAACTCAAACATTTATTTATCCGTAACCGCTGTCGTTTTCATCGCATTTGTCGTTGTTATGTTGTTGTTTTATGCCAAAATAACATTGAGCTGTGATGCGGCTACCACTGCCCTTCTATCTCTTCTTCTTCTTCTTCTTCTATATTATTCTCCTTCCTCTTATGCCTTCCTCTACAGCCAGAATGAAAGAGAAGATTTCTGCTCATTTAAATAAACAAGAGTAAAGATGACAACAATACAAATATATTTTCTCCCCCTAAAATAGTTCTAATGTTTTTGAATCCTTGGCAGGAGGAAGTGTGAGTGGGTGCTTAATTTCCTGAAGGGATGAATGTGTAACTGAGATTCTTGTGTATCACAAATAAAAACAAACAAAGGATGTGTTCGAGAAAATGTTAAGCGGATGTTTGTGTGTATTAATATGCTTACAAACACACACACACACACATACTCACAAACAAACATACCCATCTTTGTACATGTGCATGAGTGTATGACAGTTATCCTCTTTTATGTATCCTTTTGTTGAAACAACAACATAAAATGGCGTAATCCCAATTCATTTTAATACACACAAATAACTACAACTACAACTACATAAGTGACTAATGATCCAATAAACAACATTTTACTTTTCCTAAATCCTTTAGTTTTTAAAGAACAAATAGCAAAATATTTCCTATAAAAATTTGTCTATAGACAATTTTTCGTATACAATTTTTTCTATAGAAAATTTTTCGCATAAAATTTTTTGTATAGAAAATTTTTCGTATAAAATTTTTTCTATAGAAAATTTTTCGTATAAAATTTTTTCTATAGAAAATTTTTCGTATAAAAGTTTTTCTATAGAAAATTTTGCGTAGAAAAATTTATCTATAGAAACGTTTTCCAAAATTAAAATTCACTATAACAAATTTTTCTAAAAAAATTTGTCTTTAGAAAATTTTTCGTACTAAAATTTGTCAACAGAGCATTTTTCTCTATAATATATTTTTTGTATAAAAATTTGTCCATAGAAAATTTTTCGTATAAAAATTTGTCTATAGAAAATTTTTCGTATAAAAATTTTTTTATGGAAAACTTTTCGTCAAAAAATTTGTCTATAAAAAATGTTTCGTATATAAGAAATTTTTCATGTAAAAATTTGAAGAAAATTTTTTAAATAAATATTTTTCTATAGACAAAAAAATTCACTATAAAAATTTTTCGTTTAAAAATTCGTCTTTAGAAAATCTTTAGTACAAAATTTACTCTATAAAAATTTTTTTGTATAAAATTTTTTCTATAGAAAATTTTTTGTATTAAATTTTTTCTATAGAAAATTTTTTGTATAAAAATTTGTCTATTTGTCCAAAAATTTTACTATAAACAAGTTTTCGTATAAAAATTTGTCTATAGAAAAGTTTTCGTGTAAAAATTTGTCTATTGACAATTTTTCGTATAAAAATTTTTCTTATAAAAATTTGTCTATAAAATTTACTCTATAGAAAATTTTTGCATAAAATTTTTTCTAACGAAAATTTGTCTACGTTTAAAAAAAAAATATATCATTATAAAAATTTTTCGTATAAAATTTACCCAGTAGAAAATTTTTTCTATAATTTGTCTATAGAAAATTTTTCGAATAAAAATTTGACTATAGAAAATTGTTCATATAAAAATTTGTCTAAAAAAATTTTTCGTATAAAAATTTAACTACAGAAAATTTGTCGTATAAAAATTTGTCTATAAAAAATTTTTCGTATAAAAATTTGTCTATAAAAAATTTTTCGTATAAAACTTTGTCTATTGAAAATTTTTCGTAGAAAAAATTGTCGTTACAAAATTTTTCGTATAAAAATTTGTCTATAGAAAATTTTTGGCATAAAATTATTTCTAAAATAAATTTTCCATATACAAATTTGTCTATAGAAAATTTTTGGCATAAAATTTTTTCTAAAATAAATTTTCCATATACAATTTTCTATAGAAAATTTGTTGTATAAAGTTTTTCATTAAATAAATTTTTCTTTAAAAAAATTTTTTCGTATAAAAATTTTTTAGAAAATTTTTCGTATAAAAATTTGTCTATTTGTCTATAGAAAATTTTTGGCATAAAATTTTTTCTAAAATAAATTTTCCATATACAATTTTCTATAGAAAATTTTTTGTATAAAGTTTTTCATTAAATAAATTTTTCTTTAAAAAATTTTTTCGTATAAGAATTTTTAGTATACAAATTTTTATAGAAAATTTTTTGTATAAAAATTTTTCTATAGAAAATTTTTCGTATAAAAATTTGTTTATCGAAAATTTTTCGTACAAAAATTTGTTTATCGAAAATTTTTCGTACAAAAATTTGTCTATAAAAAATTTTTCTATAGAAAAGTTTTCATATAAAAATTTCACTATAGAAAATTTTTCTAATAAAAATTTGTCTATAAAAAATTTTTTGTAGAAAATCTTTTCTATAGCAAATATTTTGTATATAAATGTATCTATAAAAATTTTTTGTATAAAAATTTATAGAAAATTTTTCGTATAAAATTTTTTTATAGAAAATTTTTCAAATAAAAATTTGTCTATAGAAATTTTTCGAAGAAAAATTTGTCTATAGAAAATTTTTCATATAAAAATTTGTCAAAAAAAAATGTTTCATATAAAAATTTGTCTATAGAAAATTTTTCGTAAAAAAATTGTCTATAGAAAATTTTTCGTAAAAAAATTGTCTATAGAAAATTTTTCGTATAAAAATTTGTCTATCGGAAATTTTTTGTACAAAAATTTGTCTATGAAAAATTTTTATATAGAAAAGTTTTCGAATAAAAATTTCACTATAGAAAATTTTTCTTATAAAAATTTGTCTATAGAAAATTTGTTGTATAAAATTTTTTCTATAGAAAATATTTCGTATATAAATAAATCTATAAGAAATTTTTAGTTTTCGAAAAAGAATCTCACTATAAAAAATTTTTTGTATAAAAATTTATCTATAGAAAATTTTTGGTATAAAATTTTTTTATAGAAAATTTTTCAAATAAAAATTTTTTTATAGAAAATTTTTCAAATAAAAATTTGTCTATCGAAAATTTTTCGTATAAAAATTTGTCTGTAGAAAATTTTTCAAATAAAAATTTTTTTTATAGAAATTTCTCGAATAAAAATTTGTCTATAGAAAATTTTTCGTATAAAAATTTGTCTATCGGAAATTTTTCGTACAAAAATTTGTCTATAAAAAATTTTTATATAGAAAAGTTTTCGAATAAAAATTTCACTATAGAAAATTTTTCTTATAAAAATTTGTCTATAGAAAATTTGTTGTATAAAATTTTTTCTATAGAAAATATTTCATATATAAATTAATCTATAAAAAATTTTTAGTTTTCGAAAAAGAATCTCACTATAAAAAATTTTTTGTATAAAAATTTATCTATAGAAAATTTTTGGTATAAAATTTTTTTATAGAAAATTTTTCAAATAAAAATTTTTTTATAGAAAATTTTTCAAATAAAAATTTGTCTATCGAAAATTTTTCGTATAAAAATTTGTCTATAAAAAATGTTCGCATAAAAATTTGTCTTAAGAAAATTTTCGTATAAAAATTTGTCTATCGGAAGCTTTTCGTACAAAAATTTGTCTATAGAATAGTTTTCGAATAAAAATTTCACTATAGAAAATTTTTCTTATAAAAATTTGTCTATAGAAAATTTTTTGTGTGAAATTTTTTCTATAGAAAATTTTTCGTATGTCTATATCTATAAATATCTATAAAAAGATTTTCGTTTTCGAAATTATAAAAATTTTTTTGTATAAAAATTTATTTATAGAATATTTTTGGTATAAAATTTTTTTTATAGAAAATTTTTTGAATAAAAATTTATCTATAGAAAATTTTTCGTATAAAAATTTGTCTATCGAAAATTTTTCGTAGAAAAATTTGTCTATCGAAAATTTTTCGTATAAAAATTTGTCTATCGGAAATTTTTCGTACAAAAATTTGTCTATAAAAAATTTTTATATAGAAAAGTTTTCGAATAAAAATTTCACTATAGAAAATTTTTCTTATTAAAATTTGTCTATAGAAAATTTGTTGTATAAAATTTTTTCTATAGAAAATATTTCGTATATAAATTAATCTGTAAAAAATTTTTAGTTTTCGAAAAAGAATCTCACTATAAAAAATTTTTTGTATAAAAATTTATCTATAGAAAATTTTTGGTATAAAATTTTTTTATAGAAAATTTTTCAAATAAAAATTTGTCTATCGAAAATTTTTCGTATAAAAATTTGTCTGTAGAAAATTTTTCAAATAAAAATTTTTTGTAGAAATTTCTCGAATAAAAATTTGTCTTTAGAAAATTTTTCGTATAAAAATTTGTCTATAAAAAAATGTTCGTATAAAAATTTGTCTTAAGAAAATGTTCGTATAAAAATTTGTCTATCGGAAACTTTTCGTACAAAAATTTGTCTATAGAAAAGTTTTCGAATAAAAATTTCACTATAGAAAATTTTTCTTATAAAAATTTGTTTATAGAAAATTTTTCGTATACAAATTTGTCTATTGAATATTTTTTGTATATAAATTTGTCTGTAGAAAATTTTTCTTATAAAAATTTGTGTATAGAAATCTTGTCGTATAAAAATTTGTTTATAGAAAACTTTTCGTAAAAAAAATTTGTTATAGAAAATTTTTTTCAAATAAAAATATGTCTATAGAAAATGTTTCGTATATTCGCAATAGAAAATTTTTCGTATAAAAATTTCACTATAGAAAATTTTTCGAATAAATATTTGTCCATAGGAAATTTTTCGTATAAATTTTTTTTTTATAAACAATTTTTCGTATTATTTTTTGTATATTAGGTTCATGTCATAAATTATTTTGTTAATTTATGATTTTAAAATTAGATGAATAATTTTTAGGAATACTGAAAAAACTATATGACACTTAGCAGTGTGGAATGCTGCATTTTCTGTCCCGCTACGTACTTCATCAGCACACTGTGTCACCAACTGTTAGATGTCAGTAGTTAAGTTTAACTGAATTCTTAAGCGAAATTAAAAACGAGAATTATGTTAACACTCATTTCTATTTCACCTATGACAATATGATCGATTCAGTTAGACGAACTTATCCACCATAGTTTTTTCCTTTATGTTTTGTATCCCTATCCTTTATTTATCTACATTTACTTTGTACTTTAACCAACTGTCAGCTGGTAATGAAGACAAAGATTTTTGTTTTGACAAGCTTTGTTTTATTCTTTTACGTTAATGCAAATTTTGAATTTAGTATCAACTTGAAAAAAAATTAATTTCTTTCAACTAAAAATTTTTCGATATAAAATTATATATAATTATATATAAAATTTCATCGAAATCGGTGATGGTGAGGTCCAAAAATCGTATTTTTCGTTCGAAAAGCTTTGATTTTACGCCATAATGAATAAAGATATCATGTAGTTTATAGGAATAAATAATGATTATTTTAATATCCAACCACCATATTTCAGCCTCTCTCTGCCTTAGCCTTAAAGCTTTTGAAAACGAAAAAAGTATAACTTTTGATCTAAATACAGTATATTAAACTTCAGCTGTCAATAGTTATAAGTTAGTTATAAGATAAATGGTAAGGTCTCTTTCTATGCAGTTGTTAATGTTAAGGTCCCTTCTCCAAAAAAGCGATGGGTTTTTGGAAAGAAATGCGTTTTAGTATTTGTCCTTAAGTGAAAATTATTAATAGTTCATATAAATTTATTCACTGGGTTCTTTATCACGTTCTGTCATTGTGTATTAACAAAAAGTTTGTATTTCTGTTTATTCTTCTTCTTTTACCGAGATGCTACTACCATTACCATAAGCAACATAGGCAGTCAGTCGGTAGCTGGGGTTGGAGGAATTTAGGTGGGCGGAGGAGCACACTCTCATACATATACAAATAACATTATAGAAGTAGTAGTTATAAACATGGAAGATTTTGAAGTGAGCTAATGGAACGAGTGGATGAATAAATGAATGAATGGGTTCCTCTTAAGCTATTTTCACTTCTTCCTCTGCTTTTATGCTGTTCATGTTCATGTTCTTGTTGTCGTTGTTATTGTACATTTTCCTTATATTATAATATTTTTAACTTTTTTTCTGCTATTCTTGTTTTATATTCAGTTTACTCTTGTATTTTTTTTTACTTTTTAATATTTTTTGTGTAGATACCTTTATAACTTTGATGTGCCTTTTAATAATAATATTTTATTATGTCACACAAATATACACACACAAAGATATCAACTTATACTCAAGCAAACAGCCACTAAATACACAGATATAACACAAATACTTATTTATAAACACATACATGCATATATAGGAGATATCCTGGAATTTGCGAGTATTAGGATTGTTTATGTTGCTTTATGTAGAAGAATTTTATTAGCAAACTTACTTAGAATATCAGAAGAGCTTGTTTCTTGTGGAGATCTGTTTCAAAGATCGCGTTGCTGTTTCGTGAAGAAAGGTAAGAGTGATATCGCGTTGTCCATCATCTTCTCATTGACAAAAAATTACAAGATTTTATGAATATGTCTAGTCTAAATTTTAATTTTCATCGTCGAATCTGATTACAGATCGTTCCTGTGTTTCGGGCTTTACATATTGTTGTCTTCTGAACGAGTATTCTTCCCACGAAACATTAAGCGACGGTAGCATTTATCGGGGCTTCCTTTCATAAAGAATGACTTACTTGCACAAATAGAACTCAAATAAATCGTGCAGAAACGAGTAACCCAGACAAAGTTCTAAAATTAGCAAGGGCAGGGTAGAGCTGCAAAACTATCGATAGTCGGCACCACTCGATAGTTTCGATAGTTCGAGTAAAACTATCGATACTATCGGATCTGCTTAAGTGGTACTTCAAAACAAATAAGAGTAGTAAGTCAAGTCCGACCGCATGATATCCTAAACTTATAAAGTCAAATAATCCACAAATATTAATTAAATTTTGTCATTAGACAAATATTTTCTTAAGACTTATACGATTATAATTAATATATATCCGTTGTTGGGTGCTAGGTCAAATATGGATCGATATGTTAGTGTAGGATATACTTACTTACTCAAATGGCCTATGTTTACAATCGTTAAGATCAAAGGCCGAGCATATTTTAGAAATCTATGCACTTTATCTAATTTTAGGATGTTGGGTACCAAGCAACGGTTCTGATTAATCTTAACTTGGAAACCCCAGACTTATCTTTTTTATCCTTTATTTCAAATGTGGACACTGACCTCCTCGTAGTATCACCCGGGTAACTACGTTGACATACGTTAATGTAGTTGGCTAACGATAAAAATCAATTATTTTGAAAAAGAAAATTGAGAATAAAAACGGTTCCCCTAAATGTTTAAAGAGGACGTCCGAAACTTTGATGGCAAGACCAAGTAAAGGAAAATCTTTCAAAGCTTGGCCTACGCAATTAGTGTAGGGTATACATAACTTATTTTGTTGATTTTTGTAACGTAAATATTATTTCATTATCGAAAAGCAAAGTTGATTATATTAAAGTCGGCTGGCTAGACGTGTAGGTTTTACTTTTATTTTTTTACCCGAACTAATCAGCTGATTCGTCGGCAATAATTTTGTAATCAATTCTATTATCGGGTGTTTTTTATTGAGGTATAGAACTTTAAGTTGGCATCACTTTTTTAACTGGCAGCCATTTTGTCAGCTATCAAGTGATATTTAGTTTGGTTTGCCATTGCATCATGAACAGGTTGACAAAAGAACAACACTTGCAAATCGTGCAAATTTATTTCGAAAATAATGGTTCAGTTCGCGAAGTTTACCGCAAGCTCCGTCCATTTTATGGTCGACATAATCGTCCATCAGAGCAATTAATTCGGTTAACCATGGATCGTTTTCGCACTCCGTTTATTCTATGTGATAATACGCATCCGCAGCGACGTCGAACAGTGCGCACCGAAGAAACAATTGGCGCTGTAGAGCAAAGTGTTGAAGAGAACCCGAATGAATCGATTCGCCACCGTGCACAGCAATTGGAGCTTTGTCCATCAACTTTATGGAAGATTTTGCGCAAAGATCTTGGCTTGCGACCTTACAAGATCCAGCTTGTGCAAGAATTAAAGCCGCGAGACCATGCAATGCGTCGTGATTTTGGTGTATGGGCCGAAAATGAGATTGATCTCGATGCTGATTTTCATCGCAAAATTTTGTTCAGTGATGAGGCTCATTTTTGGTTGAATGGCTACGTCAACAAGCAAAATTGCCGCATTTGGAAGAAGAATCCACATGAGACCCTTGAGACGCCATTACATCCACAAAAACTGACTGTTTGGTGTGCTCTATGTGCTGGTGGAGTCATTGGGCCATACTTCTTCCGAAATAATGCTGGAGAGTCAGTTACCATAAATGGAGACTGGTATAGAGCCATGATAACCGACTATTTTGTTCCCCAATTGGATGGCATGAATGTGGATGAGTTGTGGTTCCAACAAGACGGCGCTACATGCCACACAGCGCACGTCACAATTGATTCATTGAAGGAAACATTCGATGAGCGCATAATTTCGCGGAATGGACCTGTCAATTGGCCACCAAGATCGTGCGATTTGACACCACTGGATTATTTTCTTTGGGGATATGTGAAGTCGCTCGTCTACGCCAACAAACCAGAAACGTTAGGGGACTTGGAAGCCAACATTCGTGGCGTTATTGCCAACATACGGCCCCATATGCTCGAAAAAGTAGTTGAAAATTGGACCTGTAGAATTGGCTTTATTCGAGCCAGCCGCGGCGGCCACATGCCCGAAATCATATTTAAACATTAATGGCATAAAATTATCTTTCCAATAAAGCCAAATTGATGGACAATAAAACGATTTTCTTGTGTTTTATTTCAATTCGAAGTTCTGTACCTCTAAAAAAAACACCCATTATTATTATTCTATATATCTCTTCTACATCGAATATATTCGAGAGTAACTCATTTTTATTTCCGTGTTATAATATTACCCTAAAAATTTGCCGGCGGTTAAAAAACTTCGTAAAATAATTTGAAAAAATTTGACTTTGACTTTGTATTTACTATTAAAATGTTTCGATAGTATCGATAGTGAAAAAAATTATCGATATTTTATGAAAAATAAAACTATCGATAGTACTATCGATTGTTTTGCAGCTCTAGGGCAGGGCAGTAACAGAGTAGATGAGTGACCGATTCTTTCTCCTCGGCGTTATGACAACTTCTACTGTAGTCTTTGCCTTCAAGATTGAGTCTTCTGTGCTATGCCCTGTGAGGATTAACATTAGGTTGCATAGTCTGTGTCGCTTACTATCGTAAGTTAGCAAAGATAGTCTTCAAACTGAACAAGTGTTTTCTGTAGTCCCGTTGGTCTGTGCGGAACTTTATAAAAATTTCTTAATTAGCAATTTACAGACTCACAGCGATATACCTATTCAATTTTCAATATCATCCTGACTGAGGAGAGCTCCAGTCTTGCTAGGTTATCCGTAATAATGTTGCCTGACTGCTTACCCAGAAAAGATTAATGTTGGAATATCTCGCCAACTCATTAAGGGATGACCGGCATTCACGAGTGGGAAAAGATGTTGTTAAGACATTAGATAAGATATTAATGGTAGCTTGATTATTAATACCGAAACAAATGTATATCTTGTATATTCTGCGGTATCTTAATCATTTATCACCCTATATAAGTCAGTTTTTTTTCGGACTTCTGAATAATGCAGAGCTCCAAAATGTTCGTCACTAATAGTGAAACAAAAACCGTCCCACATATCCATTTCCCTCTTCAATTAAGACCTATCCGTGTATATCTCCAAGAGATCGTCTGTCCTTCCGACTAACTGGTCATATAACTGTATGTTATAAACAGGCTCCGACACTCCTAACTACCAGGAGCCGACTACTTTTCATAATTTTAGTAACACACACACGATCGTTAAATACAATCGGCAAAATGAGTTTGGTCTCATTTATTACTCCATTTTCTTTGTGCCGACCGCTGGTTTTGACTGTGTACCCAAAAGAGTTTTATATTGGAATATCTCGTCATCTCATTGAGGAATTTTCGGCATTCACGAGTAAGAATAGATGTCGTTAAGACATTAGATAAGGAATTGATGACATCTCGTATATTCTGTGCAATCTTACCGATTTATTCGTCCTATATATGTATGTCAGTTTTTTCAGACTGTTGAATAATGCAGAGCACATCAAGTTTTACAGAAATTTTGGTCCCTAATAGTGGGATGAAAAAGCCCCTTCTCACGCCTATCTTCATTTTCGACCCATCCAACATAAAGCGTTTCAGAGTTTTTTTCAGGAACGTTCGAAAAGTGGGGTGGAAATGCATTTATCAATGTTATTGGGAATAGGGATTTGTTTGTCCCGAATATTGGAGTGGCCTTTTGATGAAGGAGACCAAACTCCAATGGTACTTAACCTGATAGCTGAGTTAAAGCATAGTTAACCTGATACCTGTGTTAAAGCATAGTAAAGAAAACTTTTAAAGGTGTAATGTAGGAGATCTAAAATTTCTAACAAAAGATCCTCGCTGATTAGCCTATCTCGAAGAGCCCGGCAGTACTTGCAAAGGACAGGTCCCTTGTGTTGCTGAGCGCTCTTCTTCTCAAGTAGAGTGGAATAGCTGCTTTAGACACCCTGGATTGGGTATTTAGACTTCAGAACAGCTTAGAGTTCGGAATGACAACCAGATATTAAGCGTGGTCAGTGAGTATGAGTTCAATCCGGTCTAGCTTCGGAAGAATGAACTTTGGTACATTATATCGGATGTTTTTTTTAACACATTGGCTCCACGGCTGGCGCGAAGAAGGTTCAATCTGAAACAGCAATTTTCAACAATTTTTCGCAGCATTTGCGGCCGTATTTTGCCGATAACTCTTAGAATGTTGATTTCCAGGTATTCAATTGTTGGTGGTTTATCGGCGTGGTCAGTGAGTATGTGTTCAACCCCTTCTAGCTTCGGGAGAATGAACTTTATCGGGTGCTTTTTAAAGAGTAACACATTGGCTCCACAGCTGGCACATAAAAGGTGCAATCTGAAACAATTTTCAACAATTTTTCGCAGCATTTGCTGTCCTTTTTCGCCGATAACTCTTCAAATTTTTGATTTCCTGGTGTTCAATTGTTTGTGGTTTATCGACGAAGACAAAACACTTAACATAACCCCAAGGCTAATAATTGAATGCGGTTAAATCACACGATCTTGGTGGCCAATTAGTAGGGCCATTAAAAGTT
Source organism: Stomorhina lunata (assembly GCA_933228675.1). NCBI lineage: Eukaryota > Metazoa > Arthropoda > Insecta > Diptera > Rhiniidae > Stomorhina > Stomorhina lunata. The sequence goes on from OW121744.1 coordinate 14,623,359, forward strand.
TGTTTGAGTAAATCATTTGTAGCGCCCGTCCCAACAGGTCGTGGATCCGTCCTGTTTAAACCACATGTCAGCAAGAGTAATGTCATGTAATTGAGGTACGAAATCGTATCATGTTCCTATACCCTTCTCCATTGACAGTAACATTCTGACCATCATTGTTTTTAAAGACATATGGGCCAATGACTCTGCCAGCTCATATAGCGCCCCAAACACTTTTCTATGGATGTAATAGGGTTTGACAAAAGCTTGAGGATTTTCTTACTCCAAATGGGCTTTATCGGATGGGCTTTAACGATTTTTAATGAAAATTCAAAATCAATTTGTGCTTCAACATGAATTGGCGTCGGTGTTAGTCGATTCACAACGAAATTTCACTGATTATGAAGTTTAAGGAGTCAAGTTCCCTGAGCATCTTATTTTTGGAAAAGTTTTACAAGGGGGTAACATCCGCCGCCTTGAGAAGTACCACTCCAAGATACTTTGAAGAATGTTAAATTACCCATATATATATAATTCCCCGATAACTTTCCAATTGGAATAAGGGGTACTTCTTTTAGACAATGAGTTGCATCCGATTCTATTTTTAGACTCATCGAAAGGGACCTACGTTTTAACGCCGACTCCGAACGGCAAATGCATTAGTTGGAGAAGTTTTACATAGCCAGTGGCTAGCTGAGTTACGAGGTGAACCGCCGCTTTTTTGAAAATTCATTTTTTTTCAAGTGGGTCTGGCCGGGGATTGAACTTGGGACCTCTGGTATGCTAGGCGGATGACTTACATGCTATACCACGGCGGTTCACATTACCCATACTTGTGCTAACAATTCTGTGGCTTAGGAGTTTACCTACAAAAGAGTTATCAACTTCTTAATCTGCTATTGCCGATGTAATCGACGTAGGCTTAATGTTATCAAAAGCTTCTATATCTAGAAAGACAATGAGTGAAAATTCGCGATACTCAAGTGATATTTCAATTAAGCTCGTAATTCGTTAAAGAACTAAGAAATAAAACTAACTCAAATTTAGAAATTTTTCACAACTTGAGGGTTAATAGAGCTAAGCCTTTGTGGCATCAGACAGGATAAACACAGAAATTTACATATCGAAGTACTTACAAAAACGGTCGTTTATCATTTGTGAGGCAGCACAGAGTGCCTATATATGTACATTAGATTCTATTTTGGTATCGGGTGTTTTTTATTGAGGTATAGAACTTTAAGTTGGCATCACTTTTTTAACTGGCGGCCATTTTGTCAGCTGTCAAGTGATTAATATTTAGTTTGGTTTGCCATTTCATTATGAACAGGTTGACAAAAGAACAACGCTTGCAAATCGTGCAAATTTATTTCCAAAATAATGGTTCAGTTCGCGAAGTTTACCGCAAGCTTCGTCCATTTTATGGTCGACAAAATCGTCCATCAGAGCAATTAATTCGGTTAACCATGGATCGTTTTCGCACTACGTTTACTCTATGTGATAATACGCATCCGCAGCGACGTCGAACAGTGTGCACCGAAGAAACAATTGCCGCTGTAGAGCAAAGTGTTGAAGAGGACCCGAATGAATCGATTCGCCACCGTGCACAGCAATTGGAGCTTTGTCCATCAATTTTATGGAAGATTTTGCGCAAAGATCTTGGCTTGCGACCTTACAAGATCCAGCTTGTGCAAGAATTAAAGCCGCGAGACCATGCAATGCGTCGTGATTTTGGTGTATGGGCCGAAAATGAGATTGATCTCGATGCTGATTTTCATCGCAAAATTATGTTCAGTGATGAGGCTCATTTTTGGTTGAATGGCTACGTCAACAAGCAAAATTGCCGCATTTGGAGTGAAGAGAATCCACATGAGACCTTTGAGACGCCATTACATCCACAAAAACTGACTGTTTGGTGTGCTTTATGGGCTGGTGGAGTCATTGGGCCATACTTCTTCCGAAATAATGCTGGAGAGTCAGTTACCATAAATGGAGACCGGTATAGAGCCATGATAACCGACTATTTTGTTTCCCAATTGGATGGCATGAATGTGTATGAGTTGTGGTTCCAACAAGATGGCGCTACATGCCACACAGCGCACGTCACAATTGATTTATTGAAGGAAACATTCGATGAGCGCATAATTTCGCGGAATGGACCTGTCAATTGACCACCAAGATCGTGCGATTTGACACCACTGGATTATTTTCTTTGGGGATATGTGAAGTTGCTCGTCTACGCCAACAAACCAGAAACGTTAGGGGACTTGGAAGCTAACATTCGTGGCGTTATTGCCAACATACGGCCCCATATGCTCGAAAAAGTAGTTGAAAATTGGACCTGTAGAATTGGCTTTATTCGAGCCAGCCGCGGCGGCCACATGCCCGAAATCATATCTTATATTCTTAAACGAGCAATAATTGTATATATATATATATATATAGAATGGCTATCTCGAAAACGGCTCTAACGATTTTGATAAAATTTGGACAGTGGGTATCTTTTTTGATGTATAGGTCGAAGAAGAAGGGACTTTTGGAATTTTTACCTCTAAGAGGGTAAAAACGGGTAAAAAGGGGAAAAATTGAAAACGCTATGTCTCCTAAAGTAATAGGTATAGAAACAAAATTAAAATTACGTTTTAAACAGCTTTGAAAATAAGCGGACAGGTGTTTGGTACTTTTTTGAAACTATGTCCGATAGGGGGTAAAAAAGGGTGAAAATAGTTTTTTTGGCACCTTTTTAACCCACTCTTATATTTTAAACTAAAGAATATAGAAAGAAACTTGGTACTGCAATCAATAGATGTAAAAAAAGCATGAAACACGTATTTGGTACTTTTTTGATTTTGGAGCCAAAATGGGTAAAAAGGGGATAAAATGATAACTTAACATCTCCAAAGTAATATGAATAGGAACATTATACATTATGTTAAATGCGTTTTAAAAAAATGTACCGAATTCAATAGGCACCAAAAAAGTACCAAATATACATATGGAACTTTTAGAAATTAGGGAATAAAAAGGGGGAAAAATTAGTATTATTTTAAACAAATGAATGTTTGTCTGTATGTATGTTCTTTATAGAATAGTAAACTGTGAATTTGATTATCTTATGCTCTTTAGCGAAGATGTTGCGGATAAGCCGGCGAAGGTTTTAAAGTTGATAAGACTAATTTCCGACAGATGGCGCCACTGAAAATTACTAAAAATTAATTAAATCGTAAACTGTACATTTGATCATGCTATGATCTTTAGCAAAGTTGTAGCGCATGAGCCGACGAAGGCTTTTTAGTTGGTATGAATAATTTCCGACAGGTGGCGCTACAGAAACTTACTCAAAGTCAATTTAATCGTAATCTGTACATTTAATCATGCTACAATCTTTAGCAAAGTTGTTGCACATGAGCCGACGAAGGTTTCTTAGTTGGTATGAAGAAATTTCGACAGGTGGCGCTACTGAAATTTACTCAAAGTCAATTTAATCGTATGCTGTACATTTAATCATGCTATAATCTTCAGCAAAGTTGTTACGGATAAGCCGAAGAAGGTTTATGAATTGGAATAAGCAAAGTCCACAGAAAACTACTCAAAATGAATTAAATCGTAAACTGTGCATTTGATCAGACTATAATCTTTAGCAAAGTTGTTGCGCATGAGTCGACAGAGGTTTCTGTTGATATGAATAATTTCCAAAATGATTCAAAATGAGTTAAACTGTAAACTATGCAAACCATGTGTTGGTCGGACAAAATAAATCAAATAATTCAAAATTAACTTTCCTCTAAATTTATTTTAGCACTTTATAATATAAAATATATAAAAACTTTAAAATTTGCCTCAAAATGCTTATCATGAAGCTCCGAGCAAGGCTCGGTCTACCAGGTACTTTAAACATTAATGGCATAAAATTATCTTTCCAATAAAGCCAAATTGATGGACATTAAAACGATTTTCTTGTGTTTTATTTCAATTCGAAGTTCTATACCTCTAAAAAAAACACCCATTATTACTATGGTCAAAAAGGCACACTTTTCATGAAATCTTTTTTTGAATATCTTGAAAATCTAAGAAGTTTATTATAAGAGCCATCCTAATGTTCGGAAATATATAAATAGATATGCACATTTTAAGTGAATTTGCATGTGTATTTATATACTTATGTATGTATACATATCTACAATGTATAAGTATTTTATTATATAAATACATTTTTTTCACAATTTTCTTGTTCTATTCAAACTTGAGTTCAGTCGTTAATGCAAAAGTTTGCATTTTTATGTGCGAATGTTTTTTTAACCATAACTTTATTTTTCATTCCATCTTTTTTTTGTTGAAATATGTATGTATTTGTATGTATATATATATTTTTTACATCAATCTGTCATATTTTATTTTATGGTTTTTTATTCCATTATAAAAAGGATAACATATTTACTTTCTGCTCTAAGTAAATGTATGTTTGTATCAAAAAGTTAACGTTTTGAAAATTCTATTTGTATGCCTGAATTTATGAATCAGGATTCACTTAACTTTTTTCCTCCTTTTTTAAATAAGAATAATGTCAATATTAAGATAAGCATTTTTCAGTGATTATATTAGTTATGGGTATAATCAAATAAATACATTTTTCAAAAAAAGTTTTCACATGTAATTTTAAATTAAATTATAAATTTTATTTTAAAAAGTATTTGAGGCTACTTTAAAATTGATACCAGGGTTGCATTTTATGTTTTCAATTTCAAAAAAGGATTAGTTGAACTTACGGCTGCCTTAACGGAACGTCAAAGCAGATCGTTTCTATTATATGTAAAGCAGTTAGAGCAGTTTAATTTAATTTCGGGGTTACTTTCGGTCTCATACTCGTGAATTCAAGTTTTGTCATTTGTTACGATATCATACACGATAAATTATATGACGATCTTGCATTTTCAGATAAAATACTCTATCAATGTTTTTCGGGTCAACAGCCGATTTTAAGCAATCTTATGGAGGAAACTACTATGCCGCCCTAGGATTAAATATAATGTAAAAACGGGACAGATATCCTAAACTGATTTTGAAAATCAAGCTTTTGGTATTCCCAATAAGTTCTGGAGACTTTAAAATATCTCGACTATCACCAAACTCATAGTTTTAAACATTTTTTAAAATTTTATTATCTTTGGAAAATTTTTAAAAATTTCATTATTTATAGGATATTTTTCAAAACTTCATTATTCATAAGAAATTTTTCGAACTTCCATTATTTTTAAGAAATTTTTCAAAATTTTATTATTTTTAAGAAATTTTTCAAAATTTTATTATTTTAAGAAATTTTTCGAAATTTCATTATTTCTAAGAAATTTTACAAAATTTTATTATTTTTAAGAAATTTTTCAAAATTTCATTATTTATTGGAAATTTTAAATTTATTGACATTTTATAAAATTTCATCATTTAGAGTAAATTTCTCATAATTTTATTATCTGCAAAAAATGTCATTATTTACTGGAAATTTTTCAAAATTTTATTTATACGAAATTTTTCTAAATTTCTTTATATATGAGAAATTTTTCCAAAATTTATTATTTAAAGGGAATTTTTCAAAATTCATTAATTTTAGGAAATTTTTAAAAATTTCATTATTTATAGGAAATTTTTCAAAATTTCATTATTTTTAAGAAATTTTTCAAAATTTCATTATTTTTAGAAATTTTTTAAAATATTATTATTTTAAAAAAAATTTTCAAAACTTCCTTATTTATAGGAAATTTTCAATATATTGAAATTTTATAATATTTTATCATTTAGAGTAAATTTGTCATAATTTTATTATTTGTAAAAAAAAATCATTATTTACTGGAAATTTTTCAAAATTTTATTTATATGAAAATTTTCCAAAATTTATTATTTAAAGGGAATTTTTCAAAATTCATTATTTTTTTTTCATTATTTATAGGAAATTTTTCAAAATTTCATTATTTATAGGATATTTTTCAAAATTTCATTATTCATAAGAACTTTTTCGAACTTTCATTATTTCTAAGAAATTTTTCAAAATTTTATTATTTTTAAGAAACTTTTCAAAATTTTATTATTTTAAGAAATTTTTCGAAATTTTAATTATTTCTAAGAAATTTTACAAAATTTTATTATTTTTAAGAAATTTTTTAAAATTTCATTATTTATAGGAAATTTTCCAATATTTTTCTATATTTCATTATTTTTAGGAAATTTAAAAAAATTAAATTTTTAGTAGCAATTTTTCAAAATTTTATTATTTAAAGGAAATTTTAAAAAATTTTTATTCATAGCAAATTTTCAAAATTTCATTATTTATAGGAAAATTTTCAAAATTTTATTATTTTTAATTTCTTTATTTTTAAAAATTTTGTCAAAATTAATTATTTAAGGCAATTTTTCAAAATTTGATAATTTTTAGAAAATTTAAAAATTTTTTTTATTTATAGGATATTTTTCAAAATTTTTTTATTTATATGAAACATTTCATTATCTATGGGAAATTTTTTAAATTATTTTTTTTTAATTCAATTTTTTAAAATTTCATAATTTATAGAAAATTTTTAAATATATAATTATTTATGGGAAATTTTTAAAATTTTCTTTATTTATAAGAAATTTTTCCAAAATTTATTATTTATAGGAATTTTTTAAAATTTCATTATTTATAGGAAATTTTTTAGAATTTCATTACTTATAGGAAATTTTTCAATATTTCATTATTTTTTAGAAAATTTTTCAAAATATAATTTTTTTTAAGAAATTTTTCAAAATTTCATAATTTATAGAAAATTTTTAAAAATTTTTTATACATAAGAAATTTTTCAGAATGTAAGAAATTTTTCAAAATTTCATTATTTAAATTGTATAAAATTTCTTTATTTATAGCAAATTTTTCAATTTATTGAAATTTTATAAAATTTCATTATTTACAAGAAATTTTTCAATATTTCATTATTTTTAGAAAATTTTTTAATATATAATTTTTTTAAAGAAATTTTTAAAAATTGGTTATTTATAGGAAATTTTAGAAATTTTATTATTTACAGGAAATTTTTCAAAATTTCAATATTTATAAGAAAATTTTCAATATTTCATTTTTTTAGGAAATTTTCAAAATTTCATTATTTACAGGAAATTTTTTTAAATTTTGCTATTCATAGGAAATTTTCAAAATTTTATTATTTATAGGAATTTTTTAAAAATTTTGTTATTATTAAAAAATTTTTTAAAATTAATTTTTTTTAAGGCAATTTTTCAAAATTTTTTAATTTGTTTAAAATTTTTCAAACTTTATTTATAGGAAATTTTTCAAAATTTTATTATTTAGAGGAAATTTCTCATAATTTCATTATTTATAGAAAAATCTCCAAATTTTATTATTTACTGGAAATTTTTCAAAATTTGTATTTATAGGAAATTTTTTAAAATTTCTTTATTTATAAGAAATTTTTCCAAAATTCATTATTTTAGGTAATTTTCAAAATTTCATTACTTATAGGAAATTTTTCAAAAATTCACTATTTATAGAAAATTTTGAAATTTTATAAAATTTCATTATTTAAAGGAAATTTTTCAAAATTTCATTATTTATAGGAAATTTTTCAATTTATTGAAATTTTATAAAATATCATTGTTTATAGGAAATTTTTCAAAATTTCATTATTTAGAGGAAATTTCTCATAGTTTCATTATTTATAAAAAAAATCTCCAAATTTCATTATTTACTGGAATTTTTTCAAAATTATTATTTATAGGAATTTTTTCAAAATTTCTTTATAGGAAATTTTTTAATTTTGAAATTTTATAAAATTTCATATTTAAAGGAAATTTTTCAAAATTTCATTATTTCTAGAAAAAATACAATTTATTGAAATTCTTTCTGGCCCGTTACAATTTCAAAACAAGAAATATGGTTGCGCACCGATTAAGAGCCGTTTCAAACAAGTATTCGTAATCGGAAATATGGTTGGCTTAAATATACACCAAAAATTATGCTATAAATCGGTTTACGGAATTATTGCTTTAGCCACTTTTTATGAAATTTAGAAGCTTTTTATGAAATTTAGCAGGTCCACATTTGACCATAGCTCCCATACAAACTCTTCTTTAAAAACGCACTAAATGAGACGAAAATCACTAAAACGCTCGTAAATCCGAAGATAATGAAAATTTAAGTTTTTTTTTGCGCACATAATTTTTGTAACAACTGTAATCAATTTGCCAAATTTCGAGATAATCGGTCCACATTTGACCCTAGCTCTCATATAAGTCCAAATGACGGAAACAGCTTAAATATACATATAAGTTTTGAGAATGGAAAAATTTAGCAAATATTTGTCTTTATACAGGAAAAAGAACACCTTTGACCTTAGTGGTGAAGGGTATCGTTTATTCGGGCTTGACCGACTATAGCACTTTCTTACTTGTTTTTTTTACATAACTTATCATTAAATGACTCGTTAGTAGTTCAGTTCTGCTTAACTATAATCTCAATTCGATTTCAAAAATCATTTTTTACATTTATTTACAACATACAATTTTTGATGCATATCCTTAGGCGCGTTTTCAAGAACATGAATTTTCAGGGGAAAAATGGAATAACTTCAAAACTACTTCATGGATTTTTGTTGTTGACTGCTTGAAATAAAGCTGTGTTAGTTTTCTTTAATATTCCATTATTTTTTCTGGTAAAAATAGTTTATTTTTGGTTGAAATTTCTTAAAAGTAAAAAATAACCCAATTTTTTTTCCCATAGAAATGTGCTCTTAAACTTTGAACCCGATGCGCACTCATAGAATGTAATTTCCTTAATATGGGCTCAAAAACCAAAAACGATATATATTCTGAATCCTTATGAAATTCTAAGACGATTGAGCAAGGTCCGTCTGTCTGTCTGTTGAAATCACGATAACGCCTAAATGAAAGGAGCTAGCTCACTGAAAATTAGTAAATATTCTTCATTTCTGAGAAAATGTTGGTATTGAAATTGGAAAAAATCGGTTCACATTTGACCATAGCTCCCGTATAACCTCGTCTAGGCTAATCGCTTATTTGTTGATAAAAGACAAATTATAGCAGCTATGATAAAATTTGGTATATAGAAGTTTCACATTAGCCCTAGGTAGCGTATAAAATTTCATCAAAATTGGTTAACATTTAGCTATAGCTCCCATACAAAAAACTTACGAAAACAGCCTAAATTTCACCTAAAATACAGTATAACAGATATAACCACTAAATTTGGCACAAGAAAGTCTTATATCTATGCCAGCCAGTGCGCAAAATTTTGTCGCAATCGGTCACCATTTGACCTAGCTCCCATATAAAAAACTTACGGAAACACAAAAATTCAAAAAGAAAAGGGGATTTATGTCCGTCTGTCCGTCAGTCCGTCAGATAAAATGATACGTGATAGCTCCTTAACTACAAGAGCTAGTAAGACTAAATTAAGCACAAGGAAGTCTTATGTCAATGCCAGCCAGTGTGCAAAATTTTGTCACAATCGGTCACCATTTGACCATAGCTCCATTATAAAAAACTTATGGAAACACAAAAATACATAACGAAAAGGTTGTTTATGTCCGTCAGATAAAAGTACAATAGCGCCTTAACGAAAAGAGCTAGAGGAACAAAATTTTACAAAAGTATTTTGGATATCTTGAAAAAGTTGTGTGATAAAAATTGACAAAATCGGTTCAAATTTAGTTAGAGCTCCTATATAACCCCGCCCCGGGAAACACATTAATAATGATAAATTGAATACAATTGTAATAGCTATGACGATTCAATTTTAAATAGGGAAGTTTTATGCAACTTTTGATTAGTTTATCAAATTTTATAGGAATCAGTCCATATTTCACTTTAGCTTTCATATAAAAAACACTCACGGAAACCAAAAATTCTAGCAAAGGCCAGTTAAAAGCTATTAAATTAAAAACTATGATAGCTATGGCCACTAAATTTTGCAAAAATAAGCTCTATATATATATACCAGCCAGTGTGTAAAATTTTGTTACAATCGGTCAACATTTGGCTATAATTCTTATATCCCCTTTTTATATTTACAATCAAAAAGATTTGGAGGTACATTCATTATATTAAGATTGTACCTATGAAATTAGATGGGCATCAATCAATGTTCAGCCCAGTCTTTATATATGATGAAATATATGGACCTACCGTATTACTATTAACGTGTTTAGCTTAACTACATATTAAGCACAACAATAAGTACACTCAGAAAAAAGACATGTACTAAATTTGAGGAAAAAAAATTTCTTAAAAATAGTAAAAAAAAATCCTTATTCAGAGTAAATTTTTACTCAAAACTAGGAAAAATTGTTACGTTCTAGTAAAAAATACAACATTTAAATAAAAAATGTATAGTTCATATACTAAAAAATAGTTAACATTTTTCCATAGAAAAATTCCATGAATTTTGTAAAATATTATTTATTTTAAGGAAATTTTTGTTAAAAACTAGTAAATATGTCCTAAATTTTAGTTCATCACATCATAAAACTGGGTAATATTGACTTTAGTTCAAAAAATTTGATTGAGTAAATGATTTACTGAAAAATAGTTCATAAAATTGAACTTACTTAAAATCTGGAAGTTGTTGTCGTAAATTTAAGTTCATTATTTTCCTAAGTACTAGGAACATTTTCCTAATCATGAATTTCAAGTTTAAGACTTTCTGCATTTTAAGAAAAATTTATTTAAAATTAGTAAAGATAAATTACAACGTCCAATAGTATACAATCTTCTTATAATAAGTAAAATTGTAATAATTTGTTGAAAGTTATATACTTATATTTAGGATAATTTCCTAAAAATTAGTTCAGATAAATCAGAATAAATCATGTTTAAATTTATGAAGTAATTAGGATAATTTTTTTTTATAATGAGTAAAATTGTTATAATTTCTTGAAATTTATATACTTATATTTAAAAAAAAATTCTTAAAAATTAGTTCAAATTTTCCTAAAATTTAGTTCATATATTGAAAAAAGTAAATGTCAATAAATTATTTTCATTTATAAATTATTTTCAATTTTAGTTCGTGATAGTTTTCTTACAAATTCCGCTTTTTTTTCGATATTAGTAGTATAAAAAAAATTGTGTTATGAAAAATTTGTGCCAAAAATTGTGTTTGTTGTTTCTATCTTTGTATAACATAAGTAAAGGAAATATTAGCGATTAAATAATGCCTCAAAATAAAAGACCAAAAAATCAACAAGGAGATGAAAATTTCCTAAATATTAGTTAAAAATTTCCTAAAAATTAGTTTAAATTTTTCTAAAAATTAGTAAAAATTTTCCGAAAAATTAGTTAAATTTTTCCTAAAAATGTATTAAAAATAAATGTTAATAAATTATGTTTTCTAATATTGTCTTCGTCTGCTTGTGCAAGTGCCCACGATTCAGCACCATATAATAACACTTATAATTTTAGTTCCTGTTGAGTGGATTTCATTCCAAAGCTAAGTAAGTATGATTCTTTATTTAATTTCATTATTTACATTCGCTGCGGTACCTAGGTAGACAAATTCTTTAAAAACTCTGAAGCTATAGTTGACGACGTTCACGTGTGCTCCAATTCTAATGGACTGCTTGCTAGAAGAGACCATCAGTATTGTTTTTGATTACTAGGCCCATTTTCATCGAATAATTTTCAATACCGGAAAAGGCGGCAGTCACTTCACGCAAATGTGAGTAACATGTGCCAGTTGTATTAACTGCAGCATCACGAAGAAGTAAAGTAAGGTAAGTGTCCATTTGTTTTTCTTGGTGGATTTACCTGGTCTAAAGTCACATTGGGAGGCACCAATTATTTCGTTAATATTGGGTTTTAGCCTTGCACACAGGATTCTCGTTATATCTATAGTTAGCGCAGATGGATTTATCACCTTTATCAGAACACTCTCGGTATGTCACCTGATTTCAAATCATCCACTCCATCAAATCATCCAGGAGATTATAAGATTAGAGCAATCATATCACATTTGTACTTATCGGGTACATCCATCAACTGAATCGGGGCACCTCCTCTGTTAAGATTTCTGATATTCCAGGTGCTAATCCTTAGATCATGATCCTTTATTCGTTTGCTGTGGTCGTCAACATTAGGGGGTCGTTTTTATTCTAATTGTTTCTATTTCATATTAGGAGTTTTTTCCAGGAGCGGGTTACTAGCCTGAGGTCCTTGTTAGCTCACTACTTTAAGGATGTTAAGGTAGCTTACCAGGTGATACTACTAGGAGGTCAATGTCCACAGTTGAGATGAGAGGTTGACCAAGAAAAATCTGGGCTTTCAAATTAAAACCGATCAAAAGCGTTGCTTGGCTTAAAACACCTTTTATTTCATCCTGAAATCTAGAATACTTCGACACAATTATGAACTTCAGCAGCCGTTTTCTTGAAATCAAAAAAGGTTATAGGACTTCTCCGCATATCAAGGCTCAAACCATGTAAGTGATGCATTATCTATGACTTTAGAACACTGTTTTCTCAGTTTTTATATTAAGGTGGGTCTTTTTCAATGTTCGACATTAGGTTGTTATATATTAAATATCATAATTTAATGTCAAATTTAAAGAAAACCTTTAAATAACCCCAAAAGCAATCTTCTAAATGCAGTTATTGGATTTAGGTACAGTTTTTTTTTTATTATAATAAATAAATGGACAAATATTCAAGGTAAATACATTTTTAGATTGAGCTTTTGCGTAATACATTGATAAGTATCTAAAATTAAAAAAATCGTATAGGTGTTTTAAACTAACAGTTAATTATAGTAGGGCTTACAGTAAGGGGCAAAACTTTACACATTATTTATTAATACAAAATCGAAAAAACTGTAGTTAAAATTCAAAAGTCATTGTTTGGTATAATTTTTTTCCTTTTGCCAAACACTTTAATTAACTCATGTTCATTGATACTCAGATGGACGAATATAAACCGAATAGGGTCAGATTGTCGGCAATGAATATTATTTGATAAAAGTGTGAACGAATTTATACCAACCAACTATTTTTGACATTTAATATAATTAAATTTTAAACTTAATTTTCTTTAATTTTTTCGATTTAGTAATAATAAAAATAAATAATGTGTTTTATTTACACTAACAAACTGCATGCTCTAAATAAAAAGTATAAAAAAAATATATATTAAACACCTATACCATATTTTATATTTTTCGCAAAATGACCTTTGATTAGTTAAATTGGGAAGTCTAAGGACCTCTAGTGTTCCGTAGCCAAAGATGCCGTGCGTCACAAAGAGCGTCCCTTCCGTGTTATTTGATCAAAGTAAGTAACAATTTGACTATGAAAAGGCTTTAATATTTTTCAATGTATTATACTGCAGTTAATTCTGAAGTACGATTTTTTTATTTATCTACCTTATAAAATTTGTCTTTATTAATAAATACATTAATATAAATACTTATCTATTTTCCAATAACTTACATTATGAACCAAAATTCTTTTATATTGAAGATTATATTGCATTTCCAAATAAATAAATTCTTAAACTTGTAAGAGGATCAGATATTTAATGGCAAAGAATGGGTGATGAAATACATTGAGCCATTGCCCGCAGTTATTTAAATTGGAAGAAATTTCAAAACTACTTCATCCATTTTTTATTTCTATGACTTTTAATTTATTATATTTTTTTTGTACAAGTTGTTATTGATTGAAATTTCGGTAAAACCAAAAATACTCCAATTTTTCCCTATAAGAACAAATTTTACAGTTTGGGGGCGGATGCGGCACCCCTAATGCAATCTAAACAAAATTTTGTATAACATATTTTTTTGTAACGGAAAACATTTCTTAGGGAAAATTAAGGTTAAATTTTTAAAAAATAAGGTACACTCCAATTTTTATGTACATATATATAAGTAAATGTAAAAATTGTTATAAATATTATTTCTTATTTAAATATGTATATGTATTTATGTTATTTAAAATATTTTTGTAAAGTTATGAAAAGATATTAATAAAAATACTTTATACCATTTTTTTATACTTTTATTTTATAAAGGGGATATACATATATATTTTAGAAAATAATTTTACTTAATTTTAGTACTTTTTCTTGTATTATTTAGGAAATATACAATTCAGATAAGTATATAATTTACTGAAAACTAGAAATAAGTTTTATTAATGTAGGAAATATTTCATACTGGGAATGAATATTTTACTATAAATAAGTATTAAACTTATTAGTTTTCTGACTGTTTTTCTCACTTTTAAGGAAAATATAAATTTTTTATAAGATCAAAATAAATAATTTACTGAATTTTAGTAATCTTTTTCTACTATCGTAGACAATTTGAACAAGTTTACTGCAATTTTTACTTGTTTTAAGTAAAAATAAATTATCTTTTAACTAAAATGAAGGAAAATTTTCCTTATTTATAGCATTGATAAATATTTATCTGAACTAAATTAAAGGAAATATTTACTTGTTTTTAAGAAGTTTCAGATAAAATATGAACTAAATAGTAGTAATTTTTTTTAATTTTTTAAGTTAAATTTTATTTGATTTTAGTTAAAATTTTGTTTGAAATAAGAAATTTTGTCAAAAACTCAAGGAAATTTTTTTCTAGGAATTAAGGAATTTTTTTACTCAATTGCTGTAAAAAACGGCTTTGGCGCCATACGACAACCATTTTTTCCTCAAATTTAGTAAATTTTCCTAAATTTTAGTTCATTTTTTTTCTGAGTGTAATGGGTGTTTTTTTTAGAGGTATAGAACTTCGAATTGAAATAAAACACAAGAAAATCGTTTTAATGTCCATCAATTTGGCTTTATTGGAAGGATAATTTTATGCCATTAATGTTTAAATATGATTTCGGGCATGTGGCCGCCGCGGCTGGCTCGAATAAAGCCAATTCTACAGGTCCAATTTTCAACTACTTTTTCGAGCATATGGGGCCGTATGTTGGCAATAACGCCACGAATGTTGGCTTCCAAGTCCCCTAACGTTTCTGGTTTGTTGGCGTAGACGAGCGACTTCACATATCCCCAAAGAAAATAATCCAGTGGTGTCAAACCGCACGATCTTGGTGGCCAATTGACAGGTCCATTCCGCGAAATTATGCGCTCATCGAATGTTTCCTTCAATAAATCAATTGTGACGTGCGCTGTGTGGCATGTAGCGCCGTCTTTGTTGTGAGTCGAAAACTTTCACATTCACCCTCGTACAATGACAAACTGCATTGCTGTCATTTTGGAAACAAATTAAGAATTAAGTTGATAGTATTGAATTACAATAAACGCGTACAATGAAAAGTGCATTGTACGCAATAATATATTAATAATAATATAAGAATTAAGTTGATAGTATTGAATTACAATAAACGCGTACAATGAAAAGTGCATTGTACGCAATAATATATTAAATAAGTCAATAGTTAAATTAGTATAAATAGTAATAACATTTAGTTAAGAGGGGGAATTTTTGTAAATAAAGCAACCAATCAACACCTACTATTAGTAGGCAATCCACTAAATAATTGTGTTTTATTTTAAATAGAAAAAAGCCTGACATACACCAGCCTTTAAAGCGGGTCCCTGGACGGCAATACTTTAAAATAAGAAAACATAACATTTTGGCGCAGCCGGTAACCGCGGAAAAAATTTTTTCGTATAAATTATTAAAATTCGGTTTATAATTTTAATTACGAAATTTTGCGCGGGTTAAGAACTAACTGGGTTTTGTATTCCTAAGGTACATGATAGGAGCGGTCCAATAAAAGACTAAACACTAGCTACCTTTGGATCGTTTTGTCCTGCATTGAAGGAAACATAAGACCCAAATAGGGATTGTGCAAGATTGGCAAACTGATAAGACTTCAGTTTGAAAGTTGCGTACAAAAAAAAAAAACCCAAACAAAATTATAATATTATTAATAATAAAATTAATAAATATAATAATAAATAAAAAGTTTCAAACGAAGTTGGTTAAATCGTCCTGCGTCACAGCACAAGATAATTTGATAAAAGACTAAACACTAGCTACCTTCGGATTATCTAGTGCTGGGGAGTGGAGCGGTAAGACTAACTGGTTGTGCACAGGGTAAGGCGGACTTGTTAAAGCTACGCTACTTCCGGCTTGCCTTGGGCAACTTTTGGAACTTTAATAATACAACGGTTTACTTTACTGCTCGAAGGAAAATGACGACAGTCTATGGATCTATGGTAAGTATATTCTAAATGGACAATCCTCAGACAAAAACCGACGAACTTATAAGTAAATTAAACAGACATAGTTACTCTGTTGACAGCTTACAGGTTTTAGCGTGGGAGGAATTAAGACGTATAAATTTAGACAAGAAGGTTATAAACGGACATAGGGAAAAAATAAGACAGAATAAACTAACAAAATTAGATGAAGTAGGATATTTGATACAATTGATAGGAGAACTGAATGAGGACCAATCGACAGAGTTAAAAAATAAAGTAAGTGAATTAGAAGAGACAAAGAGGTTGTGTGAAAATCAGAGCAAGAAACTGAGGGAACAGATAAATTATACAGACAATTTATTAGAAGAAGTCGTAGCGGAAAATTCCGAGTTATTGCAAACTTTAAAGAAAAAGGGATTAAGCGAAAAGGAAATTGATAGACATATAAAACAAGAACAACTGATAAACACAAAGGACGACACTATACAAAGACTACAGACTGCATTGGAGAACGCGAGGCGAGAATTAGATACTATAGACAGATCAAGATCACCGACTCAATCGTTGAGCTTAGAGTTGAAAGGTGCTGGAATACCTTCAATAGTCGTAACTGGGGCTCAAACAGTAGAGACACAAGGTCAGGAGATTTTATCGAAGGTAAAAACTGTGTTGAGGAACGCAAAGAAAGCCGGCAGTAGAGAGTACACGGCGGAGACAAAATCCAGAAAGCTAACCGAGCTAGAGGGGTATAAACAGTCATTTGAGGAATTAGCCATCACCGACGTACACGTTTTGGAAGACTTCAGAATTTCTCTAGAGACAGCGCAAAATATCTTAGAAAGACGGTGTCAATCTCCTTTACCTGAATCAAAAATAGACAAAATGCCAGCCTTGTCGGAAATAATAAAGATAGTGAACAACGCTGTTCCTACATTCTTTGGTACTGAAGGGCCCGACTTGTCATCGGAAGTATTTAGATTAGGGTTGCCAGACACAAATCCTGAAAAAGCTGGACATAAGGGGAAAAAAAAGATTGACAACCCAAAAATTAGCTGGACATTAAAAATAAAAAACTTGCTTTAATAATTTGCTTCGATGAATCTTTCAATTTTTAATAAACCGAATACCGAAATTAACCGCAGCGATATCGAGAGAAAATGAAATCGTCCGAGACACTACAGCTAATACATCTGAAACAATTTTCAACAGAAAACACATTCTACTTGCGATTGTCGATGACATTGATATCATGGGACGGACGCACATTTCGCGATTCGACTGCCGCCTTTTCAAGTATCGAGATGGAATGTAATAAAATGGGTCTAGTTGTCAATGAATCAAAACAAAACTTAAGAATACGAAGTTATAAAAGAATTTGCTTATCTTGGTACCGCCGTCAACATAATTCACGACATAAGTTTCAAATTCAAACATAGAATCGTTTTTTAATGCAAAATGAACTTGATCAGGCAATCAATTAATCAACGCATAAATCACTTAAGTAAAAAAAAAAAATACAATTTTCCAAAAGTTTTTATTGCGTTCTTTTTCATTAAAATAGTTTTCTTCAAAAATATTTAATTTTTGACCTTTCAGCTGGACAAATTTAATTTTAGCTTGACACTGGACAAGTATTAAAAAAGCTGGACAATCCAGTCGAATCCAGCCTGACTGGCAACCCTAATTTAGATACATTCAAGGATGCAAAATGGTGGAGAGAGAGCTGTTAACCCATGCCGATGGTCAACTATCTCAGGATATAATTGAATGCCTTAAATTAAGACTTATGGGTTCCGCTTATTCGAAGTTATCACAGTCTAATTTTAACTCAATAGATGCTCTTTGTGATAGCATAAAAAAAGTATACCTAAAAAAGAAAAATGTCGACCAGATAAGGGAGTTGATTATAAACAGTAAACAGAACGTAAGGGAACCAGCTAGTAAGTTTGGAGAGCGGCTAGAGAGCTTACTGAAGGAAGCTATTGAAGCAGTTAGTAGTGAGTGGCCAGAAGGAGCAGGTCGTAGCGCAATGATCGCCGACTTTAAGAGGATTGCTGTTAAAAGCTTCATTAAGGGACTGAGAGACCAGGCACTGAAGGTAAGATTCATTGGACAGGAAAAGCACGAGTTGAACTCCTTGGTATCACTGGTGGAAGAAGCGGAGGAACTTCTTGGAGAAGGTCAGCATGTTATAAATGCGATTTCTTCTCTGACACCCTGTAGTTTCTGCAATGAGCAAGGTCACGAAAGGGTAAATTGCCGAAAACGTTTAAATACACCGTACTGTATTAACTGTGGCATATATGGACATGAGGTCGGCCCGATGTGCGAAGACAGAAGCAGTAGGAAAGTGACTTGTGATCACTGTAGAAAAAAGGGTCACACAGTAGAACATTGCAGACAAAGATTGGCATCATTGTATTGCAGAGTGTGTCGGACAACTGGTCATCAGGAAAATCAGTTTTGTGGCCAAAGGCAGCAAAGTGATCAAAACCAGTGGAGGAGCAACCGACCAACTAACACCAAGATACCCCCGGACAGAAATTTTGAAATGAGAAACGACAGTGCGATGGTAAAAAACCGAACCAAAAATGGGACCCAACTGTGTTACAAATGCGGTCAACCAGGCCACTTTGCGGGAGCATGTCGGAATAATTCTGTCCCACGAAGTGCAAACTACTCTCGGACAAAAGAAAGTCCAATAAATAATTCGGGAAATGCCAATCGACCCAGTTACGGCCAATAACTGGGGTAGAAGAAATAAATAACACGATTACTTGGCGCAAACATAAAAAGGAGAAAGTCCATGAAAATTTAACAGATGAAGAACCTAAGCAAAAGTTACAGGATGTCCCTGAGGCAGGAGAAGCTACTAAAGTGATCCACAAGGGTACGGTTTCCACCACGCGCTCTTGCCGAGATGTCAAGGAAAAAGAACAAGTGGTACTTGTTGACACAGGAACTAAAGTCAGTACAACAACAACAACAGGGAAACAAGTCACGGGTACTGCTCATAAGAGAAAAACATTCGAAGATAGCCAAATCAATATAAGTAACAGTGGAATAGAGTCACCCGACAGTGTGGACACAGTTTTCATCACGCTTCCATGCCAAGAGGCAAAGGAAGGAAAACTGGTCTTACTTGTAGACACTGGGGCAGATTCCAGCATAGTGAAAGAAGAGGCTATTAACGCTTTTCAGAACGGAAATAAGAGAGAAGTAAGAAAATTGGCTGGAGCCTTTGGAGGCAGTGCTTCAACGTTGGGCGCAGTACAGATACATGTGGTTGGAGGGAAAGCTCCATGGATTTTTCATGTGGTCGCTCAAGGAAGCGGAGTTCCAGGTGACGGAGTTCTCGGGCGAGATAATATTTGGGGGAAAAGTATAATAAATTCCATGACTCGAACCTTGAAAATTTTCGAGAACAACAATTTAGTTAAAACATTCTTGCTACAAAATGAAAGAGCGAGCATAGAATCAACAAACATTAAAAATTTCCTGGTTAAGGAGAGGACAATTACTATGGTGCCAGTTAATTTGAAAACGAAGGACAAAACTGTGGTGATTCACAAGCAACAACTTCACCCAGGGGTCTATGTAGGAAATACTATAGTCAACGTTCGCAACGGAAATGCAATAGTACCCGTATTGAACGCAACAGAAGAAAGTATGCCGGTGGGCAAAAACATAAAAATACAGTTCTCGAGGTTAAATCATTACACGGTCCATAAAGAAACCGAAACTTTAAAGACACCCATTATAGACGGGACTGAAAGAATAAGAGAATTGAAAGAATTATTAATGAAGGAAAAAGATTGGAACTCGGAGGAAAGAGCTTCGATGAACGCAATCTGCGAAAAATATCACGATGTATTTATGCTGTTTGGAGATAAGCTGCCCTTCACAACGCTGATTGAACATAAAATACCCACAAAATTGGATCAACCACCAATCAACCAGAAGCAGTACAGGCTACCCCATGTACACAAGGACGAGATTAATCAACAAGTATCTGAGCTCTTAAAAG
The DNA here is from genome assembly GCA_933228675.1 of Stomorhina lunata. NCBI lineage: Eukaryota > Metazoa > Arthropoda > Insecta > Diptera > Rhiniidae > Stomorhina > Stomorhina lunata. The sequence goes on from OW121744.1 coordinate 14,643,570, forward strand.
AAGGAATTATAGCTCCGAGCACATCACCATGGAATTCACCTCTATTATTGGTGCCTAAAAAATTACAGGACGGAAAGACCAAGTTTAGAATGGTTGTGGATTTCCGGAAACTTAATGACGTCACTACTAAGCAGGTATTTCCTATTCCCCGAATAGATGAAATATTAGATCAATTAGGAAACAGCAGATACTTCACCACTCTGGATTTGGCAAGTGGGTATCATCAAGTGCTGTTGGATAAGGAAGATAAGAAAAAAACGGCTTTTAGCACAGACAAAGGACATTTTGAGTTCAACAGAATGCCGTTTGGGTTGACAGGTGCTCCAGCAACGTTCCAAAGAGTTATGAATACAATATTAACAGGCCTTCAAGGTTTAGATTGTTTTGTGTACCTAGATGACATAGTCATTTACGGAAGGAATGTGGCAGACCATGAGAAAAAAATAACGAACGTTTTATCTCGTCTGCGCGACAGCGGTCTTAAATTGAATACGGGAAAATGTCAGTTTCTGAGGAGAGAAATTGTTTACTTGGGACATAAGTGTTCAGAAAAAGGAGCACTCCCCGATCCCACGAAAGTAGAAAGTGTGAAGAACTTAAATCCTCCAAGAAGTATAAAAGAAGTTCAAGCGCTACTAGGGTTAGTCAACTACTACCGAAAATTTGTAAAGGGTATGGCGGAGCTGGCATCACCAATAACCCGCCTGCTCAAGAAAAACTCCAAATTTGTCTGGACAAAGGAGTGCCAACAAGCCTTTAATAGAATTAAGGAAAACATTATTAGTCCTCCCATTCTAATTTACCCAGACTTTTCGGAATCTTTCCGTGTAACCACAGATGCTAGCAACGAAGCACTGGGAGCAGTACTTTCACAGCTAAGGGATGGCAAAGACCACCCCATAGCATTCGCGAGTAGGACCTTAAGCGACACTGAAAAAAGGTACTCAACAATTGAAAAGGAAATGTTAGGCATAGTGTGGGCGACACGCACTTTCCGCCCCTATTTATTGGGACGACCTTTTACTGTATTCACGGATCACCAACCCTTGAGGGGCATTGCAAACCTAAAAGACCAGACTTCGAGACTTGCTCGGTTCAGGCATAAATTGTCGGAGTATGAATTCGACATTGCCTACAAGCCGGGAAAAACCAACTTAAATGCTGATGCGCTGAGCCGACTTCCTGTAGAAGACCAGAAAATACAGGTTGTTACCAGAGCTCAAAAAAGAGAGTTAAATAAAACAAGCATAAAAGAAGCTCAAAATAATGAAGATTCATCAGAAGAAAGGATCGCTGAGGAAAATTTCAGTATGGAGCACAGAGATGCCGTTAAAATTTTAACCGACAGAAAGGACATCGAAGAAGTTCTTCGAAGCTTTCATGACTCGCCTTTAGGTGGGCACCAGGGTGTCTGGAAGACCATAAGGCGAATTAGGAGACAATACAGATGGAAAGGTATGCAACGGGATATTAACAATTATATAAGAAAGTGTCAGAAGTGCCAAAAGAACAAGTGCGGACCAGTCGGCAAAGAACAAATGGTGTTAACCGACACACCGCAAAGACCATTTGAAAAAGTTTATATGGACATGGTGGGCCCTTTGCCAACCACCACTGCAGGCAACAAATACATTCTCACTTTTCAAGACGATTTGTCGAAATTTTTTATTTGTGCACCAATGCCGGATGCGGAGGCTGAAACGGTGGCGAAAATTTTTTACAGTGAAATCATAACCAAGTATGGTATTCCAACAAAATTAATAACGGACAATGGCTCGAATTTCACTTCCAAGCTTTTCGGAAGTGTCTGTAAACTTTTGAGGATAAAGAAACAACATATCACTCCATACCACCCTCAAGCAAACGGGTCGTTGGAAAGAAGCCATCGACCACTTACAGAATATCTAAGGAGTTTTGCAAAAGAGGACGGATCAAACTGGGATCAGTGGTTGCCTTCGGCTATGCATGTGCATAACCATACAGATCATACAGCCACCAACCAAACTCCCTTTAGAGTACTCTATGGTTTTGACGCACCTTTACCGTCGAATCTTAAGGTTAGTACTCCTTTATACAATCCTTATGACTATCCAAAATTTCTCAAGTACCAAATTCAGCGTGCATACGAGATGGCGCGCAAACATCAGATAAAGGCAAAAATAAAAGCGAAAGAACGGTATGACAAAAATGCAAAAAATAGTATAATTCATATAGGTGATCAAGTGTTGGTAAGGAATCAAACACGGAAAAACAAGCTCTCACCCCTATGGGAGGGGCCTTATAAAGTGACAGGTATTCCCTCCCCAGTTAATGTTCAAATACTAGCGAAAGGAAAGCAGAAGATTCTACACCGTAATTTGGTCAAGCTTTACAGACAAAACCAAGAACAAATAGTGTCAACCGACAAATCATCGTCGCCAAAGAATTATAGTCTATTCTTTGAAAAAAAGAATACTTACAAACATACTAACGACAGAATAACCTCATCGGGTAGTGAACAGCGTCACGAAACGGCGAGTGATTCAAAAGGTATTAGTGCTTCTATAGAAAAATTCAATCTTTGTGATAGTACAGAAGACAAGGGTGTTCGCACTTCATCGCATTCCTATGATAGAGATAGTACAGGACCATTGTTGACTTCCACCACGTCCCATAATAGTACGGACGATAATACAGAAGGCTTATGTGGTCTAAGAAATATCGGTAATACTTGTTTTATGAACACCATTATTCAGTGTTTTAATCACACAAATGAATTGACAAAATTCTTACTAAATCATAATGCAACGAAATCTACAACGTCCAAAAATCAACAAATCTTATTTGAGCTTTCCAAATTAATTAAGGAAATGTGGAGAGGTAATGTAAACACCGTAACACCTACGGAATTAAAACGAGCCTTTTCTGCCAAATATCACATGTACAGTAACTACAATCAACAAGACGCTCAAGAATTTTTACGATTATTTTTGGATTCGTTGCATGGTGCCCTCAATACTGGTACAAAGGGTGAACATTTAAAAATAGATGATAATTTAAGTGACAATAAAAAGGCCGAACTTACTTGGAAATGGTATGGCCGTCATGAGAATTCTTTAATACGTGATTTATTTGTAGGTCAACTTAAGAGTACATTAAGATGTACCACGTGCGGCAATACTAGCGTTACTTTTGATCCCTTTTGGGATTTAAGCGTTCCCCTACCTTCATCGTCAAGTTGTAAGCTTGACACCTGCTTGGATTTGCTTTTACGCGAGGAGGTTTTGGAGGGCGACGACATGCCCACATGTTCAAAATGTCAAACGCGGCGAAAATGTACAAAAAACTTTAAAATTCAACGATTTCCAAAGTATCTTGTTATACATTTAAAACGTTTTTCTGAGACATTGAAGAGAAAACTCTCGAATATTGTCGAATTTTCCACGGGTGAACGTGAATTGAATATGGGTCCTTATGATGCCAATGCTAACCCAAATATTTGCTATTCCTTATATAGTGTCACAAATCATATGGGTTCAACTGCTGGTGGACATTATGTAGCTATTTGCAAACATCCTGTCTCAAAGAAATGGCATAAATTCAATGATAATCTTGTGAGTGATTCATTGTCGGAACATAATCTTGTCTCGTCCAGTGCTTATATATTGTTCTATGAACGTGTGTAAATAAGTATGATGTTAAACTTCCACAAAAAAGAAACAGCAGCGATGTTGAAATCATGTTAAAATGGTAAAATAATAATAACAACCTGATAGAAACAAATTAGTAATTTATTATATGATATGGGATGACTAAATTTTTTTGGCGCCCCCAGGTGGAATCGAACCACTTCGACGTTAATCGACTACAGGTTTGAAGCCTGCAAAACAAAGAAAAACCATTAGAAAGAAGTAACCAGAACAAACAAAAAAAAAATTTTTGTATTTTAAAAATAAAAATGTTTAAACAAAAATTTGTGTATAATAAAATTTAGAAAATATTATAAGTACAAAATTTTTAAATTAACTTTTGCATTATTTACCAAAAAAAAAAAACAAAAGGTCTAATTTAAAAAATTTTTATTTAAACTGTTAAGGTGCCAAAGTTTTTTTTAATCTGCATTTTTCTGTCGATTTTTTGAAAATTATAAGCCCGCGAATAATTTTCTATTGAAATCGTTTAAACAGCTAAAGTGTAATAATTCCTTTTCTCTTTATAAAAAAAATTATTATAAAAAAAAAACTTTTTATAATTTTTTTTTTTTTTTTTACAAAAATTAAACTGAACTCACTTTTTAAAAAAATTAAGTGAAGAAAAAATATATAAAAAAAAAAGAATCTTTAAAATTTTTTGCACCAAAAGTTGTGTAACTTTAATTGATAAAAGGTTATTTTATTAAAAAAAAGAAGCGATTGAAATAAAATCAATAAAGCAATCTTAATTTAACTAATTTTATTTTCCGAAAGAAGTGCAATTCGACAAAATAAAATTGGTCATATGGTGAACTCAAAAAATATCCAATATTGCAAATATAGAAATATGCAAATTGACAAAATACTGGTTCATACTGCAAGAGCAACAAAAAGAAAAAAAACAATATATGTATTTATATTACTACAAGAATTATTACACGATAAGCATTTGCAAGAATATTGCATGCTTACACACATTTTAAATTAAAAAAGAAAAAAAAAATTTATTAAAAATAATAACAACACACTATATAGTATTACACGGTAAGCATTTGCAAAAATATTGTAATTTATATTAAAAAAAAATATACATATAAATATATAAATAAATATATATAATTGTAAGTCAAAAGAAAAGAATTTATAAAAATGTATCTCTAGATCAATAAGTAAGAGTAGGTTAATACTCAGTACGGTGCTCTCCAACATAAGCAGTTAATGATTTATCATCTCTGGAAAGCTTAGATGTGGAGCAGTCGCAACATTTCAATGCAACCGACTCAGTGTCAACCAATTGCAGATCAAAACAAAAGTCAAGTTGTCTGTTGTTGCAATCAAAGAGCACATGCTCAATGTTAGTATAAGCCTCTAAGATGCAAGTAAAGTCCATAAACATCTAACCTACAACGTGATTATCTCTGGCGGAATTGAAGATGTACGGGACTTCCCAAGTTCGAGGATCTAATTAAAAGTTCTTGTATTAGATCTCCCTGGAGCAAATGTTGAAATTTGTTTTTATATGCAGACTAAGTTGTATAACAGCAGTCTAAGTTATGTAACAGCCCCATATTCGGGTTCATAAACCGCTGGATGTCATTCTAGATAAAGAAACTATGTGCTACTCAATTCTTCGCTGGCAATCAAATGAAACATACTCTTCAGTAGTGGCTATTCTTGCCAATTGGTTTCCTAAGAAACAAAATGCGTCATGTGTTTGTTTTGGCTACCATTCATATACTTTTTGCCTGAAGATGTATTGAAACCAACGTCGAATGATAGTCTATATAAAGAATAGACCGATCAAAAGAAGGATTCTAGCCTGCTACATTGTTAGTTTGTGCAGGAAATAATCTGAAATAACACTATTACTACATCCAATAACTGCCTATTTTACGATACCTATGGGAAATTTCAGTTACGAAAAACAACATTAACAACAACATCAACTACAACACATCTACAACCAGTTCAACTACTCGAAAAAAAAATCAACAAGAAACAACAACAGCAACAACCAACATTTTTGAGAGCATTGTAAGAAATATTTCCATAGTTTTAGGTACCATAAGAAATTTAAAAAAAAAAGGATTGTAAAAAAAAAAAAAAAAAAAAAAAAAAAAAAACAAAAAAAAAAAAAATAATAATAACATATTTAAAATGAAAGTTTATCAACACATATTAAAAATTTATCAACTTAATTCTTATTGAAGCCTTCCAATAGCATGGCAAAATAAACGGTCAATAACAGATCATATAAAGTCAATGTCAAACAGAATTTTAAAGAACATCCAGTTCCTGGATGTACTTTCTGTAAAGGGGGGAGGAATGTTGTGAGTCGAAAACTTTCACATTCACCCTCGTACAATGACAAACTGCATTGCTGTCATTTTGGAAACAAATTAAGAATTAAGTTGATAGTATTGAATTACAATAAACGCGTACAATGAAAAGTGCATTGTACGCAATAATATATTAATAATAATATAAGAATTAAGTTGATAGTATTGAATTACAATAAACGCGTACAATGAAAAGTGCATTGTACGCAATAATATATTAAATAAGTCAATAGTTAAATTAGTATAAATAGTAATAACATTTAGTTAAGAGGGGGAATTTTTGTAAATAAAGCAACCAATCAACACCTACTATTAGTAGGCAATCCACTAAATAATTGTGTTTTATTTTAAATAGAAAAAAGCCTGACATACACCAGCCTTTAAAGCGGGTCCCTGGACGGCAATACTTTAAAATAAGAAAACATAACATCTTGTTGGAACCACAACTCATCCACATTCATGCCATCCAATTGGGGAACAAAATAGTCGGTTATCATGGCTCTATACCGGTCTCCATTTATGGTAACCGACTCTCCAGCATTATTTCGGAAGAAGTATGGCCCAATGACTCCACCAGCCCATAGAGCACACCAAACAGTCAGTTTTTGTGGATGTAATGGCGTCTCAAGGGTCTCATGTGGATTCTCTTCAACCAAAAATGAGCCTCATCACTGAACATAATTTTGCGATGAAAATCAGCATCGAGATCAATCTCATTTTCGGCCCATACACCAAAATCACGACGCATTGCATGGTCTCGCGGCTTTAATTCTTGCACAAGCTGGATCTTGTGAGGTCGCAAGCCAAGATCTTTGCGCAAAATCTTCCATAAAGTTGATGGACAAAGCTCCAATTGCTGTGCACGGTGGCGAATCGATTCATTCGGGTCCTCTTCAACACTTTGCTCTACAGCGGCAATTGTTTCTTCGGTGCGCACTGTTCGACGTCGCTGCGGATGCGTATTATCACATAGAGTAAACGTAGTGCGAAAACGATCCATGGTTAACCGAATTAATTGCTCTGATGGACGATTATGTCGACCATAAAATGGACGGAGCTTGCGGTAAACTTCGCGAACTGAACCATTATTTTCGAAATAAATTTGCACGATTTGCAAGCGTTGTTCTTTTGTCAACCTGTTCATGATGAAATGGCAAACCAAACTAAATATTAATCACTTGACAGCTGACAAAATGGCCGCCAGTTAAAAAAGTGATGCCAACTTAAAGTTCTATACCTCAATAAAAAACACCCGATATTTAACAACTTATTAATGTAAAACTATACCCGGTTTTGAGACCGAATTTTGATCAAAGTAAATACTGGGGAAACCACTAAAATATTTTTGAATGTTGAACTATAAAGCTACGGCAACCGAATTTAGTCCAAAGGTTTTACCAACAATACCAATTAGCTTTGCGATTTTTTCAGTTTTGGTCCAGATTTTGAATTAGCTGCACCCTTGTAGATATATGAGATATGTTTCTAAATTTAACACAACTTGATGGTGGGTATATAACAATCGGAACAGCCGAATATAACACTCTTACTTGTTTTTTTAACTACTTTCTGTTATTGAATTCATCCTATTTAATCATATTTTGATTAATTACTAAATTCATTTCCAAGAGATCTCCTTAAAAATTCTCGTGCATATATTTCCTCAAATATTTTATTATGGTTTCATTTAAAAAATCATTTAGTGAATGAAGTATAACAAAAATTCAAGGGTTTTCAAATCAAATCTTATAAGCATTTTATGAATAAATATTTCATAGATTGAAACAAATATGAAAATTTAAAGTGAAGTGATTGATATATTGTCGCATTTATGAAGGACTATTATTCAATTTTATTGTTATTCACTTCTCATGAAACTTCCAACCACTCAAACTTTTATTTATACTCGTACAAATATATATTTCTTTGTATATGTATTTTTATTTGTATTACATACACACACATTTATATACATAATATGTATATTCGAAGAAATCACTGGAGTTACAGTTTATTCCCTTTCCTGACATTCAAAGGACGATTTCATTATTTCGATTTTATTTTTGCTTTATAAATAAATTGTATATGTATGAATTAACAACAACTACTTAGTCAATTGTGTATTGTATTGTATTGAGATTTTTATTTGTAAATTTTTTTATTACCAATAACAAAATGGAAACTTATACATCCTTTATATATCGAGAGCACAGTGTCGTGAGTCGAGAACAAAATTACTCTAACTTTGAAATTATTTAAGACAAAATATTTTGAAAAATTTACTAATTTATAAATCATGTTTTCTGATTGAATATTTTGAAATCTAATGAAATCGCCAAATTAATATCCGAGATATGGACATTTTATCGAGGGGTCTAGTCCGTACACTGTGCAGTGCCATATAAATAATCCTTGAATATCTCACGATAATGTTTTTGCATGTATCTAGATTTAAGTGTGCGAATAAATGTATATTTTGAGACTCTTCAGGAATAGCATGAGATGAATTCCTGAGTATAAAAATATATTTTTTGGTTGGTTGATATTATTTTGAAATACTTATAGATTAGGGTGACCCGATTTGAAAAAAAATATAAATGTTATCACATAAAACAATAACATTTAATACAAAATCTATAAAATGCTGTTTTACTTTTACAAAAAATTAATTAACTTTTCGAAAAAGTAAAGTTTTTTTTTATGTCCTTTACCTAATTCAACACGAAAATAAAATTTTCGGGGAAAATTGAAATATCTCGAAAACTATGCATTCGATTTCGTTTTTTTTGTATATCTCGTAGAAATCAAACCATTACGATCTCTTTCCAAATATGTGTGACCCTAATACAAATACATATGTATTTATATAGATATAGCGTTTGTATTTTTATATCGTTTGATACCTCCAGTATTGTAAACATGAATCGAAGAGAAGTTAAGAGGCTGGCCTTAGAAGTTCTTTCATTAGCGGAAACACATAAATATTTATGTCTATGTCTAGTTTCTATTAAAAAAATTCTAACATTTTCTCTATAAAAAAAAATTTACAAAATTTTTCTATAAGAAAAATTTAAACAAAAATTTTAACGAAATTTTTCTATAAGAAAAATTAAAAAAAAAAAATTTTCTATAAGAAAAATCTTAACAAAATTTTTCTATAAGAAAAATCTTAACAAAATTTTTCTATAAGAAAAACCTTAACAAAAATTTTCTATAAGAAAAATCTTAACAAAATTTTTCTATAAAAAACATTTGAACAAAATTTTTCTATAAGAAAAACCTTAACAAAATTTTTCTATAAGAAAAATTTGAACAAAATTTTACTGTAAGAAATATTTAAAAAAAAATTATCTATGAGAAAAATTTTAACAAAATTTTTCTATAAGAAAAAATTTTAACAAGATTTTTCTATAAAAAAAATTTTAACCAAATTTTTCCATAAGAAAAATTTTAACAAGAGAAATTTCAAATTTTTTCTAAAAAACAAATTTTAACAACATTTTTCTATAAGAAAAAATTTTAACAAAATTTTTCTATTATAAAAGTTTTAACAAAAATTTATCAAAATTTTTCTATATTTTAACAAAATTTTTCTATAAGAAAAATTTTAACAAAATTTTTCTATAAGAAAAATTTTAACAAAATTTCTCTATAAGAAAAATTTTAACAAAATTTTTCTATAAGAAAAATTTTAACAAAATTTCTCTATAAGAAAAATTTTAACAAAATTTTTCTATAAGAAAAATTTTAGAAAAATTTTTCTATAAGAAAAATTTTAACAAAATTTTTCTATAAAAAAAATTTTAACAAAATTTTTCTATTAGAAAAATTTTAACAAAATTTTTCTATAAGAAAAATTTTAACAAAATTTTTCTATAAGAAAAATTTTAAGAAAATTTTTCTATAAGAAAAATTATAATAACATTTTTCTATAAGAAAAAATTTAACAGAATTTTTCTATAAAAAGAAATTTAACTTAATTTTCCTATAAAAAAAAATTTTAACAACATTTTTCTATAAAAAACATTTGAACAAAATTTTTCTATAAGAAAAATCTTAACAAAATTATTCTATAAGAACAATTTTAACAAAATTTTTCTATAAGAAAAATTTTAACAAAATTTTTCTATAAAAAAATTTTAACAAAATTTGTTTATAAAAAAAAAATTTTAACAAAATTTTGCTTATAGAAAAATGTTGTTATAACTTTTCTATAAGCAAAATTTTAACAAAAATTTTGTTTAAGCAAAATTTAAAAAAAAAATTTTCTATAAGAAAAATTTTAACAAAATTTTTCTATAACAAAAATTTAACAACATTTTTCTGTAGGTAAAAATTTAACAAAATTTTTCCATAAGAAACATTTTAAAAAAATTTTTGTATAAGAAAAATTTTAACAAAATTTGTTTATAAGAAAAATTTTAATAAAATTTTTCTATAAGAAAAATTTAAATAAAATTTTTCTATAAGAAAAATTTTAACAAAATTTTTCTATAAAAAAAATTTGACAACATTTTTCTGTAGGTAAAATTTTAACAAAATTTTCCATAAGAAACATTTTAACAAAATTTTTCTATAAGAAAAATTTTAACAAAATTTGTTTATAAAAAAAATTTTAACTTTTAAATTAAAAAAAAAAAAATAAAAAAAAAATTCTATTAAAAAATTTTTCCTAAGAAAAGTTTTATTAAAATTTTTCTATAAGAAACATTTTAACAAAATTTTTCTATAAGAAAAATTTTAAACAAATTTTTCTATAAGAGAATTTAAAAAAAAATTTTCTATAAGAATAGTTTTAACTAAATTTTTCTATAAGATAGACTAAGACTTAGACCAAAATGTTTCTTATAGAAAAGTTATGTTAAAATGTTTCTTATAGAAAAATTTTAATAAAACTTTTCTTAGGAAAAATTTTTTAATAGAATTTTTTTTTATTTTTTTTTTTTTAATTTAAAAGTTAAAATTTTTCTTATAGACAAATTTTGTTAAAATTTTTCTTATTCTATGTCTTAGTCTATGGCTTAGTCTGTGCCTTAGTCTATGGCTTAGTCTGTGCCTTAGTCTATGTCTTAGTCTATGTCTTAGTCGATGTCTTGGTCTATATCATAGTCTACTTAAAAGGTATTGAAAGTCATAACTTTTTGATGACAGTACTTTTCGGATTGTCCTCGTTGTGTTTTTATTAAATTTATACAATCTCATCCACATACAAGTTGAAAACACTCGTGTATGTGTGTATGTATGTTTTCTATTTTTGTATTGTTGTTTTCTAATATTATTGTTGTTGTTGTTGCTGGTGTTCTTTTATAGCGACAAATATTGTTGTTGATGTCGAATTGCTTTTAATAATTCAAGTGTCAAATTCTTATTTGTCTTTTGCCGATATCGCAATAATGGTCTATTTGATATTGCCATAGAACGAACTCGTAACCATGATGGAAAATACACTGAGAAAAATGGTTGTGTTAAATCGAAAAAGCGATTTTATAAGTGTCTGCTCGGTTTTCTTTAAGTTGATATTAAACATTAAAGAATTTGTAATTTCTGTGTGATGGTATAATTTATTGATTAAGTTTTTACATATTTTTGCACAGTGTATTCTAGTAGTTGACTATATTAAATGTCTCTGTAGTATGAGTTTATATTTAAGTACATATAATGTATAGCGAGTAGTAGGTACGAGTATGTTCTCGTGATACAATAAGTGTTTTTGATTATTTTGGTGTTTCACTAAATTTGCTGACAAAGAACAGATTATTTTCAATATCCTGCCGTTTTCTCTTCTTTTTTTTATATATATTTTTATTATTTCTCGTATAAGAAGGATGTGGTCTATTCATGTCAACATGCCTTTTTTATCATTTTATTGTATTTTTCTAAGTCTCGTTGCACAACCAATTTAATTGTCTCACTCACTCCCTGTTAATAAGTGAATGTTTAAATTAACAATGGATCTGTTTGGTCTGATGTGCTGTTCCAGGATTTCAAGCTGTGATTGGTAATGATACGTAACTATAAATTACAGGAATCTACATAATGATAAATACTTACGGCTAAATACTCAGTTGTTGTACGTATTATAAGTTTGTGCTGATGTATGTAACGCATAGAAATATTTGTCTTAGACCCACCTTTTAGTATACCAATAGGCTTAGAATCACTTTCTGACTCGATTTAGCGATGTCCGTCCGTCCATCCGTCTGGCTGGTTGGACCCCCATGTAAACCTTGTAATCAAACTACAGGTCGCAATTCTAAAGATAATTTAATGAAATTTAGCACAGATCATGTTTTTGATAATGGGACTATGGGAATATTGAAATTCGTCAAAATCGGTCCATTATTTATGGTACCTCCCATAGGTCCCACTTCCCGGAATTGATATATTGGCCACATATATAAATATTTTTTCATGAAATTTAAAACAAATACTGCTTATGTAAACAAAAATCACTGTACCAAATTTCGTTGAAATCGGCCCATATTTGACCATAACTCCCATACAAACTCTTCTTTAAAAACGCACTAAATAAGACAAAAATCACTAAAACGTTCGTAAATCTGAATATAATGAGAATTTTGAGTTTGTTTTTCGCATACGAAATTTTTGTAAAAACTGTAATCAATTTGCCAAATTTCGAGATAATCGATCCACATTTGATCCAAGCTCTCATATAAGTCCGAATGACGGAAACAGCTTAAATATATAAGTTTTAAGAAAATGTTTGTATGATGGCAAAATTTAGCAAATATTTGTCTTTATACAGGAAAAATAACACGTTTGACCTTACTAGTGAAGGGTATCGTATGGTCGGACTTGACCGGCTATAGCACTTTCTTATTTGTTTTTCTATTATATTCGATATCTATTTAAGGGCATTTAACGCAATACTCGTACCCCAGCGAGTTAATAGTGAACTCGAATTATGTTTACAACAGCAGCAAATATCAGGGATTAAGTAGAGATAAAGGTTTTGTTTTTAAACAATACAAATTTGGTCTTATAACTACGAGTATTTTGAAATGGAGGATTTAACTTTTTAAATCATTTTTAGAAAGGAAGTCTTAGAGATAACGATTAGAAATTGGGGATTTTATTTAACAGTCAATTGAGAAAGATTTTAAATAAAGTCTTTTTATATCGCTTCTAAATCTCATGCATATGGGCAAATCCGTAAAACATTAACGAAAATTTTTCTATAGAAAAATTTTAATAACGAAAATTTGTCTAATAACAAAAATTTTTCTATAGAAAAATTTTAATATCCAAACATTTTTCTATAGAAAAATTTTAATATCCAAAAATTTTTCTATAGAAAAATTTGAATATCCAAAAATTTTTCTATAGAAAAATTTTAATATCCAAAAATTTTTCTATAGAAAAATTTTAATATCCAAAAATTTTTCTATAGAAAAATTTTAATATCCAAAAATTTTAATATCCAAAAATTTTTCTATAGTAAAATTTTAATATCCAAAAATTTTTCTATAGAAAAATTTTAATATCCAAAAATTTTTCTATAGAAAAATTTTAATATCCAAAAATTTTTCTATAGAAAAATTTGAATATCCAAAAATTTTTCTATAGAAAAATTTTAATATCCCAAAATTTTTCTATAGAAAAATTTTAATATCCAAAAATTTTTCTATAGAAAAATTTTAATATCCAAAAATTTTTCTATAGAAAAATTTTAATATCCAAAAATTTTTCTATAGAAAAATTTTAATATCCAAAAATTTTTCTATAGAAAAATTTGAATATCCAAAAATTTTTCTATAGAAAAATTTGAATATCCAAAAATTTTTCTATAGAAAAATTTAAATATCCAAAAATTTTTCTATAGAAAAATTTTAATATCCAAAATTTTTTCTATAGAAAAATTTTAATATCCAAAAATTTTTCTATAGAAAAATTTTAATATCCAAAAATTTTTCTATAGAAAAATTTGAATATCCAAAAATTTTTCTATAGAAAAATTTTAATATCCCAAAATTTTTCTATAGAAAAATTTTAATATCCCAAAATTTTTCTATAGAAAAATTTTAATATCCAAAAATTTTTCTATAGAACAATTTTAATATCTAAAAATTTTTCTCTAGAAAAATTTTAATATCCAAAAATTTTTCTATAGAAAAATTTTAATATCCAAAAATTTTTCTATAGAAAAATTTTAATATCCAAAAATTTTTCTATAGAAAAATTTTAATATCCAAAAATTTTTCTATAGAAAAATTTTAATATCCAAAAATTTTTCTTTAGAAAAATTTTAATATCCAAAAATTTTTCTTTAGAAAAATTTGAATATCCAAAAATTTTTCTATAGAAAAATTTGAATATCCAAAAATTTTTCTATAGAAAAATTTTAATATCCAAAAATTTTTCTATAGAAAAATTTAAATATCCAAAAATTTTTCTATATAAATCGAATCTTAAAATTTTCTTTAGAAATACATAGCCCAACAAATAGATTAAGACATAAAATAAGTCATAGTGTTTGAATTATGCTGTCGATGCTGGTTTTTGATTTTGATTTATTATTTTAAGGATAATTACGACCACAAAACACCAGGAACTATTTTTGTACATAAATTCACATGTTCATATATTGGCCAACGATTTGTATTCAATATTAATTTATCAGTATCAATAACACAATAAATACCATCAGGACTTCCATCCCCCGCCGTTTAAAGGCAATAACGCCTCAATCAATTGTTCCTTTTTATGCTCGAATCCATTCAATAGATTCTAGGACTAACTGCAGATATCTCTTTGTATGTGTATCTGTAAGTATTTAAGTAATTCAGTCCTTTATTTGTTCATTGTGTTTGGAATTATTGACTTGTTTCACCTCAATCCTAATTTATCATTTGTACGAGTATTTTTCTATATTGCGGCTGCTTTAACTGTGAAGGATGTTAAGTGTTTGCTATAAAACTCCTCTTGGCAGGATCTTTGGTAGAGTCTCTATTCCTTTATTTTTATTTCAATTGCACTTATATTTATTTTGTTTAAGCCGCTTGTTTTGAAAGCAATAAAAATTGAGCAAAAGTTATTTGAACAAAAGAAACGAAAAAAAAAACGTGGAAAATAAATGAAAATAAAATAATAAAAACTGAAAACATAATCCCCTCGAAGAGTCCTCTGGTATTTTCTTTTATTGCTGTGGTAGGATGAGGAAGGTGGCACAGTGGTTGAAAAACGTTTATTTGCACACAAAAAATTCAAGAAATCACAAAATTTTTATAAAAAATTTACTTAAAATTTTTCTAATTGACAAATTTTATTAAAATTTTTCTTATAGAAAAAAAATGTTCTTAAATTTTTTTTATAGCAAAATTTTGTTTTAATAAAATGTTTCTCTAGAAAAATTTTAATAAATTTTTTCTATAAGAAAAATTTTGTTTTAGTAAAATTTAACAAAATTTTTCTATAAGAAAAATGTTTACAAAATTTGTCTATCAGAAAAATTTAAACAAAATTTTTCTTTAAAAAAAAATTTGAACACAATTTTTCTTTAACAACATTTTTCTATAAAAAACATTTTAGCAAAATTTTTCTTTAAGAAAAATTTTAACAAAATTTTTCTACAAGAAATATTTTAACAAAATTTTCCTACATGAAATATTTAACAAAATTTGTCTACAAGAAATATTTTAACAAAATTTTTCAATAATAAAATTAAATTTTAAATTTTTCTATATGAAAATTTTTGTTTTAAATAAATTTACAGAATTTGTCTATCAGAAAAATTTGAACAAAATTTTTCTTTAAAAAAATTTTAACAAAATTTTTCTCTTAGAAAAATGCTAACAACATTTTTGATAACAAAAATTTTCGATAAAAAATATTTTAGCAAAATTTTTCTATAAGAAAAATTTTAACAAAATTTTTCTATAAGAAAAATTTTAACAAAATTTTTCTATAATAAAATTAAATTTAAAATTTTTATATATAAAAAATTTTGTTTTAAAAACTTTTTTTCTATAGACAAATTTTAACAAAATTTTTCTATAAGAAAAATTTTTACAAAATTTGTCCACCAGAAAAATTTGAACAAAATTTTTCTTTAAACAAATTTTAACAAAATTTTTCTTTAAACAAATTTTTCTCGTAGAAAAATGTTAACAACATTTTTTGATGATTTTTTTTTTCTTATAGAAAAATTATGTTAAAATTTTTCTTATAGAAAAATTTTGTTAAAATTTTTCTTATAGAAAAATTTTGTTAAAATGTTTCTTATAGAAAAGTTTTGTTAAAATTTGTCTTATAGAAAAATTTTGTAAAAATTTGTCTTATAGAAAAATTTTGTTAAAATTTTTCTTATAGAAATATTTTGTTAAAATTTTTCTTATAGAAAAATTTTGTTAAAATTTTTCTTATAGAAAAATTTTGTTAAAATTTTTTTCTGATAGAAAAATTTTGTTAAAATTTTTCTTATAGAAAAATTTTGTTAAAATTTTTCTTATAGAAAAATTTTGTTAAAATTTTTCTTATAGAAAAATTTTGTTAAAATTTTTCTATCAGAAAAATTTTGTTAGAATTTTGTTAAAATTTTCTTATAAAAGTTTGTTAAAATTTTTCTGACAGAAAAATTTTGTTAAAATTTTTCTTATAGAAAAATTTTGTTAAAATTTTTCTTATAGAAAAATTTTGTTAAAACTTTTCTTATAGATAAATTTTGTTAAAATTGTTCTTATAGAAAAATTTTGTTAAAATTTTTCTTGTAGAAAATTTTTGTTAAAATTTTTCTGATAGAAAAATTTTATTAAAATTTTTCTTATAGAAAATTTTTTTTTTATAGAAAAATTTTGTTAAAATTTTTCTATCAGAAAAATGTTGTTAAAATTTTTCTTATAAAAAAATTTTGTTAAAATTTTCTTATAGAAAAATTTTGTTAAAGTTTTTCTTATAGAAAAATTTTGTTAAAGTTTTTCTTATAGAAAAATTTTGTTAAAATTTTTCTTATAGAAAAATTTTGTTAAAATTTTTCTTATAGAAAAATTTTGTTACAATTTTTCTTATAGAAAAATTTTGTTAAAATTTTTCTTATAGAAAAATTTTGTTATAATTTTTCTTATAGAAAAATTTTGTTAAAATTTTTCTTATAGAAAAATTTTGTTAAAATTTTTCTTATAGAAAAATTTTGTTAAAATTTTTCTTATAGAAAAATTTTGTTAAAATGTTTCTTATAGAAAAGTTTTGTTAAAATTTTTCTTATAGAAAAATTTTGTTAAAATTTTTCTTATAAAAAATTTTGTTAAAATTTTTCTTATAAAAAATTTTGTTAAAATTTTTCTTACAGAAAAATTTTGTTAAAATTTTTCTTATAGAAAAATTTTGTTTTAAATTTCTCTTATAGAAAAATTTTGTTAAAATTTTTCTTATAGAAAAATTTTGTTAAAATTTTTCTTATAGAAAATTTTTGTTAAAATTTTTCTTATAGAAAAATTTTGTTAAAAATTTTCTTATAGAAAAATTTTGTTAAAATTTTTCTTATAGAAAAATTTTGTTAAAATTTTTCTTATAGAAAAATTTTGTTAAAATTTTTCTTATAGAAAAATTTTGTTAAAATTTTTCTTATAGAAAAATTTTGTTAAATTCTATTTTTATATAAACATTTTGTTCTAGTGCTTCGGAACCACTGTTTAATGCTGCATATTTCTCGAACCATTTGACTGCTGCACCATCAAATGAAACAAGTGTTTTTTTTTCTTCTTATTTTCAATCTACAAGGAATATTGAAATGAAAGTGGTTGATGATAAAAAGAAAAATTAGGGGCGGTTTTTGTTTTCCTGCTGGCAAAGACTTCTTCAGTTAAACACAACATCAGATCCTTTATTTATTGTTATGATTGTTTTATTGCTGCTACCAACTTCTGCTGCTGCCGCTACTAATTTCTTCATCAATGTCTAAACTCTCATACTTCCCGCCTCAAAAGATTTATATTTTTATTGTTATAACAACAACAACCACAAAAGGACTAAATACAACATAAATATGTATTACCCGCACACACATAAAAACATAAATTTCAAAAATATTTAAACGAGTGGAAAAACACAATTCATTCATTCATTCATTCACTCATTCATTTATTCATTGTTCATGCAATTGGAAAAATGGTATAGGAATAATCTGTAAAGGATTATAAAGGAATGACGTGTTGATGTTCAGCTTTTGATGCGTCAGGTTGTTATTGAGGGGCTTAAGTGCCGCATTCGAGTTGATTTATTATGCAGCACCAGAATTCAATTAAACGAAATGATTGTCACTTGTCCGTATGTTAGAAAAATTCTAAGGACTTTTTTTTTCTTCTATTTAGTCCTGGTTTTATTGTTATTTTGTTGTTGTTATGTATTTAAGTAGATAAATGTGTATATGGCTCATACATTATTAATATTTTTAGTTTTGTTTGTGGCATAAATATTTATTGAAGGATTATGTGATTTTTTAATTTAGTTTTTTTTTATTGGTTTGGTTTTGAAAAAATAAACTTAATTCCTCTGTGAAGAAAATTATTAGTTTTAGAGTAAAAGCAAGGGTGATTTTGAGTTTTGAGAATTGAACGAAAACTGAACTAAAACTAGCCCAAATTAAACTGAAATTAGATGTGGATTAAAACTAAACTGGTGCTAAAATTAAAACTGAACTTTGAACTTAGCCTAAAACTAAGATTTGTCACTAAAATTTTTCTTATAGAAAAATTTTCCTAAAATTTTTCTTATAGAAAAATTTGGCTAAAATTTTTCTTATAGAAAAATTTTGCTAAAATTTTTCTTATAGAAAAATTTTGCTAAAATTTTTCTTATAGAAAAATTTTGCTAAAATTTTTCTTATAGAAATTTTTTTTAATTCTTTTCTTTTTAATTTCTCTGTAAAAAAATTTTTTTTGAAATTTAGAAAAAAATTTTTTTTTAATTTTTCTTATAATATTTTTTTTTTTTTTAATTTTGTTAAAATTTTTCTTAAAGACAAATTTTGCTAAATTTTTTTTTCTAGAAAATTTTGTTCAAAGTTTTCCTATAGAAAATTGTTGTTAAAATTTTTCTTAAAGAAAATTTTTTAAAATTTTTCTTAAAGAAAAATTTTGTTTAAATTTTTCTTATAGAAAAATTTTGTTAAATTTTTTTTATAAAAAAATTTTGTTTAAATTTTTCTTAAAGAAAAATTTTGTTAAAATTTTTCTTTTAAAAAATTTTGTTAAAATGTTTAATATAGAAATATTTTGTTAAAATTTTTCTTATATAAAAATTTTGTTAAAATTTTTCGTATATAAAAATTTTGTTAAAATTTTTCGTATAGAAAAATTTTGTTAAAATTTTTCTTAGAGAAAAATTTTGTTAAAATTTTTCTTAGAGAAAAATTTTGTTAAAATTTTTCTTATAGAAAAATTTTGTTAAAATTTTCTTATAGAAAAATGCTGTTAAAATTTTTCTTTTAGAAACATTTTATTAAAAGTTTTCTTATAGAAAAATTTTGTTAAAATTTTTTTATAGAAAAATTTTGTTAAAATATTCTTAAATTTTTTCTTATAGAAAAATTTTGTTAAAATATTAAAAAATTTTGTCTAAATGTATCTTATAAAAAAATTTTATTAGTTAGAAAAATTTTATTAAAATTTTTTTTGATAGAAAATATTGCTAAAACTTTTTTTATAGAAAATTTTTGTTTCAATTTTTATCTATTTTTTTTTTAATTTTTCTTATATAAACATTTTTTTAAAATTTTTCTTATAGAAAATTGTTGTTTAAATTTTTCTAAAAAAATTTTTGTTAAAACTTTTCTAATACAAAAATTTTGTTAAAATTTTTCTGATATGTAAATTTTGTTTAAATTTTTCTTATAGAAAAATTTTGTTAATTTTTTTTCCTTATAGAAAAAGTTTTTTTTTTACAGAAAAATTTTCTTCTAGAAAAATTTTGTCAAATATTTTTTTAGAAAAATTTAGTTTAAATTTTGTTGAAATTTTTCTTATCGAAAAATTTTGTTCAAATTTTTCTCATAGACAAATTTTGTTAAAATTTTTCTTATAGAAAAATTGTGTAAAAATTTTTCTTAAAGCAAAATTTTGTTAAAATTTTTCTTATAGAAAAATGTTGTTAAAATTTTTCTTATAGAAAAATTTTGTTAAAATGTTTCTTATAGAAAGATTTAGTTTATTGAAAAATTTTGTTCAATTTTTTCTTATCTAAAAATTTTGTTCAAATTTTTCTTGTAGAAAAATTTTGTTAAAATTTTTCTTAAAGATAAATTTTGTTAAAATTTTGCTTACAAAAATTGTGTTAAAATTTTTCTTAAAGATATATTTAGTTAAAATTTTTCTTATATAAAAATTTTGGTAAAATTTTTCTTAGAGGAAAATTTTGTTTAAAATTTTCTTGTAGAAAAATTTTGTAAACATTTTTCTTATAGAGAAATTTTGTTAAAATTTTTCTTATAGAAAAATTTTGCTAAATTTTTTTTATGGAAAAATTTTGTTAAAATTTTTCTTAAAAAAAAATTTTTGTTAAAATTTTTCTTTAAAAAAAATTTTGTTAAAATTTTTCTTATAGAAAAATTTTGTTAAATTTTTTCGTATAGAAAAATTTTGTTAAAATTTTCTTATAGAAAAATTTTGTTAATATTTTTCGTATAGAAAAATTTTGTTTAAATTTTTCTTATAGAAATTTTTTTTTTAATTTTTGTTAAAAATTTTTTTATAGAAAAATTTTTGTTAAAATTTTGTTAAAATTTTGTTAAAATTTTTCTTATAGAAAAATTTTGTTAAAATTTTTCTTATAGAAAAATTTTGTTAAAATTTTTCTTATAGAAAAATTTTGTTAAAATTTTTCTTATAGAAAAATTTTGTTAAAATTTTTCTTATAGAAAAATTTTGTTAAAATTTTTCTTATAGAAAAATTTTGTTAAATTTTTTCGTATAGAAAAATTTTGTTAAATTTTTTCGTGTAGAAAAATTTTGTTAAAATTTTCTTATAGAAAAATTTTGTTAATATTTTTCGTATAGAAAAATTTTGTTTAAATTTTTCTTATAGAAAATTTTTTTTTAATTTTTGTTAAAAATGTTTTTATAGAAAAATTTTTGTTAAAATTTTGTTAAAATTTTTCTTATAGAAAAATTTTGTTAAAATTTTTCTTATAGAAAAATTTTGTTGAAATTGTTCTTATAGAAAAATTTTGTTAAAATTTTTCTTATAGAAAAATTTTGTTGAAATTGTTCTTATATACAAATTTTGTTAAAATTTTTCTTATAGAAATTTTTTTTTTTAATTGTTCTTATAGAAAAATTTTTATTAAAATTTTGTTAAAATTTTGTTAAAATTTTTCTTATAGAAAAAGTTTTGTTAAAATTTGCGAAAATTTTTCTTATAGACAAATTTTTTTTTTAATTTTTCTTATAGAAAAAGTTTGTTGAAATTGTTCTTATATATAAAGTTTGTTAAAATTTTTCTTATAGAAAAATTTTGTTAAACTTTTTTTTATAAAACAATTTTGTTGCAATTTTTCTTATAGAAAAATTTTGTTAAGATTTTGTCAAAATATTTTATTGCTCATTACACTGAAAAATATTGCTATATTAAAAGGATATTTCAGTTACCAAGTAATTAATTGTTGAGGATAAAAATAAGAATTTAATAATGTTCACACCTACACGTGTCAACGCAATTGGTGTTGTAATTTGCACTTAAAAACGTGTTGAAAAAAAATTAATAAAATAAATTTACACTGAGGAAACCAGCGATTAATACAAGTAACACTTTGGAATTTCATTAAAGTGCAGAGTTTGACTGAGATAAAACATCAAAGGGCATTCGACATGTTGACATTGTTTTCTTGTAATATTTGCTTGTACGATTGTCAATTTTTCTATTATGTTAACATTTTCAAATCTAATCACAAATCCGGAAAAATGGTGTATAACTAATAGAAAATATTTAGATGGAAAACAACTATACTAAAGCGTAATCAGACAAAGGCAATAACATGGTACTTGTGACAACATCAACTACAATATGTTTAGGTTGGAATGAAACCAATCCACTTTCCCACCCATTTTTCTTGCAATTCATTGACACTTTCTAATGCAAGACTTTGTCTTATATAAAAGTGCGAGCGTGTGTCAATGTTATGTTATATGGTTTTAGCTGATGGTGTTGCCGATAATAAGTCCTGTAAACACTGGACGTGATCATACCAATTTGTTGTATGAATAAAGATTTCTTAGTATTAATGTTGATGTGAAAACAATATTGGTTGTCAGGATAACTCATTTTTTTGCGTTTTCTTCATTCCCTAATATGCATTTCCTGTTTCCGCTTTTCAAGTCAATGGCAATTTAAGCCAGTGGCACGTGTGCTATGCCTACACTCGTATCATGATATTGATATAAGTATTTGCTATTTCGTGGGCGTATGTTCGTTCGCATTGAGTGTGAACACGTGTTGGGAATTCATATCAAACATTTAACAACTTCATCTAATTCTATCTATTCTTCAATTGAAAATAATTTGTTTTTTAATGACAACAAACATACCAAAACATAAGATTATGAAAAAAGACTACAATCTGCGTTTATTAATAAAGGGAATACTTAAATTAATATGTTTTTATATTGTGAACCTATGGAAATTTTTTGGGGACGTTCTAGTTGGTTACTACGACTAAATATTAGTTATTTATTAAGAGGATGCACTAGGCTCCGTTTGTTATATCTACAACATTCATCGAAGAATTGATATGTTGGGTCTTATGTCGATAGAGATTATAAAAAGTAAATTTTCGAATAATTTCTTAAAAATTTGCTTTAAAAAGTAAATTTTTGAAAAATATCCTAAAAAAAAGTAAATTTTTGAAAAATTTCCTAAAAAAAAGTAAATTTTTGAAAAATTTCCTAAAAAAAAGTAAATTTTTGAAAAATTTTCTATAAAAAGAAAATTTTTGAAAAATTTCCTATAAAAAGTAAATTTTTGAAAAATTTCCTATAAAAAGTAAATTTTTGAAAAATTTCCTATAAAAAGTAAATTTTTGAAAAATTTCCTGAAAAATTTAAATCTACATATATGAAACCCAATATGAAATATACCGGCCGATATGTACCGAAATTGTACAGAGTATAGCAACCATTTGAGGAATAAAACAAAAAATTGAATTTAATCAGAAAGACTTTGCCCAACATTGGTTTAGACTTACTCAAGTCTACGAAGAATTCAATAGTGGCCGTTTTCGCTTAAGTGCGAGTTTCGTAAAGATGGTCCAAATTGGTTGTTGAGACTTATCGAGACATAAATATTAAAGATTTGTTCGCGTTGTATGGCGGTGGAGAGGCCACACACTTCGAAGGCCAAATACCAACATTTCACGACAAGCTCTTATTTGGAATCAACAGGGAAGCAGACGTCGTGTTGGTAGACCCGCTGGCACATGGTGGAGGTCAACTGATACGGAGTTGCAAGCAGCAAACTATTCCAGGAATGACGTATGCCTAATAACTCGCAATAGAGTTCAATATAAAAGGATGGTTGAGGCCCTGTGCTCCACTGGTAGTCAAGGATAACAGAAGAAGAAGAATCATGGGCACTTGTACATACAAATAAAGCTATTCTTGAAGTTTTTGAGAAGAAGATTCTACAAACTTAAATACCGACTTCGAATAAACCAAATTGCTTTACAAATATTCTTAGTATCACCGTTCTCTTATACGCGTCTCAATTAAAAACTGTTCCCACAATATTCGTTCATCGGCCTTATATAGTAGAGAAGAGAATTTCTAGCATTTTCTGCAGACGTAAACGAAAGTTCATGCATGTTCCAATACATTGATCAAGAATACACTCACACATACTGGGAGTCAAGGATAACAGAAAAAGAAGAATCATGGGCACTTATACAGGCAAATGAAGCTATTCTTGGAGTTTTTGAGAGGAAGATTCTACAAACTTGAATATCAACATCGAATAAACCATGAGGTATTTAAATTATATTCTGACTTCGACATAGTAAAACGCATTACACAGTAGAGGCTGCATTGACTTGGTATGTCCAATGGGTGAAAATACTCCAGGGAGGGAACTCATAAAAGAGGACATTCGATAATTCTATGGAAAGACCAAGTAAAGAGTGCTATAAATAAAATTTGTAGTTGGATTTTCTTAAATAAAAATCAAACCTTTTAATATAAAAACTCTACAAAATACGCAAATATAATGACATATTATACAAAATCATTTAGCATTAAAATGTTTACTTAGTACTCGGGTTTTGCAAAATTATCGACTTTTTTCGGAAACCCTCCCATTAAAAATTTTACAGTTGCTTCTGATACCTTTTTGGAGCATGTGTTCCACCTGCGCTTAAAATCGGACATGTTCTTGGAAATCTTTCCTGTGTTCTTCAATTCCTTTTTTACCAGAGCCCAATACCTTTTCACAGGCCGAAGTTCTGGACAGTTAGGTGGATTTGCCTCTCGTGGTACAAAAATGACATTATTCTTTGAGTACCACTCAAGTGCCTTTTTTCCATAATGGCATGATGCCAAATCGGGCCAAAAAAATGTAGTCACTCTGTGCTCTCTTAAAAAGGGTAACAACCGTTTTTGTAGGCACTCCTTTATATAAATTTCTGTGTTTATTGTGCCAGATGCCACAAATACTTTACTTCTTTTGCCACAACTGCAAATAGCTTGCCACACGAGAAACTTCTTAGGGAATTTTGTTTGTTTTTTTGTGCGAAACTCTTGCCGAACATTGCCCCGTTTATCAGCAACATAAAAATCTTGACCAGGAAGTTGAGAAAAGTCAGTCAACAGGTGTATTTTTTTATAAAATCAGACTTAATTTTTTTCGCTCGTTTTTTTGCTTCTAAGTACTTTATAGCATTGCGATCTGGAACCTTTTAGACTTTGTATGTCTTCAGTCCAGCATAAGCTTTGACTCCATGTGCAAAATTCGTAGAACATTTCACCGTACGAGCTGCTTTTCTTAAAGAAGTGTTAGGCGCTCTTCGAAAGAGTCGCTCGACTTCTTTTGCCTTACCAATATCTGTAGGACCTTTTTTCCTCCCTGATCCAGATTTTCTTTCAATGCTCAGGTTTTCCTTATACCGTCTGATGGCATTAGAAACCGTTCGAGGGTTAACTTTCAAATTTTTAGCTATTTTTTTAAAAGTCCCTGACGGATTTTTTTTTTAAAGTTTTAATTATATTTTCACGAACTTTTTTTTCGCAGTCCATTTTGATTGAAATAACTATTGAAAATTAATAATTTCTAAAATAATAGTATCTGACATATCTATAGAAACTAACTTGATCAAGAAATAAATTATTTCTTGCACTATGGTTAAATTTTGTCTAAAATAGTAAATGCATATTTTTTTTAGAACACTCTTTATAGGAAAAGCTTGGCCTATGAAATTGGAGAATATGCGCCAAGATCGAAGCACATTGAATTCTAAAATATGCTCGGCCCTTAACCTTAACAGGTTGTATATGTAGGGTATTTAAGCAAGTAAATAAGTATCTTCGACCGTTGGGCGAAATCTCTGTAACTTTATTCTAAGCAATTCAAAGAGTAGATAAACATAGCATCAATTTCAAATGATATTTATTTAAGGCATTCGAAATATATTAACGTATTTTAGATTTATTTTGCAATTCTATTTACATTAATGTTCCCTTCAATGTTTAGCAATTACAGATTATAATCAGTAAATCTGTGGATAATTCCATTTAGTGTAAATAAAGGCGCCCCCATCATAACAAATTGATACAAATGGGCTAAGAGTACTTGTGTCCTTCCCATGCCAACACCCTTTCCTTAAATATATGTATATGTTTGTATGTAAGTGTATATATGAATGTATTGTAGCTCTAGACAAGTACAAGCATGTACTACTTCTAATATTATTCTGTTTTGTTTCAAAACAAAAGCGATAAAAACCATTTTCGGTCAATTATACGCTGAATGGATTTATTTGTTGATTTGTTTGTGAACACGAACGTCCCTTCTTTCATTGCGCAACCACTCGAAATCACAGCCACTTCACTTCACTTCTGTCAGGCTTTCTTCGTTGAAAGTCTTATTTTAGCGTTGACAACATTAAAACTCAATTTAGTTGTGACATCGTGTTTTTAAGCAAATAAAATAAATGTTCTTTTGACAAAATACTTTTGTTTGCATATGTATTTCCTTTTCCTTTTGTTGTTATTTGTTTAAAATTCAACAACAAAAAAAAACAAGTAAGAGTGTTATATTCGGCTTTGCCGAATCTTAGATACCCTTCACCAATGGTGTTTCAAAAGTTATGTTATGAAATGGTTGATACATATATGGATTTGCTGATTAGTTAAAGGACTTTGCAATAAACACAGCTTTTTAAGTGTAGATATATTACGTTATTTTTCAGACCGATCTATAAACTATATCGCTATGCATCGGTATAAATTAATTTTTTAATTACCTTGGTTTATATTGTGGTTTGAATCTTAAAGGAGCAATAATTGTATGTATATATATATATAGTACCTGGTAGACCGAGCCTTGCTCGGAGCTTTATGATAAGCATTTTGAGGAAAATTTTAAAGTTTTTATATATTTTATATTATAAAGTGCTAAAATAAATTTAGAGGAAAGACATTGTAGAAATATTCAGTTAATTTTGAATTATTTGATTTATTTTGTCCGACCAACACATAGTTTGCATAGTTTACAGTTTAACTCATTTTGAATAATTTTGGAAATTATTCATATAAACAGAAACCTCTGTCGACTCATGCGCAACAACTTTGCTAAAGATTATAGTCTGATCAAATGCACAGTTTACGATTTAATTCATTTTGAATAGTTTTCTGTGGCGCCACCTGCCGGACTTTGCTTATTCCAATTCATAAACCTTCTTCGGCTTATCCGTAACAACTTTGCTGAAGATTATAGCATGATTAAATGTACAGCATACGATTAAATTGACTTTGAGTAAATTTCAGTAGCGCCACCTGTCGAAATTTCTTCATACCAACTAAGAAACCTTCGTCGGCTCATGTGCAACAACTTTGCTAAAGATTGTAGCATGATTAAATGTACAGATTACGATTAAATTGACTTTGAGTAAGTTTCTGTAGCGCCACCTGTCGGAAATTATTCATACCAACTAAAAAGCCTTCGTCGGCTCATGCGCTACAACTTTGCTAAAGATCATAGCATGATCAAATGTACAGTTTACGATTTAATTAATTTTTAGTAATTTTCAGTGGCGCCATCTGTCGGAAATTAGTCTTATCAACTTTAAAACCTTCGCCGGCTTATCCGCAACATCTTCGCTAAAGAGTTGTGTTATGCTCTTTAGCGAAGATGTTGCGGATAAGCCGGCGAAGGTTTTAAAGTTGATAAGACTAATTCACAGTTTTCTATTCTATAAAGAACATACATACAGACAAACATTCATTTGTTTAAAATAATACTAATTTTTCCCCCTTTTTATTCCCTAATTTCTAAAAGTTCCATATGTATATTTGGTACTTTTTTGGTGCCAATTGAATTCGGTACATTTTTTTAAAACGCATTTAACATAATGTATAATGTTCCTATTCATATTACTTTGGAGATGTTAAGTTATCATTTTATCCCTTTTTTACCCATTTTGGCTCCAAAATCAAAAAAGTACCAAATACGTGTTTCATGTTTTTTTTACATCTATTGATTGCAGTACCAAGTTTCTTTCTATATTCATTAGTTTAAAATATAAGAGTGGGTTAAAAAGGTGCCAAAAAAACTATTTTCACCCTTTTTTACCCCCTATCGGACATAGTTTCAAAAAAGTACCAAACACCTGTCCGCTTATTTTCAAAGCTGTTTAAAACGTAATTTTAATTTTGTTTCTATACCTATTACTTTAGGAGACATAGCGTTTTCGATTTTTTCCCCTTTTTACCCGTTTTTACCCTCTTAGAGGTAAAAGTTCCAAAAGTCCCTTTTTCTTCGACCTATACATCAAAAAAGATACCCACTGTCCAAATTTTATCAAAATCGTTAGAGCCGTTTTCGAGATAGCCATTCTATATATATATATATATATATATATATATATATATATATATATATATATATATATATATATATATATATATATATCCGCAACAACTTTGCTGAAGATTATAGCATGATTAAATGTAGAGCTTACGATTAAATTGACTTCGAGTAAATTTCAGTGGCGCCACCTGTCGGAATTTCTTCATACCAACTATTCTTAGTCGGCTCATGTGCAACAACCTTGCTAAAGATTGTGTAGCATGATTAAATGTACAGCTTACGATTAAATGCACAGTTTACGATTTAATTCACTTTGAGTGATTTTCTGTGGCGCCACCTGTCGGACTTTGCTCATTCCAATTCAAAGACATTCGTCGGTTTATCCGCAACAACTTTGCTGAAGATTATAGCATGATTAAATGTAGAGCTTACGATTAAATTGACTACGAGTAAATTTCAGTGGCGCCACCTGTTGAAATTTCTTCATACCAACTAAGAAACCGTCGGCTCATGTGCAACAACTTTGCTAAAGATTGTGTAGCATGATTAAATGTACAGCTTACGATTAAATTGACTTTGAGTAAGTTTCAGTAGCGCCACCTGTCGGAAATTATTCATACCAACTAAAAAGCCTTCGCCGGTTCATGCGCTACAACTTTGCTAAAGATCATAGCATGATCAAGTGTACAGTTTACGATTTAATTAATTTTTAGTAATTTTCAGTGGCGCCATCTGTCGGAAATTAGTTTTTTCAACTTAGAAACCTTCGCCGGCTTATCGCCAACATCTTCGCTAAAGAGCATAACATGATCAAATTCACAGTTTACTATTCTATAAAGAACATACATACAGACAAACATTCATTTGTTTAAAGGGTTTAATTTTGTACCCTTTTTATTATCCCCTAATTTCAAAAAGTTCCATATGCCTATTTGGTACTTCTTTGGTAACAATTGAATTCGGTTCATTTTATTAAAACGCAATTAACATAATGTTCCTATTCATGTTACTTTTTGAGATGTTAAGTTATTATTTTATCCCTTTTTTACCCATTTTGGCCTCAAAATCAAAAAAGTACCAAACACGTGTTTAATGTTTCTTTGACATCTATTGATTGCAGTACAAAGTTTCTTTCTATATTCATTAGTTTAAAATATAAGAGTGGGTTAAAAAAGTACCAAAAAACTATTTTCACCCTTTTTTACCCCCTTTCGGACATAGTTGAATAGCGTGCTTCGCGGAAGAATTTCCTAAAGTCTGATATATAATTTATCTGGGCCCATCGTCAAGGAAAATTATTTTTCTTATTTTTCGATAGTATTTTTTAAACAATTGGGAAACATCAGATGTAGTGATTTGGCGATATTTCTGGTGTTTATAGGCCGATTTTGATAAAATTTAACAGATAACTTTGCGGGAGGATTTCCTATAATATGATATATAATTTATGAAGGTTAGTCCATCATGAGTGTGGTTTTTCTTTTCTTTCTGCAATGTACTTTTCAATGAAAAATTTTATGTCACACATTTTGGTATTTTGGCGACATCTCAGGCATTTTTCAAGCGATTTTGATGGAATTTGTTGCGTAGGAAAATTTCATAAAATCTGATATACAGTTTATGCCGATACACTCTCTAACAGCTTTACAAACTTGATTTCAGCAGACAGACGGACAGACCGACAAACAGACAGACGGACATCGCTTAATCGATTCTCCTGCCGATTCTGAGTCGATCGGTATAAATTTTGTGGGGTCTGCGGCAAATAATGAAAAAATTACAAACTGAATGACAAACTTATAATACCCTTTCACCTATTGGTGAAGGGTATAACAAGAAGAAGAGAAACATGTCGCGTTTATTTGAATATTGGATTTACCTCACAACTTACAACTCACCACTTACTTAAATACTACAACCATTCATCCATCCCTCCATCCATCCATCCTTCCACTTACTTCGTTATTGTCATTTTATAAAAACATTATCATCATCATTATTATCATTATCATACAAGTATGAATAAAGATTATTGTGTCTCTCCTTAGTCCTTGTTTGTGTCTATTTTATATCAAAGTCCTTAGAAAATAAAACATCTGAAGCACATCATCTGTTTTTTTTTTTTTTGCTCATTCCCAACCAACCCCTTTTTCTGTCTTATATTAGACAGAAAGTAAGTTCGAGTTTGGAATACGATTATAAAACTTAAGTTGTTGTGGCCTTTTCACTTATGAAATGTTTGCATTTTTCTAGTTACAAATGTTGGATCAGGATAATAAAACTTTATATGATTCTTTTTTTTCTTCTCTAATACTTTTACGAGAATAGGATGTTTAGTTTTGAATTTGTTGTATATGTATTTGTTTGAAGTGTAAGAGTATAATCGGTTTGACATGATGATGATGATTTTCAAAACTCTGATGCATTAAGAAGACTTTAAGGATGTTCACTTCCAGTAAATCCTTCGATTCGATGGAGAGAGCGTTCCCAGGTGGTGAATAGGGAATACTTCCCATATATACATATATGTCGTAAAAGATCCCTAAATTCTGAGTATTGGAAAACTTAGCCCTTTGCAATTGGTTGGTAACTAGGGTGTTTACTCGAGTTATGTTTGCTCGATTAATCGGAAAAATAAAATCTATTAATCGCTCGAGTAAAATAAAATGGCTAATTTCAAATAAAAATTTATTTGAGTAATTTTCCACGAGTAATCGAGTTAGTCGAGTAAAATTATTTCAATAATTTTGTATGTATTTTTTTTTTAATTTTTTTGTTTTATTATTATTTTTTTTTTATGTTATTCCCCTGCCACACAAATAATGCCCAACTTTAGCTTGAAAGTATTTGCTGCTACTAATGATACATTCCATTTTATGTAATAATCAAGAGTTCAAATGAAGATCACTTAAATCAATTATCTACCGTTCTATGGTCCATCTTAGGCAATAATTGATAATTCTACTATAGTTAATTTAAAGCAATAATCGAGGGTTTTAATATAGTTAATTTTCCATTTATGAAATAATCGTGGATTTTAACATTGTCAATTCTAAGCAATAATCGAGACTTGTAAATTACAACTTGTAATATAGTCCATTGTGTGTATATAGTCTATTGTATGTATATAGTCCATTGTATGTATATAGTCCATAGTATAGTCAATTTATTTTCAGATGTAAATAGCCTAGTTTACCATAGACCTGTTGTGGTATCCAATGTATTCGCAATTTCTACTATTTTTTATTTAAAGGTCCTAATGTAATCGTAGCTCCTGTTATAGATTAGTTGAAGGTACCCTTGCAGTACCAGTTGAAGTCTCCAATGTATTCGTAGATACTACTATAGTTTAGTTGAAGATCCCTGTGTAATCGTAGGTCCTACTATAGTACGTCCTACTATAGTTCAGTTGAAGATTCCATTGTAAACTTAGGTAAAAATGGTCGTAGAGCCTACTAATCTATTAGATCATACTCAAGATTTATAAAATCGAAAGATTGCCTTTTATATATGGAAGTAAATAAACTCATTTAAAATATTTAGGGTGACTATTTATACCCTTCGCCACCATAGGTGGAAAGGGTATTATAAGTTTGTGCTGATGTATGTAACGCATAGAAATATTTGTCTTAGACCCACCTTTTAGAAGACCAATAGGCTTAGAATCAATTTCTGAGTCGATTTAGCGATGTCCGTCCGTCCGTCCGTCTGGCTGGCTGGACCCGCATGTAAACCTTGTAATCAAACTACAGGTCGTAATTCTAAAGATAATTTGATGAAATTTGGTACAGATCATTTTTTTGATAATGGGACCATGACCATATTGAAATTGGTCAAAATCGGTCCATTATTTATGGTACCTCCCATAGGTCCCACTTCCCGGAATTGACATATTGGCCACAAATATCAATATTTTTTCATGAAATTTAAAACATATAATTCTTATGTAAACCTAAATCACTGTACCGAATTTCGTTGAAATCGGTCCACATTTGACCATAGCTCCCATACAAACTCTTCTTTAACCCTGGAACGTCATCCATATTTTACATACACTAACGTCATCCTTCGTCATTTTGACTACCTATACTTCAAGAGACTATAAAACTCTTCGTGAGCAAAAATGGATACCAAAATATTTTTCTTATGTATTAATAGACTCTTTTTAATAAATTTTTAAAGAAATTCATTTGTTTATTTCTTAATTATTAATAAAAACTATTATAGCCCCCTTTTTTTGTTTTAATTTGAAAATAAAATTTTCCGTAGTCATTTTGACGAAGGATGACGTTCTAGGGTTAAAAATGCACTAAATGAGACAAAAAAAATCACTAAAACGCTCGTAAATCCAAAGATATTGAAATTTTTGAGTTTATTTTTTGCGTACATAATTTTTGTAACAACTGTAATCAATTTGCTAAATTTCGAGATAATCGGTCCACATTTGACCCCAGCTCTCATATAAGCCCAAATGATGGAAACATCTTAAATATATAAGTTTTGAGAAAATGTTTGTATGATGGCAAAATTTAGCAAATATTTGTCTTTATACAGGAAAAATAACACCTTTGACCTTAGTGGTGAAGGGTATCGTATGGTCGGGCTTGACCGACTATAGCGCTTTCTTACTTGTTTTGTTTTATGTTTTTTATTGTGAATTGTTAAACTTTTTTGTTAATAAAACACTATAATTTTATTAAAAAAAATTGTTTTATAAAAAATATATATATAAAAAGCTTACAGAAAAACTTACTCGATTAATTTTAAGATGAATTTTTTACTCGATTAACTCGAGTAATTTTTAACGATTAATCGATTTTCCGAGTAATTAAAAACCCCTATTTTCAAGTTATTTGATTAGTCAAAGAATTAAATGTCGAGTAAAATGAACACCCTATTGGTAACGTTATAAAAACCTTGACGCCTCAATATCGCAACAGTTCTTTTCACGTTATACGGGCAATTCCCGTTAGGTGAGTGTCTATTTTCCCCCTTTACTCATGGGGCTATAAATGAACACAACATTCAAAAACAACAAAAATACTGTTTTATCGCTATTGCCGAAACGATCAATGATTATATGTATTACCAACTTTCCGACTCAGAACTGTTGACTGTCTTCGGTTAAATGAAGCATATGGGAATCAGAGGCGCATAGTATTGCAAATGTCAAATGCTGCATCAGTATAGGGATCTCGTTACCAATATAGTACGACCACCAGATCACAAGAATTACTCCCAAAAGCTCTAGAATTTCTTTTCCCCTATTTACACTCGTTTATTGTGAATGTCAAGTATCTACCGGATGTCGTGAAATCTAAGGGATTGCTCCTATTTGGATTTAAAGAAATCCAAATAAAGATTTACAAAAAAAAGCTACAATAATACAAGTTAACAAGTAAGAAAAGCTATAGTTGGTCAAGCCCGACTATATCAAAAACTTCGCTACTAAGGCCAAATATGGACCAACATTTAAACAAGTTTTCCTTAAGTCTTAGAGATATACATTAGGGTGGGTCGTTTTTTGACTTTTGTCTCTGATCGACTTCTAATAGTGAAATTATATGGCCAAATTATGTCAATTAGATTGATTTATTTTTAGGATACGAACCCGCGCAACGGGCCCAAAGTTTTGGAGCCCATTTGTATGGGGAAATCTGAGAGTATTTGCAGTTTTTGCTACATTTCGTCCATTTACAATTTTTTTTAAAGAGAAAAGATAATGGAATCTAAAAGTGAACTAATGTAGCTTTAATTGAACTCATCAATATTTGAAATCCATAAAACAGTTTTGAAGTTATTGCGATTTTCCCCCAAAAATTCGTGTCCTTGACAATACGCCTAAGGATACACCGCTAGAAAAAACTACTTTGGACAAAAGCTCGCAAAGCAAGACATGATTTATCATTTTAAGACTTATAAGTACTTCATAGTTTAATTTTGTTAAAATATAATATAATTTACTTAGTTTTTTGCATAATCGAAAATGGGTCATTTTTCTCAGGTGGGTTTCAAAACGCATTTTTTCATTTTTTGAAAATTTTGTTAAACAAATATGAACAAATTTGAATTTCTCTTATCAGTGTGTTAAAATAGATAAAAGAGATAATAAAACTCAAAAAAATTAAGGTCGATATCTCAAACCATTTTCCCGTACCTTGTGTTCGAATTCGACGAATTTCGCAAAAAAGTAATTTTTTGCTCATAATTTGAGTTATTTATTTATGTTCAATTTTAATAATGTTTATATGGAATAAAATTATCCATACTATGGAAAATATTAACAAGTTCTTTGTTTTTAAAATTGGGTAAACTTAACCCTTTTTTTCCGGAGGCAAAAATGAAAAATTTGATTTTTTCAGTGCTGCCAGATTTAATTATATCCTACTCAAATATATTTTTATACCCTTCACCTCCATAGGTGGAAAGGGTATTATAAGTTTGTGCTGATGTTTGTAACGCATAGAAATATTTGTCTTAGACCCACCTTTTAGTATACCAATAGGCTTAGAATCACTTTCTGAGTCGATTTAGCGATGTCCGTCCGTCCGTCCGTCTGGCTGGCTGGACCCCCATGTAAACCTTGTAATCAAACTACAGGTCGCAATTCTAAAGATAATTTGAAATTTGGCACAGATCATTTTTTTGATAATGGGACCATGGCTATTGAAATTGGTCAAAATCGGTCCATTATTTATGGTACCTCCCATAGGTCCCACTTCCCGGAATTGCTATATAGGCCACAAATATCAATATTTTTTCATGAAATTTAAAACAAATACTGCCTCTGTCAACTAAAATCACTGTACCAAATTTCGTTGAAATCGGTCCACATTTGACCATAGCTCCCATACAAATTCTTCTTTAAAAACGCACTAAATGAGACAAAAAATCACTAAAACGCTCGTAAATGTAAAGATAATGGAAATTTTGAGTCTATTTTTTGCATACATAATTTTTGTAACAACTGTAATCAATCTGCCAAATTTCGAGATAATCGGTCCACATTTGACCCTAGCTCTCATATAAGTCCAAATGACGGAAACAGGTTGAATATATAAGTTTTGAGAAAATGTTTGTATGATGGCAAAATTTAGCAAATATTTGTCTTTACACAGGAAAAATAACACCTTTCACCTTAGTGGTGAAGGGTATCGTATGGTCGGCTTGACCGACTATAGCGCTTTCTTACTTGTTATATAAATATTTTTGTAAACAAATGCACATTTTATGTACTGGCAATACTACGACCGCCCGCATGCCGCGTGTATTGGCCTTGTGCCTTACACCTTGCGTCATTATTGGATACTGTCTAATTTGAAAGTACTCGGTAACGCTGTGCTTGCTTGCATTCAAAACAGACACATTTTGCTTTTGAGAACTACTGATATTGATCCAGTTAAGAGCTTTTCAGAGCGATCAATGTAAAGGAAAAGAAATAATTGTGTCCAAGGCTTTCGGGTTACCAGATTGCCACACTCACTTAAACATAAAGTGAATACCCCTAATCAAAAAACACTCAAAAGCCAAATCCAATATTTATGCATAAATATTTAAGATGTTTTCTCAAATATCATTTCGGATATGAAACTTTTTTCAAAATTTTACAATATTAGAGTAAAAGTTGTTGAGAATCAAACGTAACATAAAACAAGCAAAACTGAAGCATGAAAAGGGTCAGGCTATGAATAAATATGAATGACTGAATGAATGAAAGAAGTGACATATCCTCTTCAAAATCAAACATATACACAAAACATGCTCATTGCAAACAAACTTCCCTTTAGAACTATGGGTGTTTAGAGTCCTTTTCTTGTTATTGAGTAATAACAAATAAATAAAATTTCTGTTCATTTCATTTTTATTTATTTATTTTGGCTTTGGGCAATAAATTTTGCTCTTACTCATCTCAGTCGGTTTTAAATGGTTTAAATTAAATTTTGAAAATTTTAAATGAATGTCAGTCTATCTAACACAATCATTTGTTTAAATTTCGTAAGTAAAAAATATTTGTCAGTCTTTTAATTTAATCCGATTATAAACGGAAAATGAGGGAAATGACAATCTGTTGTATTTTCCTTCGGGCCCTTTCGTGTCCTTTTTGCCTCAAAAAAAGGCAGAATGACGAAAGTGTTTAATCCAAAGGCAAATAGATTAGAACTTGTAATGAAATAGAAAATATGTTGGTTGGTTGATTGACAATAAATATTTACTATTTGTATTTTTCTTAAAAAAAAGGAGTCGAAATTGTATTTTGTTCTTTGTTGACTTAAATGTTTTTAATTCGAGAGTAAATAACAGGAAAAGGAAATTATGTTTTGAAATTAGTTTGTTTTAATGAGACTATGATCTTGTTAATAATATCAGGAATTAATATTTTCATAAAAGAAAATACTCCTAATGTTCAGTCATTTTCAAAAAAAATTAAAATCCAAATTTTGGGATCATTTATTTGTTTAAATGAAAAAACTACAATTGGCTGTAGTTTCTTAAATAAGTCTCTGATTGAGAAAATAACAAAATTTTAGGATCACTTAAATTTTTATATCAACAAATTTAAAATGACTGTAGTTTCTGAAATAAGCGTTTGATAAAATATCTCTTGTAGTTTCCAAAAAAAAAATCCAATTTAATATTTTCATATGCAAATTTCCAGAAAAATCCAGTTTTAGTACGGATTTTACAATTTTTTTCATGATCATAGATTTTTGCTTAAATGACTTTTTCGATACAAAAATTTTGTAGAAATTATTTGATATTCAAATTATTTTTAAAATTTTTCGATAAAAATTATATAAATTTTATAGAACATTTTTCGTTATAAAAATTTTTACAGAAAATTTTTTGTTATAAAAATTTTTACAGAAAATCTTTCGTTATAAAAATTTTTGTAGAAAATTTTACATTACAAAAATTTTTTTTCAAATAAATTTTTTTAGAAAAACTTTTTGATTTTTGATATTAAAATTTTATGAAAAATTTTCGATA
This sequence comes from Stomorhina lunata, assembly GCA_933228675.1. NCBI lineage: Eukaryota > Metazoa > Arthropoda > Insecta > Diptera > Rhiniidae > Stomorhina > Stomorhina lunata. The sequence goes on from OW121744.1 coordinate 14,680,588, forward strand.
CAAACATTTTTATAGAAAATTTTCGACATAAAAATTTTTACAGAAAATTTTTCGTTAAAAACGAAAATTTTTCGTTATAACAATTTTTATAGAATATTTTCGATATAAAAATTTTAATAGAAAATTTTTGATATAAAAATTTTTCGTTTTAAAAATTTTAAAGAAAATTTTTCGTTTTAAAGATTTTTTTAGAAAATTTTTCGTTAAAAAATTTTTATCGAAAATTTTCAATATTAAAAATTTTATAGAAAATTTTCTATAAAAATTTTTATAGCGAAAAATTTTCCTTCTATATTTTTTTTTAGAAAAACTAGAAAATTTTTGATATTAAAATTTTATGAAAATTTTTCGATATAAAAATTTTTATAGAAAATTTTCGACATACAAATTTTTACACAAAATTTTTGTTATAAAAATTTTTATAGAAAATTTTTGATATAAAAATTTTAATAAAAAATTTTTGATATTAAAATTTTTCGTTTCAAAAATTCTATGGAAAATTTTTCGTTTTAAAAATTTTATAGAAAATTTTTCGTTATACAAATTTTTGTAGAAAATTTTACGTTACAAAAATTTTTGTAGAAAATTTTTCGCTACAAAAATTTTTTTAGAAAAATTTTCGCTACAAAAATTTTTTTAGAAAAATTTTCATTAAATAAATTTTTTTAGAAAATTTTTCGTTACAAAAATTTTTTTAGAAAAATTTTCATTATATAAATTTTTTTAGAAAAACTTTTATAGAAAATTGTTGATATTAAAATTTTATGAAAAATTTTCCATTTAAAAATTTTTATAGAAAATTTTTATATAAAAATTTTTCTTTATAAAAATTTTTATAGAAAATTTTCGATATAAAAATTTTAATAGAAAATTTTTGATATTAAAATTTTTCGTTTTAAAAATTTTATAGAAAATTTTTCGTTTTAAAAATTTGAATAGAAAATTTTTCGTTATAAAACTTTTTAAAGAAAATTTTTCGATATAAAATTTTTATAGAAAATTTTTATACAAATATCGATATAAAAATTTTGATAGAAAAATTTGTATAGAAAATTTTTCGTTATAAAAATTTTTATTAAATCATTTTTTTAGAAAATTTTTGATATTAAAATTTTATGAAAAATTTTCGATATAAAAATTTTTATAGAAAATTTTCGACATACAAATTTTTACAGAAAAATTTTCGTTATAAAAATTTTTGATATAAAAATTTTAATAGAAAATTTTTGATATTAAAATTTATCGTTTTAAAAATTTTATAGAAAATTTTTCAATTTAAAAATTTTATAGAACATTTTTCGTTTTAAAAATTTTATAGAAAATTTTTCGTTTTAAAAATTTTATAGAAAATTTTTCGTTTTAAAAATTTTATACAAAATTTTTCGTTTTAAAAATTTTATACAAAATTTTTCGTTATAAAACTTTTTAAAGAAAATTTTTCGATATAAAATTTTTATAGAAAATTTTTGATATAAAAATTTTTATAGAAAATTTTTTATATAAAAATCGTTATAAAAATTTTTGTAGAAAAATTTTCGCTATAAAAATTTTTATAGAAAATTTCCAATATAAAAATTTTTGTAGAAAATTATCAATATGATAATTTTTGTAAACAATTTTTCGTTAAAAAAAAAATTACGTTATAAAATTTTTTTTACAGAAACTTTTGATATAAAATTTTTTATAGAAAAATTTTTATAGAAAATTTTCGATATAAAAATTTTTATAGAAAATTTTTGATATTAAAAATTTTATAGAAAATTTTTGATATTAAAAATTTTATAGAAAATTTTTCCTTATAAAAATTTTAAATGAAAATTTTTTATTATAAAATTTTTTTTCAGTAAAACTTTCGTTATAAAAATTTTTATAGAAAATTTTCAATATACGAATTTTAGATATTAAAATTGTTTGGGAATTGTTATAGAAAATTTTTCGTTATAAAAATTTTATAGAAAATTTTTCGTTATAAAAATTTTTGCAGACAATTTTTCGTTATAAAATTTTTTACAGAAAATTTTTCGTTATAAACATTTTTACAGAAAATTTTTCGTTTTAAAATATTTTTAGAAAAACTTCCAATATAAAGTTTTTTATAGAAAATTTTTGATATTACAATTTTTATAGAAAATTTAAATTTTCTAAAAATCCAGTTTTAGTACGAACATTAAAATTTTTTTATTGATCACAGATTTTTCTTAAATTGTTCAAACTCTTGTAGTTTCCAAAAAAAATCGCAATTTTAAAGTTTTATATTTTCATATAGTGATTACAGTTTTTTGCTTAAATGGCTCTATATGTTGTAGTTTTCAAGAATCTCGCAATTTTATATTTTCATATACAAATTTTCAAAAAATTAGTAATCACAGATTTTTACTTAAATGGTTCTAACTCCTGTAGTTTCCAAGAAAATCGCTATTTTATACATATTTTTATTTCCATATAAAAAGTACAAATTTTGAATGTTATTTAGAGATCACAGATTTTCGCTTAAATAAACAAATTTTCAAAACTTCAAAAACATTTTTTTGCTTTGATGGCTATATCTCTTATAGTTTCCAAAAAGATCACAATTTTATATTTAAAAAAAATAAGATGTTCAAAAAATTTTATTTTAGTGACTTTTAGTGGCTCTATATCTTGTAGTTTCCAAGAAAATTGCAATTTTATATTTTTAGTGCGAACTTTTAAATTTTTTTAGTTTTCACAGATTTTTGCTTAAATGGCTCTATCTCTTGTAGTTTTCAAGAAAATCGCAATTTTGTATTTTGTTTCTATTGACAGTTTCCAAGATATATAAAAATTTTCAAAAAATTAGGTTTTAGTACGAATTTTGAAATTTTATTTAGATATCACAGATTTTTTATTAAAAAAATTAGGTTTTAGTACAAAATTTTTAAATTTTTTTAGCAATCACAGATTTTTGCTTAAATGGCTTGTAGTTTCCAAAAAAATCGCAATTTTACATTTTCAAATAAAAATTTTCAAAAAATTTTATTATAGTGGCTCTATTTCTTGTAGTTTCCAAGAAAATTGCAATTTTATATTTTCATATAAAAATTTTCAAAAAAATACAGTTTTAGTACGAATTTTTAAATTTTTTTAGTGATTACAGATTTTTGCTTAAATGGCTCCATTACTTGTATTATCGAAGAAAATCGCAATTTTATATTTACATATAAAAATTTAAAAAAAAAAATTGGTTTAGTAAGAATTTTGAAATTTTTTTAGCAATCACTGATTTTTTCTTAAATGTCTCTATCTCTTGTAGTTTCCAAGAAAATCCTAATTTTATATTTTCATACAAAAATTTTAAATTTCAATTTTATTTTTTTTTTTAATAATCACAGATTTTTGCTTAATCGACTTTTAAGAATAATTTATCTTATATTTCTTGGGGCAGTTTACATTTAATACAAAGAAGTTAATCAAGATTTTCATGTAAATAATTCTCCCTCTCAAACATTTTTAAAAAAAAAAGTCGACTTTGATATTTTAAGATAAAACAATTTTTCTATTAAAAACAGGCAAACAAATAAATTTCGTAACAGCAAAAAGCTTAATTAAATTTTTGTATCTACAAAATGAAGAAAACGTAAATACAAACAGGAAAAGCTACATACATACCCATATACATACATATATACTATACATATGTATGTATGCATATGTTTAAATGTGTTTCCAACACTGACGTACACATATTTACAGGGAGATTGTAGGAGAGTAGAGAGAAAGGAGGCGAATGTTTGTATGAAAAAATGTTTTTAATTACATGATTGTGTAATTAAAATGTATAAAAAAAAAAAAAATAAAAATCTCAAACCACAAAACCGTTAAAGGTTTTAAAAATTTACTCAAGTTAAATAAAAAAAGAAAAAATTATACATAAATACCCTTAAATAAAATAATTTCCTTTTCAGTCACATAAACAAATGTTTTAACACAAACAAACACACGCACATACATACACTCTCAGCTGCACTCACTCAAACACACTTAAACAAACAGCCACTCACTTATACACAGATACTAACATCCCAACAGACCAAATGTTTGGACAAAGACTCTTGTTTTCAGTCAAAATTGAAATTAAAGTTGATAAAGAACAAAGAAAAACACATAAACGCACAAACAAACATAGATTTTATGAGCACGTGTGTGTGCCTTAGCTTTTTTCAGTTAGATAATCGTCCCCATTAGTTGTATCCGAATTAGAAAAAAAGCGGGACTTTTGGGACTTATCGAAAAGACCATACGGCAAATCAATGTATGGAAGTGCAACATCTTTATATTCAAGAATCTTTGGTTCTGATTTCGAAAGAATATTTAGGCAATTTCTTTAAACTTCGGAACAAAAATCATGTGTAAGTATGTATGGACTCCAAAACAGCTGGGCCGTTTTTGATAAAATTTTCAGGGAATCATCAGAATATCCAGTCGCGTGACACTGAAAAGTTTGATTTTTGATTTTCGGTCTGCGGTCAAGCTCAATTTAAATCGTGTCGTATTTAATAAAACACTTATGTTTGCTTAAGGCCACCAACGCGGACGGGGTCAGCTAGCTTTATATAAGACAATTGTCATTTCTTTTTTACCATATTTAAGTTCGAACTGTAACGTTTTATAAGTACAAAATCTGAGTTTAGATCAACTACCGAAATGTCTTTACGTTCACGTTACGACAAGTCCGAAATTTCTTTTCGATTTCTTCATACGTCGAAGTGCAAACAAACCGAAGAAGTGACCCTACAACGATGAAATTTTGCATACTTCTTAAATTTCATATAGATAAGAAAAATTCAAAAAGTTTTCGAAATCCGTAGACTCCTTGGGGTACCTGCCTTGTACCCCCATTTTTCACCCTATTTTCTTCCCAATGTACAAGTTGCAATTCTAAGCAGAATTTGGTAAAATTTAACACACGTTTATTAATTGACTAAAAAAGAGGTTTACTAGTTTTGGTTGAAATTCCTCGACTCCTTGGGGTATCTGCCTTGAACGCCAATTTTTTCACCAATTATTCCTTTCAATGTACAAGTCGCAATTCTGAACAGAATTTGACGAAATTCAACACACGTCTATTAATTAATTAAGAAAAGAGCTCTATTAATTTTTGTTGAAATTAGACCACCCCTTGGGGTACCAGTCATGGACCCCCATTTTTTGCCTATTTTTCTTTTTGATGTACAATCCGCAATTCTTAGCAGAATTTGATAAAAATTGTCATAAGTCTATAAATTAATCAAAAAAGAGGTCTACCAAATTTGGTTGAAATCAGTTCACACCTTGGGTGCCTACCTTGGACCCCCATTTTTCACTTTTTTTCAATGTATAAGCGGCATTTTTTATCAGAATTTGAGAAAATTCGGCACACGTCTATTCATTGATCCAAGAATGATTTATACTAATTTTGGTTGAGATCCCTTGACTCTTTGAGCTACCTGCCTTGGACCCCAATTTTTCACTTATTGTTGTTCTCAATTTAAAAGCCTGAATTTTCAACGAAATTTAAAAAAAAATTTGCACACGTTTATTAGTTTATCCAACAAAGAGCTCAACCAATTTCGGTCGAAATCCGTCCAGTCCTTGAGGTACCTGCTTAGCAGAATTTGATAAAAATTGTCATAAGTCTATAAGTTAATCAAAAAAGAGGTCTACCAAATTTGGTTGAAATCAGTTCACACCTTGGGTGCCTACCTTGGACCCCCATTTTTCACTTTTTTTCAATGTATAAGCCGCATTTTTTATCAGAATTTGAGAAAATTCGGCACACGTCTATTCATTGATCCAAGAATGATTTATACTAATTTTGGTTGAGATCCCTTGACTCTTTGAGCTACCTGCCTTGGACCCCAATTTTTCACTTATTGTTGTTCTCAATTTAAAAGCCGGAATTTTCAACGAAATTTAAAAAAAATTTGCACACGTTTATTAGTTTATCCAACAAAGAGCTCAACCAATTTCGGTCGAAATCCGTCCAGTCCTTGAGGTACCTGCTTAGCAGAATTTGATAAAAATTGTCATAAGTCTATAAGTTAATCAAAAAAGAGGTCTACCAAATTTGGTTGAAATCAGTTCACACCTTGGGTGCCTACCTTGGGCCCCCATTTTTCACTTTTTTCAATGTATAAGCCGCATTTTTCATCAGAATTTGAGAAGATTCGGCACACGTCTATTCATTGATCCAAGAATGATATATACTAATTTTGGTTGAGATCCCTTGACTCTTTGAGCTACCTGCCTTGGACCCCAATTTTTCACTTATTGTTGTTCTCAATTTAAAATCCGGAATTTTCAGCGAAATTTAAAAAAATTGCACACGTTTATTAGTTTATTCAACAAAGAGCTCAACCAATTTCGGTCGAAATCCGTCCAGTCCTTAAGGTACCTGCTTTGGACCCCCATTTTCCACCAATTTATTTTTCAATGTATAAGCCGCATTTTTCATCACAATTTTAAAAAATTCAGCACGCGTCAATTAATTGATCCAATAAATAGTAATACTAATTTTGATTGAGATCGCTTGACTCTTTGAGGTACCTGCCTTGGACCCGCATTTTTCAATTATTATTGTTCTTAATGTTAAAGCCGGAACTCTCAACAGAAAAATTTGGGACAGGCCTATTAGTTTATTCAACAAAGAGCTCAAACAATTTTGGTTGAAATCCACTCCTTGGGGTACCAGCTTTGGACCCCCATTTTTCACTCATTTTTCTTCTCAATATAAGCCGCAATTTTCAACAGATTTTTACGAAACTCGGCACACATCTATTGGTTGACCCAAATAAACAACTCTACTAATTTTAATTGAAATCCGTTAACTCCTACGGGTACCTGCCTTGGACTTACACTTAAATTCAGTTTGATTAAAAAATTACGCCTAAACGACTGCAACACTTTTTGCTTAAATTATGCTTAACAATTTACCGGACTTTTTTCACAAAATGTTGAACTTTGTTCTACGATCGATTAATTTCGGTAAATTTTTTTCGCTCAATCTAAAGAAGTGACTTTCACTTTTCACATGGTTATGGTGAAGCAACGAGCAAAACCGAGCCAACTTTGTTTTTGTTTAAAGAAAAGCAAAATTACTGAATGTTGTAGATATCTTCTAAACTATATACGAGATTAAGTTATTTTCTTCTGCAGACTAAAGCCAAGGTTCTGTATTTTAATCAAATTGGCATTGAGATTATAACTGTGGAACTATATTCGATGCATGAGTTTGATGAAAAATTTCATTACTTTACGTTTTAGAACATTAAGCACATTTCAATACCTTTTCTATAACACTTAGTACAACTTTTTCTTGAAAACAATTATTGATCCTTAATATCTAGACTCTTCTCTATAGAACTGCATCATTAGATTTTTCAAAAGTGGTGGCGGTTCACACGTATTCGTCCCTACAAGTCCGAAATTTGTATACGATTTTCTTACGACATATCTAATTCCGGAAACACTAACAAAATTCAAAGCTCTTAACGAATTTATTACAAAAAATCTGCCTTCAAATAATGTCAAAACATTCGGTTTAATGGGATGTAGAGGCAAAAACAAATTAAATACAAAAGTAGAGATATTAGTCATGTTTTTATTGAAGTAAAATAAACGAAAAAATGACTTTGGTTGAAGCTTTCAAAGTCTAGTGAAATATCAAAATTTTTTTCAAACATTTAATGCCATCCCATAGTATTTGCACTCATACTATCATTAGACTTTTTGGGGGCAGAAGGAGAGGGCATCTAAGAGAGAACCGACAGGATTAAAATAAACTATTGTATGTTTACCTAGAGAAACAGACAGAGAGAGAGCGAACTCAGCATCCTTTAAATAGCCAAAAATCGTTTAATTCAAACAGGTAAAATAACCTACTCACAAAAAAGGCGTTACCAAAAATCTCTTCTCTAAGGAAACGCCCCTTTTCAATGAATTCAAACCGGATACTCATTGTTAGTTATTTTATTATTTATATATAAAACCAAAGGATGGGTATGATGCTCTAACAGCCATCATCTCTTACCACTCGCACCCATTTGATGACTCTGGCTGTCTTTTCTGTCACCCTTAGCACAACAAATACAAACAACATGGTTTCTGTCAAAATACACAAGGATATTTTATTTGAAAGCGATTGCCATTGCTCTTGTAATAGCTTCAGTTACTCACTTACACTTGTACAGATTTCCAACCAAAACAAGGATTTTATTTTAATTGTATTTTTGTTATGACGCATGTTTATTTCAGGACTTTTAATTTTTGTTTTGTTGAGACTTTGTACCTATGTATCCTTATAGTTTTGGAAGCTTTTGTACCCATTGTTTGCCATAGTCAGTCAGAGTTAGTTGGCTTAAAGTGATTTTGGCTATTCAGTGCTGCCAGTGTTTCAACAAAATAAAAGTTTTAAAACTTAAAGATTTTAAGGTCAGTTCTACAGTTCTAGTTCAGTTCTAGTTCAGTTCTAGTTCAGTTCTAGTTCAGTTCTAGTTCAGTTCTAGTTCAGTTCTAGTTCAGTTCTAGTTCAGTTCTAGTTCAGTTCTAGTTCAGTTCTAGTTCAGTTCTAGTTCAGTTCTAGTTCAGTTCTAGTTCAGTTCTAGTTCAGTTCTAGTTCAGTTCTAGTTCAGTTCTAGTTCAGTTCTAGTTCAGTTCTAGTTCAGTTCTAGTTCAGTTCTAGTTCAGTTCTAGTTCAGTTCTAGTTCAGTTCTAGTTCAGTTCTAGTTCAGTTCTAGTTCAGTTCTAGTTCAGTTCTAGTTCAGTTCTAGTTCAGTTCTAGTTCAGTTCTAGTTCAGTTCTAGTTCAGTTCTAGTTCAGTTCTAGTTCAGTTCTAGTTCAGTTCTAGTTCAGTTCTAGTTCAGTTCTAGTTCAGTTCTAGTTCAGTTCTAGTTCAGTTCTAGTTCAGTTCTAGTTCAGTTCTAGTTCAGTTCTAGTTCAGTTCTAGTTCAGTTCTAGTTCAGTTCTAGTTCAGTTCTAGTTCAGTTCCAGTTCAGTTCTAGTTCAGTTCTAGTTCAGTTCTAGTTAAGTTCTAGTTCATTTCTAGTTCAGTTCTAGTTCAGTTCTAGTTCAGTTCTAGTTCAGTTCTAGTTCAGTTCTAGTTCAGTTCTAGTTCAGTTCTAGTTCAGTTCTAGTTCAGTTCTAGTTCAGTTCTAGTTCAGTTCTAGTTCAGTTCTAGTTCAGTTCTAGTTCAGTTCTAGTTCAGTTCTAGTTCAGTTCTAGTTCAGTTCTAGTTCAGTTCTAGTTCAGTTCTAGTTCAGTTCTAGTTCAGTTCTAGTTCAGTTCTAGTTCAGTTCTAGTTCAGTTCTAGTTCAGTTCTAGTTCAGTTCTAGTTCAGTTCTAGTTCAGTTCTAGTTCAGTTCTAGTTCAGTTCTAGTTCAGTTCTAGTTCAGTTCTAGTTCAGTTCTAGTTCAGTTCTAGTTCAGTTCTAGTTCAGTTCTAGTTCAGTTCTAGTTCGGTTTTAGTTCAGCTTAGTTATGTTGTTAGAACTTGAACTGAACGTTCTAGTTCTAACATAAACAAATTTCTTCTTCAGTTATCCTTAACTCCCAGTGGAGCATAGGTCTTTAACCATCCTTTTATATCGGACTCTATTCCGAGTGAATCGCTGTGGTATAGCAGGTTAGTTATTCGCCTAGCATACCACAGGTCCTAAGTTCGATCTCCTTCCAGACAAACTTGAAAAAAATAAAATTTTCAAAAATGCGGCAGTTCAGTTCATAACTCAACTATCCACTGGTTATGTAAAACTTCTCTAACTGATTTATTTGCCGTTTGGAGCCGGAGTTAAGACGTATATTGCGAGATGTTAGGCATATGCCATTCCATGAATAGCTTGCAGGTTGCAACTCCTCATCAATTGACCTTTTCCACGTTCTAGTAGGTACACCAACAAGACGGCCTCTTCCCTGTGGATTTAAACGAAGCGCTTACAGAGCAATGTTGGTATATGGCTTGATATAGAGTTGTATATTCGTAACTTAGTTCTTGTTGATAATTGACGAGACTTCAAATAGCTCGGAGAATGCAGATATGCCTTATTAATACTCGATTCATCCTCGTCGGCGCTACCTTCTGTAGATACCAAACTTCCACTGGAAGTCAAGGATGACAGAAGAAGAAACTTCCAATATCCAATAACCTCGTCATCCACATAGATGTGTGGAGCCTCCAGGCATAATTTTTGTCTATGAAATATTGATTCAACATTGAAAGCGTTAGTTCTTAAAGGTGGCCTGAGTTCTGACAAAAAAGACATACCGCATCAGCATATTGCAAGTCGTCGAGTTGTTGGATTACCGTGTCTACCATTCAGAGCCGTACGTATTATATTGTAGATGCCTTATTCCAGCAGTGACTTCGAACGGATTTGACAATTTAACCTTGTATAGGACTCCATATTTAAAATCCACGTACATTGGCCGAATTAAGTTCAGAATTTTCGTTGGCATGTTACGATTTTCTAAAGTTCTCCATAGATAGCTTCTAGTGACACTGTCAAAGGTTCATAAAGTCGTTAAAGGCTAGGTAAATGGGGGGAGGGGGTGCGGAATTCATTACATTGCTCTAGTACTATTCTTACAGCGTTCTCAACACAAGAACAGTTCTCTCTGAACCCAAACTCGAGGAGTGTAAACGAAACTGCGTCGGATATTCTGATACAAATTACTCGACTAAGTTAATGCTCGGCATTTGATTGTAAACATTTGTAAGATCTGCAGAAATTTTGATTTGTGTTGACATATCAAATTTGTCTTAATATATTCACAAAATTTAAAACTCTTGGTAACACTGTCTGGATCCAACGAATAACATTTTATTGTTGTTGCTGCTTTCATTCGTGTTGTTTGAGTACAACAATCAATTTATATGTTTTTTTGACTTGTACATCATCCATTAATACACTTTCGTACAAACTACAAAGGGGAGACAAATATTTGCAAACGAGTGTATAAATTGTGTAAAAAACTACATAGAAGTTGTATGTAAATGTAAATAAAAATGTATTAACAATACGTAGATATCTGTACTTATGTAAATACTACATAGTTTTTATGCAAGTTTTACCCAAACCCCACAAAATCATTCTACTCAAATCAACAAAACTCAATGAAAATAATAAATCCATGCTCGAAAACAGTTCCAGAGTGAAGTCTATAAAAATACAAAAATAAAAAATATTGCAGATACATTAAAGTGTAGTTGTTGTTATATTGTAGTATTTGTATTCAAATTGCTAATAATCCGATAGTGGAGTGTTTGGATCCCACTTCAATCCCATTGTGCAAATAAAGAAAATAATATTTTTAGTTTGTGTATTTTGCGTATTTGGATTTTCTTTAAATTGACACAATTATTGCAACGGATATAAGAGATGAAGCTCATTACACAATGCTCTGGTATAGTGTAGATAGAAAGGCAGAAATTGCAAAAATCATTAGATATGTTAACAAAAAAGGTAATTTATATCTCAGAAAAAAAAATAGCTCTAGAATGCTCAGGCCGACCTCAAAATCTATTGCAACGTAATTATTTTATTTGTGTAGTTCCGTGTTATAGTCATCCAAGATCTGCAAATGGCAAAACCTACATATATTACGGTCAAATTTGATTATGTACTGAACTTGAACCAACTCGAACCGAACTAGAACTGGACTAGAACTGAACTAGAACTGAACTAGAACTGAACTAGAACTGAACTAGAACTGAACTAGAACTGAACTAGAACTGAACTAGAACTGAACTAGAACTGAACTAGAACTGAACTAGAACTGAACTAGAACTGAACTAGAACTGAACTAGAACTGAACTAGAACTGAACTAGAACTGAACTAGAACTGAACTAGAACTGAACTAGAACTGAACTAGAACTGAACTAGAACTGAACTAGAACTGAACTAGAACTGAACTAGAACTGAACTAGAACTGAACTAGAACTGAACTAGAACTGAACTAGAACTGAACTAGAACTGAACTAGAACTGAACTAGAACTGAACTAGAACTGAACTAGAACTGAACTAGAACTGAACTAGAACTGAACTAGAACTGAACTAGAACTGAACTAGAACTGAACTAGAACTGAACTAGAACTGAACTAGAACTGAACTAGAACTGAACTAGAACTGAACTAGAACTGAACTAGAACTGAACTAGAACTGAACTAGAACTGAACTAGAACTGAACTAGAACTGAACTAGAACTGAACTAGAACTGAACTAGAATGAACTAGAACTGAACTAGAACTGAACTAGAACTGAACTAGAACTGAACTAGAACTGAACTAGAACTGAACTAGAACTGAACTAGAACTGAACTAGAACTGAACTAGAACTGAACTAGAACTAAACTAGAACTGAACTAGAACTGAACTAGAACTGAACTAGAACTGAACTAGAACTGAACTAGAACTGAACTAGAACTGAACTAGAACTGAACTAGAACTGAACTAGAACTGAACTAGAACTGAACTAGAACTGAACTAGAACTGAACTAGAACTGAACTAGAACTGAACTAGAACTGAACTAGAACTGAACTAGAACTGAACTAGAACTGAACTAGAACTGAACTAGAACTGAACTAGAACTGATCTAGAACTGAAGGCGTTGGGTTCTAAGAACCGGGACGATTCAGAAGTTTTGCGATAAGGAACTTGGGATACTCCTTCTTATACCACAACTACTTACTACTAAGAACTTTTTTCTTTCCAAAAACTAAAAAAAAAAAACATATAAGACATTTTACACAGAATGTCGTATTTTTGAGTTATACAATTTTTGTATACATGAGAAACAACAGAATTTGAACAAGGAAATATTCGAAATGGGCACAAGGTGGACTTAGGCAGCCACTAAAAACTAAAGTTTTCCTCATTATGTGACGCATTTTTTTAAACATTTGAATAAAGCAAAACCTAGTGTAAAATTGTGCAATGAAAGAAAATCTTGGAAAAATATTTACAAATCTACAAGCCATTCGAGCGGATACTTTTGTACAAATTCATTGTAAAATATTATATAGAAACGTAATAAATATACTAAATCTGTAAAGGGTGAAACGAAAAGATAAAAAAAATTTCTGCAGAAAATTTTGGGTTATGAAAAAATTTCTATAAAATTCTTTTTTATGAAACAATTTCTTTAGAAAATTTTTTATGAAAAAATTCCCATAGACAATTTTTGAGAGAAAAATTTCTATAGAGAATTTTTTATGAAAAAATTTCTATAGAGAATTTTTTATGAAAAAATTTCTATAGAGAATTTTTTATGAAAAAATTTCTATAGAGAATTTTTTATGAAAAAATTTCTATAGAAAATTTTTTATGAAAAAATTTCTATAGAAAATTTTTTATGAAAAAATTTCTATAGAAAATTTTTTATGAAAAAATTTCTATAGAAAATTTTTTGTGAAAAAATTTCTAAGAAAATTTTTTATGAAAAAATTTCTATAGAAAATTTTTTATGAAAAAATTTCTATAGAAAATTTTTTATGAAGAAATTTCTATAGAAAATTTTTTCATAAAAACTTATTTATGAAATACTTTCTATAGAAAATTTTTTATGAAATAATTTCTATAGAAAATTTTTTATGAAATTTTTTATGAAAAAATTTCTATAGAAAATTTTTTATGAAAAAATTTCTATAGAAAAAGTTTTAAGAAAAAATTTCTTATGTAAATTTTTTATGAAATCATTTTTACAGAAAATTTCTTTAAAATATTTTTTATAAAAAAATTTCTGTAGAAAATTTTTTATAAAAAAATTTCTATAAAAAAATTTCAAAAAAATTCTTTAGAAAATTTATTAAGAAAAAATTTCTATAGAGAATTTTTAATGAAAAAATTTCTATAGAAAATTTTTTATAAAAAAATTTCTATAGAAAATTTTTTATAAAAAAATTTCTATAGAAAATTTTTTATAAAAAAATTTCTATAGAAAATTTTTCGTTAGGAAAAAATTTTTCGTTATGAAAAAATTTATTTAGAAAATTTTTCGTTATGAAAAAATTTCTTTAGAAAGTTTTTCGTTATGAAAAAATTTCTTTAGAAAAATTTTCGTTATGAAAAAATTTTTTTAGAAAATTTTTCGTTATGAAAAAATTTCTTTAGAAAATCTTTCGTTATGAAAAAATTTCTTTAGAAAATTTTTCGTTATGAAAACTTTTTTTTTTTTTAATTTTTCATTATGGAAAATTTCTTTAGAAAATTTTTCGTTATGAAAAAATTTCTTTAGAAATTTTTTTGTTATGAAAAAATTTCTTTAGAAAATTTGGAGTTATGGTAAAATTTCTTTAAAAAATTTTGAGTTATGGAAAAATTTCTTTAGACAATTTTTCGTATGAAAAAATTTCTTTAGAAAATTTTTCGTTATGAAAAAATTTCTTTACAAAATTTTTCGTTATGAAAAAAATTTCTTTAAAAAGTTTCTCAATATGAAAATTTTTTTTTTAAAAATTTTTCTTTATTAAAAAATTTTTATAGAAAATTTTTCTTTATGAAAAAATGTTTATAGAAAATTTTTCTTCATGAAAACATTTTTATAGAAAAATTAAAAAAAAAATTCCTATGGAAAATTCTACAGAAAAATTTTTAAACCATATTCTGTTAAAAATGTGTGTTATTAAAATATTTCTTTGAAAAAGTTTGTGTTTTGAACAAATTTCTATAAAAAATTCAGAGTCATGAACCAATTTCTATAGAAAATTTTGAGTTATGATCAAATTTCGGTAAAAAATTCTAGTTTTCCTTTAGTTGAATTCCCCTTTTTGTGTTATAAACAATTGTAAAATTGTGGTATTAAGTTTGTTTTCTAAAAGAAATACCTTGCACAATGGGGCCGTTCTCTAAATTCTTCTATCGATTTGTAGATAAAAGATGATAGCATTGAAATTCGAATTTCAAAATTAAAACTTTTAAAAGAAGAGACTTCTTACCCGACTGGTAGGACTATATTTTGCCTTTTTCATGCATATATACACGATTGTTATGGAAACTCACCACTATTTTTAAATTAAACGAAACTCGGTTGAGGGTGACATAATATTCTATTCCATTTCCCTACTTCTGCACTCCAATTTCTGTCGACCTCTGATCTATTATTAATTTTCTAAGGCACTTATTGGATCGCTTGTTTGAGATCTAAAATGTCATGTAACTGTTTTTTTTAAATTTCGATTTAACAATTTTCTTATACTTCCCCATAGTGCATTTGAACAAGCTATTTAAATTGATTTCCTTTAAAACCATTTTCCCAACAACTTTGAGGGCACTTCAAAGGTTTCCATAACAGAGGTACGAGTATATTGACATCGGTTGGTTTTATTTTTTCACTTTCTTCTGTTTTTACGGCTGTTATGCCTTCGCTTGGCTTTAAATTGTATTATTTATCTCGGAATCCACTCGTGTTTTGCTAATACATAAAAACGTTACAATTTAACCTTTTATTGTTCAAAACCTTCTTTTTTTAAGAAACTATCAAATTTTCCATAGACATGGTCATGTTCAAAATTCATACCCTCGTTTATTGGGTTTAAACGTGACTTCGAAATATTTGGATTTCTTGATTTGTTTCGACCCGAAACAAATAAATTAATTAAAATTCCTGAATTCTTAGTCACAGTTTCTGTAACTTAAACAAACAAATTTAACAGTTTTTCAAATGTTTTAAACAAACGGAATTGTTTAAAATATGTAGTAACAATAATCAATAGAAAGAACATCATCGTCCGGAAAACTGAGGAAAAGAAAATAGCCACTAAGTCACTTAGTTATAGCCATTGATTGCATTTGGATAATTTTTATTTCAGTTTCGAATAGTACTCGATTGCTGTCGCATCAAATCGGTTATAGCTTTCTCTGAAAATAAATCTAGAATTCTAAATTAAATTATAGGTCAACTTAATAAAAAAAAAAAAAACTAAACCCGGATTCCTATTAAATTTTAAATAAATTAAATTAATTTAACAATAATAAAGAAAACTACGATTTAATGCTCGAAACATTGAAATAATTGTTTAAATAATAGAAAATGGTGCAATTAAATGCGTCTGGTGGTGAGTGTTTAAAGCGTTTTGCAAATTTTAAAATGGCTGTCAAGGATTTCCGCAGTGATGTAATCAAATCAAGAAAAAAACGGATTTACTAAGTATTCAAAAAAATTGTCTATAGAAATTTTTTCATAACAAAACAATGTCTAAGTAATTTTTTTCGTAACAAAAAAATTTTAGAAAAAATTTGAATAGAAAAATTTTCTATAAAGAATTTTTTCTACATAAAATTTTTCTATCAAAATTTTTTCAAACCGAAAATTTTTTTTAACCGAAAATTTTTCCTAAAATTTTCTACAGAAATTTTTTTTTTCTTAAAATTTTTCCATATCTCAAAAATTTCTTTTCTAAAGAAATTTTTTCATAATGAAAAATTTTTTCATAACAAAAAATTTTCTAAAAAATTTTTTTCATAAAGAAAAATTTTTTAAAGAAATTTTTTCATAAATCGAAATTTTAAATTTTTTCATAACGAAAAATTTTCTAAAGAAATTTTTTCATAACGAAAAATTTTCTAAAGAAATTTTTTCATAACGAAAAATTTTCTAAAGAAATTTTTTCATAACGAAAAATTTTCTAAAGAAATTTTTTCATAACGAAAAATTTTCTAAAGAAATTTTTTCATAACGAAAAATTTTCTAAAGAAATTTTTTCATAACGAAAAATTTTCTAAAGAAATTTTTTCATAACAAAAAATTTTCTTAAGAAATTTTTTCATAACGCAAAATTTTCTAAAGAAATTTTTTTTCTAAAGAAATTTTTTCATAACGAAAAATTTTCTACAAAAACTTTTTCATAACGAAAAATTTTCTACAAAAACTTTTCCATAACGAAAAATTTTCTACTTAAACTTTTTCATAACGAAAAATTTTCTACAGAAACTTTTTCATAACGAAAAATTTTCTAAAGAAATTTTTTCATAACGAAAAATTTTCTAATGAAATTTTTTCATAACGAAAAATTTTCTAAAGAAATTTTTTCATTGCGAAAAATTTTCTAAAGAAATTTTTTCATAACGAAAAATTTTCTAAAGAAATTTTTTCATAACGAAAAATTTTCTAAAGAATTATTTTCATAACTAAAAATTTTCTAAAGAAATTTTTTCATAACGAAAAATTTTCTAAAGAAATTTTTTCATAACGACAAATTTTCTAAAAAAAATTTTTCATAACGAAAAATTTTCTAAAGAAATTTTTTCATAACGAAAAATTTTCTAAAGAAATTTTTTCATAACGAAAAATTTTCTAAAGAAATTTTTTCATAACGAAAAATTTTCTAAAGAATTTTTTTCATAACGAAAAATTTTCTAAAGAAATTTTTTCATAACGAAAAATTTTCTAAAGAAATTTTTTCATAACAAAAAATTTTCTAAAGAAATTTTTTCATAACGAAAAATTTTCTAAAGAAATTTTTTCATAACGAAAAATTTTCTAAAGAAATTTTTTCATAACGAAAAATTTTCTAAAGAAATTTTTTCATAACGAAAAATTTTCTAAAGAAATTTTTTCATAACGAAAAATTTTCTAAAGAAATTTTTTCATAACGAAAAATTTTCTAAAAAAATTTTTCATAACGAAAAATTTTCTAAAAAAATTTTTCATAACGAAAAATTTTCTAAAGAAATTTTTTCATAACGAAAAATTTTCTAAATAAATTTTTTCATAACGAAAAATTTTCTAAACAAATTTTTTCATAACGAAAAATTTTCTAAAGAAATTTTTTCATAACAAAAAATTTTATAAAGAAATTTTTTCATAACGAAAAAAAGGAAAATTTTTTTAAAAAAATTTTTTCACAACGAAAAGATTTCTAAAGAAATGAAATTTTGATACAAATTTTTTTTCAATTTTTTTCCAAAATTTTTTTTTAATTATTTTTTGTTTTTCACTTAAAATTTTTCTATAAATAAATGTTTCAATAACGAAAAATTCTTTTTTTACCCAAATATTTTCTATAATTTTTTTTTTAACGACAATTTTTCTATTAAATTTTTTCTTGCCGAAAATTTTTCTAGAAAAATTTTTTCTTACCGAAAATTTTTCTAGAAAAATTTTTTCTTACCGAAAATTTTTCTAGAAAAATTTTTTCTTACCGAAAATTTTTCTAGAAAAATTTTTTCTTACCGAAAATTTTTCTAGAAAAAATTTTTCTTACCGAAAATTTTTCTGGAAAAATTTTTTCTTACCGAAAATTTTTCTAGAAAAATTTTTTCTTACCGAAAATTTTTCTAGAAAAATTTTTTCTTACCGAAAATTTTTCTAGAAAAATTTTTTCTTACCGAAAATTTTTCTATAAAAATTTTTTCTTACCGAAAATTTTTCTATAAAAATTTTTTCTTACCGAAAATTTTTTTATAAAAATTTTTTCTTACCGAAAATTTTTCTATAAAAATTTTTTCTTACCGAAAATTTTTCTAGAAAAATTTTTTCTTACCGAAAATTTTTCTAGAAAAATTTTTTTTACCAAAAATTTCTATAAAAATTTTTTCTTACCCAAAATTTTTCTATAAAAATTTTTTTCTTATCGAAAATTTTTTTATAAAAATTTTTTCTTACCGAAAATTTTTCTATAAAAATTTTTTCTTACCGAAAATTTTTTTATAAAAATTTTTTCTTACCGAAAATTTTTTTATAAAATTTTTTTTCTTACCGAAAATTATTCTATAAAAATTTTTTTCTTACTGAAAATTTTTCTATAAAAATTGTTTCTTACCGAAAAAATTTTTATAAAAAAATTTTTATAGAAAAATTTTCGGCAAGAAAAAATTTTTATAGAAAAATTTTCAGTAAGAAAAAATTTTTATAGAAAAATTTTCGGTAGAAAAAATTTTTCTAGAAAAATTTTCGGTAAGAAAAAATTTTTCTAGAAAAATTTTCGGTAAGAAAAAATTTTTCTAGAAAAATTTTCGGTAAGAAAAAATTTTTCTAGAAAAATTTTCGGTAAGAAAAAATTTTTCTAGAAAAATTTTCGGTAAGAAAAAATTTTTCTAGAAAAATTTTCGGTAAGAAAAAATTTTTCTGGAAAAATTTTCGGTAAGAAAAAATTTTTGTAGAAAAATTTTCGGTAAGAAAAAATTTTTATAGAAAAATTTTTGGTAAGAAAAAATTTTTCTAGAATAATTTTCGCTAACAAAAAATTTTTATAGAAAAATTTTTCGGTAAGAAAAAATTTTTCTAGAAAAATTTTCGGTAAGAAAAAATTTTTCTAGAAAAATTTTCGGTAAGAGAAAATTTTTATAGAAAAATTTTCGGTAAGAAAAAATTTTTATAGAAAAATTTTCGGTAAGAAAAAATTTTTGTAGAAAAATTTTCGGTAAGAAAAATTTTTTATAAAAAAATTTTTGGTAAAAAAAAATGTTTCTAGAATAATTTTCGGTAAGAAAAAATTTTTATAGAAAAATTTTTCGGTAAGAAAAAATTTTTCTAGAAAAATTTTCGGTAAGAAAAAATTTTTCTAGAAAAATTTTCGGTGAGAGAAAATTTTTATAGAAAAATTTTCGGTAAGAGAAAATTTTTATAGAAAAATTTTCGGTAAGAAAAAATTTTTATAGAAAAATTTTCGGTAAGAAAAAATTTTTCTAGAAAAATTTTCGGTAAGAAAAAATTTTTCCAGAAAAATTTTCGGTAAGAAAAATTTTTTCTAGAAAAATTTTCGGTAAGAAAATGTTTTTATAGAAAAATTTTCGGTAAGAAAAAAAATTTATAGAAAAATTTTCGGTAAGAAAAAAATTTTTATAAAAAAATTTTCGGTAAGAAAAAATTTTTATAGAAAAATTTTCGGTAAAAAAAATTTTTATAAAAAAATTTTCGATAAGAAAAAAATTTTTATAGAAAAATTTTCGGTAAGAAAAAATTTTTGTAGAAAAATTTTCGGTAAGAAAAAATTTTTATAGAAAAATTTTCGGTAAGAAAAAATTTTTCTAGAAAAATTTTCGGCAAGAAAAAATTTTTCTTGAAAAATTTTCGGTAAGAAACAATTTTTATAGAAAAATTTTCAGTAAGAAAAAAATTTTTATAGAATAATTTTCGGTAAGAAAAAAAATTTTATAAAAAAATTTTCGGTAAGAAAAAATTTTTATAAAAAAATTTTCGGTAAGAAAAAATTTTTATAGAAAAATTTTCGGTAAGAAAAAATTTTTATAAAAAAATTTTCGATAAGAAAAAAATTTTTATAGAAAAATTTTGGGTAAGAAAAAATTTTTATAGAAATTTTTGGTAAAAAAAATTTTTCTAGAAAAATTTTCGGTAAGAAAAAATTTTTCTAGAAAAATTTTCGGTAAGAAAAAATTTTTATAGAAAAATTTTCGGTAAGAAAAAATTTTTATAAAAAAATTTTCGGTAAGAAAAAATTTTTATAGAAAAATTTTCGGTAAGAAAAAATTTTTATAGAAAAATTTTCGGTAAGAAAAAATTTTTCTAGAAAAATTTTTTCTTACCGAAAATTTTTCTATAAAAATTTTTTCTTACCGAAAATTTTTCTATAAAAATTTTTTCTTACCGAAAATTTTTTTATAAAAATTTTTTCTTACCGAAAATTTTTCTATAAAAATTTTTTCTTACCGAAAATTTTTCTAGAAAAATTTTTTCTTACCGAAAATTTTTCTAGAAAAATTTTTTTTACCAAAAATTTCTATAAAAATTTTTTCTTACCCAAAATTTTTCTATAAAAATTTTTTTCTTATCGAAAATTTTTTTATAAAAATTTTTTCTTACCGAAAATTTTTCTATAAAAATTTTTTCTTACCGAAAATTTTTTTATAAAAATTTTTTCTTACCGAAAATTTTTTTATAAAATTTTTTTTCTTACCGAAAATTATTCTATAAAAATTTTTTTCTTACTGAAAATTTTTCTATAAAAATTGTTTCTTACCGAAAATTTTTCAAGAAAAATTTTTTCTTGCCGAAAATTTTTCTAGAAAAATTTTTTCTTACCGAAAATTTTTCTATAAAAATTTTTTCTTACCGAAAATTTTTCTACAAAAATTTTTTCTTACCGAAAATTTTTCTATAAAAATTTTTTTCTTATCGAAAATTTTTTTATAAAAATTTTTTTTACCGAAAATTTTTCTATAAAAATTTTTTCTTACCGAAAATTTTTTTATAAAAATTTTTTTCTTACCGAAAATTTTTCTATAAATTTTTTTTCTTACCGAAAATTTTTCTATAAAAACATTTTCTTACCGAAAATTTTTCTAGAAAAAATTTTTCTTACCGAAAATTTTTCTGGAAAAATTTTTTCTTACCGAAAATTTTTCTAGAAAAATTTTTTCTTACCGAAAATTTTTCTATAAAAATTTTTTCTTACCGAAAATTTTTCTATAAAAATTTTCTCTTACCGAAAATTTTTCTATAAAAATTTTCTCTCACCGAAAATTTTTCTAGAAAAATTTTTTCTTACCGAAAATTTTTCTAGAAAAATTTTTTCTTACCGAAAAATTTTTCTATAAAAATTTTTTCTTACCGAAAATTATTCTAGAAACATTTTTTTTTACCAAAAATTTTTTTATAAAAAATTTTTCTTACCGAAAATTTTTCTACAAAAATTTTTTCTTACCGAAAATTTTTCTATAAAAATTTTTTCTTACCGAAAATTTTTCTATAAAAATTTTCTCTTACCGAAAATTTTTCTAGAAAAATTTTTTCTTACCGAAAATTTTTCTAGAAAAATTTTTTCTTACCGAAAAATTTTTCTATAAAAATTTTTTGTTAGCGAAAATTATTCTAGAAAAATTTTTTCTTACCAAAAATTTTTCTATAAAAATTTTTTCTTACCGAAAATTTTTCTACAAAAATTTTTTCTTACCGAAAATTTTTCCAGAAAAATTTTTTCTTACCGAAAATTTTTCTAGAAAAATTTTTTCTTACCGAAAATTTTTCTAGAAAAATTTTTTCTTACCGAAAATTTTTCTAGAAAAATTTTTTCTTACCGAAAATTTTTCTAGAAAAATTTTTTCTTACCGAAAATTTTTCTAGAAAAATTTTTTCTTACCGAAAATTTTTCTAGAAAAATTTTTTCTACCGAAAATTTTTCTATAAAAATTTTTTCTTACTGAAAATTTTTCTATAAAAATTTTTTCTTGCCGAAAATTTTTCTATAAAAATTTTTTTATAAAAATTTTTTCTACCGAAAATTTTTTCTTACAGAAAATTTTTCTATACAAATTTTTTCTTACCGCAAATTTTTCTATAAAAAATATAAAAATTTTGTCTTACCGAAAATTTTTCTATAAAAATTTTTTCTTACCGAAAATTTTTCTATAAACATTTTTTCTTACCGAAAATTTTTCTATAAAAATTTTTTTGTACCGAAAATTTTTCTATAAAAATTTTTTCTTAACGTGTCGGTCAATAGGCCAGCTATCAGGACAAGCCAGCAACAGTTAAAAGGGTTGATTCACTGATAACTAAAATTAAAGAATTCATTTGTGAAATATTGCCTGACATGTTGGAGATTATTCTAAAACTGGATCCAGCGTATCGACATTTATATGAAATCATCTGATGTTCCAATTTTATAAGGCTTTGAAAATTCAGACAATTTGTACTTTACTCCGATTCGGCTTTTAAAATAACCGATCGTGTATTCATTGGCAGCCATTTCAATTTAAATAAATGGTTAATTGTACCACGTAACTTTTTTATTAATTTAAATTTTCAATTTGTTAATGTTTAGGTCCAGTAGTATCCGTATCTCTAGATAAAACAGGAAAGAAATCCTTTGGTCTCAGTATAGTACGAGGAGAGGTAAGTATTGATTTCTCAAGAATGTAGATCCGATAATTATATTTTCTCTAACCTTAAAACATTTTATAGGCCAAAGATGGATCGAATTCGAAAGGAATTTTTATTAAGAATATCGTACCCGATAGTCCAGGGCATTTGTGTGGTAAAATTAAGGTTGGTGATCGTTTGTTAACACTTAATGGCAAAGATGTACGCGAAGCTACAGAACCGGAAGTCATTAATCTTATCAAGGCAGCTGGTAATAGAATAGATTTAGAAATACAATCCCAAGGATCGGTAAATTTTAGAAAATAGAGAAGTTTTAAAGGTTTATTTGGAATAAAATATATTTTTTTTTTTTTGTTTTAAGGAAATTAAGGAAAATGGTTTTGCACAAAATCGTAATATGTTTAATGAGGGTAGGAAGAAGAATTCAATTTGTACTTATATTTTTTAAATAATTTTATCGGTTAATTTCAGACTCCAATAAACAACCTGCAAGACCTATGAAACCGCAAGCCTCGATTAAACAAGCGCCTGGTAGGCCTCCCAATGTCAATGCAATGCTTAAGAACTCCAACTATACAGACACCAGCAGTAAATCCAATCAAAATATGGACGATGATGATGACGAAGACACACGCGATATGACCGGTCGCATAAGAACAGCAGCTGGAGTTGAGGTAACATTTTATTCGGAATTACTTCAGTTTTGTACTAGCTTAAAGATCACGTTTTCTTTAATCTAGTACGAAATTATCACGACTTTTATAATAGAAGGTCTAATGAGAATTTTTAATTCATTATGGAACTTTTAAATTAAATTATGAGTTTGTTTTTTAGATCGATCGTGCATCTGCCGGTAATTGCAAACTCAATAAAATGGAAAAAGATCGAGACAAAGAAACTGAAGATGAGTTCGGTTACACTAAGGGTAAGTAAATTACTCTATCTTCCTTCTTTTTTTCTTACCGAAAATTTTTCTATAAAAATTTTTTTCTTACCGAAAATTTTTCTATAAAAATTTTTTTCTTACCGAAAATTTTTCTATAAAAATTTTTTTCTTACCGAAAATTTTTCTATAAAAATTTTTTTCTTACCGAAAATTTTTCTATAAAAATTTTTATCTTACCGAAAATTTTTTTATAAAAATTTTTTTCTTACCGAAAATTTTTCTATAAAAATTTTTTTCTTCAAAAATTTTTCTATAAACATTTTTTTCTTGCCGAAAATTTTGTCTATAAAATTTTTTTCTCACCGAAAATTTTGTCTATAAAAATTTTTTTCTTACCGAAAATTTTTCTATAAAAAATTTTTCTTAACGAAAATTTTTCTATAAACTTTTTTTCTTAACGAAAATTTTTCTATAAACTTTTTTTATTTTGAGGTTAGTTCGATAATTTATTAAAGAAGATTTCTACATAAGATCTTTAATCTATTACAAAAAATTCGTTAAGAATATAAGGGACATTTTAGAATATATTTTTTAGAAAACTGATACATCTCGATTTTTTTTTTTATTTCGAAATGGATCAACTTTTAGAACATGTTTATTATAATTTGGAATAAAAACCCGATCGATTTCAAATACTTAACCTATAAACTTAAATATCTTCCCTTCAGCAAAAATCAACAAGCGTTACAACACGATGAGGGACTTGCGTAAACTTGAAGTCACTAGACCCGCAAATACTTCAATGGGTCTGGCCTTGGCAGGTCATAAAGATCGTCAAAAGATGGGTTGTTTTGTGGCAGGCGTTAATAGTAATGGAATCTTGGCGAAGGAAGACATAAAGCCGGGCGATGAGATTCTAGAAGTGAATGGTAATGTGCTAAAAAATCGTTGCCATTTAAACGCTTCGGTTGTATTTAAAAATATCGATGGCGAGAGATTGGTTTTGATAACATCTCGTAGAAAAGCTGGCGAAGAGGGTATAAGTGTAAAGGCCGTCAAGAAATTCCCTGCAGAGGTGGATGATGTAAGAACTTCAGTCAAAACTATTGAGTGACAATTCTTCCCCTAACTCATGTCTTTCGAAATTTTCAGACCAAATTTCTATTTGAGCAATTCCCTAAAGCCAGAGCGGTGCAAGTGAAAAAGGAGGGCTTCCTGGGCATAATGGTAATATATGGTAAACATGTAGAGGTGGGCAATGGAATTTTCGTATCGGATTTGCGTGATGAATCAAATGCAATGCTTGTAAGTAGAAAACTTTAAGTTTTAATAAAAACTTCAGGTCTATAGTATTAAACCTATTAGGCGGGCATTAAAGTTGGTGACATGCTGCTGGCAGTTAACAAAGATGTCACTCTGGAATCCACCTATGATGAGGTATAAGATATCTAATAACATTTCCATGAACAAGACTCGTATTATATTGTAATTGATTTTAACTTTAGGCGGTGGCTTTGATCAAACGTGCTGAGGGCATTGTTAATTTGGTCATGATGACCTTAAAGACTGAAGAGCAAGTAAAGAAGGAACAAGAGGAAGCCGAAAAGAAGGCTGAAGCTGCAAAGGTGCCCGAGAAACCAGCAGATCCTGCAACAATTGAAGTAACGCCCGGTCGTAAAATTGTTATTGAAGTCAAAACTGATAAGAAACCATTGGGAGTCATTGTAGCGGGAGGCAAAAATAATTACGTCAAGGTATTTTAATATTTAGGATTTTTACTGTGTATCTCGATTCGAAAATAAAACTGTTCGAATTTGTATGCTTAAAGCATTGTGTTTCGAAAATATTCAGTCTTATTACAATTGTCGAAGTCGGATCTTCCCCTACGACAGTTACTACTAGATTAAAAAAAAAATAAACACAATTTGTGTAAGTCGAAGATTTCGACAACCTTAATATGGCTGATTTTCTTTCGAATCGAAATACGCAGTAAATCCCCAGTTGATAACGCAATTGGAACCTATGAATTTTGATGTTTATTCTGGGGGCTCACTATGACTTATTCTAAAACATTTTTCCATCTCTTAGACTGGCTGTGTTTTAACTCATATTTATCCAGAGGGTGCGATTGCAGCAGATAACCGTCTAAAAATTTACGATCACATTATTCAAGTGAACGGCAAGGAAATCCAATGCGAAGTAATGACTACCTTAAAAGTACATCAATTATTCTATACACTTTATGAAAAGATAGTGACTATTCAAGTATTCCGTGCCGATCCACCTGAAGTGGAAACATTTAAAGTGGAGTTTGCTAAAAAGCCGGGCAAGGATTTGGGTCTTTCGTTGGCGCCCAATGACAAAGGTTGCACAATTTCAGAAATCGTATGTAGAATTAAAGTAAAAAAAAAATATTAGAAGTAAAAATATAAAAATTATCTTATTAATTCTAGACTTCTGCTGGTTACGCTGATATCGACAATAAACTACAACGTGGAGACATTATTACCAAATTCAATGGAGACTCATTGGAGGGTTGTACATTTGAAGTGTGTTATGCCTTATTTAAGGGAGCAACTGGTAAAATATCTTTGGAGATAACCAGACCTAAGCCCACCTCACGTACAGAACCGCCGAAATAAATAGAGATTTGCTACTCCCTTTTCTCACTCTCTCTCTACTTAATTATTAAAGTTATAAAGCTGAAAATTTTCTATTATTAAAAATTATAAATTGTTAACGATTTACCAAAAAGAAAAAAATTCTAAAGTAACAAAAGTAAACATTTGCCTTAAACTAAATTCTTAAATTAATAAAATTAAAAAAAAATCAAATATTTTGTGGTCACATGGTGTTAATTTATTTTTTCATAAAAATAAAAAATCTTAAGCAATAGAACTGGCGTTTGAGGCAATACGGGGCCACAAGTCAGCGCATTCCTTAGCTACGGGACCAGTGATGGCGGAACCTTTCATTTCACCCTTATTATTCACTATCACCCCCGCATTATCCTCAAAGTATATAAAAACGCCATCCCTCCTTCTGAATGGTTTTCTCTGGCGAATTACCACTGCGGGCATTACCTGTAATGAAAGAAAAAGAAACAAAGAAAGTATTAGTACAAGGAAACAAATTAATGGGAATTAAATAAGAGTTAATACTATTTTACAATTAAATAAAGAAATATAAGCAATGAACAGAGAAATATTGAACCAAAAAGTTGGCAAAATTTTACGTGTATTTTAAACAAAACTTTGGTTCTTTTACTGCAACTCAACAATATTTCTATAAGGATTCATCTTATACAAATCTATTATACAAAAATAAATTCTAAAAAACAACTATCACATAATTTTCTGTAATAGAAAGACTTTTTAAGCAAATTTTGGTATACGAAGAATTTGTTATTGATTATTTTGTTATACCAAAACTTTTATAAAAAATTTTTAGTGGACAAATCTGTTCTACACATGTTTTTTGAAACAAAAAATCAAATATACTACTTTCACATTAAGATCGAAAACTTCATTTGTTGTTTTTGTTTTAGGACAATATCGAGCGCTTTGATTAAAATAATCGTAAACGACATTCCGTTAAATATCTCTTAAACTATTAGAGGTAGCGTAGTACAGTAAGCATATTTTTTTTTTTCTTTCAAAGTAGTTTTCGAATGTGTAAAAATCTTTTTGATAGGTTTACATTTGCGAAAGTTATACGCACTAATAGGTGTTAGATACAAGAGATGATCAACTTTGGAAACTGTAGAGTACACTTGTGCTAAAAATAGGCATGTTTTTAAAAATTAGTCTAAGACTCCAACTACCCTTTAGCCGTTTTTTGCATATGTCGCCACAATCCGCGCAATTGTTTAAAAGTTATTGAATTAAAACTAAAAAAATTCACAAAAAATAATTTGCACCATAACTTCTTAACAATTTCGAAAAAATTTAATTGGTTATCAAAAGTAGCAACCAAAGAACAAAAATGCTATACCAAAACATTGCCCGTTTTTTGTTAAATAAAGTTTTTTGTCGCTTAAGATCAACATTTTTGCCGTCATTTGCAATCTAAGGGCTCGATATTGAAAACACAAGTTTTCCGATGTAAATTGAAAACTATTTACGATCAAGTTTTAATGGAAACTATAGTGTTAACCAAAAATGTTCCTTCTTTATATTCGTTGGTGTTAACAAACAATTTGAAAATGTAATTCTTTTTGGTTGTACTGGAATACATGGTTAAAAGCAAAATTTTAATACACATTATAGTGGTTATAAAAGGAGCAACAAACATCATACCGCTTATATGGGAATCAATATTCGTTTCACATATAAGCGGTATTATCCTACTTCCTACCTTGTGGGCTCAGTATGATGAGCTGTAGTCGCAGCAATTTTATTTGGTCGCAATATTAATAGATTAACAAGTTGAAATAACACCGAACTTTAAATATAACAATCGAATCAAAATCTTATTTGGTTACTACACATTCCAAAATTGCGATTTAGAAGTCGACCCTTACTATTGCAACAAAGACAAAAGTATGTCACTTCAATTATACTACATACTTTTAACCTCTTCTTACGGCGAGTAAAAACTTTTCCATTCAATGAATGTAATTCATGCCGGCAAACAAAAATTGTTTCAAATTATTAAGTTTTACTGGAAAACTGAACACTTTTAAACTAGACGAGAGAAACTTAACTCAGACTAAAAATCTTAAGATGGGGCATTGACTACTTGCTACATTAATATGACTTAATAATTCCACAGAAGCCTAGGCCACTAATATCACTTGTTTTCTTATTTTTAACACTCGAACCATTAAATAAACTTACCTTCTTTCTCAATTCTGGTTTACCCTTCTTAACGGCGGCAACAAACATATCACCAACACCAGCAGCTGGCAAACGGTTCAAACGACCACGGATACCATTGACAGCGATGACAAACAAGTTCTTGGCACCTGGAATTTGCAAAATAAACAATTTAAATAACTCTTATTTATTAGCACAACCCACCTGTGTTGTCAGCACAGTTCATGACGGCGCCAACAGGCAAACCAAGGGATATGCGGAATTTTCCTCCCGCGGTACCACCACGTCCTATTTTATTTCAATTAGAAGAGAAAACACAAAAATAACACATTTAGTTAATCGTCCATAATGTTAAGTATAA
Source organism: Stomorhina lunata (assembly GCA_933228675.1). Taxonomy (NCBI): domain Eukaryota; kingdom Metazoa; phylum Arthropoda; class Insecta; order Diptera; family Rhiniidae; genus Stomorhina; species Stomorhina lunata. The sequence goes on from OW121744.1 coordinate 14,709,420, forward strand.
TTTTCATTTGTCTTTGATATTTTAAGTTAACACATTTTTAAGATTTAATAAGATTATTTAAAAAAATTTTCACCTCTCTTAGACATATTACGGCTGGTTCACAATCAAAAGGAAGTCAAAAGAAAGAAAAAAGAGAAAAACAATTGACAAGTACAATTTGCGGCCAACTTCGGGTTGGTGTTGCCAACCATTTGACTGCTTGCACAGAGTTGCATTTTCAGTGTAGTATCAGAACAATGCATGGACAGTGTTGTAATTAGGTAATAAAATTAAGTATCATTAACATTTAATTAAATTTAAAAATTATAAAATATTGAATATAATAATATAAAATTTTAACTTTAGAATAAACAAATTTTAAAAATGTTGAACATATTTTTAAAAATGTTGAGTTTTGCTACTTTATGAAACTCAAATAACTTTTTGCGAAGCTTTTGTTATTTATTTTTTATCTATTCATTTGAAAAGGAATACATTTTAATTAAAGTAGTTCGTGAAGTTTTGAAAATGTGTTATTGAATTTAAATGGTGACACATGAGTTATTTTACACATAAAAAGTTATTTTTCTAAAGCACGAAAACGGCGTACTATTCAAATTCTTGTTTCTTGTCTTTTATTAGCAGCTTTCATCAGCCACCCTATATAATACACTAAAAAATTTCAAATCTTCTATAACTTTAAAAATTTCGTAAGCATTTCATTTTTTATCAAAAATTGGAGGTCGGCATAAAGAGAACAGAACAAAAAAATTGTAGGTAGAGTTGCAGTTTTATATACTTTTAACTAATATAGGTATTTTTTTTTAACGTGTAGTGCTGATGTTTTAAAAAGAAAAAGTTTTCTATTTTTTTAATATATTAATTAAAAATTTTTCTATTGGAATTTTTTTTATCATTTTTTTTTTCGATAGAAAATTTTTCTTGTAAATTTTTTTCTAAAGAAAATTTGTTGATGAACAATTTTTCTAAAGAAAGTCTTTTATCAAAAATTTTTCTATAGGAAATTTTTTATCAAAAATTTTTCTATAGGAAATTTTTTATTAAAAATTTTTCTATTTAACACTTTTTATCAAAAATTTTTCTAAAGAAAATTTTGAGGAAAATTTTTTTATGAAAAATTTTGAAAATAATATTTATAGAAAATTTTTTTTATCAAAAAATTTTCTACAGAAACTTTTTTATCAAAAATTTAATAAAAAAAATTTTTTCTAAAAAAATTTTTTTTATCAAAATCTTTTTTATACAAAATTTTTTATCAAAATTGAAAAAAAAATTCTATAGAAAATTGTTTTATCAACAATTTTTCTATAAAAATTTTTTTATCAAAAACGTTTCTATAAATTTTTTTTTTCAAAAATTTATTTATAGAAAATTTTTTTATCAAAAATTTTTCTATAGAGAATTTTTTTATCAAAAAATTTTTGGAGAATTTCTCCACAGAAATATATTTCTATGAAAAAATATATTTATCGAAAATTTTTCTTTAGAAAAAAATTTGTATCGAAAATTTTTCTATAGAAAAATATTTTTATCAAAAATTTTTCTATAGAAAAATATTTTTATCAAAAATTTTTCTATAGAAAAATATTTTTATCAAAAATTTTTCTATAGAAAAATATTTTTATCAAAAGTTTTTCTATACAATATATTTTTATCGAAATATTTTCTAAGAAAAATATTTTTATCAAAAATTTTTCTTTAGAAAAATATTTTTATCAAAAATTTTTCTATAAAAAAATATTTTTATCGAAAAATTTTCGATAAAAACATATTTTTATCAAAAACTTTCTATAGAAAAATATTTTTATTGAAAATTTTTCTATAGAAGAATATTATTTTTAAAAGATTTTCTATAGAAAAATATTTTTATAGAAAATTTTTCTATAAAAAATATTTTTGTCAAAAATTTTTCTATAGAAAAATATTTTCATGAAAAATTTTTTATAGAAAAATATTTTTATCGAAAAATTTTCTATGGAAAAATATTTTTTTTTAATTTTTCTACAGAAAAAGATTTTTATCGAAATATTTTTTATAGAAAAATATTTTTTTCTTGAAAATTTTTCTATAGAAAAATATTTTTATCAAATATTTTTCTATAGAAAAATATTTTTATCAACAATTTTTCTTTAGAAAAATATTTTTATCAAAAATTTTTCTATAGAAAAATATTTTTATCAAAAATTTTTCTATAGAAAAATATTTTTATCAAAAATTTTTCTATAGAAAAATATTTTTATCAAAAATTTTTCTATAGAAAAACATTTTTATGAAAAATTTTTTTATAGAAAAATATTTTTTATCAAAAATTTTTTTATAGAAAAATATTTTTTATCAAAAATTTTTCTGCAGAAAATAATTGCTATTGAACATTTTTCCAAATTTTTCTATAGAAAAATATTTTGATCTTAAAAATATTTATAAAAAAAAATTGTTTAACATTAACAGGTTTCATTATTTCCATCGAATCGTATATTTTGCTATTAATTGAATTTTAATTTTGTTTCTTGTATATTTAGTTTTTTGTCTTTTCATTAACAAAGCGGCACCTACCGTCTTTGTTAAGATCCAAATATGAACTGAATGCTTTTAATACTCATTTTCACGAGTTCCATTAATGATTGTTATATTAACAATAATTATAAAAAGTCTTCGCCTCCTGGCAGTATGATCCGCCTACTCCTTATTATAAACATAAGGCAAAAATTATCATTTGGAGAGAAACACACAACATTTTTCATTATTTCCACACTTTTTTTGTTGATTTTTTTTTGGCGGCTATGGAAAAAAGCGCTATAAAGGAGATTTAAAAAAGTTTAAAGCAAAAAAAGTTTATTTTAAAAACTTGACAAAAATTATGGGACGCCAAACATTTTATTAAAAAGTTTCATATTAGTGTATTGCACTAGGATCGCATTGTAATAAATAGTTTTTTTTGTAAAACCAAAAAATTAATTTTATTAATAATGTCAATTTTATAAAAATTGCAAATGTTCTAACCAGTTGTTTCGTAAATGTTTGAACAATTTTTAATATTTCACAATCGTTTTTAATATTTTTTAATAATTAAAATTCTAAAAATGTACTTTTTTAAAATATATATAATTTTTCTATAAAAATATATTGTCTAATATTTTCTTTCAGTGTTGCAGTCCTATAGCAACAGTTGCTTTTGAAACGAACTGTAAATTTATTATGCGATACCAAATGGAATTGAAACAGATGTGAGAAGAACTTAACTCAAACAAATGACAGCTGTTTCCAATAAGAAAAAAGAAAAAACATTCTAGTTCAGTTGTTTTATTTTAGTGTGGAAAATTTTTGCATTCGATTCAATAAATAATTCTAATCTTGTTTAAATCTCTATTGCATGCGAATTAATCAATACATTTTAACGTGAGTAACCAAACTTTTGCGAATCTTACAGCTCTAGTTTTACTTCCAATTCTGATAATTATAGCCGGCTTCCAAATTGTGTGCTTTTATGAGAACATTTTATAAAATTTAAGAACTAAATGATTAAGATAAAATGGACAAGTCTTTGTTAAACGAGGTTAAGGCTATTCTGAAGTCTCTTGTACTCTCATGCCCAGATAAAATCACCATAGAGCAGTTGAATCGGGATTATCGCGATGTAGAAGGACAATTTATACCTTATCGGCAAATGGGCTATGGAAATCTAGAACAATTCCTACGTTCTATACCAGATACACTAAGGGTAAGTCTTATTTCTGTTGATTTAGGTAAAGTTCTTTGATCCCAGGCTAAAGTAAAGATGAAATTAAAGTTATGGCTTTCGAAATTGTGTTGTTGTTGTAACTGCAATATTATCGGTAATCTTGCAGAAGTTGCAGTCCTTGGTTAGAATCTTGAGATTTGCGAGTCGTTCCGGTTTGGAGAACCGACTGCCGTGGGAACGCACTGGAAACTATCAATGCCTCCGATAGAGTCTACATACATCATACATACATAATTCACTGACAACATTCCAATAGTAACAAGAGGTACTTCTCGCAGACAATGAGCAACATCCAATTCTATTTCTAGACGTTTTAACGCCGGCTCCGAACGGCAAATACATTAGATGGAGAAGTTTTACATAGCCTTATACTCAATAACCAGTGGCTAGCTGAGTTATGAGGTGAACCGCTTTTTTTGTGAACATTTTTTTTCAAGAGGGTCTGACCGGAGATCGAACTTGGGACCTCAGGTATGCTAGGGGGATGACTAACCTGCTATACCACGGTTAAATTTAGGTCCGTTACAACTGATTGCGTTTGGTATCGGTAAAACCTTCTGTCGGCTTACATTGAGATTCCTCAGAGACCACACTATAAGTTTTATTGTACATGGGATATTCAACGTGTACTAAATCGATTTTATGCATGGGCCGGTGCTTCAATGCCTATTTTTGTGCTCCTTGACCTTGTACGAGAGGACAATACATCCCAATTAAAAATGTGTTATTTAAATTAGGGACCTTGTTCCTAAAATTGATACTTCTTTTGTATCTATTTCTACGCACTTACCTTTGTAGTCGATTGTTTGACGACAAAAACCAAAAGTCCACTCAAAAGATACATAATAAAACAAATGACGACTAAATTTAGTACTTAGTTTTTATATAATTAACAAACCCTACCAACATTTTATAACAACCGGTTTCTTTTTCTTCTGTTATCCTTGACTCTCAGTGGAGCATAGGTCTTGACTCCCAGTGGAGTATAGGTTTAATCATAGCCCGGATTCAAAAAAATTTTCTTAAATACACATTATTTCCAATTCTACTTTTTTACATATTTTTCTAACATCTTCAAGGTCTTTGGAAGTGGCCCAACAGCCATGGTATGTTTTGTGGCGAATGAGAAATCAGATCATATTCACGATATGATTATAAAACAGAAAAAACCTAGATCTAGAGGTGCACGTTCAAGATCAAAAGGCATAAGTCTCTCCAGAAATAGTGGTGGTGGAACGCAAAGGGGTAATAAAGTTAATACAAATACTCAAACACATAATGGCAAGAGAGGCGGCCACCAGTTGTCACCATTTCAAAGTGTCAATCGTAATCAATCGACCAAAACTGTACAAGTAAGAAATGTGCCACAAGTAGTGAAACCTAACACTTATAACCAAGCTTTACTGCCAAATCCTCAACTATATGCTTTACCACAACCTCATGGTATTGTATTTAACCTACCATCACAAAATCCACAGCAGGCCATAAATTATAACAACGCTGTAAATAATATGCGTAATATTATAATCAATGCCCAAAAGTATGAAGAGAACGCAAGACAAATAAGTAATTTACTGAAGAGCCAATGTAATGTCAGCTCACCGCCACCACCTTTACCCCGCCAACAAACTAGAAATGTTCAATTTGCACCCGTAACGAATCTGTCGCACCAGTCTAAAATAGAAAATAAAACTACTAGACATTTACCCATGAAATTATCAGAAGAAATAGAAAACTTACTCGCTATGCCAAAACTTACTAAAGCCACAAATCCCATAAAGGATTCTAGCTTAAATAAGGACATTGAAAACCAGCAAGAAGAAGGTGAAATGCCGCCATTGGTTAAAAAATCGAATTTTCAAACTGAAACGATTATAGAAAGTGATAAGACTAAAGTTATGAAAGCGAAAAAAGAGACTGAAATTATAAAAGCGAATAAAAAAGAAACCAATTCGCCTAGAAAGTTTTTTGATGATAGTACTGATAAAGTGGAAGATCCAGATGAAGCGGTGCCCTCTTTTGCTGCTGTAAGTGTTCGATTTTGTTTTAATTTTACAAAAATTAAATAATTTTTTTATTAAATTTTACAGAAAAACAATGTTTTCCGTTTAGATTTTCCCGAACATACTGTTCCCTATGGCCATAAAATAGCACCTTTCAAACTTTCAGATGATGTCAAGCAGGGATCATGTCTAAAAATTTTTATTTCCGAGGTTAGCACTTTTTAAGAAAGATTGAAATACATGATAACATTTTTTTTAAATTATGTTTTTCTAGATCCACAATCCATTTAAATTTTGGTTTCATATTCATAAAGACAATCATGAGCTGGATTTGCTGATGTATCAAATTGAGTAAGTAGCAATTTGTAGAGGAGAAAAACTTTAAGAAAACTTGTGTTATAAATATTTTTTCTTGAAATTTTTAGGCGTTATTATTCCCCTTTAGATAAAGACGACTTGCGTATTCCCTTGACGTGTTTAATACCTGGACAAGTGTGTGCTGCTAGTTATAATGGTCTGTGGCATCGTGCTGAAATAGTGGCACCTCCTGTAAATAACACCATTAAGGTAAAAACCTTATTTAAAACTTCATGTTGACCAGTTTCTGAACGTTTAAAATTTTAAAATTTAAAATTTTCATATTAAAATTGTTTCTATTATTATTTTTTATTTAATACCATCCTAGAGAGGGTTATCCAATAACCCATATCTAGTCACTTGTTGCCTAGAGTTTAACTTTACGTTAGTTTTAAATAAATTTAAAATTTTCTATATTTCTTTTGAGGTCTCTTTTATGGATTACGGAACTGTGAGTGAGGTTAATATAGAAAATATAAAGTTTCTGGCATCCCTTTTTGCCCAACTACCGGCCCAGGCCCTAAGAGGTTGTTTGTCTCATATTAAGCCGCGTGGTCTTCACTGGAGTCATCAGGCCACGACATTATTTCTAACGTTAGTGGCAGAATTGATGTTGTATGCCAAAATAGCCGAAATCGATAGAGAGGTAAGTAATATTTAGAACAAATATTGTTTTCAGATATGCTTTTAATCAAGGGAAAGCCCAGTTAAGAATCTGTAGAATAAAATAATAATCTGTAGCAAATAGTCTAGCATGAATGAAAAATGTTAATTTAAAATAATATCGATATTTTACTTTGCTATACGAAATAGAAAGTGGATAAATTCTTTGTATTATTTATTAAGAACGAGATTTTGAATTTAATATTATATTTTTCCATATTATTAATTTTAGGAAAATATTTTGTATATGATTTTGTGCAACACCAATGGCGATGAAGTCGTACAAATTAATAAAACATTAGTTGATAGCCATTACGCCTTTTACAATGAGGAATGGAAAACACAGAAAATCCAACAAGTAAGTTTTAATAATATAAACCAAAATTACCAATAAGTGTTTATGACAATTTCGTTAGATTACGAGAACAAATGTAGACGTTCACACCAAAACGTAATAATTCCACCATAAATCATTTTGAGTTAATTGAGAAAACATTTTTTTCACTATAAATTGTTAACAAAGGTCATATTCTCTTTATGGGATTAATTAGTCTTAAAGTCATAAGAATGATTTAAAAAGGTAACAAGTTACGTTAAAAAAAATTTCCTTTAAAAAATAAATTTTTGAAAAATTTCCTACAAAAAGTAGATTTTCTATAAAAAATAAATTTTTGAAGAATTTCCTATAAAAAGTACATTTTTGAAAAATTTCCTATAAAACGTAATTTTTTAAAAAATTCCTATAAAAGGTAAATTTTTGAAAAATTTCCTATAAAAAGTAAGTTTTCGAAAAATTTCCTATAAAAAGTAAATTTTTGAAAAATTTCCATAAAAAAGTAAGTTTTTGAAAAATTTCCTATAAAAAGTAAATTTTTGAAGAATTTCCTATAAAAAGTAAATTTTTGAAAAATTTTCTATAAAAAGTAAATGTTTGAAAAATTTCCTATAAAAAGTAAATGTTTGAAAAATTTCCTATAAAAAGTAAATTTATGAAAAATTTCCTATAAAAAGTAAATTTTTGATAAATTTTCTATAAAAAGTAAATTTTTAAAAAATTTCCTATAAAAAGTAAATTTTTGAAAAATTTCCTATAAAAAGTAAATGTTTGAAAAATTTCCTATAAAAAGTAAATTTATGAAAAATTTCCTATAAAAAGTAAATTTTTGATAAATTTTCTATAAAAAGTAAATTTTTAAAAAATTTCCTATAAAAAGTACATTTTTGAAACATTTTCTATAAAAAGTAAATGTTTGAAAAATTTCCTATAAAAAGTAAATGTTTGAAAAATTTCCTATAAAAAGTAAATTTATGAAAAATTTCCTATAAAAAGTACATTTTTGAAAAATTTCCTATAAAAAGTAAATTTTTTAAAAATTTCCTATAAAAGTAAATTTTTGAAAAATTTCCTATAAAAAGTAAGTTTTTGAAAAATTTCCTATAAAAAGTAAATTTTTGAAAAATTTCCTATAAAAAGTAAATTTTTGAAAAATTTCCTATAAAAAGTAAATTTTTGAAAAATTTCCTATAAAAAGTAAATTTTTGAAAAATTTCCTACAAAAAGTAGATTTTCTATAAAAAATAAATTTTTGAAGAATTTCCTATAAAAAGTACATTTTTGAAAAATTTCCTATAAAACGTAATTTTTTAAAAAATTCCTATAAAAGGTAAATTTTTGAAAAATTTCCTATAAAAAGTAAGTTTTCGAAAAATTTCCTATAAAAAGTAAATTTTTGAAAAATTTCCATAAAAAAGTAAGTTTTTGAAAATTTTCCTATAAAAAGTAAATTTTTGAAGAATTTCCTATAAAAAGTAAATTTTTGAAAAATTTTCTATAAAAAGTAAATGTTTGAAAAATTTCCTATAAAAAATAAATTTATGAAAAATTTCCTATAAAAAGTAAATTTTTGATAAATTTTCTATAAAAAGTAAATTTTTAAAAAATTTCCTATAAAAAGTACATTTTTGAAAAATTTTCTATAAAAAGTAAATGTTTGAAAAATTTCCTATAAAAAGTAAATGTTTGAAAAATTTCCTATAAAAAGTAAATTTATGAAAAATTTCCTATAAAAAGTAAATTTTTGATAAATTTTCTATAAAAAGTAAATTTTTAAAAAATTTCCTATAAAAAGTACATTTTTGAAAAATTTCCTATAAAAAGTAAATTTTTTAAAAATTTCCTATAAAAGTAAATTTTTGAAAAATTTCCTATAAAAAGTAAGTTTTTGAAAAATTTCCTATAAAAAGTAAATTTTTGAAAAATTTCCTATAAAAAGTAAATTTTTGAAAAATTTCCTATAAAAAGTAAATTTTTGAAAAATTTCCTATAAAAAGTAAATTTTTGAAAAATTTCCTACAAAAAGTAGATTTTCTATAAAAAATAAATTTTTGAAGAATTTCCTATAAAAAGTACATTTTTGAAAAATTTCCTATAAAACGTAATTTTTTAAAAAATTCCTATAAAAGGTAAATTTTTGAAAAATTTCCTATAAAAAGTAAGTTTTCGAAAAATTTCCTATAAAAAGTAAATTTTTGAAAAATTTCCATAAAAAAGTAAGTTTTTGAAAATTTTCCTATAAAAAGTAAATTTTTGAAGAATTTCCTATAAAAAGTAAATTTTTGAAAAATTTTCTATAAAAAGTAAATGTTTGAAAAATTTCCTATAAAAAATAAATTTATGAAAAATTTCCTATAAAAAGTAAATTTTTGATAAATTTTCTATAAAAAGTAAATTTTTAAAAAATTTCCTATAAAAAGTACATTTTTGAAAAATTTTCTATAAAAAGTAAATGTTTGAAAAATTTCCTATAAAAAGTAAATGTTTGAAAAATTTCCTATAAAAAGTAAATTTATGAAAAATTTCCTATAAAAAGTAAATTTTTGATAAATTTTCTATAAAAATTAAATTTTTAAAAAATTTCCTATAAAAAGTACATTTTTGAAAAATTTCCTATAAAAAGTAAATTTTTTAAAAATTTCCTATAAAAGTAAATTTTTGAAAAATTTCCTATAAAAAGTAAGTTTTTGAAAAATTTCCTATAAAAAGTAAATTTTTGAAAAATCTCCTATAAAAAGTAAATTTTTGAAAAATTTCCTATAAAAAGTAAAATTTTAAAATATTTCCTATAAAAAGTACATTTTTAAAAAATTTCCTATAAAAAGTAAAATTTTGAAAAATTTCCTATAAAAAGTAAATTTTCGAAAAATTTCCTATAAAAAGTAAATTTTTGAAAAATTTCCATAAAAAAGTAAGTTTTTGAAAAATTTCCTATAAAAAGTAAATTTTTGAAGAATTTCCTATAAAAAGTAAATTTTTGAAAAATTTTCTATAAAAAGTAAATGTTTGAAAAATTTCCTATAAAAAGTAAATGTTTGAAAAATTTCCTATAAAAAGTAAATTTATGAAAAATTTCCTATAAAAAGTAAATTTTTGATAAATTTTCTATAAAAAGTAAATTTTTAAAAAATTTCCTGTAAAAAATACATTTTTGAAAAATTTCCTATAAAAAGTAAATTTTTTAAAAATTTCCTATAAAAGTAAATTTTTGAAAAATTTCCTATAAAAAGTAAATTTTTGAAAAATTTCCTATAAAAAGTAAATTTCTGAAAAATTTCCTATAAAAAGTAAATTTTTGAAAAATTTCCTATAAAAAGTAAATTTTTGAAAAATTTCCTATAAAAAGTAATTTTTTGAAAAATTTCCTATAAAAAGTAAATTTTTGAAAAATTTCCTATAAAAAGTAAAATTTTGAAATATTTCCTATAAAAAGTACATTTTTAAAAAATTTCCTATAAAAAGTAAAATTTTGAAAAATTTCTTGTAAAAAGTAAATTTTTGAAAAAATTTCTATAAAAAGTAAATTTTTTAAAAATTAAAAATTATTCCGCCAAATTTTTTGTATATTTTTTTAATTGTAGGAAATTGAAAATATTTTTAAATATCAATAAAAACGATCTTAGACTCGTAATACTATGAAAATAAGTTAAACTTTTACTATGTTCGAGTAATTTTTTAGAATTTACGCGATCGATCGTTTTAAAAACCTAAATTGAATGTCGGAAAAATTATCATTACCTCAATTTAAAATACCTCAATTTGAAAAAAATGGAATTATTACCTTTTGGTGCGAACGTCTTCAAATAAAATTATTCAATTTTTAAATATATACATATTTTTACTTCCCTATTTACTTTTAGAATAATGGCAAACGTGTACATCATCCTCGTGAAGATTTCCCTACGTGAGCTTTCGTTTCTAACATTTTTCCCTTATGAAGTAGTAATTGTCTTTTCATTTATCTCAACATTACCCTCAACCTAAATTCAATTTATTAACATTTTATTTTGATTTTTTTTGTTTATAAACTTACCTTACATTATAGATTTGCCATGATTGAAGCAGGAGAATACCCAAGTTTTATTGAATTGGTTAATTTGCAGCAACGAGGCATTGATTACGAGACCATTTATGATCTTATTATCTACAACCAGTCGACTATATTAAATAAACATGAAAATGCTCCAGAACGTATAAGGAATTTGCCCTATTTTCTAACGACTTCAAATCCTTTTCGTTCCGATATTTTATTGGAATTGTATGCCACCACATCAAAGGCTATTTGAAGGTGGATTGTTCGAAGGGGTATGTTAATGACTTTTTTAAAGACTCTGTTTTATTGTTAGCTGTTTGATTATAAATTAATTTGTTTAAAGTATAAAATGTGACTATACCTTGAGGTATTATTGATATTCCTTAATCTGTAAGATGAACTTTTTTAATTTTTATTTTAATGATCTTGTGTAAAAGAAAGAATTCTGGGATTTTTAGTTTGTTTATTTTTTAAGCATATTTTTTTTACTTTATAAACGTATAAAAAACAAAACCATAATTGTTTAATTTTTTTTTTATAATTCATTTCAAAGCCTAAAGGATTTGTTTTGTGTTTTAAAACGAAAATCTAAAAATAAGCAAAAATTTTGCTAGTAGAGAAAACTGTTGGAAGTTTCTTTTTATTTATTTATTTATTCAAAATAATATAAAAATCCTTTCATAGGCCAATAAATATATATTACAAAGCAGTCGCCTGAATAGTTATAACAAAAAAAAAACAATTAAATATAAACTAAAATAAAATAATTAAATGGTAATGTATTATTAACAAAAATAAAGAAATAGAAACATTGGCTCCCCAGCCTAACATACAGATCAAAATCATAATATATAAAAAGTCCTAGAGAAGTAGCCACAACATTTTAACAACGCCAAAATCAGTCAAGAGAATAATTGTTCAAAGAAAATAAATAGAAAACAAGAACAAATTTTCAAAATACTGTACTAGTGAGAATCAGCAAAAAGTAGTAAAAGTTTCAAGCGGAAAGCATTATTAGAATGCGAAAAGACACGAATGTTAAGTGGTAGGAAGTTCCAGGCACGAGCAACTCTAACAATAAATGACCGCTCGAAACAGGTGTTCCTTATCAAGGGAATAACTACCTGTGGATTTCTAGTAGAACGAGAAAAGGAAAACATTGAACAGACTTTTGAAGGTTGCCCACTCTTAATTATCCTATAGAAAAATAGCAAAGAGCGAATCAGAACAAAATTTTTAAAGGAACATCCCAAAAAACGAAGTACATATTCTGAAATGTGCGTTCTCCTATGCACACTATAAACATATCGTACTACTGTATTAGTGATTCGATTCACCATAGATAAAATATATGCTAAAGTGCCAGAAAAAATCTCAAGACCATAAAATATATGCGGCATTAATAGCGCGTAAGCCAATTTATACTTAATGTTACACGGTAAGTAAACACCATTAGAGTAAATACATCGAAGAATTCCCAAAATACGATTCGAAATATGGTTAACATGTTTTTCAAAGGTTAGCTTGTGATCAATGTATACACCTAAGCATTTAATTTGATCTACAAAAGAAACTCTATTGCCACCAAAGAATATATCAAGTTCAGGAGCAAGATGTTCAGAAAAAACCATAGCTTTCGTCTTAGTGAAGTTGACACGTAGCGAATTACTTGATGCCCATCGTAAGAAACGCAGAAGACTATAATTGATGTTAGATACTAACACATCTCTATTATCATGCTCAGTGCTAAATAAGAGAAAAACATCATCAGCAAACATATAGGATTTACAAACACCATTATCAATGTACCCAGGAAGGTCATTAACGTACATTATAAACAGAAGTGGACCTAAAATTGAACCTTGGGGAACACCGGCAAAAAGCGGATTAACTTCAGAATAATTACTACTCAAATCTACAAACTGAGATCTGCCGCATAGATATGAGTATATTAGCCTGCAGGCAGATCTAGAAAAACCAAAAAATTCACTCAACTTATAAACCAAAATGGAATAGCTAATAGAATTAAAAGCTTTGGATAAGTCAAGAGATACTAATGAAGTTAAAAAGTTCTTATTAATATTTTCTCTTACACAATCCGTCATCCCAAGCAGCAAAGAAGTTGTACTATGACCCTGCCGGAAAGCATACTGGGAAGGAGATATTTTCGCCTGAACAGAAGATAGAATCTGATTTTTTAATACATGCTCAACTACTTTAGAAATTGCCGGAAGGATAGAAATTGGTCTTAAGTCATCCAAGGTAGTAATGTTCCTACATTTGGGAATTGGAACAACTCGGGAGACCTTCCAAATAGAAGGGAACAATGATGTGGTCAAAATAGAGTTAACGTGAAAAAGTAAGATCTGAGAAATATATGGAAAAATTATTTTATAAAAATTAATAGGTATCAGATCTATGCCCAGAGACTTAGATTTCACCCTACACATTGCCAACCAAAGTTCATCTTCAGATATAGATCTAAAAGAAAAAGATCCCAAATCAGGTAAGTTATTCAAGTGAAAATTATCATACTCATCAAAATGTTCAATATTCACAAAATGGTTATTAACCTCATTTGCACTCCAATTACATTGAAAGCTATTATCATCAGTAAATCCTCTACCCTTCAACACTCTCCACATCGCTTACGAATCCATTCCACTAAAGAGTCGAGTAAAATATTTTTTCCTCTCTCTGCGAATAATTCGTTTGGCCTTATTACGATAGCGACAGAAAACTCTCCAATGTTCATCTGAACAAGTAGACTGGAACGCTGCATAAGCCAAATCTCTTAACGAAGTAGCTAATAATATACAGTTTGATTTCATCCAATTATCAGTTCTATTTTGAAATCTCTTCTTGACAGTAGGAACAGATTCATATAGTCGCTGAATCAAGGAACTGAAAACCGAACATTGAAAATCAACGTCTGAGGCTCTAAAAAGAGAGTTAGAGTCAAAGGCAGATAAATCTGAAAATAATTTATTCCAATCAATATTTTTAAAATCACGGTATTCAAAGTAAGTTAGCAAGGAATCAGGTTTGAAACTAAAGGAAGCAAATATCAAAGCATGGCGAGATATGGCAGGACATTGCACTTGATCAGAAAAAGTTATCATCGATGGATCACTAACCAACCAAAAGTCTAGTAAGGATGTAGATTTATGAACTATGTCAAAGTGCGTGGGCTTAGTATTGTGGAACAATGTTAATTTGCATCTAAAACAGCAAGACCTCATAACATCAGATTTACTGAAATCAAATAAATTACAATTGAAATCGCCTACTACGATTATATTAGAATGCCTCAAAAACAAATCATAATGGATATTTTCAAATAATGAAATATTACCATCAGGTAAATAGACAACCCCAAAAATAGATTTTAGGTTGCCACTACAAATTTTAATGAAAATAGATTCACAACCAGTTTCCGAGCTTTTAAAAATAACTTTAAACTTTATACCGACAGACACAAAAATAGCGACACCACCAGCACGCGCATTTAATCTATCATTTCTGACCAATCTAAATCCTGGTATACCTACAGATCGACTGGATACACATGGTTTCAGCCAGCTTTCAGAAACTCCAAAAATATCAAATTTACCAGCAACTATATTTTTCAGCTCATCAAATTTACTACACCTAGAAGTGGGCCGAATACTTTGGCAATTAAGATGCCCAATTCGTAACTGATTGACATGCCTAAGTAAGTTAATCGAAGAGCTACTACTCACAACAGGACCAATATTATCGTTAGTAATCATAATAGAAAAAAAGAAACGGGTATGAGGCGGGGAACCAAGAATCTAAAACAATAATTAATAAATGCATTAAATCCTATTAAAATTTATAATAACAATGTTAGAGCTGTCTATAATAAGAAAAAAAATACACATAAAAAGTTAACACATGTAAAGGGAGAAGCAAAAATAAATCTAATGAGATCAAAAATGAAACTTGTCTTAATGATGGCAATATATTATAAATTGTAAATACAAGGCATACAAAAATTCAAGAAGTAATCATCATTAAAACAAGTGTCATTAAAAGAGAGTAAAAGATAGATTAGATAATACTATACAGCACCACACTGGTTACCCGAGTACAATGAACCGCATTCATCAACGTCACATAAGATTTCTTTCCCGTCCGGCATTGTTAGTTTGGCTTTAGCCCTGTCCCCATTTAGGATCCTAAATTTAGAAATGATTTTCTGCCTCAACAGTTTTCGACAAAGGCTGTGCAGATTTGATGCTCCAGGAGAATAGTGGTCATTCAAGTAGATTCGGCTAGTAATATCACCACCAAGTACATCACAAACTCTTAAGGATCTCTCTTTAAAATAATCTTTCATAATTTTATCCCGGATAGACACATTCACAAATTTCACAAGAACTCTTCTTTGGTTACCCATGTAGCACACTTGATTAATCTCTCGGCTAGTAATAGTAACACCGTAAAAGGCACAAAGAGATACGATAGCTGAGTCTAAGTCATCTAATCCAGCTGGCATTCCACTCAAAACAATGTCTCCTCTATTAAAACGGCGGTGAAGAATATTGTTCTCAATTTCCAATGACTTCACTTTAGCATTCATCGCAGAATCAATACTATTGATAAGTTTACTACGACAATATCAGATTTCATTTGTTGTAAACAAGTAGATACCTCATTTTTGAAGTCAGACAGTATTCCAGTAATCGAATTTTTAAACGACTCACGATCCTCTTGACCGGATCTTAAGGATTCCGTAATTGAATTTTTAAAGGCCACACGATCCTCTTGACCAGACTTGATGGATTCATTAACAGTGTTTATAAAGACATCACGATCCTCCTGACCAGTTTTAATAAATCCATTTAGCTTTTCACTTAGAACTTGAACTTCTCTAATCGCATCACCCCTAATACTGTTACGACATCCAATACAAGAATATGGAAAAGGAGTCCGATCTTTGAAAAGTGGTAGATATTTATCGGGGAGATCGACACACTGTATGTGATACCATAAGTTGCATGTTGTACATTGTATGCAGCCTTGAGACTTCCCAATACAATTATTACACAAAGAGCATTTAGTTTTAACAGGCGGCATCTCAAGTAAATATAAAAGCAGCCGCACAAAAACAGCAAAAGAAGCCAACAATTACAGCAAACAGCAACAAAATAAAAAATGGCCAGGTTTATTCAGCAATGAAAATTAACAAAATTGCAGCACAAATTTAAAATCATCCAATTACTCCACACCAATGTAAATTCAATCAATTTTAATAATTTATATTTTATTAATAGTAAAATTGCAGGAATCAAAGAATTTAAAAATTTATTAGCAATTAATTATGAGTAAATTTAACTAATAATAGACAGCTGACAAATTACACGCGTTACTCAGGCATAGCGTTGCCAGATCTCTTTTGCCATATTTAATTTACAAGTTGGGGAAAATTAGAGAATTTTAATTTTGTCATGGAATTAAAGAATAAACCATGCTTTTAATAATGAACTTTTTTTATTTATAAATGAATTGTAGCTCAGCTGAAGAGTCTATATAATAGAAAAAGTCTTTGTACTATAACTTTTTCTAATTTTTCTTTTAAAAATTCAAATTATAAGAAACCGTTAGAAAAGTACGAGTCTGGTAGTTTTAGTTCAATTATGGGTTTATGTCTTCACTTAACCATCGTTTAAGTTACGCCTCAAGGTATGCCAATTAAAATGACATTTGCAGTTTCAATAATTCACAATAGCATTAAAAGTAATTTGGACCCTTATTTCAAATATTTTGAAGTAAAATTTCTAAAATACCTTTGAAAATTGTTAATAATAGGTCAACACGATAAATTACTTTGAAGTCTAACTAAAGGGTTTTTCAACAAGAGCGCTAAAAAAGTTTTTTTAAAAGAAACAAAAACGTTTTTGGATATCAATAAAATTCCTTATTCCTTTAAAAGCACATTTGATGTCATTATGTAAGGAACTCGACATCTTTTGCATGGCCACCACAGGCACGCTTGCAGAAATTCAGACACTGAACCCAATTTTAGAAGGTTTTTAAGCATAAATTGGCCTATACTGCTGCAATTTAACGTTCGATATTCGTACGATGTTCATCAATCGTCGCTGGCTTGTTGTCATAGACCATAGAATTGACGTAGCACCACAGGAAATAGTCTAACGGCGTCAAATTGCACGAACGAGGTGGCCAATCGACTGGACCATTTCGTGAGATAACACGTTTTTCAAACTTGGTTTTCAATAAATTAATTGTCACATTCGCTGTGTAGCTTGTGGCGCCGTCCTGTTGGAACCACATGTCCTCCAAGTTCATTTCATCCAATTTAGGCCAACAAAAAACTTCTTTAGGAAAATTTTTGATACAAAAATTTTCTATAGAAAAATTTTTTATAATAAAATTTTCTATAGAACAAATTTTGATAAGAAAATATTCGATAAAAAAATTTTTGATAAAAAAATTTTCTGTAGATAAATTTTAAATAAAAAAATTTTCTATAGAAAAATTTTTGATAAAAAAATTTTCTATAGAACGATTTTTGATAAGAAAATTTTCGATAAAAAAAAATTTTCGGTAGATAAATTTTGAATAAAAATATTTTCTATAGAAAAATTTTTAATATAAAAATTTTCTATAAAATAATTTTTAATAAGAAAATTTTCGATAAAAAAAATTTATGATAAAAAAAATTTTTTATAGAAAAATTTTAGATACAAAAATTTTCTATAGAAAAATTTTGGATAAAAAAATTTTCTAAAGAAAAATTGAAAAAAAATTTTGGATAAAAAAAAACTTTGAATTAAAAATTTTTCTATAAAAAAATTTTAGATAAAAAAATTTTCTATACAAAAATGTTTGATAAAAAAATTTTCTATAGAAAAAATTTTCATAAAACAATTTTTTAAAATTTTCTATAAAAAAATTTTTCTATAACAAAAAATTTTCTATAGAAAAATTTAGGATAAAGAAATTTTAGAAAAAAAAAAAAAAATCTATAGAAAAATTTTGGATAAAAAAATTATCGATAGAACAATTTTTGATTAGAAAAATTTTTTATAGAAAAACTTTTGTATAAAAAATTTTGTATGGAAATATTTTATATACAAAAATTTTCTATAGAAAAATTTTGGATAAAAATTTTTTAATAGAAAAATTTTTGATAAAACAATTTTCTATATAAAAATATTTATTAAAAAATTTTCGATAGAACAATTTTTGGTTAGAAAATTTTCCATAAACAAATTTTTGATAAAAAAAAATTTCTATAAAAAATTTTTGATAAAAAAATTTTCTATAGAAAAATTTTTAAAAAATAAAAAAATTTTTAAAATTAAATTTTCAATAGAAAATTTTTGATAGAAAAATTTTATATACAAAATTTTTTATAAAAAAAAAAAATATATAGAAAATTTTTGATAGAAAAATTTTTGAAAAAAAAAATTTGTATAGAAAATTTTTGATAAAATAATTTTAATAGAAAAGTTTTATATAAACAATTCTATAGAAAAATTTTGAATAAAAAATTTTTCTATAGAAAAATTTGGATAAAAAAATTTTCTATAGAAAAATTTTGGATAAAAAAATTTTCTATAGAAAAATCTTTCTATAAAAAAAATTTTTCTATAGAACAATTTTTTATAAGAAAATATTCGATACAAAATTTTCTATAGAAATATTTTGGATACAAAAATTTTCTATAAAAAATTGTTTAATAAAAAAATTTTTTATAGAAAAAATTTAAATAAAACAATTTTTGATAAGAAAATTTTCGATAAAAAAATTTTCTATAGAAAAATATTTCAATAAAAAAATTGTATATAGAAAATTTTTGATAAAAACATTTTATATAGAAAATTTTTAATAAAAAAATTGTATATAGAAAATTTTTTTCAATAACTTTTCTATAGAAAATTTTTTTTTCAATAATTTTTCTATAGAAAAATTTTGAATAAAAAAATTTCTATAGAAAAATTTTGGATAAAAAAAATTTTCTATAGAAAAATTTTGGATAAAAAAAATTTTCTATAGAAAAATTTGGATAAAAAAATTTTCTATAGAAAAATTATTGATAAAAAAATTTTCTATAAAAAAATTTTGGATACAAAAATTTTCTTGAAAAGTTGAGTTAAATTGATGATTATCTCTGCAATTTGACAACTCGACTGTGGTCGAGGGCGCTAAGTGCTGATGACGTCCTGTGGCGGGACAGAAATTGCAATCCACTGAGCCGCGTTCAAAAATAATTTTTTCAGTTTTTCTCCACAATTACTTTTCAAATTTTCAAAATTAATAATTTGAAAGTTAAATGAACTCAAGCCTGATTAAACCTAATTTTTCAATCAATTCTAAAGTTCGAATAATTAATTCCCAAATATACAAAAATTTTCTATAGAAAAATTTTGGATAAAAAAATTTCTAAAGAAAAATTTTGGATAAAAAATTTTTTTAAAGAACAATTTTTGATAAGAAAAATTGTCTATAGAAAAATTATTGATAAAAAATGGTTTATAGCAAATTTTTGATAAAAAAAATTATATAGAAAAATTTTTGATAAAAAAATTTTCTATAGAAAAATTTTTGATAAAAAAGTTTTCTATACAAAAATTTTGATAAAAAAAATTTTTATAGAAATTTTTGATAGAACATTTTTGATAAAAAAATTTTATATGGAAAATTTTTGATAAAAAAATTTTCTATAGAAAAATTTTTGAAAAAAAAAATTTTCTATAGAAAAATTTTTGATAAAAAAATTTTCTATAGAAAAATTTTGATAAAAAATTTTATATAGAAATTTTTGATAAAAAAATTTTATATAGAAATTTTTGATAAAAAAATTTTATATAAAAAATTTTTGATAAAAAAATTTTATATAAAAAATTTTTGATAAAAAATTTTTGATAAAAAAATTTTATATAAAAAATTTTTGATAAAAATTTTATATATAAAATTTTTGATAAAAAAATTTTATAAAGAAAATTTTTGATAAAAAAATTTTATATAAAAAATTTTTGATCAAAATTAAAAAAAAAAATTTCCTAGAGAAAAATTTTTGTTAAAAAAATTTTTGATAAAAAAATTTTCTGTAGAAAATTTTTGATAAAAAAATTTTATATAGAAAATTTTTGATAAAAAAAATTTTATATAAAAAATTTTTGATAAACAAATTTTATATAGAAAATTTTTGATAAAAAAATTTTATAAAGAAAATTTTTGATAAAAAAATTTTATATAAAAAATTTTTGATCAAAATTAAAAAAAAAAAATTTCCTAGAGAAAAATTTTTGATAAAAAAATTTTCTGTAGAAAATTTTTGATAAAAAAATTTTATATAGAAAATTTTTGATAAAAAAAATTTTATATAAAAAATTTTTGATAAACAAATTTTATATAGAAAAACTTTTGATGAAAAATTTCATATAAAAAATTTTTGATAGAAAAATTTTCTATAGAATATTTTTGATAAAAAAATTGTATATAGAAAATTTTTGATAAAAAAATTTTATATCGAAAAACTTTTGATAAAAAATTTTATATAGAAAAACTTTTGATAAAAAATTTTATATAGAAAAACTTTTGATAAAAAATTTTATATAGAAAATTTTTGATAAAAAAATTTTATATAGAAAAATTTTGATAAAAAATTTTATATAGAAAATTTTTGATAGAAAAATTTTATATAGAAAATTTTTGATAAAAAAAATTTTATATAGAAAATTTTTTATAAAAAAATTTTATATAGAAAAATTTTTGATAAAAAAATTTTATATAGAAAAATTTTTGATAAAATTTTACAATTTTGAACTAACTGCTGTAAAACTTTAGGTTAGTGAAGTAGTATTTGAACCTATTTATCGGATCAAAATTGCTATAAAGCCTTAAATTTTTAATTCTTTAAGGAAATTTGTCTTAAGAAACGGTTGCGGTAGGATGTTATAAATCCTTTGAGGTTCCTAATAAGACTTCTTAAGATGGATCTTAAAATTTTTTTTATTTAATATTTTTGGAAATTTTCAAATACTTCTCATCTGTATTTCGAAAATAAAAATACTTTTTAGCTTTTTTTTATTTTATAAGGCAAACGCTGTCCTTCTGGTTTTTTTTATTAGTTTACGTGTAATAAAATACAAGATATTCTTTACATTTGTTTGGTTTTTTTTGGGTTGTTGTCATTTGTTGTTCCTTTGTTGGTTACAATTCGAACAAATACAACTGCAGTTTATTTTATTTTTTATTACTTCATATTTATTTTTTGGTTTTTTGGTAATAAAAAGAGTTTTTGCTTAGCTAAAAAACTAATTAATTAAATTAATGATTAGACATAATCCATACAGTAATAATAATTATAATAATAAAAAAAAACTAAAACATAAATATTTCTTTAATAATAGAATTTATTAATTAATCAATAATGATATTAAAGGATAATTTACTAATAATATTAAAATCTGTTTACAATGGTCGTTACGGACTAATAGAGTAGAGTTTTTAAAGCAAACTACAATATATTCTTATCATTTTCATTTTCGTTTTCTTTTTTTTTGAGGAATAAAAAATAATTTAGAAATAACTTAATTTGTTACTAAAATAGAATTTCATTACATTACATTTAGCTAGATTTAATTTAATATTTAACATAATCAATAACAAAACTAAAACTAAAGATAAATAAAAAGAAAAAATTTAAATGAGAAATACAAATTAAAATAAAACTAAATAACTTTTAAGATTTATGTAGTTTATGTATAAAAAGTTATATTAAATATTTTTTAAAAAATTATATTTAGATTTTTAGAAGTAATTGTGCTTTAATACACATATTTTAAAATGTTTGAAGGCTTTAATAATTCGCGAAATATTGGTTTAAGTTTCATTCTTTATATGTGAGTATTTAGAAATATCTAGATTACGATTCTTCTTTTAGATTCGTAAGAAAATTTATTCGAAATACAACTCATTAAATATACGGTTTTATTTTCAAATCGAGCTATGCACTAAGCCCCTGTTAAATAGTTCGAATTAAACTCAGCAGAGCTCTAGACCAATGATTCTTTATTTAACAAATCTTTCAATCATTTAAGGTAAGACTTTAGATTTTTCATACTCTTATTTTGTTTTGAATTAAAAAATAATGAAATTTGTCATAAATATAATTAGTATAGAACCTGAAGACAACTTAAGATTTTTAAGCAAATATCGTATAACATACCTTAGGGATTTTCAAAAAAATTTATTTTCAAAAACTTTAATAAAAACTGATATCTAAGCATATCCTTTTGTTTGTTAAAAGATTTAGTTTAAATGAAATTCTTTTACTATCAGGGATCTTTTAACAAATAAGTTACAATGAAGTGAACCTTATATCTGCGGCTTGGTGCTAAAAAAGGGCAATTTTCGGTTGCTGTGAGTTAGTCGCTGCATTTCCTCTTTTAACTCTCTTTTATTTTGTTGCAACAGTTAATCTTTATCTTATCCCATAACAGCTTCATACGAAATTTAAGGGCCAATGTCACTCTAACCTCATCTACAATTGTTAGTGCTGTTATATATATATATATGTTATATACTATGTAGATTATCCTAAAAGTATGCTACACAAATGTTTCTAAAATATCTTACATTTACATTGATATCGAATACGACGAATATACAACTCGAATGTCAAGTCCATCCTGTATTACGTTTGCGAAACATGGAAACGCACAAATGCCATCGATAAACGACTGCAAACCTTTACAAACAAATGTTTAAGACACAAGGAAGCGGCCGTCGTGTTGGTGCACCTGCTAGCAAACTATTCATGAAATGATGTATGCCTAGCATCTCGCAATAGAGTCCGATATAAAAGGATGGTTGAGGCCCTATGATCCACTGGGAGTCAAGGATAGCAGAAGAAAAATGCGACGATTTGGCAACTGGTAAGAGTAATCAAAATTTCTTATTTACAAATGGAAATTTTTCATTTTCAATTGTGTTTTTTTTCAGTTAAAATTTCTGATCCTCAGTTAATGTCTCTACATCAGAAATATTGCTTAATGGTTTAAATCTTGAATGATCACTTGGGTGTGAGAAAGCTTTCCGCAAGATGTCTGCCGCTTTTACTCACAATAAACCACCAAAGTTGTTTAACAGCAATTTTGACGAGTTTTTGCACCTTGGACTAAACGTCAAACCACCACAACATACCGGAGAGCCAAAAAAAAAGTGAGTTTGTCGGGATAAATCGGCGCCAAGAAAAGCAAAAGTGGGTTTGTTAGCCAAAAGCACGAGCATGCAAGGGTTAAAATCTATATTGATAACCTTCAAAATGGGAAAATATTCTATGTGTGAAAAAAATACCAACTTATTGTGTCCCTTTAATAAAAAATTTAGAAAAAATCGAGCACTTTTGGTTAGGAAAGTGAATTTTTCATGGCAAAAAGTCATAAATTGGGCTACGAACTACCCCCTAATCCGCCATATTCGCCAGATTTAGCCCCAAGTGACAATTTTTTATTACCAAACCTAAAAAAATGGCTCGGCGATCAGAGATTTAACTTCGAAGGCGAAAACATCTCAAAAAATTACTATTTTAAAGATAACTTCGACTCGAGTGTAGGCACTTCTTATGTAATAGGCCCCACTTCTTATGTAATGTGTGTGTATGTTGTTTAGTTTATATAAAAAGAAGCTAGGAAACCCCTAATAGTACAGAAGACGGGGTATAATCAACATTGACTACCTCCAAAAAGGGAAAGCAAATATTATACTAACTTATGTTCATTTAATGAGGAACTAAGGAAAAACGAACGCTTTGGGTCCAGAAAACAAGTTTATTTTTTCACTTGTAAAGTCCAAGTTTAAAATTGGGCTTCAAATTGCCTTCATATTCAACATATTCTCCAGATTTAAATCCAAACGACTATTTCTTGTTCCCAAACTTAAAAAAGTGAGTCAGCGGAAAGATATTTGACTTTAGTGTCATATACTCGTAATCTTACAAAAAAATGCCATTTTTGAGGACTTCTACAAATCATATTCGGATCCATAACTTTTGGGATGGTAAAATTTTATAGTAATTTTTTCTTTATAAAATCAATTTCTAATAGAATCATTAAAATATACAATTTATTTTAGACCTCCCAAAAGTATGCTACAAAATTTTATAGGAAATCTTATTGGTTTTGATTAAATATATGGCCCCAGCTTGATGTAGCTTGAAAATCTATCGGGGTATAATTCACATTGAAAATTAAACTTGTGTCCATTAAATGAGGAATTGACCGCTTTTGTCTACGAAAAAAGTTTGTTTTTCATCTGTAAAGTGCAAGTGTAGTTTTCACGCCAAAAAAAATCTATGAATTGCCTCCATATGCATCATATTCTCCGGATTTAGTTCCATATGACTATTTCTTGTTCCCAAACTTGAAGAAGTGAATCTGTGGAAAAATATTTCGTCGTGCGGAAGTTTATGTTTTACACATTTTAAGTTAATGATGCCACTTTAGGTTTTCGGTCCTTAATTTTTTTTTATCTGCCATCCGTTTTCGGATATCTCGTCTAGTTTCTGAGATAAATAGTGTATGTTTTGTTCTATATCCTTCAAAACATATTTTTTTTGTGCTATTTTGTTCTATACGCCAAATATATGGTGTAAAAATCTCAAAATTCTATCGTATAGTTTTTTGAAAAATTAACTTAAAATGTTCAAGATCGATTTTCTCAAAATGCGTTTTAGGCGTATAGAGCACATAAACTCCCGCATGACGATTTGACTTTGAAATCAAATAATCTTACAAAAATTTAATTTTTGAAGACTTCTACAAATCATATTTTTCGGATCCATTTGCTTTTAAGAGGATAAAATTTTATTGGTCATATTTTCTTTATAAAGTCAATTTGTAATAGAATCATTAAAATATACAATTTATTTAAGGCCTCCCTAAAAGTATGCTACACAATTTTGTGCGAAATCTTTTTAATTTCGATTAGTGATTATGTAATAACTTGAAAAATCAAAGTTAAGAGTACTCCCGATAGTAAAGAATTGGATGGAAAATTGCTCACTGAGTTTGAGTTATTTACGAAAACAAACTTTTTCACCTTCAACATTTTAAATGTAAGAGTCAAATAAAAATTTTTCGAATGAAAAAAAAAACGTTTTTTCCTTTTTTAACTTTAAAATTTAAAAGAATTTTTAAAGATGTGTGGCCCAGACAAGACTTACAACAAA
Source organism: Stomorhina lunata (assembly GCA_933228675.1). Lineage (NCBI taxonomy): Eukaryota > Metazoa > Arthropoda > Insecta > Diptera > Rhiniidae > Stomorhina > Stomorhina lunata. The sequence goes on from OW121744.1 coordinate 14,734,779, forward strand.
TTTCAACGAAACCGTAGATGGCGAAGTTTCAGTATGTGTTCGAAAAATTTTGTTTTGACTTGTATATTAGAGTGGTTCGAAAAAACAAGTTGAGTCAGATAAAAGATAATGTAAAAATAATTCTATTTATTTTTACCACGCCTACAAGTACCGCCCTTTTTGTATTTTGTTAACTGTGTTGCCATATTTAGTCCGATCACTTTATACATCGGTGTTCAGGGCTCCGTAAGGGCTACATTTCTCTCTTTGATAGTTTTTATTGCCACGTCAATTTCTAGTCAAATGTTATGATCGGAATTAAAATAGCAACACAGTGAACAAAATACTAAAGGGCGGTATTTGTAGGAGTGGTAAAAAGTGAAAAAAAAAAAAAATTTTAGAATTATTTTAGAAAAATTTTTAGAATTTTTAGAATTGTTTTAACATTATCTTTAATCCTAGGGGGCACTGACACAACTTTTGTTTTGTATGGAACCGCTCTATTGTATATTATAGCACAATTTTTAGGAAAGATTTTCTAAAATTTATAAAAAAACAACTTTTTGTTGCAGAAGAAGATGAAATTTTCAATATTTTCTTGTTCTTTATTTTTAACTATATTATAGTTTATTTATATTATTTTTGTATTAATAGTTTAATACAATTTTCTTAATAATTGTGTGATTTTTTTCCTAAGTTTTTTTTTTTTTTTTGGGTTTTTTAAATTATTTATAACATTTTTTAAGTTGCCGCTTTTTTTCTACAATGTGTACTAAAAACAAATGTGTCATGCTTTCTTTTAATGTATAATTTTTATAATTTTTTTGTTTTGTTGTTTTTGCTGTTTATAACAATATGATTAGTTTTTATATAATAATTTTCTCTATACTCATAATATTTATTGATTTAACATTTTTTTTTGTTTTGTTTTTCTTTAGGTATTTTTTTGTTTTGTTTTATTTTGGTTAATGTTTCTTTAATTAATATTATTTATTTATTTATTTATTATATTGTTTACTTTTCTAAATGTTTGTTTATTTGTTTTCTTTTTTTGTTTTTAGGTATTTATGTAGTTTTGTTTATTTTTTTTTAAGTTTTTAATTTGTTATTAATTATTTTATTTTAGTATGTAAGAAGTATATGTTCGTTCATTTAATGAAAATACATTTTTTTTGTTAAATTTTTTGTTCTGTAGGAAATTGTTTGTTTTGTTGTAAAATGTTTTAATAGGAGGGCTAGTTTTTTTCTTTCATTAAATAAATTTTTTTATTTTTATATTAATAATTAATTTTTTTATTTTTAAGGTTCTTTTTCTTTTATATTTAGTTTAAGGATCAGGATCAGTTGAATGTTTTGGTTTGTGGAGTGAATTAATCATGACAAAAGTTGTTTTTTTTTTGACTGGCAGACAGAGGGATTTAGGGGAAACGAGAGTTCTTGAAACATAAATGGAGATAGTGAAAGTCTGATTTATTGTGAAAATTAGGCTTAACTTTGTATTTTTTTTTTTGTATTATCATTTTCATTACTTTAATTTTAATATTTAATCATTGACTATTTTTTCTTTGTTTAATTCTAATAACTCTACTATATTCCTATTGCAAAAATTATCTTTGATTTACTACTAATTAATTAACTAATTAATTAATCAATAATCAACTTAAAACATCAGGTGGTTTCAGTTTAATGTTCAAATGAAATTTAGGTTAAATCATTCAACTACAAAATAAGGATTTTATTTTTGTTCTCTAATTTATTTATATTTATTATTTTAGGTTTTTTTGTTTTGTTTTGTTTAGCAAAATTTTCCTTTTATTTATTTTGAATAATTTTTTATATAATTTTTTGAATAATTTTCTACATTAATTTCAATTTTTTTTTTTACTTAACAGAATTTTACTTAAATTAAAAGTTTAAGAAATTTATAAGTTTATTGTATAAATTCGCATTAATTTGGTCTGTTTTAAAAATTAAAGTTTTCGTTATTGAAAAGGCCTAATTTTAGTTGAAAATTAAAATTTTTAAAGTATAATCTCATTAAATTTCAATAAAATTTAATATTTCCTGTTTTTTTTTACAAAAAAAGCAATTTAAAAAATTTCGTAAAATTCTTTCGAAATTAAAATTATTCCGTTCCTAAATTCTTATCGAAATGGTCTTAGCTTCTATAGATTCCAAAAATTTTTATCGGCTCTAAAACATTATAGAACATGCTTTTTCAATCAGGCATGTAAAATATTCATTTCGGAATTGAAACCATTCCAAAGTTAGATTCCGGTCGAAATGGTTTTAGGATCTTATAGAATCCAAAAATTTTGAAAATCTCTAAAATATATTTATTACTACAAACAACACTAATTAATTGAAATTTTTTTCAAATATTGAATAAACCAGGAAAAACATACAAATTTAATTCCACTTTAAAATTACCTTTCGTAAAAATTACACCTGTTCTGCTATTCGATTACATCTCGAAAATTGGTATTCCAACAAAAACGGAATCGAAAGAAAATGGAAAATCTCCATTAACAAAAAACATACAACAAAATTTTTATTTTATTAAAATTTTAGTTGTATTTAACATTTTAAGCATTTTATTAGCTGTAAAGTAACAAAACATCGAGTTAGGCCTTTTTTATGCATTTAATTTGAAAATAGCAAGTGGTTTCTTATGGGAATTTGTTTAAAAGTTACTAAATGGTGACGTCCTTTCTCCTTCCTTTTAAAATCGTTTTGAGTTACTTGAAGAAATATGTTTTTCATTCTTACATACATTTTTTTCGACCCACTTTCTTTGCACATTGGATCTTATATGAAAGCTGGGGCCAAATGTAGATCGTGTGTCACAAAATTTTTCATATAAATTTATATGATCAATGTTTAAGCTTATAATTTTCTTTAGATTTGTAAATTGTGGCTTTAAGGGTAGAAAACCTTAATTCCTGGAAGAAAGGTACTCGAAATATTTAATCGGTTTCAAGCAAATTGAATACCAATTATCAAATTTCTTATTCGGTGAAAATAAGGCATTTCGTGAAACTCCCTAAAAATATGCAACAGTTTTCAATTCGTATTAGACGAAGTTATTTAGCTTCTAGTTACAGAGCGTTTTAAAACTCCCCTTCAAAATCTTAAAAATCTTAAAATCAAATGCGATATGAAAATAGTAATGCATACTCTTAGGAGTTTTTAAATATATTGTATTTTTATTGATTTATATATGTTTGTTGCTTTTAATAGAAACTAGTTAAAGAAACTGAACTACTGAATAGAAACAATAGTTCTGGTTAGGAAAAATATTTGCAACTTTTCTCATCCGCCTAAAAGTATGCAAATATATTTTTCAAAACCTTAGCTTAATTGTTTTTTGGAGAAATTTGTGATGTATACTTTAAGGGAAAACGACAAATTTTTAAAAATTATAGATATCTTTTGAATAATTTTTAAATTACTTTATTTGTATTCCTAATAACAGGAAAAATGAGATGTTAAACTTTTATTAAAATCTACTACATGGCTATACATTACTTGCAGTTCCTAAAAGTATGCAAAACAATTCAATAATTCGAGTTTTATGGCTTCACATACAGAATCAGAAATAAAAACAGTTTGTTTCAAAATAAAATTTAAAAGTTTTAGAAAAAATCAAGTATACTTTTAGGAGGTTAAAAATTCCTATTTTTGTTGCTTTTTATGAGGGAAATGTATTTATTAAACGCATGTTCTTAATTTGCAAGAAAACCGATTAAATTTAAAATGTAACTAAAATTTCCATTCCAGTATATTTTTCTATTTTATACAAAATCTGTACAATTACAAATCAGATCACCTGTGATTTTGGCTTTAAAAGAAAATGGAAACGAAGGCTGGGAGCAATAAAAATGATGGAACCCATGAATGTACAGTACAACTTCTATAGTCTAATCATGCACCAGTACGGACGCTTCAACACTACAGACAATTAAAAATTTTCTATAGAAAAATTTTTGATAAAAAAATTTTGTATAGAAAAGTTTTTCTATAGAAAATTTATGTATAGAAAAATTTTTCTACAGAAATTTTTTTTTAAAAAATATTTTTTTCTATACAAAAATTTTGGATAAAAAAATTTTCTATAAAAAAATTTTGGATAAAAAAATTTTCTATAGAAAATTTTTGAATAAAAAAAATTTCTATAGAAAATTTGTTGATAAAAAAAAATATTCTATAGAAAAATTTTTGTTAAAAAAATTTTCTATAGAAAAATGTTTGATAAAAAAATTGTGTATAGAAACGTTTTTCTGTAGAAAATTTATCTATGGACAAATTATTTAAAGAAAAATTTTTTTCCAAAATATTTTTTATCAAAAATTTTTCTACAGACAACTTTTCAATCAAATTTCTTATAGAAAATTTTTGTTAAAAAAAGTTTTCTATAGATAAATTTTCTCTAGAAATCTTTTTTTCGATAGAAAAACTTTTTTTGACAAAAAAATTTTCTATAGAAAAATTTTTGATAAACAAATTTTCTGTAGAAAAATTTTTGACAAAAAAATTTTCTATAGGAAAATTTTTGATAAAAAAATTTTTGATAAAAAAATTTTCGAGAAAAAAATTTTTGATAAAAAAAATTTCTATAGAAAATTTTTTTATAAAAAAATTTCGATAGAAAATTTTTTTATAAAAAAATTTCGATAGAAAAACTTTTGATAAAAAAAAATTTCTATAGAAAAATTTTTTATAAAAAAATATTCTATAGAAAAATTTTTGATAAAAAAAAATTTCTATAGAAAATTTTTTGATAAAAAAATTTTCTATAGAAAAATTTTTGATAAAAAAATTTTGTATAGAAATATTTTTGATAAAAAAAATTTTCTATAGAAAAATTTTTGATAAAAAAGTTTTCTATGGAAAAATTTTTGATAAAAATATTTTCTATTGCAAAATTTTTGATAAAAAAATTTTTTATCGAAAAATTTTTGATAAAAAATTTTCTATAGTAAAATTTTTGATAAAAAAATTTTCTATAGAAAAATTATTGATAAAAAAATTTTCTATCGAAAAATTTTTGATAAAAAATTCTCTATAGTAAAATTTTTGATAAAAAAATTTTCTATAGTAAAATTTTTGATAAAAAAGTTTTCTATCGAAAAATTTTTGTTAAAAAAATTTTCTATCGAAAAATTGTTGATAAAAAAATTTTCTATCGAAAAATTTTTGATAAAAAATTTTCTATAGTAAAATTTTTGATAAAAAAATTTTCTATAGAAAAATTATTGATAAAAAAATTTTCTATTGAAAAATTTTTGATAAAACATTTTCTATAGTAAAATTTTTGATAAAAAAATTTTCTATAGAAAAATTATTGATAAAAAATTTTTCTATAGAAAAATTTTTAGTTTAAAAATTTTCTATAGAAAAATTTTTAATAAAAAAATTTTCTATAGAAAAATTTTTAATAAAAAAATTTTCTATAGAAAAATTTTTAATAAAAAAATTTTCTATAGAAAAATTTGTTTGTTCTGTTCTCTTAGTGCCGACCTCTGCTTATATGACTTATTGGACAGAAAAGTTGTTAATTATATATTTTTGTGCTTTTAAGAAATAAGGAAATTTATTGAAATTTTGACACTGATTTAATCATTTAAAGCGAACTCCCTAAAAGTATACAACACTGTTTTTTATAATATCAATTTGAATCGATTGTAGGATTACTTACATTTAGAGAAATGATCTAAAAGAATTAATTTTCCTTTATCAAATTGAAAATTCTAAGATCTCAGTCAAGTTTGAAAATATGTTCTTATTATTTAAAAAAAAATTTCAAATTAACAAAATTGAAAATAATGTAGATTGAATTGAATAATTTCTTGTTTTTTTTTTTGTTTAATTTAATTTAACTCTCAATTTATATATTTTTAAAATTTGTTTGTTCTTCTTTAATTTAAATCAATTGTTTTAATTTTTCTGAATAATGTTTGTTGTTGTTTGCTGTGTTGTTGTTGTTGTTACTCTTTAATTAATTGTTGGATTTTTTGTTTTTTCATTTATATCATTTGTTTTGTTTTTTTGTTATTAATTATTTGTTTGTTTGTTTTAATTAATGTCGTTTCTTATACTTAAGTCATCACAGTTTGCGGAGCTGAAAAAAATTTGTTATTTTCTTTTAAATTATTGAGGACTTTTTTTTTTGTTTAAGGTTTAAATTTTAATTTATGTTATTTTAGTTTTTTTTTTTTAAATTAATGTTTTTATGTAATTGCAGTTTATCTCCTTGTATGTTTTTGTAATGTAATTTTTGCTTTAGGATTTTTTTTCTTTTCAATTTAAATTTTGTTTTGGTTTTTTAGGGTTTTTATTTTCAGTTAATATAATTTATAATGTTATTTATGTTTGAATGCTTGAATGTATGTATGTATGTATGTATGCATGTATGAGTATATTGAGTAAAAACTTAAACATTTTTCTTCTTTTTTTATGGCTTTTTTAATTAATTCTCTATTAGTTTTATTTTATTTTTTCTTTTGTTTATTTTATTGTTTTAATAATTCGTTAATAGTTTGTCGGTTTGTTGTCTATCGTTTTTGATTGCGTTTTACTTTTTTATTTCCGTTTTTTTTTTTTATTTCCGGTTAAAACTAATATGGAATTCAACTTAAAATGGTCTCTTTAAAGCAACCGCTAGATAATTTGGTGTTAAAGCATGATAATATATAAAATCTCTTATTTTTTTGTAATTTTTTTTACTTTTTTTGAGAAAAACTTTCAAGAAAAATATTATAAAATCTATTCAGGATTTAAATAGGTACTAATTGACAGTCGAAATTAAAAGAATTTTAGTTTCATTAATATTTTGATAACTTGTTTTTTTTTTTTTTTGTTTGCAAACATTTTCCTTTTAATTTTATTATATTTTTCCTTTGGTCTTAGTATTTTTTTTTTCTTTAGGTATTTTTTTATGTTTGGTTTTTTATAAAAGGCTGCTTGAAATAGCAATATATGAGGCTTGAATATAAATAACAATTTATTTACTGCGTTTTAAATTTTTTTCTTTAGTTTTTTTTTTATGTTGTTGTTGTTGTTTCATTCTAATGCTTCTGCTGTTGCGGCTCTGATGATAAAACTATTTTCTAAAGTTTTTCATTTCATTTGCTCTTTTGCTGTTGCTGCTGATGATAAGGATGACGATGATGTTTTTAAAGTTGTTGGTTGATGATGGTGATAATATTTCACAGTGTTGCTCTTCTAACACCACAAACACTAAATGCCAACAAATGCTTATGATAATAGTGCAACTGTAGTGTCGGTGTCGATGCTGTGGATAATTTTTCTCAGTGTCATGGAGTATTGCCCTCGAATAATGCACGAAATTCACCACTTCTAGGACGGGGTAAACCTTCTCGTATCGTTTGTATGGGCTCTGCTATGCTTGACATGGAACCGTGCAGTAAATTCTCTTTGGGATCAATTTCACTGCTGTTGTAAGAGATATTAAAATAAAAATTAGTTTCAATAAAAATTTTTCTTTCAAAACTACAATATATAGGAACAATTTTTAAACCAAAGAAATTTCTTTAAAAAATTCTGATATAGAAAAATTGTTTGTTTCAAAAATTAAAGTTTTTCATTAAAATTTATAAAAACAAATTTATACAATTTACGGTATCGTAAAATTTTTATAGAAAAATTTACGAGATCGTTAAATTTTTATAGAAAAATTTATGATATCGTAAAATTTTTATAGAAAAATTAACGATATCGTAAAATTTTTATAGAAAAATTTACAAGATCGTAAAATTTTTACAGAAAAATTTAAGAGATCGTAAGATTTTTCTGTAAAAATTTCACGATATCGTAAATTTTTCTATAAAAATTAAACGTTATCGCAAATTTTTCTATAAAAATTTAACGATATCGTAAATTTTTCTATAAAAATTAAACGATATCGTAAATTTTTCTATAAAAATTTAACGATATCGTAAATTTTTCTATAAAAATTAAACGATATCTTAAATTTTTCTATAAAAATTAAACGATATCGTATATTTTTCTATAAAAATTTAACGATATCGTAAATTTTTCTATAAAAATTAAACGATATCTTAAATTTTTCTATAAAAATTAAACGATATCGTAAATTTTTCTATAAAAATTAAACGATATCGTAAATTTTTCTATAAAAATTAAACGATATCTTAAATATTTCTATAAAAATTAAACGATATCGTAAATTTTTCTATAAAAATTTTACGATATCGTAAATTTTTCTATAAAAATTTAACGATATCGTGAATTTTTCTATAAAAATTTAACGACATCGTAAATTTTTCTATAAAAATTTAACGTTATCGTAAATTTTTCTATAAAACTTTAACGATATCATAAAAAAAAAATTTTCGAGATCGTAAAATTTTTCTATAAAAATTTAACGATATCGTAGACTTTTCTATAAAAATTTAACGTTATCGTAAATTTTTCTATAAAACTTTAACGATATCGTAAATTTTTCTATACAAATTTTACGATATCATAAATTTTTCTGTAAAAATTTAACGATGTCGTAAATTTTTCTATAAAAATTTAACGTTATCGTAAATTTTTCTATAAAAATTTAACGGTATTGTAGATTTTTCTATACAAATTTTACGAGAAAAATAGAAAAATTTACGAGATCGTAAGTTTTTTTATAGAATTTTTTATTGATCGTAAAATGTTTATAGAAAAATTAACAAGATCGTAAAATTTTAATAAAAAAATTTAAGATATCGTAAAATTTTTATTTTTATATATTCACGATATCGTAAAATTTTTATAGAAAAATTGACGATATTCTAAAATTTACGATATAGTAAAATTTTTATACAAAAATTTACGATATCGTAAAATTTTTATAGAAAAATTTACGATATCGTAAAATGTTTATAGAAAAATTTACGATATCGTTAAATTTTTATAGAAAAATTTACGATATAGTTAAATTTTTATAGAAAACTTTACGATATCGTAAAATTTTTATACAAAAATTTACGATATCGTAAAATTTTTATAGAAAAATTTACGATATCGTAAAATTTTTATAGAAAAATTTACGATATCGTAAAATTTTTATACAAAAATTTACGATATCGTAAAATTTTTATAGAAAAATTTACGATGTCGTAAAATGTTTATAGAAAAATTTACGATATCGTTAAATTTTTATAGAAAAATTTAAGATATCGTTAAATTTTTATAGAAAAATTTACGATATCGTAAAATTTGTATAGAAAAATTTAGGTTTCTAAAAATTTTAATATCCAAAATTTTTCTTTAAAAATTTTAATAACGAAACTTTTTGTATAAAAATTTTAATATCGAAAAATTTTTCTAAAAATTTTGATATCGAATTTTTTTTTTTTTTTTAATTTTAATATAGAAAATTTTTCTATAAAAATTTTAATAGGAAAATTTTTCTTCTAAATTTTTAATATCAAAATGTTTTCTATAAATAGTGTTTTCTATAAATATTTATTATCGAAATTTTTTAGAAAATTTTTCACTAAAAATTTTAATTTCAAAATTTCGAAAATTTTTCCACAAAAATTTTAATGTCGAAAATTTTTTATACAAGTTAAATATCGAACATTTTTTTTATAAACATTTTAATGACGTTAATATTTTCTATAAAAATTTTAATATCAAAAACTTTTGCCATAAAAATTTAATACCGAAAATTTTTCTTTAAAAATTTTAACATCGAAAAATTTTCTATGAAACTTTTGATAACGAAATTTTCTGTATACAAATTTTTATTTAATTTTTTTTTATAACAATTTTAATATCGAATTTTTTTTTCTTAATTGGAATTTTTAAACAACATTTGCAAACATTTTTTTTTTCTAAAAATTTTAATATCGAAAATTTTTCTTTTAAAATTTTAATATAGAAATTTTTTTTAAATTTAAATTTCAAAATTTGTTTTAAATTTCAAATTTTTTTTTTAAATTTAAATTTCAAAATTTTCTCTATAATAATTTGATATCAAACATTTTTCTCTAAAAATTTTAATATCGAAATTTCGAAAATTTTTCTACAATAATGTTAATATCGACAATTTTAATGTCTATAATATTTTCGATACAAATTTTAATATCAAAAACTTTTGCCTTAAAATTTAATATTAAAACTTTTTTCTATAAAAAATTAATATCGAAATTTTTTCTATAAAAATTTATTTTCAAATTTTTGCTATAAACATTTTTTCCCAAATTTTTTCTATAAAATATCAAAAATTTTAGTAACAACATTTTTTCTATACAAATTTTAACTTAATTTTTTTCTGTAAAAATTTTAATATCCAAAATTTGTTCAAAAAAATTTCAATACCGATAATTTTAACATCGAAAATTTTTCTTTCAAAATTCTTTTTTTTAATTTAAATTTCGAAAATTTTTCTCAATAAATTGTAATATCGAAAATTTTTCTCTAAAGACTTTAATGTAGAAATTTCTAAAATTTGCTACAAAAATTTTAATATCAACAATTTTTTATACAAATTTAAACATCGAAATTTTTTTTTCTAAAAATTTTAATGTCGATAATATTTCCTATAAAATTTTGTTATCAAAAACTTTTGCAATAAAAATTTAATATCGAAAATTTTTCTTTAAAAATTTTAATATCGAAAATTTTTCTTTGAAAAATTTGAATATCAAAAATTTTTCTTTAAAAATTTTAATATCAAAAATTTTTCTTTCAAAATTTTAGTGTCGAAAATTTCGATATAGTTGAATTTTTATAGAAAATTTTGTGAATGTATTTTGTTAAATTTTTGTGGAAATTTATGTCTTCACTTTATTAAATACTTACTCATCTTTACATTCATCTGCCTCCGCTGCCAGAGCATTGACCACCGCCGTTATTGTATTTGATTCTGGATTGCTTAATTGTTCGTCTTTTTGTTGCATTATATTCGGATTTTTTCCGATCTTATTTAGACGTTCCGCCGCAACAGTTTCCATTGTTTTGCGCATGAGAGGATATTGGTCCAGCACACAATTGAAATGGTCTACACTTAAAGAAAACAAATTGCAATAGGTTTCAGCTCTCACACTGGCCACACGTCGGGCATTTGTAAGTAGACAAATTTCACCGAAATATGAACCATCCGATAGAGATGTTGCCACCTGTTGAGGAGTGAATAAAAACAAGTGATTTCAATATTAATTATATCGAAAACAAAACAATGTATTGTTTTGTTATTTGCATTAATAAATTTTTAGGTTAGGTTTTAATGAAAATTATTTTTTACCTCTCCATTGGCCATAACAATATCGACCACGCCTTCTTGTATAAAATACATTTTGGTACCAATTGTACCTTCTTTTATAATAATATCACCTGGAATATAAATTTTGTTTAATATCAAAAATAAGAATAATTTTAGAGAATTTTGAAACTAACCTGGTTGAAATACTTCGTATTTAAGTTTTGTAACAACGTCAGAAACGAAATTGGAGTCAGCATTTGCAAAAAAAGGCACTGACGCAACGAGAGATCTGAAAGTATTTCAAAATGTTTAAAAATTTGTTCCACCCTTTGAAAATACTAAAAATTTGAATATCAAAAATTTTTCTATAAAAGTTTCGATATCGAGAATTTTTCTATAAAAGTTTTGATATCCAATTTTTTTTTTTATTTTAATATCGAAATTTTTCTTTAAATATTTGAATATTTTAATTTGAATATTAAAATTTTCCGATAACAATTTTAATATCGAAATTTTTCTATAAAAATTTTAATATCGAAATTTTTCTATAAAAATCTAAAAGTCTAAATTTTTCTATAAAAATTTTAATATCGAAATTTTTCTAAAAAAATTTTAATATCGAAATTTTTCTAAAAAAATTTTAATATCGAAATTTTTCTATAAAAATTTTAATATCGATATTTTTTCATAAAAATTTTAATATCAAAATTTTACTATAAAAATTTTAATATCAAAATTTTTCTATAAAAATTTTAATATCCAAATTTTTCTATAAAAATTTTAATATCGAAATTTTTCTATAAAAATTTTAATATCGAAATTTTTCTATAAAAATTTTAATATCGAACATTTTTCTCTTAAAAGTTTAATATCGAAAATTTTTCTATAAAAAGTTTAATATCGAAAATTTTTCTATAAATATCAAAATTTTTCTAGAAAATTCTTTTCTATTAAAATTAAATATCGAAAATTTTTCTTTGAATATTTTTTTCTATAAAAATATAATATACAATTTTTTTTTTTATAAAAATTTAATGTACAAATTTTTTATATCAATTTTTCTAAAAAAATTTTAAAATCAAAATTTTTTCTATAAAAATTTTAGTATCAAAAAATTTTTCTATAAAAATTTTAACATTGAAATTTTTCTATAAAAATATTAATATCAAAATTTTTCTCAAAAAATTTTAATATCAACATTTTTCTCAAAAAATTTTAATATCAAAATTATTCTCAAAAAATTTATTATCAACATTTTTCTATAAAAATTTTTATATATAAATTTTTCTATAAAAATTTTAATGCCTAAAATTTTTCTAAAAATTTTAATATAGAAATTTTTTTATAAACATCAAAATTTTTCTATAAAAATTTTAACATCGAAATTTTTCTATAAAAATTTTAATATCGAAATTTTTCTATAAAAATTTTAATATCGAAATTTTTCGATGATAATTTTAATATCGAAATTTTTCTATAAAAATTTTAATATCGAAATTTTTCGAATAATAATTTTTTTTCTATAAAAATTTTAGTATCGAAAAATTTTCTCTAAAAAGTTTAATTCGAAAATTTTTCTAAAAAAATTTAATATTGAAGATTTTTCTAAAAAAATTTAATATCAAAATTTTTCTCAAAAAATTAAAATATCAAAATTTTTCTATAAAAATTTTAATTTCAAAAATTTTTTTTATAAAAATTTTAATATCGAAAATTTCAATATCGAAAATTTTTCTCTTAAAATTTTAATATTTAAAATTTCACTAAAAATTTCAATTTCGAAAATTTTATTTACAAAAATTAGTTTCGAAAATTTTTCTATAAAAATTCAATATCGAAAATTTTTCTCTAAAAAATTTCAATACCGATTTTTTTTTTAATTATAATATCGAAAATTTTTCTCTAAAAATTTTAATATCGAAAATTTTTCTCCAAAAATTCTAATTTCAAAAATTTTTCTACAAAAAATTTGATATCGACAATTTTTTTTATAAAAAATTGAATATCGACAATTTTTTATATAAATTTTAATATTGAATATTTTAATAGAAAAATTTTAATATCAAAAATTTGTTTATACAAATTTTAATATGGAAATTTTTTTATAAAAATGATATTTTCTTTATAAGTTTTTATATCAAAAATTTTTGCTGTAAAAATTTATTATCCAAAATTTTTTTCTAAAAATTGAATATTGAAATTTTATTAAAATTTTAAAATCAAAAATTTTCCTCTAAAAATTTTTTATAAAAAAATTTTCAATATATTTTTTTATAAAAATTTTTATGGCGAACATTTTTCTATAGAATTTTTAATATCTAAATTTTTGTCTATTAAAATTTTCTTTCAAAATTTTTGGTATAAAAATTTAATATAAATATTTTTTAAAATCGAGAATTTTTCGATAAAATTTTAATATTGAATTTTTTTTTTTAAATTTTAATATTGAAATTTTTTTTTAAAAATTTTAATATTGAACATTTTTCTATAAAAATTTTAATATCGAAAATTTTTTTATAAAAATTTTAATATCAAAAATTTTTCTATAAAAATTTAATATCGAAAGTTTTTCTATAAAAATTTAAATATCAAAAATTTTTCTCTAAAAAATTTAATATCTAAAATTTGTCGATAAAAATTTTTAATCGAGAATTTTTCGATAAAAATTTAATATTGAAATTTTTTTTGATAAAAGTTTTAATATCGAAAATTTTCTATAAAAATTTTAATATCAAATATTTTTATATAAAAACTTTAATTTAAACTTTTTTTTGTAGAAATTTTAATTCAAGTTTTTATTTATAAAAATTTTTTATCAAAAATTTTTTCAATAAAAATTTTTTACCAAAATTTTTTTCAATAAAAGTTTTAATATCGAAAATTTTCTATAAAAATGTTAATATCAAAAATGTTTCTATAAAAACTTTAATTTAAAAATTTTTGTCATAGAAATTTTAATTCAAGTTTTTTTATAAAAATTTTTTATCAAAAATTTTTTCAATAAAAATTTTTTATCAAAAATTTTTTTATAAAAATTTAATATTGAAAATTTTGTTATAAGCGAAAATTTTCTATAAAAATTTAATTATCAAAATTTTGCTATAAAAATTTTAATATCAAAAATTTTTTATTAGAAATTTGAATATTGAAAATTTTTTCTATCAAAATTAACAAAAATTTTTCGAAAAAAAAAAAAAATAGTATTGAAAATTTTTTGGAAAAAATTTAATATCAAAAACTTTTCTATTAAAATTTAAAATTTTCTATAAAAATTTAATTATCAAAATTTTTCTATAAAAATTTTAATATCAAAAATTTTTTATTAGAAATTTGAATATTGAAAATTTTTTCTATCAAAATTAACAAAAATTTTTCGAAAAAAAAAAAATTAGTATTGAAAATTTTTTGGAAAAAATTTAATATCAAAAACTTTTCTATTAAAATTTAATAACAAAAATGTTTGATAAAAATTTTAATGTCGAAAATTTGTCTATAAAAATTTAATAACGAAAATTTTTCTTTAAAAATTTTAATATCAAAAACTTTTTGATTCAAATTTGAAGAGTTTATTTCCGCATATGCGGAATCCAAAAAGACCCATTATATAACTGCAATTATAATAATCTTTTATGATACTCACCTACAATTATAATTGATAACATCCTCTCTTAGTTTTTCGCTCAATTCCCCTAATATACATTCTTCATCGAAGAATTTACCTTGATAGCGATGCTCGAAATATTCGGTTATACGTTGACGCATATCGCGCGGTAACTTACGATACGCCATATACTCTTCAACCTGTTTGACTTTTTCACGATATTGACGTCTACTCGAATCCAAACTCTGTATAAGATTTGTAGCATGACCCAGGAACAAAGCATAACATGTAGCGCCCGATATCATCGATAGCATGGTCAGCCACATATCGGTTAAGGATTGGGGCGGAAATCTAGAGATTATTAGAAATTAACATAAAATTGTTGAATATATAACAAATTGATACCCACCTGCCATAACCTATGCATAGCATATGTGACATTGCTTTAAATAAAGCCCACGAATATTGTTCCAGCCAATATGACTCCTATGAGCGTTATAGGTATTTTTTTGTTATAGTTTAAATTTGTTTTATATAGAGACGATTTGGATGTTTTTAAATGATTCAAGACCTACCTGCAATTCATTGATTGATACCCATGAGTTAGAGGGAAAACCTTGTAACATTGGCACTAAAAACTGTAAGCAACCACTCCAGTGACCGATTAGCAACATCATACATATCAGATTGAAAATTCTCATAAAGACCGATGCCATATTTAAAAACTGAAAACATATTTTATGGGATTTTTAAAAATTTATATATCCTTTGTAAACAAAAAGAAGAATTACACCAATCACCATTTGAGAAATTTGTGGATAATTACAATACAAAAAAATTAAACATACACAACTCATTTGTTGGATGTGTAGGTCTTGGAAAAAGTTAACAAAATTTGTTGGAAATATATTTTCGTAAAAAGTCTTTCGGAGTAATGGGTAACTTTTTCGGCTAAACAAATACTATTCCAACAAATTTAGCTGGGATTTTAAGAGAGGCACTTCTCTCAATGTTAAATGGGAGAGAAATAATGAAATACTCAAAAACCCAACATTCTATCATGAGAGGGTTCAACTGAATTATTCAAAGCCTACTCTTAGGCTTATGTTTTTAAGAAAAAATAGTGAATAACATTAAGCGTTCGTTATTTTCAAACTCTTTTGAAGTAGATATCTTTTTGTTTTTTAATTTTACATTTAAAATTCAAAAGTAAAATTTTCAAATACTTTTCCATGACCAACAAAATCCCAACAAATTAAGCTTTTCGTGTTGTGTGAATTGTGTCAGAAAATCACAGAAAAAAATTGTTTAAACAAAACTAAAGAAATTTTAATAATAACTACACAAAGAAATTGTTTTCTTTCCTTGTTAAGAACAAAACAAATTCATAAACGAACAGAGAAAGAAACAAAAAAATTTCTATAAAAAAAAAAATAATAACAAATCAACATTGACAAACAAACAAACAAAAAAACATATAAGGACACAGAAAATAATAAAAAAAATATTTATAATTAAATGTAGCACATGTTACAGTATATCCATAATATTATATAAATACAATTTTTTTGTCCTAAAGATTTGCTTTAAGACCGGAACGAAATTGTGGCATTTGATATGAATCGATGATTCTTAAACATTCTTTACAAATGAAAAAACTTGGATTCAATGAGTCCAAATCACTCACTGATTTATTAAAATATTCACCCATAATATACTGCCATGTCAAGAAATCAATTCTCGTATAATGATTTTCGTGACAGGCCTGAAAAGAAAACTTTTTTTGCGTTTAATTTTGTCCTTGTGGTAGTATGATATATCTTCTTCTGAAATCAGTGGAGAAATTTAACTCCCAGCCTTTCAAAATTATTGTCTTACAAACATTAGGAAAAGTTTTCTTTTTATAATTTTTTTTTTTTTACTATTTTAAAGTATATTGCATACTTTTTGGAAAAGTCTTATACAATCATTCTTCTAAATTTCGGAGAAATTAACTCCCATCCTCTAAAAACGTTAACTATTTTAAAATGTCTTGCCTTCTTACTACAATTATATCAGTTTTAAAAATAATATAACTTACTATAAACTCCCTAAAGTATGCTGTACATTCTTTTGAATTCACAAATCCTTCTATTCCCGGTTGGTAAACTGTACATTGTTCTAAAACAATGTAGGGCAAAGTCTCTCTGATTCTCTCTTTAACCAACATTGTTCTAAAATCTGGGGCCAAATTACCGCATTCGATATCGATCGAAAACTCAGACTTTTAAGCAAATATTGTAAAGTATACTTTAGGGATGTTCAAAGTTACTTCGATGCAAAAAGTTTATTGAAATTTGGTATCCATTTTGATTCGTTTCTAAAAACATATAGTTCAATTAAAACTCTTTTACTATAACTACAAAAAAAAAATAATAAAGTAAACTGAGCATCTTTTAAATAATTTTGATTTTCCTTAAAGTATGCTACACAAATGTTTTGAAAATATCTAAGATTTCTATCGATATCAAAAGGGCAATTAAAATGGATATATATTTTTTAGTTTATTTATAGGAAATCGAATATATACTTTCCTTCGAACATCCTAAAAGCTTGCAACACTTTTTTAAACTGTCAGATTTCGATTCGTATCGACTGCCTCGTTCGTCTCGCGTAACTTCAAGGAAACGTTATGCCATCCATGGTAATTGTGTTATACGAAAGTGACAATTAAAATTATTTATAGAAAATCAAATATATACTTTCTATCGAAACTCCTAAAAGTATGCAACACTATTTATTAACTGTCAGATTTTGATTAATTTTTTTTCTGCCTCAACATTAATTTCTAGAAAAATATTAAATTCAAATATCTTCAAAAACTTAAAGTAATACCTTATACAAATAAATTAAAATCTACTGGACCATGTGTTGTCAAACATAAAAGTTATAATATCTCCAAAATTAACTTCTTAAGCCATCCTTGCACAATGGAGTAAGACAAAAAGTTCTTGGTATCATTAAAACAAACTGTCTTACAGGTTTTAGTCCTGATGAATGACTTTCCACAAAAGTATAGGGCACAACCCCTAAGATATGAAAAGTTTTTAAATAGGTGATATTTTCACATCACCTCATTGTCTGAGAGAAGTACCCCTTGTTGCAATTGAATTGTCGTGGGAATTTTTTATGTATGTATGATATTTTAACATTCATATCGAATTTTTTGCCACATACCATTAGTATTTTTTATTACATATACTTATCTGACATATATCTTCTCAAAGGTATAAATAATGTCTCGCTCATGTGATTCGAAAACTTTCGGAATTGAAACTATTTTATACATGGTTTTTGAATTTGCCTCTTTCTGATATTAATAAATTGAAAGCTGCATTCGATATCGAGTAAAATGTAAGATATTTCAGAATCATGTAGCATACTTTTAGGATTATATAAATATAATATATATAACATATACAGTAGGGTGGAGCGACAAACATATATTTTAGAAATTCGATACTCCTGTATGAAAAATCGATACTCTCTACATCCTTAGGTGCTCAGAAAAAAATTCTTATCCTAGGTCAATGTCCTGAGGAGTCATTTGTATGGGAAAAATTTCGAGTTTTTTTGGTTTTAGCTAAATTTCAACCAATAAAGTTTTGTTTTTGCCAAAAAAAAAAAAATAATTGGATGTAGCAGATAAATAAAACAGCTTTCCTTAGAGTCATAAAAACCCAAAATAAATGCAATAGTTTTGGAGTTATTGCAATTTTTTCGCCGAGTCTTGAAAAAAATGTTTAAAATTCTTAAATAATATTAAGTAGGCCATCTATAGGTTTAAATTTAAACAACCGGTTCCGGTTTCGAATCTAGCAATGATTTCAAAAGGATAGTGCAACTTGTTACATATCTCATGTCACAATCGTTTTAAACGGCAAAATCGCGATGTGATATGGCCGCCAAGAAGCTGCGATTTGACACCGTTGGATTATATTCTGTGGGACGCCGTTAAAGACAAGTGTTATGACAAAAAAACAAATACAGTTGAGTATTTGAAAGCCAACATTCGTGTTGACATTGCAGAAGTACGACTCCATACACTCCAAAAAATACTCGAAAATTGGTCTGAATCGAAGTTTTTGCAAGGCAAGAACCTAGGACAAAATTTTGTAGTGAAAGATACCAAAAACTGAACAATATTCGTTTCATGAAATGACAGGTTCATTTTAAGTAATTCGGATCCCACATAGTTTGATAATGAGCACTCAAAACGTAGATTTAATAAGTTGGAAAGCATATTTTGGAGGTTCCTCAATCGAAATGAAAAAAGTGCTTTGATAAAAGATTCAAACGTATTCAAAAGTTTATTAAACTTTATAGTTAATTGGTCTGTTTATTAGCTTTTTGGGTAAGTTCGGACAAATGAGAGAAATTTAGGAGTTTCTCTCTCAAACAACAAAACTTACTCAAAATACACGGGAGCACAAAAAGCCATTAATTAATGTGGGTTTCATATAACTCAAGCGTCTGACGATTGAGTAAAATTTACATGTATTTTGTTTTTGTTACAATAACAAAACACATGTGAATTTCACTCAATCGTCAGGCGCTTGAGTTATATAAACCCTACATAAGACTACAATTGAGTTAACTTGAACAATTTTCAAGCAAATGTTTTTAAAACTCTTGAAAATCTTTTATGGCTCGATTGTGTATCGCAACTCAACTGAATTTGTGTTGATAATTGCCAAAATGATGTTATGTCAACTAATAACCGAAAACAGAACCTTAGTTGCCTGCTTCTTGTTGCATTGTAGATGGCAGCAAGGGTCAATTTTAGTTGTCAGTTATAGATTATTTTAGCAAACGGGAATTTGTAGTTGCTGTGAATTGTTTTTTGTAAAAAAAAAACGAAAAAAAAATATATATTCCCATGGTCCTATATTAAGCACATGTCAGATATCCGACAATCTCTAAACATTATTTTCAAATAAAACAAGTTTTTATTCTGTATTTTTTAATTTTTTTGAGATAATCCAAATTTTACAAACTTTTTGAAGGTTTGAAATATTTCCAAAGGACTTCTGGAAACTTCGATCCGAAAAAAAATCTTTAAACTTAAAAAAAAAAGTTTAAATATTCAGGGGTGTCATAGAAACCAATTTTATTGGTATTGGTTTTGAAAACGACAAAAAAAAAAATAAATTGGTGTCATGAATTCCAATATTAATGTTCGAGCTACATTTTCTATTGGTTTTATGTGTCATAGGAAATATTATTATTGGTTTAGTATTGGAAATAAACCAAGCAACTTACAGTTAACAGATTTCATTTCAAAATCGGTCTATCAATTTAAAACAAAGGCGTTACTGGCCAACTGGTGCCTTTTTCGATTTAAAGATCCACTAAGAACAGATTTTTGAAAATTTGACCCTGTGGGGGATAAAAAAGGGAAAATTCAGTAACGCTATAATTCCCAAACTAAAAACAATGGAAAAAAAATTGAAATCGAGTTTGGATCAGTTACAAAAATAATAAAAAATAACAGTACAAGTGGTAAGTACTTTTCGAAAAAAGGGGAGAAAAAATATTTTTGGTACTTTTTAGCTTTAACTTTCAAATAAAAAGAGATGGGTGAAAAGTTTACATAGCATTTTTTATCATGTAATAGATAAAAATAAGTTTTGGTACTTTTGTCTTTGGAATCAAACATAAAAAAATATCCAAAATGGGGAAAATTGTAAGGGTAGAACATTCTTTGTGTGGAGGTACTGGCGACATATTTGTTTGCAATTTAATGAATATCGCATGTAAGTGACAATCGTCCTTTGATTGGCTGTGGTTTGTTTCTTGGTGTAGGCAGATTAAATTTTTTCCAGTCCGCAATTCGGTCATTTCATGATGTTGGGGTATACAAGCTTCATTTGTCCAAATAGCAGCGTTTTCTTTATACCTATACCACAAACATAGCAAAAAACTGAAAGTTTTTCTTCAAATAATTTTCTTTAATAATTTTTATTTTATTTGATTTTTGATGTTTCAAAAAAATTTCAAATGAAATAATAAACAATTGATTCGAACATTTTGTTTGATTTAAAACCAATAATAACAAAACCGACTTGGTTTCATGACACCAAATATAACTAGTATTGGTTTTCAAAACCGAGAAATTTAAAAACTGACTTGGTTTCTATGACACCCCTGATTAATATTTTCTTTTTTCACCTTTTATTAAAATGGCTGTTTTTTACAATTTTTTCTTCTTTTTCTTAGTTGTCAGTCATAATTTACGATAACTTTTAGCAACTGACATTTGTTGCCATTTACAATACAACTTTTTTTTTACCGGTTCTGTTGCCAGTCAACTAAAGCAACTAAACTTCGGTTGCAACAATCGAGCCATTAGTTTTGCTGTATTTAATTCTTAATAACAATTTTTTAAACTGTTTTTATTGTTTTTTAGTTGACATTTATGTCAAATAAGTTGTTTGTAGAATTTATTGAAAGAAAAAGTCTGTGTAGTTTTGAGTAATAGGGAAAATGTAATTACTTTTTCAATTTAGTAAAGACTCTAACCAAAACAAAGTAAGGGAACTCAATTCGGTTAGTTTTGGGCAACCTCAGACTGATTTGGGTAGTTTTGTTATCGTAAGGGAACACAACTAATATGTATTTTGAAAAACAATGAAGCCATTTTTCAATTTATTTTTAGTTTCCCTAATTTCGAAATAAAAAAACCCATGTTTTTTTGTTAGAGCCATAACAAAGATTGTCGGATTCTGATCGGATCGTGGGTAAACCAATAATAGCTATAAATGTTCTAAAATATGCAACAAAAGAGTCCAAGTAGTTTCCTTGAATTATTCGTACTTGATTAATAACAAGTAAGAGTGGTATATTCGGCTTTGCCGAATCTTGGATACCCTTCACCAATGGTGTTCCAAAAGTACTTAATGTAATTCGTAGCAATATTTGGTTATACTAGTATTATATGCAAAGAGTCTTTAAAATTAAGAGTCGGAAAACGAAAACCTTTTCGGTGGCGTCATCATCTAGAATAGTTATGCACCCAAAGGTTAGGTTGGGCAGGTGGCTGATGTCTAGGGAAGCTTCATTTGGGTTCTAAAGTGGTCCCTTTATGAAAGATAATGATTACTAGACTACAAGTAGAGAATGCATATTTAAGCCAGCCAGTAGCTTCGAAATAAAATAGACACATATTTTACGAACATTTAATAAAGTTCGATAGACCAGATAAACCAAAGCCCTTAGATTTGCAATAGCACATCGATTTGATGAAGTTTAAGTATTCTGACATGCAACCCAAAAACGCTGTGCCCAGTGAGGGTTGTGCACTTTAATTCGTACGAATTATCCAACTAGTAAAAGTTCTTGATTAGTTATGTAAAACTCTGAAGTTAGCGGACTGATTTAGGTCAAAGCTTTAACAATGATTGTCAATGTATACAAGCCTTAAAATTATAGGGTATACACTGTTAGTTTTAGATACATACGTGAAATATATAGCTTTTGAATGGATGGTTATCAGCTTTGTCGGAAAAGTTTACTTATTAATTTGAAGTTAGTTAATTAATTAAAATGAACACTTCATCAATAATATTTGGGATGTATAGTTCTTTCGATCTGTCCGATGGATGTTTGGAAAGTTTTGCTCTAGTTCTTTGTGCAATTTTAATGTGATTTAATTTATCAGCATTAAATCGATTCCCGGTCGGGTTTATAAGGGAGATTTCTCTAAATGTGAATAGAGCTCGCCCATTTTCAATATCGAACTTTTCAAGAGATCAGAAATACTTTTGTCAAATGCTGTCCCTCTAGAAAGTTTATTTTAGGCGCTATTGTCCTGAATATCAATATTGTACAACGTCTTTATACTAAATGTCATCATCGTATCTATTATAATTTGTCATTTATTAGCTACTAAGAGATTGCCTTAGGCGAAGTTATACGGGATCAATTGTCAAACGTGAACGGATTTCTCCCAATTGCAATTAAAAAATTTAAATTTTTGTTGATATGTGAGATACTTACATACATATGTAGGTTTTGAACGGATATCATGTAATTAGCTGCATTTTTGTACTTCCTAGGAAGATTACCTATAATTTGATATATAATACATTCTCAAATGTTCAAAAGTCAGACACAAAATTAAGATAAATGCAGTGTGTCTGTCTGCTAAAACCAGATTTGTGGAGCTTCTGAATTGTCCCACCCTGAATTTCAACATTGTCGATCAAAACACCATCGCTTAAACGCTGAATTATATCTACCACAAATTACAGAATGCATCAGGATTTAGATAATCCCCTGCGAAGGACGCTATTAAACTTCATCAAAATAAACATCTGAGATATCGACAAAACAGGAGCTCCAAAAACTTGACTACAACAGAAAAAAGGACAGATTGGTAGACGGACGGACATGTAGACGGACGGACGGACGGGCAAACAAACAGACGGACGGACAGACGGACGGAGGTCGCGAAATCGATTCTTGTGCCGATTCTGAGTTGATCGGTACAATTTGAATGGTATTCATAATCAGATTTGTGGAGTATATATATTAGATTTTAGAAAATCCTCCCATAAAGAACGATGTCAAATTTCATCACAATCGGTCCATAAACACCTGAGATATCGCTGAAACAATACTTACAAAGTGTAAACAAAATTTCTTAGACACGTACTTTGGGCAATTTGCTGTACATCAAATGTAGTGTTATGGCGATATCTCAATTGTTTATAGACCGCTTTTGATAAAATTTAATAACGTGCTTGGTGGGGGAATTTCCTAAAATCTGATATAAAATTTATGTAGGTCCGTACTAAAGGAGGATAGTTTTTCCTATTTCTGCATTTAATTTTTTCAACAAACATTCTCTAATGCGAACTTTGGGCAATTTGCGATACATCAAATTCAGTGTTTTGGCGATATCTCAGTTGTTTATGGACCGATTTTGATAAAATTTTACAGAGTGCTTTGGGAAAATATTTCCTACAATCTGATATATAACATATTATCACATGTACACCAGGAGTATCTTTTTTCTCTTGTTATTTAAAAGTGTGTTTCAATCAAAAATTTTAAAATTTTCGTCTAATTTTTGGTGTTTTTTCGATATTTTCGGTGTTTATAAACCGATTTTAATGAAATTTAATAGCGTTCATTGCGGGAGAATTTCCTAAAATCTGATATATAATTTATGTAAGTCCATCCTCCAGGGGCTTCAGAAACTTGATTTCAACAGACAGACGGACAGACAGACAGACAGACAGACAGACAGACAGACGGACATCGCTTAATCGATTCTCCTCCCGATTCTGAGTCGATCGGTATAATTTTTATGGGGTCTACGATCACTAATAAAAAAATTACAAACGGAATCACAAACTTATAATACCCTTTCACCTATTGGTGAAGGGTATAAAAATGTATTGATGTTTATTTTAATCTAGTACGAAAGTGTCGTTAAAGATACGACTTCAAATTCTGTAATAAGGCATAATGTTAATAGATGGCGTTATCGTGTTACATATATATACAATCGTGGTGGGTAGTTCTTAAATTTACGTAATTTTTACATAAATTAGAAAATGTTTATTTTAAAATTTCATTTTACAGAAATATAAGTTTTTTTTTTTTTAATATTGTATTATATAAAAAATGTGCTACATTTAATTTAATAAAACAAAGCAAACAATTAATTGCATTTTGACCAAATCCATAACAAATAATAAAAAAATAATTAAAAAAAAAAATATTTAAAAATAAAGTAAAACTGAATTTAAACTCTAACAGCTGCTGTTAACAATTTAACACTAGATTTAAAATTTTTTCAAAATTTTTTTTTTCAATAAATTATAAATACGAAGACATTTAATAAAACATGTATTTTCTTTTTTTTAACTGAAAAAAAATTCAGTTTTCTTTTTTGTTTAAGGGAACAATTAAAATTTAATACAAAATAATTTTGGTTTTTCAATACTTTGTTGACGATTTTGATTAAAAAAAATGTTAGTAAGTAATTTATATATATAAAATAAATTATTGTTTTAGTAAAACAAAACAACCTTAAGATTCTGGTTGAATGCCTTTGAAAAGAAATAAGTGCTTTACACTGCGTAACAAAATTGAAATAAGAGAAAAAAAGTAAAGACAACATAAAGACATTCATACAATATTCAATACATACATTCACTTCAAATACGTTTACAATAAATAAATTTAAATAAAAAAAATAATAAATAAATTCTTAACAAAGAAATTTTTGTAAAGAAAAGTTTCAGTTATAGTCAAGAAATTAGAAGAAAATTAAGAATTGAAATTAAATTAAGAATAAACAAAAAAATCAAAGAAATTCTAACTAAATATAGAAACTACTTTTTTTTAAATACTTTTTAGATTTAACTAATTTAACTACTCGTACCATAACTACTGCCATTTTAATAAGTTTTTATTTAATTTTATAGTTCCCCTTATGATATTTGTTGTATTTGATTTCTGGACCTTCAATGTTTGGTAACACTGTGCAACAAGAAAACATTTGAAGAGTAGCTCTTTATAGTTTTTGATTTATTAAAACAATCGAAATTTCAAATTCTTTAAATAAAGTGTTATAATTTTTAATAAAAAAATTTTGAATTTTAAGAAGAGATTGTTGCTCCTCTTTATTTATGATAACTTATGAAAATGTGGTCCTATATTGTTACAAATTTTTAACAATAACATGAAATAAATTTATCTTGAAATTCACAATATTTTCATAAACTTAATAATTTCGAAATTATTCACACCTTAAGAGAAATAAGGTTACAGATTTTTCTTTTTTTTACCCCAAAAATTAAAAAGTACCAAAAATGTTTCGTATTTTTATGTTAATGATTTTTTTATCAAAATTTTTTTTATAGAAAACTTTTTTTCAAAAATGTTTCTATAGAAAACTATTTATCAAAAATTTTTCTATAGAAAACTTTTTATCAAAAAATTTTCTATAGAAAACTTTTTATCAAAAATTTTCCTATAGAAAACTTTTTATAAAGATTTTTTATGCAAAATTTTTCTATAGAAAATTTTTTTATCAAAAATTTTTTCTATAGAATATTTTTTGATCAAGAATTTTTCCATACAAAATTTTTTTATCAAAAATTTTTCCATGGAAAATTTTTTTACCAAAAAATTTTCTATAGAAAATTTCTTTATCGAAAATTTTTCTATAGAAATTTTTTTTTATCAAAAATTTTGCCTATAGAAATTTTTTTTTATCAAAAATTTTTCTATAGAAAATTCTTTTTATCAAAAATTTTCCATAGAAAATTTTTTTACCAAAAATTTTTTATCAACAATTTTTCTATAGAACATTTTTTTTATCAAAAATATTTCTATAGAAATTTTTTTTAATGAAAATTTTTCTATAGAAAATTTTTTTATCAACAATTTTTTCTATAGAAAATTTTTTTATCAAAAATTTTTTAGTAGAAAAACTTTTATAAAAAAAATTTTCTATAGAAAACTTTTTATCAAAAATATTTCTATAGAAAACTTTTTATCAAAAATTTTTCTATAGAAAATTTTTTTATCAAAAATTTTTCTATAGAAAATTTTTTTATCAAAAATTTTTCTATAGAAAATTTTTTTATCAAAAATTTTTCTTTAGAAAATTTTTTTATTACAAATTTTTCTATAGAAAATATTTTTATTACAAATTTTTCTATAGAAAATATTTTTATCAAAAATTTTTCTATAGAATATGTTTTTATCAAAAATTTTTTATAGAAAACTTTTTATCAAAAATTTTTCTATAGAAAACTTTTTATCAAAAATTTTTCTATAGAAAACTTTTTATCAAAAATTTTTCTATAGAAAACTTTTTATCAAAAATTTTTCTATAGAAAACTTTTTATCAAAAATTTTTCTATAGAAAACTTTTTATCAAAAATTTTTCTATAGAAAACTTTTTATCAAAAGTTTTTCTATAGAAAACTTTTTATCAAAAATTTTTCTATAGAAAACTTTTTATCAAAAATTTTTCTATAGAAAACTTTTTATCAAAAATTTTTCTATAGAAAACTTTTTATCAAAAATTTTTCTATAGAAAACTTTTTATCAAAAATTTTTCTACAGAAAACTTTTTATCAAAAATTTTTCTATAGAAAACTTTTTATCAAACATTTTTCTATAGAAAATTTTTTTATCAAATAATTTTTTTATGAAAGATTTTTCTATAGAAAATTTTTTATCAAAAATTTTTATTATAGGAAATTTTTTTTTCAAAATTTATCTATAGAAAATTTTTTATTAAAAATTTTTATTATAGAAAATTTTTTTTCAAAAATTTTTCTATAGAAAATTTTTTATCAAAAATTTTCAATTAAATCTAAAGTTCGAATAATTAATTCCCAGAAAATTTTTTTATCAAAAATTTTCCTATACAATTTTTTTTTTATCAAAAATTTTGTCTATAGAACTTTTTTTTATCAAAATTTTTGTCTATGAACATTTTTTTGTCAAAAAATTTTTCTATAGAATATTTTTTGATCAAGAATTTTTCCATACAAAATTTTTTTATCAAAAATTTTTCCATGGAAAATCTTTTTAACAAAAATTTTTCTATAGAAAATTTGTTTATCAAAAATTTTTCTATAGAAAATGTTTTTATCAAAAATTTTTAAATAGAAAATTTTTTTATCAAAAATTTTTAAATAGAAAATTTTTTTTATCAAAAATTTCTATGGAATATTTTTTTATCAAGAATTTTTCCATACAAAATTTTTTTTATTAAAAATTTTTCTATAGAAAATTTTTTTACCAAAAATATTTTTCTATGGAAAATTTTTTTATAGAAAATTTTTTTTATCAAAAATTTTATCTATAGAAATTTTTTTTGTTTCAAGAATTTTTTTATCAAAAATTTTTCTATAGAAAACTTTCTTACAAAAATTTTTCTAAAATTTTTCCCTGTGGCGGGACAGAAATTGCAATCCACTGAGCCGCGTTCAAAAATAATTTTTTCAGTTTTTCTCCACAATTACTTTTCAAATTTTCAAAATTAATAATTTGAAAGTTAAATGAACTCAAGCCTGATTAAACCTAATTTTTCAATCAATTCTAAAGTTCGAATAATTAATTCCCAAAGATAATTTTTTTATCAAGAATTTCTCCATACAAAATTTTTTTATCAAAAATTTTTCTATGGAAAATTTTTTATCAAAAATTTTTCTGTAGAAATTTTTTTTTATCAAAAATTTTTCTATAGAATATTTTTTATCAAAAATTTTTCTATAGAAAAATTTCTTACAAAAATTTTTCTATAGGTAATTTTTTTATCAAGAATTTTTCCATACAAAATTTTTTTATCAAAAATTTTTCTAGGGAAAATTTTTTATCAAAAATTTTTATACAGAAAATTTTTTTATCAAAAATTTTTCAATAGAAAAATTTGTATCAAAAATTTATCTATAAACATTTTTTTTATCAAAAATTTTTCTATAGAAAATTTTTTGGATCGAAAATATCTAAAAAATAAAAGAAAAATATTTCGCTTTGTTAAAGAAAAGACAAAAACAAAATTGGCAAGAAACAAATCAAAATCCAATTTATAGCAACAAAATACACGGTTCGAGAACAAAGAAAATATCGAACATTGTTGCCAGGACACTATTATTTTTGTAAACATTGGGAATATTTTTGTAAATATTGGGAATATTTTGCAAAACAGAAATAAATCCTAATATAAAACAATTTCAGATTTTTATATTTTTTTTAGATATTTTCGATCCAAAAATTTTTTTATCAAAAATTTTTATATAGAAAAACCTTTGATAAAAAATGTTCTATAAAAAATTTTCTATAGAAAAATTTTTGTAAGACAATTTTCTATAGAAAAATTTTTGTAAGAAAATTTTCTAAAGAAAAATAAAAATTTTTTTAATAGAAACAATTTTGACAAAAAAAAAATTCTATTTTTTCTGTAAGAAAAATTTTTGATAAAAAATTTTCTATAGAAAAATTTTTGAAAAAAAAATTTTTCTATAGAAAAATTTTTGATAAAAAAAATATAGAAACATTTTTAATAAAAAAATTTTCTATAGAAAAATTTTTGATAAAAAATTTTCTATAGAAAATTTTTGATAAAAAAATTTCTATAGAAAAAATGTTGATGAAAAAATTAAAAAAAAACTTTTGATAAAAAAATTTTCCATAGAAACATTTTTGTAAGAAAATTTTCTAAAGAAAAATTTTTAATAAAAAAAATTTCTATAGAAAAATGTTTGATCAAAATATTTTTAATAGAAACAATTTTGACAAAAAAATTTTCTATAGAAAAATTTTTGATAAAAAATTTTTCTATAGAAAATTTTTGATAAAAAATTGTCTATAGAAAAATTTTTGATAAGAAAAATTTTCTATAGAAAAATTTTTGATAAAAAAAAATATAGAAAAATTTTTGATAAAAAAATTTTCTATAAAAAAATTTTTGATAAAAAATTTTCTATTGAAAATTTAATGATAAAAAAATTAGATATTTTCGATCCAAAAATTTTTCTATCAAAAATTTTTATATAGATAAACCTTTGATAAAAAATGTTCTATAGAAAAATTTTTGTAAGACAATTTTCTATAGAGAAATTTTTGTAAGAAAATTTTCTAAAGAAAAATAAATTTTTTTTTAATAGAAACAACTTTGACAAAAAAATTTTCTATAGAAAAATTTTTAATAAAAAAATTTTCTGTAAGAAAAATTTATGATAAAAAAATTTTTTGTAAGAAAAATTTTTGATAAAAAATTTTCTATAGAAAAATTTTTGATAAAAATTTTCTATAGAAAAATTTTTGATAAAAATTTTCTATAGAAAAATTTTTGATAAAAAAAATATAGAAAAATTTTTGATAAAAAAATTTTCTATAGAAAAATTTTAGATAAAAAATTTTCTATAGAAAATTTTTGATAAAAAAATTTTCTGTAGAAAAAATGTTGATGAAAAAAATAAAAAACTTTTGATAAAAAAATTTTCTATAGAAAAATTTTTGTAAGAAAATTTTCTAAAAAAAAATTTTCTAAAAAAAAATTTTTAATAAAAAAATTTTCTATATTTCTATTTTTAATAGAAACAATTTTGACAAAAAAATTTTCTATAGAAAAATTTTTGATAAAAAAATTTTCTGTGAGAAAAATTTTTGACAAAAAAATTTTCTATAGAAAAATTTTTGATAAAAAAATTTTCCGTGAGAAAAATTTTTGATAAAAAAATTTTCTATAGAAAAATTTTTGATAAAAAAATTTTCTATAGAAAAATTTTTGATAAAAAAATTTTCTATAGAAAAATTTTTGATACAAAAATTTTCTATAGAAAAATTTTTGATAAAAAATTTTCTATTGATAATTTTTTGATAAAAAAATTTTCTATAGAAAAATTTTTGATAAAAAAATTTTCTATAGAAAAATTGTTGATAAAAAAATTTCTATAGAAAAAATGTTGATGAAAAAATAAAAAAAAACTTTTGATAAAAAAATTTTCTGTAAGAAAAATTTTTGTAAGAAAATTTCCTATAGAAAAATGTTTGATAAAAAAATTTTCTATAGAGACATTTAAAAAAAAAAATTTTCTATAGAGAAAATGTTGATGGAAAAACTAAAAAAAACTTTTGATAAAAAAATTTTCTGTAAGAAAATTTTCTATAGAAAAAATTTTGATAAAAAAAAAATTCTATAGAAAAATTTTTGATAAAAATTTTTTATGTAGAAATATTATAATAAATAACAATGAAGAAAAAAATTTAAAACTCAAAAATAACAAATTTTTAAAACTTTATTATTAGAGTTATAAATATTTGATTGTGTTTGTATATAGAGGACCACAATAGAAGTCATGAAAGGTGATGGAAAAAGGCCAATTTTTCCACTTAGTGTAAAAGTCTAATAAAGATTTTTTGATTTTTCTTTAATCTTTTACCAAACATTAATGAAAATCTGTTAGCAAATACAACAACCTCGGCAAAGGGGAACTTTTTTATTTTTAATTATCGGAGCCCTTATGCATCTAAATATATAAACGGGCCGCTACTGAAGATTTTACTAAATAATGCTAAAAGAAAGTTTTAAATTTAACTATTTAGTTAATTCATCGATTCTGCACAATCTAGTTTTGATTAGTTATTTTCTTTTTTACTAAAATCAAATGTTACTTCTTAGAAAAAATTGTTTTATTTTGTGGGATTTTTTTTTCAAATATTTACTTTTTCAAAATTTTATAGAGGGTTTTTTTTTTCAAACAAATATTTGTATTACAACAATTTCTATAAAAAAAAATCAAGGGTGCTATGCTTTTGTTGTTGTTTTCTTTTTTCATAAAAGTTATACATTTAATAAATTACAAAGAAAAAAACCCATTTGTTTTACGTGTCCAAAGCTAAAAATATTTACAATTTTTATTAATTGAGTTTTAGGTTTTAAGTCTGAAACACAATTGGAACGAACGACCAATTTTTCGAAACGAATATTCGTCGTTAGAAATAGAACATATGAGTTTACATGAAAGTGCTCACAATAGAAGCGTACGACGAAGTTCGTCGTGCGTATGGAATAGTGCGATAGGTTTATTTCTATTTCATACGCAGACGAACAACGAATGTAGAGTGGCTGTATTTCCTTTTTGCTGTAAATTTTATTTATTGTATGAGTTCCTGTTAAATATGGTCACCTTTAAATTTGTAAACAAAAAATATTTATTTGAAATAAAATTAACTAAAAATATTTATCTTGTGAAATAATCAAAGAATAAAATGTAAAAAAAAAAAAACAAAAATTCAAAAAAATGGCGTCAACAATGTTAATTCGTCCCAAATGTGTTCAATAGACGAATGTACAAGACGAATTTTTAAAACCGAATTCGTCGTGCTGGACGAAAATGGTCATTCGTCCCAATTGTGTTCCTACCTTTAAATGAAATAAAATATGTAAATTTGCATAGTCACCTTCAATTGTTCAATTAAATTTTACTAAATACTTTGTTTTTATGTTTTTCTTAAATAGAAATTTCTATTATTTTGTATTAATTTAAATTTGTTCCAAGTGCAAAAATCAAAAAATTCATAAAAAAGCAATTTCTTTTTTTTTGGTAAATAAATATATAAATTATTCGAAAGTTTTATTAAACTAAACAAATTTTTTAAATTTAATAATTTATAAAGAAAATTTAAGCATTTCCCAAGAGTTATAGAAATAATTGAAGAATTTAAAAATTTTAAATTTTAATAACATTGTATTGCACTAGTTTACCCAATTTATTTTTCTTGTTAATTATTTCATATACTCTTAAGATTGGCTAGCATTTCTTTATAGTTTTAGTATAATCTAGAGTAATATTAGAATTTTGGTTAATAATTTTCTTTGTTCTACTTATTTAAGAAGGCAACATACTGTTTTCTATCTAATCTTGTAATCTAAGCCCAATATATAGAGATAGGCTTAATTGTAAAATAACTACTCCTTAAATATCGTTTAAATAAAGAAATCGAATCTTTTTTCTACACGGTTAACTTATGTTATATTTTAGCCACTCAAGACTGTTTTGAAAATTTCCTTTTACCATGAGTGGCCAACTAAGAGGTTTTCCAACAGGAACTTCCGAATATTGACAGTTCAAATCGGCCATCTTGCCAAAGCTAATACAGTCTGTTCTTCGCGAAACATCATGAACATATACACTCCGTTTCACTTGATTAGCCCACCGTTTACATTAAAATTTTCCCCCTATATCTTTTAAAGTAATAAAAATAGTGGTTTTATTTAAGTTTGCATTTCAATTATTAAGTTCCACTATGAGTGTTAAATCATTAAATCGGAGTGTTCTACAAAAGGCCTTCCCCTTCGCTTGATTTCCTTTTTCTATCGCCGTAAGCTCTTTAACACAACAACGCCCCAATACATTTGGTCAAACCAGACGTTTACTCTGGAAATCTGGTTCATCCGGCTCGAAGGACCACAAAATGTTGATCCGAAGAAAAAAAAAAAAAAAAACAAACGGGTATTAGTTTCAATTAATTATTAATTTATTTGGTAAGCAAAAACGTACCTTCGGGTTTCGGGGGTTGATCGATAGTGTCTTTTTTCGTGTTTATTTGTTTTGACAAATCATTGACATTTTTTAACTTAAAACTAGGGTTGTATTTAAAAGAACTTAGATATAGGGTTTCCAGCGTAAACACCAGGGATTGAATTCAAAAATGTCTCCATTCTGAATTTGACGCTATACCATGAGGACCTTATGTTCCAACTAAAGCTCAGCCAAGCCATTCAACGATCGTGAACTTGAATTTCAAATGCATTTCGAGAATCTATCGATAGCCTACATTCAATACCGTCTATGAAACAATATTTTTCAAAATCATTTTTTATTGGGGAAATGTTTTTTTTATTATAGTTACATCTATTTTAATAAAAATCAGAGAGAAGAAATCTGCTTTAGAACTTTAGCTTAAATATATTGTAGAAGAAATATTAACTTCTATTTAAATATATTGGATATTAAACAGTTTTTTGCCTTTCGTTAAAAATAGTCTATTTGGTTCATAGTCGGTATTGAATATAGGCAGTCGTGTTTAAAAAACAAGGGAGGCTTAACCATTTACTAGAAACCCATATTTAACCTTTAATTTTTGTTTCCTTTCAAGATTTAGAGTTGAAAATTTTAGATGCGTACGGTGCGTAAAGTGTTGCAGTTTTAGTGAAAATTAAA
Source organism: Stomorhina lunata (assembly GCA_933228675.1). Classification (NCBI taxonomy): domain Eukaryota; kingdom Metazoa; phylum Arthropoda; class Insecta; order Diptera; family Rhiniidae; genus Stomorhina; species Stomorhina lunata. The sequence goes on from OW121744.1 coordinate 14,768,329, forward strand.
GCTTTCGATACTACCAAGGCTTTCGATAGAGTGTGGCATGGCGCTCATCTTTAATTGCCTTTGGATAACGGTAACAGCTTCTCTCAGTTTATATCGAGATTTCTAAGAGATAATAGTTGTCATAGCTACAATATGAGCCAACAAGTTAAACGCAACTTTTTCCGTACTTTTTTCTACGCTGATTCTTATCTTTCTTAACGATCTTCTTTGTCAAACTTCCAATGTTATCTTTTCTTTTGCTGACTATAGCAATTCGTATTCACATAATTAAAAGTTAAGGAGGTTGGACATTGTTGGCATGATGCGAAAAATAAATGACACTCAAAATTTCTATCTAAATATAATCTCTAAATGGGGTGCGAATAATTGATTTCAATGCCCGTAAGAATCAATGTTGCATGTTAATACACATACGGATCTTATTGTTCCTTATGATGTGGACATGAAAATTGAGTGTCTGTTGGAGTAAATTAGTTTCTCCAAGTATCTTGGCTTTTTAAAGCGATGTAAACCATACTTCAGTCAAACTGATCTCTACTATTCTTACCAACTCAATCCGTACAAGAATGTACAATAAGTCTCAGCCGTGCTTAAATTTTGGAGCTTTTCGAATGTGCTAATGGGTAGCATAGCGTAGCCAACATATTTGATTTCCTGTTACATCGTCTCAATGTGAGTTGTGTTTCACTGTTCTACCGCTTAAACAATATTAGAGATCATGTTTCTGAAATCCGTGTTTCAGAACTAGAGTAAAAGCGGTATACTCTCTTTTTTATGGGACTTTTCAAAACGACCATGCGGGAAATCAATGTATGGAAGTCCAACATCTTTATATTATAGAGTCTTTGGTAGGAGTTATCCCCTGAGTGTAGGTCCGATATACCATATGAATAATCACATTCATCGATAACACCCGTTTCGATACGTTAACAAACAATATTGTCAAATTTGTGACGATACCAAGTCACATGAGATCCAAGAGCGTTCATGTGAATTTTGAACTAACCACATCATTATACCCTTCACCACCATAGGTGGAAAGGGTATTATAAGTTTGTGCTGATGTATGTATCGCATAGAAATATTTGCCTTAGACCCACCTTTTAGTATACAAATAGGCTTAGAATCACTTTCTGAGTCGATTTAGCGATGTCCGTCCGTCTGGCTGGACGGCTGGACCCCCATGTAAACCTTGTAATCAAACTATAGGTCGCAATTCTAAAGATAATTTGATGAAATTTGGCACAGATCATTTTTTTGATAATGGGACCATGGCTATTGAAATCGGTCAAAATCGTTCCATTATTTATAGTACATCCCATAGGTCCCGGAATTGATATATTGGCCACAAATATCAATATTTTTTCATGAAATTTAAAACAAATACTGCTTATGTAAACTAAAATCACTGTACCAAATTTCGTTGAAATCGGTCCACATTTGACCATAGCTCCCATACAAACTCTTCTTAAAAAACGCACTAAATGAGACAAAAATCTTTAAAACGCTCGTAAATCTAAAGATAATGAGAATTTTGAGTTTATTTTTTGCATACATAAGTTTTGTAACAACTGTAATCAATTTGCCAAATTTCGAGATAATCGGTCCACATTTGACCCTAGCTCTCATATAAGTCCAAATGACGGAAACAGCTTAAATATATAAGTTTTGAGAAAATGTTTGTATGATGGCAAAATTTAGCAAATATCTGGCTTTATACAGGAAAAATAGCACCTTTGACCTTAGTGGTGAATTGTATCGTATGGTTGGGCTTGACCGACTATAGCACCTCCTTTGGAAAGGGGATAGTAGAGGGGGTGAAGAGTAGAGATAAAGCTTTTATTATTCAATACTGTAAATGCACGTCATGTGTATTATAAGAACAGTGAAGTTTCGCCATTTGTTGTTATTTAGACGCATTATTTAAGCTTTGTGTTCTACAGTCAATTTTATTTCTTTTTCATCGACGGCGTGTTATTGCTATACCCTTACTGCCGATAGAGGAATGCAGTGGTAATTAACAATTTCAATAGAAATTAATAATTCCAGAAATTGAAGTTGCCATTACCAAAAATCGAACCCAGTCTGAATATGATATTTTATGCTTGGTAAATAGTCGACGTACTAACCAACTAAGCTACATTCAGTTTGTCCAGCTGATGACAAAATAGGTTTAAAATCCCTTTACATATGTATATTGAGATTCAAGGCTAGCCTTGCAAGTGATCAATTTGATAATTTTAACTAACAACTGATGCTTTTATCTGCTTCATCTGTCATTCCGTGCATCTTTGACATCAAAATAAGGCTCCTGGGGATATGCTTGTATGAGAAACATTATTAAATTGTTACACAATTCGATTTATGAAAAACTTGCTCCCATTTAATTTGGTTCTTTTATAATTAATTTTTTTTTAACATTGCCATTAAGGTGTTTTCGGAAATGGAGGTCGTGTGGGAGCTTTAAAATTGTACGCTCCTATAAAACTTCTTTGTTATATTAATTAATCATTTAAGTTACATCTTGGGTGTTTAAGTGATTTTCGGAAGCGTTATGGACCGATTAAGGCTTATATTCATATTGATTATCGTATGTATTCATCATCAAGAATTTCAGAATAACCCAAACTATAAATAAGTTTATCTTCGGTCTCATATAGAAAGGCCCTAACTCACACTTTTTTGAAACTTACAAAAATTTAAGGCAATTTTATCAAAATTTTGCGGTTCTTTAAGTAACTTTCTTAAACACCTCAACTTATTCCTAAAAATATCGGGTGTTTTTTATTAAAGTATAGAACTTTAAGTTGGCATCACTTTTTTAACTGGCGGCCATTTTGTCAGCTGTCAAGTGATTAATATTTAGATTGGTTTGCCATTTCATCATGAACAGGTTGACAAAAGAACAACGCTTGCAAATCGTGCAAATTTATTTCGAAAATAATGGTTCAGTTCGCGAAGTTTACCGCAAGCTCCGTCCATTTTATGGTCGACATAATCGTCCATCAGAGCAATTAATTCGGTTAACCATGGATCGTTTTCGCACTACGTTTACTCTATGTGATAATACGCATCCGCAGCGACGTCGAACAGTGCGCACCGAAAAAACAATTGCCGCTGTAGAGCAAAGTGTTGAAGAGGACCCGAATGAATCGATTCGCCACCGTGCACAGCAATTGGAGCTTTGTCCATCAACTTTATGGAAGATTTTGCGCAAAGATCTTGGCTTGCGACCTCACAAGATCCAGCTTGTGCAAGAATTAAAGCCGCGAGACCATGAAATGCGTCGTGATTTTGGTGTATGGGCCGAAAATGAGATTGATCTCGATGCTGATTTTCATCGCAAAATTTTGTTCAGTGATGAGGCTCATTTTTGGTTGAATGGCTACGTCAACAAGCAAAATTGCCGCATTTGGAGTGAAGAGAATCCACATGAGACCCTTGAGACGCCATTACATCCACAAAAACTGACTGTTTGGTGTGCTCTATGGGCTGGTGGAGTCATTGGGCCATACTTCTTCCGAAATAATGCTGGAGAGTCAGTTACCATAAATGGAGACCGGTATAGAGCCATGATAACCGACTATTTTGTTCCCCAATTGGATGGCATGAATGTGGATGAGTTGTGGTTCCAACAAGACGGCGCTACATGCCACACAGCGCACGTCACAATTGATTTATTGAAGGAAACATTCGATGAGCGCATAATTTTGCGGAATGGACCTGTCAATTGGCCACCAAGATCGTGCCATTTGACACCACTGGATTATTTTCTTTGGGGATATGTGAAGTCGCTCGTCTACGCCAACAAACCAGAAACGTTAGGGGACTTGGAAGCCAACATTCGTGGCGTTATTGACAACATACGGCCCCATATGCTCGAAAAAGTAGTTGAAAATTGGACCTGTAGAATTGGCTTTATTCGAGCCAGCCGCGGCGGCCACATGCCCGAAATCAGATTTAAACATTAATGGCATAAAATTATCCTTCCAATAAAGCCAAATTGATGGACATTAAAACGATTTTCTTGTGTTTTATTTCAATTCGAAGTTCTATACCTCAAAAAAAACACCCTTTATATATTTTTTTAAAAGCTCTATCTCGCCAAATGATGTATCTTTTCATCGATAAATAATAAAAAACTTTTGAATCATAGCTTTATTTTTTCGGTTTGATATATAATAATTTCTTATATAAATTCTTATACAAAACTATTCTATAATAAACTTTCAATACCAAAAGCTTTCCTATAAACAACTTTTAATATCAAACGCTTTCAACTGAAAAGATTTCATATCAAAATATTTACTATATAAAACTTTCGATGTCGCATCTATAGTAAATATTTGATATTGAAAGATTTCTTATATAAAACATTCGATTTCGAAAGGATTTCTGTAATAAACTTTCAATTTCGAAAGATTTTCTATAGAAATTTTTTGATTTAATACATATATTAAGCTTTGAATATCGAAAGATTTCAAATAGGAAATATTCGATGTCAAACTTTCATTGTCGAAAGCTTTCCTATAGAAAATAAACTTTCATATCGAAAGATTTCCTATAGAAAACTTTCAATGTCGAAAGATTTCCTATAGAAAATATACGTTATCGAAAGATTTTCTAGAAAAAAAAAAATCGCTTTTGAAAGCTTTACTGAAGAAAACTTTCGCTATCGATAGCTTTTATATAGAAAAGATTAGCTATTTGAAATTTTCCTTAATATAATTTGTTTTGATCGCTATAGAAAAAAGCCCTTAGTTACATTTAAGCTCTGAAATTAGATTACGAAAAAAGTTATCTCAATTTGGTTTTTTATGTAATGGGTGTTTTTTTTAGAGGGATAGAACTTCGAATTGAAATAAAACACAAGAAAATCGTTTTAATGTCCATCAATTTGGCTTTATTGGAAGGATAATTTTATGCCATTAATGTTTAAATATGATTTCGGGCATGTGGCCGCCGCGGCTGGCTCGAATAAAGCCAATTCTACAGGTCCAATTTTCAACTACTTTTTCGAGCATATGGGGCCGTATGTTGGCAATAACGCCACGAATGTTGGCTTCCAATTCCCCTAACGTTTCTGGTTTGTTGGCGTAGACGAGCGACTTCACATATCCCCAAAGAAAATAATCCAGTGGTGTCAAATCGCACGATCTTGGTGGCCAATTAACAGGTCCATTCCGCGAAATTATGCGCTCATCGAATGTTTCCTTCAATAAATCAATTGTGACGTGCGCTGTGTGGCATGTAGCGCCGTCTTGTTGGAACCACAACTCATCCACATTCATGCCATCCAATTGGGGAACAAAATAGTCGGTTATCATGGCTCTATACCGGTCTCCATTTATGGTAACTGACTCTCCAGCATTATTTCGGAAGAAGTATGGCCCAATGACTCCACCAGCCCATAGAGCACACCAAACAGTCAGTTTTTGTGGATGTAATGGCGTCTCAAGGGTCTCATGTGGATTCTCTTCACTCCAAATGCGGCAATTTTGCTTGTTGACGTAGCCATTCAACCAAAAATGAGCCTCATCACTGAACAAAATTTTGCGATGAAAATCAGCATCGAGATCAATCTCATTTTCGGCCCATACACCAAAATCACGACGCATTGCATGGTCTCGCGGCTTTAATTCTTGCACAAGCTGGATCTTGTAAGGTCGCAAGCCAAGATCTTTGCGCAAAATCTTCCATAAAGTTGATGGAAAGCTCCAATTGCTGTGCACGGTGGCGAATCGATTCATTCGGGTCCTCTTCAACACTTTGCTCTACAGCGGCAATTGTTTTTTCGGTGCGCACTGTTCGACGTCGCTGCGGATGCGTATTATCACATAGAGTAAACGTAGTGCGAAAACGATCCATGGTTAACCGAATTAATTGCTCTGATGGACGATTATGTCGACCATAAAATGGACGGAGCTTGCGGTAAACTTCGCGAACTGAACCATTATTTTCGAAATAAATTTGCACGATTTGCAAGCGTTGTTCTTTTGTCAACCTGTTCATGATGAAATGGCAAACCAATCTAAATATTAATCACTTGACAGCTGACAAAATGGCCGCCAGTTAAAAAAGTGATGCCAACTTAAAGTTCTATACCTCAATAAAAAACACCCGATATTTAAAAATAAAAAAAAAAGTTTTCTAAACGAAATTTGTCCCTTATTTTAATAATAACCTGCATTTAAAAGAACGTAAAATTTTGTCAATTACAGTTTTAAATCTACACGAGACCAACGATATACTTTATAGGGCCTTAAACCATTTTTTGATAAAACGCAATGACATACCGATATTCGTTTTGATGATGGATATAAAAACGGTTCGTATTATTGATATATATTATATATAAGCAGATACTTTTTAATAAGCAGAATACTCTAATTAAAATACGTACTAGATATAATATATTTATTAAATAAATCTCCTTATTGGGCGCTATTGACTTGATCTATAGTTAAGCCTATCTAAAATATTAAAAGACTTCGTTATATCAATAAATAAATATCCTGAAATTTTTGGTTAAATAAAATACTTTGTTTCTCTGTCTAATATTTTTTTTTTAAAGAAAACTTCTTAAACAAAATACATAATTGCATGCTAATTATTTATATACAAAATATAAACTTTTAATTGTTTTTTTTTTTATTAGTCAAAAATCAATCAATCAATTAATACATTTAATTAATTAAATTTGTAATCATTAATCCTGTTATTCTGTAATTAACAACCATTTTAATTAAATTCTTACCATAATAACGTTTCGATATCTTTGTGGCGTTTCGATATGTGAATGCGTTAAATTTCGAACGCTTTTTTCAGAATGTCATTTTGAACTTACCGAGTAGAACTGGGAAATACAATAAAATGGGAAAATCAAATGATTCAATAAAGGCTTTTTTGCAGTTGTTTTTTTTTTGTATTTTTTTTTTTTTTTTTTGTTAAAATCAAATATTATTGATCATTATTAGAGATGTTGAATGTAAAGAATAAAACAGATCAAACACGCAAAATAAAAGACACATATTTAAAAATATCTACGATATATTTTTGGTTTAAGTACTAATTAATTAATTAACTACTTAATCTTACAAATATTTTTAAACACTTTTGTTTTGTATTAAACGCAGATTCAAATAATTATCTGACAAAAAAGACAGACTTCTCTAATAAATTCACTAAATAATCCTAAAGCTTTTTTTCGGTTTTATAAAGAAAAATGCCATCAATTTTGGTTATTATTGAAAAATTCGCCCAAAATCATAATAAGAGGTACATACATATATTTTATTCTGGTTATTTATTTGAGGATAGCCCATATAACCATTGCGATTTGTAAGCTTGCTCATTTATTTAAACAATTTTAATGAAAATTTAACCCCCAAGTTGTAATTGACAATGCTTTACCCGGTACATATAGGGTAAAGGGAAATGGATCAAATAGAACAGTTTTAAATATTTGTCATGGTATACATTGTGATCACATTTTTACAAGAATTTTGGTAGATTCAGCGTAATTGATAGTTACGCTTACACTTATTATAACTAAAACGTTTTAAGATGACTCAGAAGTTTAAGGATAACTCAGCAGTTTTATAATGAGTCAGGAGCTTTAGGATGACTCAGCAGTTTTAGGATGATTTAGCAGTTTAAGGATAAATCTGTAGTTTTAGGATGACCTAGTAGTTTTAGCATGAGTCAGAAGTTTTAGGATGACACATCAGCTCCCTTTTTTATGACTCAGCCGTTTTAAGATGACTCAGAAGTTTAATTTTTGATGAACAATTTTTATAGAAAACTTTCGGTAAAAAATGCTTAAAAGAAAATTTTATGTGAAAATTTTTTTTTTTTTAAATTGTGAAAAAATTTTTGAATAGAAAAAAAAATTTTTGGTAAAAAAATTTTTTTTTAAAAAATTGTGAAAAAATTTTTAAATAGAAAAAAAAATTTTTGGTAAAAAAATTTTTTGATAAAAAAATTAGGAAAAAAAATTTTTTCTAGAAAATTTTCGTTAAAAAATTTTTCAATAGAAAATGTTCCTTGAAAAAAATTTTGTATATAAAACTTTTGTGAACAAATTTTTTTATGTAAAATTTTTGATGAAAAAATTTTTTATGGAACATTGAAAATTTTCTGTGAAAAAATTTTTTAATAGAAAATTTTCGGCGAAAACATTTTTAATAGAATATTTTCGATAAAAAAAATTTTTGTCAGCGAATTTTTTATATAAAATTTTTGTCAGCGAATTTTTTATGTAAAATTTTTGATGAAAAAAATTTTTTATGGAATATTTTTGATTAAAAATTTTTTTATAGAAAATTTTCTGTGAAAAAATTTTTTAGTAGATTTTTTTTTGTGAAAAAATTTTTAATAGAAAATTTTCGGCGAAAACATTTTTAATAGAATATTTTCGATAAAAAAATTTTAAAAGAAAATTTTTGGTTAAACAATTTTTTATAGAAAATTTTAGGTGAAACAATTTTTTATAGAAAATTTTCAGTGAAAATTTTTTTATAGAAAATTTTCAGTAAAAAATTTTGTATCGAAAATTGTCGGTAAAAAAATTTTATAGAAAAAAAAATTTCGTTGAAACAATTTTTTTAATGCAACAAATTTTTAATGACAAAAAATTTTTTTTTTAAGAAAATTTTAATGAAAAAAATATAATTTTCGGTAAAAAAAATTTAATAGAAAATTTTCGGTAGAAAATTTTTTAATAGAAAATTTTCGCTTAAATTCTTGTAATAAATTTTTGATGAACAAATTTTTAATAGAAAAATTTTGCTGAAACATTTTTTTAGAGAAAATTTTTCACTAAAAATTTTCTGTAAAAAAAAAATTTTTTAGAAAATTTTTTGAAAAAAATTTTCGATGAAAAAATTTTTTACAGTAAATTTTCGGTAAAAAATTAAAAAAAAAATTTCGATAAAAACATTTTTTATAGAAAATTTTCGGTAAAAAATTTTTTAATAGAAAATTTGTTCATCAAAAATTCTTGTAATAAATTTTTGATGAACAAATTTTTAATAGACAAATTTGGCTGAAACATTTTCTGTAAAAAAAATTTTTATAGAAAATTTTTTGAAAAAAATTTTCGATGAAAAAATTTTTTATAGAAAATTTTCGGTGAAAAAATTAAAAAAAAATTCGATGAAAAAATTTTTTTATAGAAAATTTTCGATGAAAAATTTTTTTTATAGAAAATTTTCGATAAAAAAATTTTTAATAGAAAATTTTCTGCGAAAAATTTTTTTGATGAAAAAATTTTAAATAGAAAATTTTTGGTGCAAAAAAATTTGAATAGAAAATTTTCGGTAAAAATAAAAATTTAATAGAAAATTTTCGTTGAAAAAATTTAATAGAATTTATCAATGAAAAAATTTTAATAAAATATTTTAAATGAAAAAATTTTTAATAGAAAATTTTGTGTGAAAAAATGTTGTAGAAAATTTTAAATAAAACTTTCGATAAAAAAATGTTTATAGAAAATTTTCTATTAAAATTTTTTTATCGAAAATTTTCAATACAAATTTTCTATTTTTTTATCAAAAAATTTTTTAATCGAAAATTATTTATAAACATTTTTTCAATATTTTTTTTTTTAATTTTCTATTAATTTTTTTTTTTTACCAAAAATTTTCTAATAAAATATTTTTTCAGCGAAAATTTTCTATTAAACATTTTTTTTATCGAAAATTTTCTATAAACTTTTTTTTTAACGAAAATTTTCAATTAAGAATATATTTGATGGAAAAATTTTTAATAGAAAATTTTCAATGAAAAAATTTTTTAATAGGGAAACAAATTTTTATTAGCAAAAAAAATTGTTTAATAGGAAATTTTCGGTAAAAAAATTTTTAATAGGAAATTTTTAGTTAATTTTTTTTTTTATAAAATATTTTATATTTTTATATAGAACATTTTTTCGTCGAAAATTTTCTATAAAATTTTTTTCAATATTTTTTTTTTTAAATTCTCTATATTTTTTTTAAATTTTCTATTAATTTTTTTTTTACCAAAAATTTTCTAATAAAATATTTTTTCAGCGAAAATTTTCTATTAAACATTTTTTTTTTATCGAAAATTTACTATAAAATTTTGTTAACGAAAATTTTCAATAAAGAATATATTTGATGGAAAAAGGGGGAACAAATTTTTAATAGCAAAAAAATTGTTTAATAGGAAATTTTCGGTAAAAAAGTTTTTAATAGGAAATTTTTAGTTAAATTTTATTTTTTATATAAAAAATTTGTTCGTCAAAAATTTTCTATAAACATTTTTTCACCGAAAATTTTCTACTAAAAATTTTTTTCATCGAAAATTTTCTATTAAACAATTTTTTTTACCGAAAATTTTCTATAAAAATTTTTTCACCGAAAATTTTCTACTAAAAATTTTTTTCACCGAAAATTTTCTATTAAACAATTTTTTTATGGAAAATTTTTTATAAAAATTTTTTCAACGAAAATTTTCTATAAAATCTTTTTAACCGAAAATTTTCTATTAAACAATTTTTTTATCGAAAATTTTCTATAAAAATTTTTTCGACGAAAATTTTCTACTAAAAATTTTTTTACCGAAAATTTTCTATTAAACAATTTTTTTATCGAAAATTTTCTATAAAAATTTTTTCACCGAAAATTTTCTACTAAAAATTTTTTTTACCGAAAATTTTCTATTAACCAATTTTTTTTCATTAAAAATTTTCTATAAAAATTTTTCACCGAAAATTTTCTATCAAACAATTTTTTTTCATTGAAAATTTTCTATAAAAATTTTTTCACCGAAAATTTTCTACTAAAAATTTTTTTCACCGAACATTTTCTATTAAACAATTTTTTTATCGAAAAATTTCTATAAAAATTTTTTTACCGAAAATTTTCTACTAAAAATTTTTTTCACCGAAAATTTTCTATTAAACAATTTTTTTATCGAAAATTTTCTATAAAAATTTTTTCACCGAAAATTTTCTACTAAAAATTTTTTTCACCGAAAATTTTCTATTAAACAATTTTTTTTCATTAAAAATTTTCTATAAAAATTTTTTCACCGAAAATTTTCTATTAAACAATTTTTTTAGCGAAAATTTTCTATCAAAATTTTTCCCCGAAAATTTTCTACTAAAAATTTTTTTCACCGAAAATTTTCTTAAAATCTTTTTAACCGAAAATTTTCTATTAAACAATTTTTTTATCGAAAATTTTCTATAAAAATTTTTTCGACAAAAATTTTCTACTAAAAATTTTTTCACCGAAAATTTTCTATTAAACAATTTTTTTATCGAAAATTTTCTATAAAAATTTTTTCACCGAAAATTTTCTACTAAAAATTTTTTTTACCGAAAATTTTCTATTAACCAATTTTTTTCCATTAAAAATTTTCTATAAAAATTTTTCACCGAAAATTTTCTATTAAACAATTTTTTTTCATTGAAAATTTTCTATAAAAATTTTTTCACCGAAAATTTTCTACTAAAAATTTTTTTCACCGAAAATTTTCTATTAAACAATATTTTTTATCGAAAATTTTCTGTAGAAATTTTTTTATCGAAAATTTTCTATAAAAATTTTTTCACCGAAAATTTTCTACTAAAAATTTTTTTCACCGAAAATTTTCTATTAAACAATTTTTTTATCGAAAATTTTCTATAAAAATTTTTTCAACGAAAATTTTCTATTAAACAATTTTTTTTATCGAAAATTTTCTGTAGAAATTTTTTTATCGAAAATTTTCAATAAAATTTTTCATGAAATTTTTCTATAAAAACAGAAAGGATTTCAAGCACTATTTCTTCAAAAACTTTTCAAATAATGTTTGATCACTGGGGATCAAACTTGGTATTCTTTCAATTAGTTTTTTTTTGTATCAAAATATCGTTATTTTCAAAAATAAATGAGATACAAAATTGCAGTATAATAATGTAAAAAGTACATTTTGTTTTCTTGTTAGTACCAAATCAGAAAAGTCAACTTTTCATCTCTTTTCGGAGCAATATGTAGGTGAGTATTATTTGTATCATGGGTGAGTATGTGTTTACCTCTTATTATGATCACGAGAGAGATTTATTTGAAAAAAAAAATATTTTACTCAAAAATAACCATTAGTTCATATCGACAATAATTTCTCTTATTCTCTCTGAGAAAGATTCCTAACAATGGCCTCTCAAAACTATAGAAAACAGTATGTTTTGTTGTTGTTGAAATTAGTACAATTAAACAGGATCGATCATAAAGGATTTTTTCATTAAATAACATTCAATTTTTATAAATATTTAAGATAACCCTACTTTTTTTATTTTTTGTTGTTGAGATACTCAATTACATAAGTAACAAATTATTTACGAATTACTTTCGAATTTGTTAGTAAATTAATAGATAAATCATAAAGGAAATAGATACAAATCAATAATTATTTATTAATTAATTAATCAATTAATTTTAATTTATATAAAAGTATATTGTTGTTGTTGCTGCAGTAATTATTTATTTAATTATTTATGTATATACAAGAGTCCTTCACCATTTTTATATTTATATTCAAATTCAAATGCATTTTGGTGATTTTACAAATCAAAAAGCAAATCACAAAAGAAACAAACAATTCGTGTAACAAAAGCATTAAAACCAAATATTTTTTTCTTTTTTTTTTCGTTTTTTTGGCGAAAAAAAAACTAAATTAAATTTATTTTTCATTCATTTTGTTTTTTTAGAAAAAGAGTCAATTTCAAAATTTTAACTAAAAATTAAAGCGAAAACAAGAAATTGTTAGAAATACAAAACAGTCAGCAAAAGGAGGATCAATACACGATCTACCAACAGATCAGATCTCAGATCATAACAGAAACAAAGCGAAAGCAACTACACAAACAACAAAATAAGGGAGAAAATCGAAACAAAAAATTAGAAGAAAAAACATTGATTTGAAATTGACCCTTTTTTCCTGGGGGCGGGGGAGTGTGTTACCAATTTTAATTCCATTTTTTTTTTATTTGTATTGGGTTTTTGTTAATTAAACAAAAACAAATTTCATGTATTTTTTGTGAGTTTTGAATAGATTTTTAAATTAAATAACAAGTATTTTTGGTTTTTCTTTATTTATTCAAAATCTTTTTTTTTTTTAACAAAAGCATTTCAAAATCAAGAACTTCTAGTAAAATAGAAAAAATGCAATATTTTTAATAAAAATGTAATCAAAGCAAAAATATTTATTTAAAGTTTAAAAAAAATGTAAAGCAAAAATCCATTTTAAAACATACAAAAAGACAATTAAATATTTATTAAGAAAAATATATGTAAACAAATTAACCATGAAATACGAATAAACAGAATTTGTCTCGTTTTATTTAATAAAAATTAAGTAAATCACTAAAAAAAAAGTTATTTGTTTTTAAATCAAAAAATATAAAATTTCTTCAAAAGTTAAGCCTAAATATAGAGCACTAGATTCCCAGAGTTTGCTTTTATTATTCTTGACTTTAATATTTATAAATCATTTTTAACATAACGAAAATTGTATTTATAAAAATAGCTTAAAATCCTGAGAATTTAGTGCACTACACTTAAGGTAGTGCACTAGATTTCTATTATATTTTCCAATTACATTTTATTGCAAAATAAACATAATTTATTGATTAAATTTATTTTATAAAAATTTTAGTTAAAATATTTTATATACAAAATTTTCATGAAAAAATGTTCGATAAAAAAAATTCTATAAAGAAAACTTTCCGTGAAAATTTTCGGTGAAAAATTTTTGGAGAAAAAATTTTTAAATAGAAAATTTTTGATGAAACAAATTTATAATAGAAAATGTTGTGTGAACAATTTTTATAATAGAAAATTTTCGGTGAAAAATTTTTTTAATAGAAAATTTTCGGTTAAAAATTTTTTAATAGAAAATTTTCGTTGAAAAAATTTTTATATACAAAAATTTTGTTGAAAAAATATTTTAATGGAAAATTTTCGGTGAAAAATTTTTTTATAGAAAATTTTCGGTGAAAAAATTTTTAATAGAAAATTTTCTGTAAAAATTTTTTAATAAAAAATTACCGATGAAAAAAATTTTTAATAGAAAATTTTTGAATGGAAAATTTTCAGTGAAAAAATTAGAAGAAAATTTTCGAAAAAAAATTTTGAATAGAAAATTTTCAGTGAAAAATTTTTGAATAGAAAATTTTCAGTGAAAAATTTTTTAGTAGAAAATTTTCAGCAAAAAATTTTTTAATAGAAAATTTTCGATAAAAAAATGTTTTAATAGAAAATTTTCAGTGAAAATTTTTTTAATAGAAAATTTTCTGTAAAAAACTTTTTAATAGAAAATTTTCGGTTAAAAATTTTTTAATAGAAAATTTTCGTTGAAAAAATTTTTATATACAAAAATTTTGAGGAAAAAATTTTTTAATGGAAAATTTTCGGTGAAAAATTTTTTTATAGAAAATTTTCGGTGAAAAAATTTTTAATAGAAAATTTTCTGTAAAAAATTTTTTAATAAAAAATTACCGATGAAAAAAATTTTTGAATGAATTTTCAGTGAAAAAAATAGTAGAAAATTTTCGAAAAAAATTTTTGAATAGAAAATTTTCAGTGAAAAATTTTTTAGTAGAAAATTTTCAGCAAAAAATTTTTTAATAGAAAATTTTCGGTAAAAAAATGTTTTAATAGAAAATTTTCAGTGAAAATTTTTTTAATAGAAAATTTTCTGTGAAAAAATTTTTAATAGAAAATTTTCTGTAAAAAATTTTGTAATAGAAAATTTTCGTTGAAAAAATTTTTTAATAGAAAATTTTCGGTGAAAAAATTTTTTAATAGAAAATTTTCGGTGAAAAAATTTTTTAATAGAAAATTTTCGGTGAAAAAATTTTTTAATAGAAAATTTTCGGTGAAAAAATTTTTTAATAGAAAATTTTCGGTGAAAAAATTTTTTAATAGAAAATTTTCGGTGAAAAAATTTTTTAACAGAAATAAAAAATTTTCAGTAAAAAAAAAATTGATAGAATTTTTGGGTAAAAAAAAAAATTTCGGTGAATAAATTTTTTGACAGAAAATTTTTGGCGAAAGAATTTTTTATACCAAATTATAAGTGAAACATTTTTTCAAAGAAAAAAATTTTAATAGAAAATTTTCGATAAAATAAAAATTTTAATAGAAAATTTTCGTTGAAATAATTTTTTGTAGAAAATTATCGGAAAGAAAATTTTCGGTGAAAAAGTTTTTGAATTGAAAATTTTCGGTTAACAAATTTTTTAATATTAAATTTTTGGTGAAAAAAATGTTTAATAGAAAATTTTCGGTGAAATAATTTTTGAATAGAAAATTTTCGGTTAACAAATTTTTTAATATTAAATTTTTGGTGAAAAAAAATGTTTAATAGGAAATTTTCGGTAAAATAACTTTAGTAAAAAATTTTCGGTTTAAAAATTTTTTAATAGAAAATTTTCGGTATAAAAATTTTTTAATAGAAAATTTTCGGTCAAAAAATTTTTTAATAGAAAATTTTCGGTATAAAAATTTCTTAATAGAAAATTTTCGGTCAAAAAATTTTTCAATAGAAAATTTTCGGTAAGAAAATTTTTAATTGGAAAACTTTTGTAAGCAAATTTTCAATGAACAAATTTTTGTATAGAAAATTTTCTGTGAAAAGATTTTTTAAGGAAAATTTTTGGTTAAAAACGGTTTTATACAAAATTTTAGGTGAAAAAAAATTTGAATAGAAAATTATTAGTGGAAAAAATTTTTAATAGAAAATTTTAGGTGAAAAAAATTGTTGGTCAAGATATATTCTTATTTTTGAATAGAAAATTTTCGATGAAAAAAATTTTTAATAGAAAATTTTCGATGAAAAAATTGTTAAATAGAAAATTTTCGGTGAACAAATTTTAAATTGAAAAGTTTAGGTGAAAAAATTTTTTAAGAGAAAATTTTCAATGCAAAATTTTTTAATAGAAAATTTTCGGTGAAAAAAAATTTTTAATAGAAAATTAAAATTTTAATAGTAAAAAGATTTTTAATAGAAACTTTTCGTTGAGAAAATTTTTTAATAGAAAATTTTCGATTATAAATAATTTTCGTTATAAAAATTTTTATAGCAAATTTTTCGTAATAAGAATTTTTATAGAAAATTTTTCGTTATAATAATTTTTATAGAAAGTTTTTCGTTATAAAAATTTTTATAGAAAACTTTTCGTTATAAAAATTTTGGTAGAAAATTTTATTAGACAATTTTTGATGAAAAAAAATTTTTTAATAGAAAATTTTCGGCGACATGTTTTTAAAGAAAATTTAAAAAAAATTTGGGCGGAAACATTTTTCAATAGAAAATTTTCGGTGAAAAAAATTTTTTAAATAGAAAATTTTCGGTGAAATAATTTTTTAAAAGAAAATTTTGGGTAAAAATATTTTAATAGAAAATTTTTTGTTATTCAAATTTTTATAGAAAATTATTCATTATTAAATATTTTCTAGAAAAGTTTTCGTTACAATAATTTTTATAGAAAATTTTTGTTTTAAAAATTTTTATTGTATAGAACATTTTTTTAGATATTTTTTTTCATAGAAAATTTTTCGTTATAAAAATTTTTATAGAAAATTTTTCGTTATAAAAATTTTTATAGAAAATTTTTCGTTATAAAAATTTTAATAGAAAATTTTTGTTTTAAAATTTTTATAGAAAATTTTTCGTTATAAAAATTTTTATAGAAAATTTTTCGTTATAAAAATTTTTATAGAAAATTTTTCGTTATAAAAATTTTAATAGAAAATTTTTGTTTTAAAATTTTTATAGAAAATTTTATGTTATAAAAATTTTTATAGAAAATTTTTCGTTATTAAAATTTTTATAGAAAATTTTTCGTTATAAAAATTTTCATAGAAAATTTTTCGTTATAAAAATTTTCATAGAAAATTTTCGTTATAAAAATTTTAATAGAAAATTTTTCGTTATAAAAATTTTAATAGAAAAATTTTTCGTTATAAACATTTTTATAGAAAATTTTTCGTTACAAAAATTTTTATAGAAAATTTTTCGTTATAGAAATTTTTATAGGAAATTTTTCGTTATAAAAATTTTTATAGAAAATTTTTCGTTATAAAAATTTTTATAGAAAATTTTTCGTTATAAACATTTTTATAGAAAATTTTTCGTTATAAAAATTTTTTTAGAAAATTTTTGGATATACAAATTTTAATAGAAAATTTTTCGTTATAAAAATTTTTATAGAAAATTTTTCGTTATAAAAATTTTTATAGCAAATTTTTCGTAATAAGAATTTTTATAGAAAATTTTTCGTTATAAAAATTTTGGTAAAAAATTTTTCGTTATAGAAATTTTTATAGAAAATTTTTCGTTAAAGAAATTTTTATAGAAAATTTTTCGTTATAAAAATTTTTATAGAAAATTTTTCGTTATAAACATTTTTATAGAAAATTTTTCGTTATAAAAATTTTTATAGAAAATTTTTCGTTATAAAAATTTTTATAGCAAATTTTTCGTAATAAGAATTTTTATAGAAAATTTTTCGTTATAAAAATTTTGGTAAAAAATTTTTCGTTATAGAAATTTTTATAGAAAATTTTTCGTTAAAGAAATTTTTATAGAAAATTTTTCGTTATAAAAATTTTTATAGAAAATTTTTCGTTATAAACATTTTTATAGAAAATTTTTCGTTATAAAAATTTTTATAGAAAATTTTTCGTTATAAAAATTTTTTTAGAAAATTTTTGGATATAAAAATTTTAATAGAAAATTTTTCGTTATAAAAATTTTTATAGCAAATTTTTCGTAATAAGAATTTTTATAGAAAATTTGTCGTTATAAAAATTTTGGTAAAAAATTTTTCGTTATAGAAATTTTTATAGAAAATTTTTCGTTAAAGAAATTTTTATAGAAAATTTTTCGTTATAAAAATTTTTATAGAAAATTTTTCGTTATAAACATTTTTATAGAAAATTTTTCGTTATAAAAATTTTTATAGAAAATTTTTCGTTATAAAAATTTTTATAGCAAATTTTTCGTAATAAGAATTTTTATAGAAAATTTTTCGTTATAAAAATTTTGGTAAAAAATTTTTCGTTATAGAAATTTTTATAGAAAATTTTTCGTTAAAGAAATTTTTATAGAAAATTTTTCGTTATAAAAATTTTTATAGAAAATTTTTCGTTATAAACATTTTTATAGAAAATTTTTCGTTATAAAAATTTTTATAGAAAATTTTTCGTTATAAAAATTTTTTTAGAAAATTTTTGGATATAAAAATTTTAATAGAAAATTTTTCGTTATAAAAATTTTTATAGCAAATTTTTCGTAATAAGAATTTTTATAGAAAATTTGTCGTTATAAAAATTTTGGTAAAAAATTTTTCGTTATAGAAATTTTTATAGAAAATTTTTCGTTAAAGAAATTTTTATAGAAAATTTTTCGTTATAAAAATTTTTATAGAAAATTTTTCGTTATAAAAAATTTTTTTGGAAAATTTTTGGATATAAAAATTTTAATAGAAAATTTTTCGTTATAAAAATTTTTATAGAAAATTTTTCGTTATAAAAATTTTTATAGAAAATTTTTCGTTATAAAAATTTTTATAGAAAATTTTTCGTTATAAAAATTTTTATAGAAAATTTTTCGTTACAAAAATTTTTATAGAAAATTTTTCGTTACAAAAATTTTTATAGAAAATTTTTCGTTATAGAAATTTTTATAGAAAATTTTTCGTTATAAAAATTTTTATAGAAAATTTTTCGTTATAAAAATTTTTATAGAAAATTTTTCGTTATAAAAATTTTGTTAGAAAATTTTTGGATATACAAATTTTAATAGAAAATTTTTCGTTATAAAAATTTTTATAGAATATTTTTCGTTATAAAAATTTTTATAGCAAATTTTTCGGAGTAAGAATTTTTATAGAAAATTTTTCGTTATAATAATTTTTATAGAAAGTTTTTCGTTATAAAAATTTTTATAGAAAACTTTTCGTTATAAAAATTTTGGTAGAAAATTTTTCGTTATAAAAATTCTTATAAAAAATTTTTCGTTATTAAAATTTTTCTAGAAAATTTTTCTAGAAAATTTTTCGTTATAAAAATTTTTATAGAAAATTTTTCGCTATAAAACTTTTTTTAGATAATTTTTCGTTATAAAAATTTTTATAGAAAAATTTTCGTTATAAAACTCTGTTCTGGAAATTGTTCGTTATACTTAATCTTTTTATAGAAAATTTTTGTTTATAAAATTCTTTATTAAAATTTTTAGTTACAAAATTTTGGTTACAAAATATTTCGTTACAAAATTTTTTGTAGAAAATTTTTCTTTATAAATTTTAAAAATTTTAACAACAAATATTTTTTATTCAAATTTTAATTTTTGGTTACAAATTAAAACTCTGGAAATCTAGTGCTCTAAGCTTAGTATATATTAAAAAAAATATATTTTTTAAATTTACTTAAAACAAAAAATTTCAAATTAAGAAAAAATTAAAAAAATACAAGAAATTGTTGTTTTTGGTTTTTGTTATAATTTTTTTTTTTCTAAATTTTGTAATGAAGAAGTTTTGAATTGAATTTGATTTAGTTTTTTTTTAGATTTGTTAGATTTTTTTTTATTTTTGTGGTTACCTTTAAAATTAGGTTGCTTTTTGTTAAGCCTTCTTTGTCTTTTCTGTGCATTCTCCCTCTTCGATCAGCACTTTTTTTCTGTAGATTCTGCAGAATCTAGAACCATAATGATTTGATTTTGTTTATATAAAGCCCTGATCAACTAGATTTTTGTTTAATTATTTAAATTGTTTTTTTATATTTTTTTAAATAAATATTTTTATGTTTAAAAATATTTTTTATTTTAAATTACACACATTCAATAAATATTTAATATTAGTAGAAAAAAAAAAACTTAAAAATGAACTCTGACAAAAAACACAGTTTTTTTTTTATTTAAAATTTTTAAATACAGTTTTACGTTCAAGAACAAAAACGAAAAAACTCTAAATATTTTCGCAATTTTTTTTTAGTAAAATAAACCAATAACTATAAATTTTAGTAAAATTTATTTTAAATACTTTTTGTGTTTAATTGAAATTTTGTTAGTGTTTTTTTTTTATGTCAAATATTTTTCAATTTTTTTTTATTTGAAAACTTTCAGCAATTAAGTGTTTGAGTATGTTGTTATTGTTTTTTTGTTTGTTATGTTGTTTTGAATTCTATTTAAACAAAATTATAAAAATTATTAACAAAATAAAAAACGAACAAAAAATTAGAGAAAAAAAAAAATACAAATCTTTCTTGGAATTATGTATTCGCCATGACTGTGAGTGAATATTGAATAAATGATCTTGAATATCAATCATATTTATCTAATTTTCAATTGGCTAAAATATTCCTTGTACCAGATTTAAAATGCAAAACTCTAACATACAACTTTTTCCATAAGAAAAAAAAAAAAAAAACAAACAAAGCTAACAATTTATTCTCAAGTTAAAACCAAAAATTTTCAAAATCCAGATTCAATTTAAAAGAAATCGTCGTGCGGGAGTTTGTGTGCTCTATGCGCCAAAAATGCATTTTGAGAAAATCGATTTTGAAGTTTAACCTTTAGCGTATATTCTTAAATGAGCAATAATTGTATATATATATATAGTACCTGGTTGACCGAGCCTTGCTCGGAGCTTTATGATAAGCATTTTGTGCGAACATTCAGTTAATTTCGAATTATTTTATTTATTTTTTCCGATCAACACATAGTTTGCATAGTTTACAGATTAACTCATTTTGAAAAATTTTGGAAATTGGTCATACCAACAGATACCTCCGTCGACTCATGCGCAACAACTTTGCTAAATATTATAGCCTGATCAAATGCAAAGTTTACGATTTATTTCATTTTAAGTAATTTTCAGTGGCGCCATCTGAAGTTGTTCATACCAACTAATAAACCTTCCTCTGCTTAGGCGTAACAACTTTTCTAATGATTATAACACGATCAAATGCATAGTTTACGATGTAATTCATTTTGAATAATTTTCAGTGGCGTCACCTGTTCGACTTTGGTCATTTCTATTAATAAACCTTCGTCGGCTTATATGAAACAACTTTGCTTAAGATTAAATTGACTTTGAGTAAATTTCAGTGGCGCCACCTGTCGAAATTTCTTCATACCAATTAAGAAACTTTCGTCGGCTCATGTGCAACAACTTTGCTTAAGATTATAGCATGATTAAATGTACAGCTTACGATTAAATTGACTTTGAGTAATTTTCAGTAGCGCCACCTGTCGCAAAATTATTCACACCAACTAAGAAACCTTTGCCGGCTCATGCGCTACAACTTTGCTAAAGATCGTAGCATGATCAAATTTACAGTTTACGATAAAATTGACTTTGAGTAATTTTCAGTAGCGCCACCTGTCGGAAATTATTCACACCAACTAAAAAACCTTTGCCGGCTCATGCGCTACAACTTTGCTAAAGATCGTAGCATGATCAAATGTACAGTTTACGATTTAATTAATTTTTAGTAATTTTCAGTGGCGCCACCTAACGGAAATTAGTCTTACCAACTTAAAAACCTTCGCCGGCTTATCCGCAACATCTTCGCTAAAGATCATAATATGATCAAATTCACAGTTTACTATTCTATAAAGAACATACATACAAAAATTCATTTGTTTAAAAGTTATAACATTACTCATTTTTCCCCTTTTTATCCACTACTTTCAAAAAGTTCCATATGCTTATTTTGGTACCAATCTTTGGTACCAATTGAATTCGGTACATTTTATTAAAACGCAGTTAACATAATTCCTATTCATATTACTTTTGAGATGTTAAGTTATCATTTTATCCCTTTTTTACCCATTTTGGCCCCAAAATCAAAAAAGTACCAAGTACGTGTTCAATATTTCTTTCACATCTATTGACTGCAGTACAAAGTTCCTTTCTATATTCTTTGGTTTAAAATATAAGAGTGGGTTAAAAAAGTACCAAAAAAACTATTTTCACCCTTTTTTACCCCCTATCGGGCATAGTTTCAAAAAAGTACCAAACACCGACTAAATACCGACTGGTGGCGCCACTGAAAATTACTCAAAGTGAATTAAATCGTAAACTGTGTATTTAATCATGCTACAATCTTAAGCAAAGTTGTTACGCATGACGAGACGAAGGTTTCTTAGTTCGTATGACAAATTCCCAGTAGGTGGCGCCACTGAAAATTACTCAAAGTGAGTTAAATCGTAATCTGCACATTTCATCATGCTGTGATCTTTAACAAAGTTGTTGCGGATGAGCCGACGAGAGTTTCTAAGTTGGTATGACCGATTTCCGACAGTGCCATCTGTCGGAAATTAACTCAAAGTTAATTAAATCGTAAACTGCACATGAGCCGACGACAGTTTCTAAGTTGGTGTGACCAATTTCCAAAAATTATTCAAAATTAATTGAACTGTAAACTATGCATTTGATCATGTGTTGATCGGACAAAATAAATAAAATGATTTAAAATTAATTGGATATTTGTGTCTATCCCGTCTTTCCTATAAGTTAATTTATTTGGCTAATACTTTATACAATAAAATATTTGTAAACTTTGTCTTGAAATGTTTAACCTAAAGCTCCGAGCAAGGCTCGGTCAACCAGGTACTAAAGCAAAATATCACAAAAAAAAATCTGTTTTGAAGGATACGGAACAAAGCAGACAATATTTATCTCAAAAACTAGACGAGATAGCCGAAAACGGATTGCAGATTTGAAAAATTTAATGTCGAAAACCTAAAGTGGCATCATTAACTCAAAATGTGTAAAATGGCGGATAGAGCACATAATTTTCCGCACGACGATATACGAGCTATGGTTTGTTGGCCAAATGGAGAGCTTTCTTAAAATGGATCATTCGAAACCATAGCTTGAAATTTAGATTATTTTTTAAATCTAAATTTTATTTAACGATATTTTAGTATTAAGGGGACACTTAGCGATATTTTGCTAATAATTCTATAGGTAAATTCTGTAATAATTTGCTATAAGAAGCATAAAGAATTCTTTTTTGGAAAAAGTTATAATTAATTGTGATAAAAAGACAATTTTGATTTTAAGATTTAATTTTTTATTGAGACTTAAGTAAGAAATCTTCTTGGTTTTTGTTCATTGACACTGACAGATTCACCAGCCCACAAACTGACGTATGTCATGATGTGTCATCGCAAAATTTAACTTCGAGTGTTAGAACTTAAGTTTTGTTTGCCCAATTAAAATCGTGGAAAACTACTAGTTACTCATTTTTATAAGTAGGTAGTTCAATTTTTTAATATTCCTATACATATAATTTTATTTTAAAATAATTTTAGTTTCATGTTAATGTAGTCGGTTTTTTCTTCATAAATTACTTTTGAAAATATCATGAGAAAATTAAATAAATTAAAATTAATATTAATCTTAATTGCTGTCAAATATTAAAGCAAAATCTTGAGCAACATCAGCTCTACCGCTAAGAATCAGAATTAAATACTTTTTTTTAAGTAAGTGTTTTAGTCGATAAAGTCCGATCTTATGATACTCTACACCACTGAGGTCAAATCTGGTCTTAAAGTCAACAGGCACCTTTTCTCGAGGCTTATAATTGGGTCTTATATTATATTTACGATCCTTATATTTATAGGTCTTATATATTTATTGGGTCTTATATTATATTTATGCAAAAATTCAACATAAAATTATTCTTCTCTTTAGATTTACAAGTTATGATGAAAAGATGGCGCCACTAGTAAGTATTATATCTATATCACTTTTTACTTAGCTTTTAAGTTTCAAAAGATACGATTCGGACTATTAGTTTCTGAGATATAGCAAAATTAGTGCTTAAGCCAAGTGCTGTCTTCGGACTCTGCAACAGGAAAAATTAAATTTAAGAAGTCGTTATTCTAAACAGTCTTTGAAGCTGTTCAATTGTAATAAACCCAGATTTTTTGACGATATGTGATAATAGAGTTTAATAGAAAGTCAGTCGAGGGCACTGCAAGTTTTAAACCGAGGCATCAGTATTTTGGGATACTCATGGGGAAAGGGAGGCCCTATGCTCCACTGGGAGTCAAGGATAACAGAAGAAGAAGAAGAATGGGGAAAGCCATCAACTTTTACATAGACTTATTGAAGCGTTTAAAATTTACAATCGCGGAAAGATCGCACCATTTAAAGGAAAAATGCACCTTGTCAAAAATCACTGAAAACTTTAGCAAAAGCATATAAATTTGGTTTCGATTCCGAATACCAACGTATTCTTCAGATCTGGCCCCAGTAATCTCATACCTCAAGAGAACGATTGCTGAAATGAAATTTAAGGCCTACGAAGTAATCTCCGAAACTGAATCCTATTTTGTACTATTAAAATTTAACTGAAGGATTGGCAACCCTTAAATAAAAAAGTGATTGACAGCTAAGAGATTAGGGTTGGGAAAAGTGGAGTGTTATACGATACACCAACGTGGAGATTGGTTAAGTTGACATTGTTTACGTAGACATTGAAGCAGTGCGTGTGTGTGTGTTAGTGAAACCCAGGGAACATCAATTCGACATCGTAAATGAACTGGTAACACAGTTTTTGTGCCCAAATTGGATGGTATTGAAGAGGCCAATAAATGTTTTAACCCTTTAACGGTTTAATTATTTTTCAGCGATAACGAGTAGGTATACTCCCCGGAAACAGAGTAAAACTTTTTTGCTGTTAAATTAAACAATTATTACAAAAAAAAAAAAAAAAAAATCGGTTTAAAACGCTTTTATTTAAAAGCTCTTTTACAAGAGAAATATTTTGATTTAGAAGTTATATACCTTTAAAGCTACAAAGAAATTAACCCATAACTTATCACTGTTTGGTGCATCATCGCACAAAACTTTTTTTGAAGAATTAGCCGATTATAGGCCATAAGCTTTTAATTTAAGAGTTATAGGCTTCTAAAGCTCAAAATAAGCTCAAAAAACGTACATTATATGGAAGTCGAAATATCTTTCAAACGAGCTACCATACTTTTTTCAACATTTAGCTATTATGTGACTTTGTTTTTACTAAAACATCCTTATCTCGAAAACTAAACAATTGACAATTAATATGCCTTATATCAACATAATAACAGCTTAAAGAGTTCGCATCATGTGTTTTAAGATATTTTAATATCTTCCTATTGGGCTATTTGAAGTATATTAAAAATGTCAACACGGATACAGGAGGACAATTAGTCTAAATCAGGGTTATGTTTTCAAAAATTGGTTCTAGTTTGTGAGTGAAAAGGTTTCCCCACCAACATTTTTTGGTTTTATCAAAAAAACTATTTATTACAATAACGAATAATTGTAATAAATTGGGATCTTAGTGCAATACACTACAGTAAAACTTTTTGGCAGTACTGCGCTCCAAAATGTTTGACGTCCAATGAAGCAGCAGCATGGAAATTATTTCAAGATGTTGTTCACAACTTGCTCGGTAACAGCAAATCCCCGGATTTCAAGCAGATAACACTGTGCGCCAAGGAATTTTTTCCCTAATAAGCCTAAATTTAAGTGAAAGTAGAAAGAAGCTATCAGTAGACCTAAACACCCAAAGAATTTTAAAAGGTTAGCATTTTTTGCTAAAATTTGGGAGATGAAATCTTCTTAAAATTTGCTTTTTTATAGTAGCTGTTTTTTCCAGGAGTGGGTTACTAGCCCGACGTCCTGAAATCATGTTTTTATCGTTCTTATAGGAGAACACGCGGCACTTGTTAGCTCACTACTTTAACGGGTGTTAAGGTACCTACCCAGATGATATGAAGAATAGACCAAGATTAGCCTGGGTTTACCAAGTTAAACCAGTCTTGGAACTGGTATTTGGAATCCAACATCCCCTACTTTAACGCTTATACTACCAGTGTTATTATATGGTGCTGAATCGTGGGCATTTGCACAAGTCGATGAAGCTGTTCTTGGAGTCTTTGAGAGAAAGATCCTACGAAAAATCTATGGTCCAATCAGCATCAACAATGAATTTCGACGTCGATTTAATCATGAGCTGTATGAGTTATTTGCTGACATTGACATAGAAAAACGCATTTAACATTGCGTTGGCTAGAACATGTTGTGCCAATGGATGAAAATACTCCAGCAAGAAAAGTGTTCGAACATGATCCCGAGGGAACTCGTAGACGAGGACGACCGAAACTTCGATGGAAAGACCAAGTGGAAGAAAATTGGAGAATATACGCACAAGATCGAAGCGCATGGAATTCTACAATATGCTCGGCCTTTGACCTAAACAAGTTGTAATATAGGCCATTTAAGTAATGTATGCAAGTAAGTTGATGAAATCTTCATTATATCGGCTCACAAAGAATTAATCGGCATTAGAGGGGAACAATTTTGTAAATTAGTTCCTAAATCAAATAGACCAAATAGCAAAGAACTACATAATTAACACAATCTAAACTCGATGAGCCCCAATGTGGCGCACAGTGTAATCGACAGTTGGTTTCAAAATTATTGTTAGACAAAAAGAAGAAACACATTTTTTACATTTCCAACTCGAATTTTCTCTTCTATATAAGGCAGACGAACTGATATCGTGGCAGAGTTTCTATTGAGACGCGTTAAAGGGCAGCTACACTGAGAATATTTATAAAGCAACAAGTTTTTGTTTACAGTTATGTGATTTGTATTTAAAGTGAACTAACTCTGAAAGTTAATAAATAGATAACTTTGTAAAATGACATAAAGTGTTTTAATTTTGTTTTCGGTTGAAAGAAAAACAAGTGAGAAAAGCTATAGTCGGTTAAGCCCTCTACGACTATGTCATAGCCTTCACTGCTAAGGTCAAATATGGACCAACAATTAAACAAGTTTTCCTTAAGTCTTAGAGACATACATACTCGTACATGTACTATTTTTTCAAATTTTCGAGATTTTTGCCATTTCCGGCTAAGGGCCTGATATGGGAGCTAGGGTCAATTGTGGACCGATTGTTACCAAATTTTAGTTATTGATTTATATTGACAAAATATTTATCTGTGCAAAGTTTAAATAATCAAATGCATTTATCTTTAGAGTTATACACGTTTTTGTGCTGTTATGTGTATATAAACGTCTTTTGAGAATGTATCTTGTATGGGAGGTATAGCCAAATATGGGCCGATTTCTACGAAATTAGGTACACTGATTAAGGTTACCATAAGCAATATTTGTGCTGAATATAATTAAAATATAACTAAATTTCTAACTGTAAAGGACCAAAAACTCTATTCCGGGAAGGCATCCCTATGGGAGGTACCCGAAATACTAATTCGATTTCGCCCAAAAAGTATAGGCATCGTCCTTTTACCAAAATATATGCCTGTGCGGAATTTCATCAAATTATCTTCAAAGTTACGACCTGTATAATGATAACAAGCTTTCATGGATAACCGGCCAGCAGGACGGACAGCGTTACCACAACTCAGGGAGTGATCCTAAGTCGATTGGTATACTATAAGGTGGTTCTCAGACCAATATTTCTATGCGTTACAAACATTAGCACAAACCCAATATACCCTTGGTGAAGGGTATAAAAACCTTCAGATTCGGATTTAGATAAACTTAGAATCAGCTTTTGGTTGGTTGCTCAGATCCAAAACCGGGATATTAAATTCAAATTTTGATACACGCTATAGAAACTGTATTTGTGCTATAATATAGGCAACTTCTAAAGCAATGATCCTACAATAAAGTCAAAATCCGGTTCCAAGTTTTAGTAAAAATTGATTTTGAGTTGATGGACTTAGAAATCCTAAGCGTGACATACATCAGTACAAAGTTTTGATGATACCTATGGTGGTGTAGGGTATATATAATAAGTAATCATATTGAAGTGTCCGTCTATCTGTATATGCATATGTTTGTATGTCTTTGTGTCTGTGTGAGTTTGTATATCTGTCTAGATGTCCGTCCATCTATTTTCTATGTATAATTTCAAATGATGAAATAGTTTTCATTATTTTTTAAATAAATAAATTCCCTAAAACAAATAAAATAATTAAACAGAATGAATTTATAATGACGTGATTTCATTTAAATTACTTGATAAATCGTTCTTAATTAATGCCTTAATTAAAACAATTTCTTATTCATAATAAATTAAAATATTAGAACAGAACAAAAAAATCTTTAAACAATAAAAATGTAACGGAAAAAAATCCATATTTTAATAAATTTGAAAGAAGGAAAAACAATTTTCAACTAAATTAAAATTAATAAATAAATAAATAGAGATAAATATTACACATTCATTAAATAAAACAAAAAAAAAAAAAAAAAAACTATAGAAAAAGTATTAGAAAAAAGATTAGAAAAGAAATGAATGTGATTGAGACTGAGACTGAGATAAGGCTGAGAAGAAAAGAAGGAATAGGCTGCGGCTAAGTAAAAGTGACTTATAAAAGGCCATTTTTTTTTGTTTGTTCTTGAATTAAGAGTAAAATGCTTGAATTGTGAACGAACGAAGATTTGAAAGTTTAAATGTAATAAAATTAAAAAAAAACTGAAATTGTTATTAAACAAAAAAAAGAAAGGCTTGTTATAGTAATTAAGTATTATTATGTAGTTGTAGAGAGTATTAAATAATTTATTATAAATTGATTATTATTCAAAATAAGAAGATTTATGTTAAGTTTAAAGTTTTAAGATAAAGGGGGGAATTTTTTAATATAAGAATATTTCATCAATTATTTAATTATTGTATTAAAAAAAAAAACATGAACATTTAGGAAAAACAACATTTATTCCATCACTAGACAACAAATAAAATTATAATTTAACTTAAATAATTTCAATTTGAATTTTTAAAATCGATTATGTAAAAATTTAAAAACAAAATAGGGAGGGAAATTAGCAAAAAAGCTAAATTCTCAATAACAAAAAAATCCTATTTTCAAATTAAAAACTCGGGAAATCTAACAAATATTCAAATAAGGCTTCACATGATTCAAATTTTTAAATTTTGTATTTTTTATAAAAAAAAAACAATAAAAACCAAAAGAGAAATTTAAATTTAAAACCAATTGGAAAAACATATAACACGTTTTTTTGTTATTAAAGAATTAGGACTGTAATGATTTTGTAATTTTTTTTTGGTTTTATAACAAGAGAAATAAATTTGTCAAATATTTTGGGGGAATACAAGGAATAATCATCAATTTTAAATTAAAATAACCAAAAAACAAAATGACTGGGATTAGATAACAACGCAAAAATATAAAGGCCAAGACATTTTTTTTTTTTTATAATTTTTAGAATCAATTTTTGTTTTTTTCATCGAATCAGGCAACGAGACAACGTTTAGAGAATAGCATTTTAATACTTACATATACTTCCTCCCATTGTGAGACGTAGCGCACCAGCCTGGACAAGCGCAATAAACGGACCAATGATAAGAGTTTGGCTAAGCGTAATATTCGTAGGGCACGACCGGCATGTAAAATTTGAAAGGAATCGGAGAAGTCCTGTAATTTCATAATCTTAAATTAACGACGATGCGATCTGTTTTTTTAACCGACTTACTTGATTGAAAATCAAAAATATATAATCCAATGGTATCGATGAGATTAAATCAAGAAAAAACCATGTTCTTAAATAGTGTTTGGCTATAAGCTTTGGATCCAAAATAACCTGTTCAGCGTTGTCTTGTTGCATAATTCCTAAAAGGGGAGAAAAAAGAAATGTTTGGAATTTAATTATTTTAAACCTTTGGATAAAAAAATTTTCTATACAAAAGTTTTGGATTAATAACTTCTCTATAGCAAAATTTTGGATAAAAATTGTTCTATAAAAAATTTTTTATAAAAAAAATTCAATAGAAAAATTATGGATAACTATTCTATACAAAAATTTTTTGATAAAAAAATTTTGGATAAAAAATTTTCTATAGAAAAATTTTGGATAAAAAATTTTACATAGAAAAATTTTGAACAAAAAAAATTTCTATAGAAAAATTTTGGATAAAAAAATTTTCTATGGAAAAATTTTGGATAAAAAAATTTTGTAAGAAAAATTTTTGATAGAAAAATTTTCTATAGAAAAATTTTTGCAAAAAAAAATTTGGATAAAAAAATTTTCTATACAAAAGTTTTGGATTAATAACTTCTCTATAGCAAAATTTTGGATAAAAATTGTTCTATAAAAATTTTTTTATAAAAAAAATTTCAATAGAAAAATTTTTGATAAAAAAATTTTCTATACAAAAATTTTTCGATAAAAAAATTTGTATAGAAAAATTTTGGATAAAAAAATTTTCTATAGAAAAATTTTGGATAAAAAATTTTACATAGAAAAATTTTGAAGAAAAAAAATTTCTATAGAAAAATTTTGGATAAAAAAATTTTCTATGGAAAAATTTTGGATAAAAAAATTTTGTAAGAAAAATTTTTGGAAAAAAAAATTTGGATAAAAAAATTTTCTATACAAAAGTTTTGGATTAATAACTTCTCTATAGCAAAATTTTGGATAAAAATTGTTCTATAAAAATTTTTTTATAAAAAAAATTTCAATAGAAAAATTTTGGATAAAAAAATTTTCTATACAAAAATTTTTCGATAAAAAAATTTGTATAGAAAAATTTTGGATAAAAAAATTTTCTATAGAAAAATTTTGGATAAAAAATTTTACATAGAAAAATTTTGAAGAAAAAAAATTTCTATAGAAAAATTTTGGAAAAAAAAATTTTCTATGGAAAAATTTTGGATAAAAAAATTTTTTAAGAAAAATTTTTGATAGAAAAATTTTCTATAGAAAAATTTTTGGAAAAAAAAAAATTGGATAAAAAAATTTTCTATACAAAAATTTTTCGATAAAAAAATTTTCTATACAAAAATTTTTAATAACTTTATCAAAAAATTTTCTATAGAAAATTTTTTATCCAAAATTATCAAAATTATCTATAGAAAATTTTTTTTGAATCAAAAAATTTTTATGAAATTTTTCTACAGAAAATATTTCTATCGAAAAATTTTTTATTAATATTTATTAGAAAACTTTTTAATAAAAAAATTTCCTATAGGAAAATTTTATGTAATAAAATTTCTATAGAAAAATTTTTGAAAAAACAATTTTCTAAAAACAATTTTTAATAAAATAATTTTCTATAGAAAAACTTTTTAATAAAAGAATTCCTATAGAAAAATTTTGTAGAAATAATTTTTCTATAGAAAAATTTTGGATAACAAAATTTTCTATAGAAAAATTTTGGATAAAAAAATTTTTTATTACAAAATTTTTTATTAAAAAATTTTTTATTAAAAAATTTTTTATTAAAAAATTTTTTATTAAAAAATTTTCTAAAAAGATTTTCAATAGAAAAAAATTTTGTTTAAAAAAGTTTTCGATAAAACAATAAAAAAAAAATTTGGATAAAAAAATTTTCTATAGGAAAATTTTGTATAAATAATTTTTGGATAAAAAATTTTTTATTGAAAAATTTTCTATAGAAAAATTTTGTATAAAAAATTTTTTTATTGAAGAATTTTCTAAAAAAATTTTCTATAGAAAAATTTTGTATAAATAATTTTTCTATAAAAAATTTGGATAAAAAAATTTTCTATAGAAAAATTTTTGATAACAAAATTTTCTATAGAAAAATTTTTGATAAAAAAATCTTCTATAGAAAAATTTTTGATAAAAAAATTTTCTATAAAAAATTTTTGATAAAAAAATTGTCTATAGAAAAATTTTTGTAAAATCTTTTCTATAGAAAAATTTTTGATAAAAAAATTTTCTATAGAAAAATTTCTGATAAAAAAATTTTGATAAAAAAATTTTCTATTGAAAAAATTTTGAAAAAATTTTCTATACAAAAATTTTGGATAAAAAAATTTGTATAGAAAGAAATTAATTTTTAGTTGAACCAAGAATTTATGTTAAGAAGTTGTGGGTTCGAATCCGGGCTCAGGTTCATTTCTATAGAAAAATTTTCAATGAAAAAATTTTGATAAAAAATTTCTCCATAAAAAATTTTTTTATCAAAAAATTTTCTGTAGAAAATTTTTTATCAAAAACTTTTAGAAAATTTTTTGCAGAAAATATTTCTATCGAAAATTTTTTATTAATATTTAAAAATTTTTATTAATATTTAAAAATTTTTTAATAAAAAAATTTTCTATAGAAAAATTTTATGTAAAAAATTTCTATAGAAAAATTTTTGAAAAAAACAATTTTCTATAAAAAAAATTTTTAATAAAATAATTTCCTATAGAAAAATTTTTTAATAAGAAAATTTTCTATAGAAAAATTTTGTATAAATAATTTTTCTATAGCTAAGTTTGGAATAAAAAAATTTTTTATAGAAAAATTTTGGATAAAAAAATTTTGGATACAATTTTTTTTAGAAAAATTTTGGGTAAAAAAATTTTCTATACAAAAATTTTCGATAAAAAAATTTTTATAAAAAAAAAAAATGGATAAAAAAATTTTTAGAAATAGAAAAATTTTGGATAAAAAAAATTTCTATAGAAAAATTTTGGATAAAAAAATTTTCTATACAAAAATTTTTCGATAAAAAAATTTTTATAGAAAAATTTTGGATACAAAAATTTTAATAAATAATTTTTCTAAAGAAAAATTTTGGATACAAATTTTTCTATAAAAAAAATTGAATATAAAACTTTTACATAGAAAAATTTTGGATAAAAAAGTGTCTATAGAAAAATTTTGGATAAAAATTTTTCTATAGAAAAATTTTTGATAAAAAAATTTTCTATAGAAAAATTTTTGATAATAAAAATTTGGATGGTTGCCTAGGCCATCTCTTCAGGAGGAGTATCCCCAATTTAGACCGAAAATTTTTTTGGCTTTTTATCAATAAATTTATCTGTTACATTAATTAATAAATGTAACAGATTTGGGATCAAATGCGAATACTCTTTCTTTTTGAAAGACAAATTGTTTTATCAAAAATTTTACGATAGAAAATTTGTTTTTTAAAAATTTTTCTATAGAAAATTTGTTTATCAAAATTTTTTCTATAGAAAATTTTTTTATCAAAAATTTTTCTATAGACAATTTTTTTTATCAAAAATTTAAGAAAAATTTTATATAAAAAAATTTCTATAGAAAAATTTTTGATAAAAAATTTTTCTGTAGAAAACATTTGATAAAAAAATTTTCTTAAACTTTTGATCAAAAATTTTCTATAGAAAAATTTTTGTTAAAAAAATTTTCTATAGAAAAATTTTTGATAAAAAAATTTTCTATTGAAAAATTTTTGTTAAAAAAATTTTATATAGAAAAATTTTTGATAAAAAAATTTTCTATAGAAAAATTTTTGTTAAAAAAATTTTCTATAGAAAAATTTTTGATAAAAAAATTTTCTATTGAAAAATTTTTGTTAAAAAAATTTTATATAGAAAAATTTTTAATAAAAAAAATTTTCTATAGAAAAATTTTGGATAAAATTTTTCGATAAAAAAAATTTGATAGAAAAATTTTGGATACAAAAATTTTCTATAGAAAAATTTTTGATAAAAAAATTTTCTAAAGAAAAATTTTTGATAAAAAAAATTTTCTTAAGAAAAATTTTTGATAAAAAATATTTGCCAAAGGAAAATTGCTGATAAAAAAATGGTCTATAGAAAAATTTTGGATAAAAAATTTTTATATAAAAAAATTTTTGTAGAAATTTTTTTTTTATCCAAAATTTGTCTATATAAGTTTTTTTATTCAAAATTTTCCTATGGAAAATTTGTATATCCAAAATTTTTTATAGATAAATTATTTATTTAAAATTTTTCTTGAAAATTTTTTTATTAAAAATTTTTTTATGGGGAAATTTAATCTGGAAATCTATATTTACCTGTTCTAAAATTGACTACAATATCTATTAAAAAAATAGTATCACTTAGGCAGTTAAAGGCAATCCATCGTGTGCTTAGATCATCGTTGAAGAATGATATTGCGACTGGCAGGATAATAAGATTTGCTACTAATAATAAAAGCATACAAAGGTCCCAATAAAACCTGAAATCGGGTAAGAAAAAAAAAGAGTTAAATATATATGGACGTCCTAAGAATTGATAGCATAAAACAAGAGTCACAATTCCCCGAAATTACCTGAATGAACTGCATGGGTGAATAACCCAGTGTCCGGAAGTCTTCTGACGTATTCTTTCTTTGACCAGGGCCTTGCGGCTGCCAAATAATTTCATGGCCAACCGATTGTCGGTCGGTTGAAACCATGATTGCAATTGACTTTTTAAGAAATTCGCTGAAACTTTTTCCGAGACAATGGGGATGGAAGGCATTGGCTCCTCTTTCGGAGTCCCGTACAACGAAACGTCATCAAAGTGAACCTTTAATAAAAATATGCATTTAAAATATAGGGAAAGTTTATTTAATTTTTGGGTGTAGTAGAATGTTTTAGAACATCTTGTGAATTGAATGAATATTTTTTGAAAAAGCCTTTTTAAAGAAGTCTAGAAGTGTTTCCACAGAAACGACTAATGGGTTGAGTGATTTAATGAATATGTTATTTTAATTGACAGATTTTGTTTAAACAAAATATTTTAAAAAATTAACTCCATATTTTTAAATAAACAAAATTAAAATAAACCAAATGTTTAATTTTTAATAATATACAAAAAAATTATTTATTGTTTTTCTAAAATTTTGTTTACTTTAGTTTTCTTTAAATAAATAAAAATTGAAATATTTATTTTAAAATTTCTAAACAAATTCAAAATTCCTGTAACAAATCAAAATATTCAAAATAAATTATATTACAAATATTTAAATTAAATAATTTTTCTATTATTCAACAAATTCATAATAATAATAAAAATTAAAATACAAAATTATTTTTATCGTGATGATGATAATGCTCATGATGATGATGATGATGATCAAGAATTATGAATGACTAATTGACCATGATGATGATGATGTTAATGATGACGATGATATTTGAATCGGAAAGTGAATGTGATTGTAGTGGCGTTTTGTGATTTGTTTTAGGTGTCACCTAAATTTTTTCTATGTGTATTATAATAAACCTTTGTGCTTGCCATTTCGTTTCCTTGGTCGCATATTAGTAATGCCTCATCATCAAAAGCTGTTACCAATGAATCGGTGCAGGTATTCTCAAATGATCTCCTTAGATCGTTCTCGTTGACATTTAGTACTGAACAGTACGAGCATCGAACAGAGGAGTCTTCACTATCACGACGAAGTAATCTGAAATTAGAAAAAATTGTTTGCTATAAAAAATATTTTTCATTAAAGTTTTTGTTAAGGAGTGTTCCAAATAAAACCTAATTATAGTGCAATAATAATCATCATTTTTTCAATTGTTATTTTGTTTAAAATGGACTGCATGAAAGTAAAGTATGAACCAACCCTCTGTCAATATTAAGTCACAAAATGTTTATTATCTCCAGTAAACGAAATAAACCTATTTACGCTTAAGCTTTCGAGTTTTTGCGTCAATGAGCCGCCAATTTGGCCTATTTTCTATGCCGTTAATAATAAGCATTAACTACCAGGAGCCGAAGACTTTTTGTAATTTTCGTAAATATGTATATTTTTCTATAGAAAAATTTCAAAATATTTTCTATAGAAAAATTATTGATAAAAAAAATTTTCTTTCGAAAGATTTTTGATAAAAAAAATTTCTATCGAAAAATTTTTGATAAAAAATTTTCTGCAGAAAAATTTTTGTAAAAAAAATTTTCTATAGAAAAATTTTTAATAAAAAATTTTTTTATGGAAAAATTTTTAAAAAAATTTTTTACAAACAAATCTATAGAAAAATTGTTGATAAACAATTTTCTATAGAAACATTTTTGATAAAATAATTGTCTACAGAAAAATTTGTGATAAAAAAATTTTCTATAGAAAAATTTTTGATAAAAAAAATTTTTACAGTAAAATTTTTGATAAAAAAATTATTTATAGAAAAATTTTTAAGGAAAAACATTTTTGAGAAAAAATTTTCTATAGCAAAATTTTTAATAAAAAAATTTTGTAACGAAAAATGTTTGATAAAAAAATTTTCTATAGAGAAATTTTGATAAAAAAAATTTTCTATAGAAAAATTTTTGACAAAAAAAATTTCTAAAGAAAAATTTTCGATAAAAAAAAATACAAAAAAAAATAATTTGAAATGATATGAATTTAAGCTCGACTCGAGCTCACAACCTCCTACTTAAAAATCTTGGTTCAATTAAAATTAATTACTTAAAAAAATTTCTTTAACAATTTTTGATAAAAAATTTTCTTAGAAAAATTTTTGATAAAAAATTTTCGATAGAAAAATTTTTGATAAAAAAAAATTTCTATAGAAAAATTTTTTTACTTAAAAATCTTGGTTCAATTAAAATTAATTATTTTAAAAAAATTTCTTTAGAACAATTTTTGATAAAAAATTTTCTTAGAAAAATTTTTGATAAAAAAATTTTCGATAGAAAAATTTTTGATAAAAAAATTTCTATAGAACAATTTTTGATAAAAAATTAAAAAAGTTTTTAATAAAAACTCTTAGGCAGAGTTGCCGTTTTTTTCTATTTTCTATTATATTTTTTTATTTTTTCGATAGAAAATTTTTATAAATTAAATTTTTTTTTTGAAAAAAAAAATTTCCATAGAAAAATTTTTGTTAAAAAACTTTTCTAGAAAAATTTTTGACAAAAAAAATTTTCTGTACAAAAATTTTAGATAAAAAAAATTTTCTATAGAGAAATGTTCTTAAAAAAATTTTCTTTAGAAAATATTCTATAAAAAATTTTTTATAGAAAAATTTTGATAAAAAAATTTTCGATAGAAAATTTTTGATAAAAAAATTTTCGATAGAAAATCTTTGATAAAAAAATTTTCGATAGAAAATTTTTTTTAAATTAATTTTTTTTTGTTTTGAAAAAAAAAAAATTCTACTCTATATTTCTATTTTTCTAGAAAAATTTTTGATAAAAAAATTTTTTGTAGAGAAATGTTCTTAAAAAAATTTTCTTTAGAAAATATTCTATAAAATTTTTTTTTATAGAAAAATTTTTGATAAAAAAATTTTCTTAGAAAAATTTTTATAAAAAACTTTCTTAAGAAAAATTTTTGACCAAAAAACTTTTTAAGAAAAATTTTGGATAAAGAAATATTCTATAGAAAAATTTTGGATAAAAAAATTTTCTATAGAAAAAGTTTGGATAAAAAATTTTCTTTAAATGTATATTTTCTATAAAAAAAATTTTGGATAAAAAATTTTTCTATAAAAAAATTTTCGATAAAAAAATTTTCTACAGAAAAATTTGATTCTCAAAAATTTTTCTATAGAAAATTTTCTCTTAAAAATTTTTGATAAAAAAAATTTTCTATAGAAACATTTTTGAGAAACAAATTTTCTGTAGAATAATTTTTGATAAAAATATTTTCTGTAGAAAAATTTTTGATAAAAAAATTTTCTATAGAAACATTTTTGAGAAACAAATTTTCTGTAGAATAATTTTTGATAAAAATATTTTCTATAGAAAAATTTTTGATAAAAAAATTTTCTTAGAAAAATCTTTATAAAAAACTTTCTTAAGAAAAATTTTTGATCAAAAAACTTTCTTAAGAAAAATTTTTGATCACAAAATATTCTATAGAAAAATTTTGGATAAAAAAATATTCTATAGAAAAATTTTGGATAAAAAAATTTTCTATAGAAAAAGTTTGGATGAAAAAAATTTTCTATAGAGAAATGTTCTTAAAAAAATTTTCTTTAGAAAATATTCTATAAAATTTTTTTTTTATAGAAAAATTTTTGATAAAAAAATTTTCTTAAAAAAATTTTTATAAAAAACTTTCTTAAGAAAAATTTTTGACCAAAAAACTTTTTAAGAAAAATTTTGGATAAAAAAATATTCTATAGAAAAATTTTTAATAAAAAAATTTTCTATAGAAAAAGTTTGGATAAAAAATTTTCTATAAATGTATATTTTCTATAAAAAAATTTTGGATAAAAAATTTTTCTATAAAAAAATTTTGGATAAAAAAATTTTCTACAGGAAGATTTGTTTCTCAAAAAATTTTCTATAGAAAATTTGTTTCTCAAAAATTTTTCTATAGAAAATTTTTTCTTAAAAATTTTTGATAAAAAAATTTTCTATAGAAACATTTTTGAGAAACAAATTTTCTGTAGAACAATTTTTGATAAAAATATTTTCTATAGAAAAATTTTTGATAAAAAAATTTTCTATAGAAACATTTTTGAGAAACAAATTTTCTGTAGAATAATTTTTGATAAAAATATTTTCTATAGAAAAATTTTTGATAAAAAAATTTTCTTAGAAAAATTTTTTGTAAAAAAAGTTTCTATAGAAAATTTTTTGTAAAAAAAGTTTCTATAGAAAATTTTTTGATATAAAAATTGCCTTTAGAAAACTGTTTTATAGAAAATTTGTTTCTCAAAAATTTTTCTATAGAAAATTTTTTCTTAAGAGTTTTTGATAAAAAAAATTTTCTATCGAAAAATTTTTGAGAAACAAATTTTCGGTAGAATAATTTTTGATAAAAATATTTTCTATAGAAAAATTTTTGATAAAAAAAATTTTCTATAGAAACATTTTTGAGAAACAAATTTTCTGTAGAATAATTTTTGATAAAAATATTTTCTATAGAAAAATTTTTCATAAAAAAATTTTCTTAGAAAAATTGTTTGTAAAAAAATTTTCTATAGAAAATTTTTTGATAGAAAAATTGCCTTTAGAAAACTGTTTTATAATTTTTTTTTTGATAAGAATATTAGCTACTTGCTAGTCTAATATAATATTTACTCCACTTTCTTTTGGAGATATATATATATATATATATATATATATATATATATATATATATATATATATATATTACAAAAGACTATTATTAACAAATTCTTGGTTATTCAAAAATTCATAAAAAATAGAGATAGTAAGAAAAGTTCCAATATTTTTCTATGGCCTATAGGCAGATATGTCTTGCATAAAATACAATATTTCTTGTCAATATGGATGCAATAGTATAGGTTTTATTATTAATTTTGTAAAACTAAATCGTATATTTTTTTTGAAATTTTATAAGAAGCAACCAACTTTTTGTTGTAGGTATAACCGAACACTCCATAATAATATGAAGATAATTTTTCTGCCAAAAGTGAAATTAAAGTGGATAAGGAACAATGAAAAACACATAAACGTACAAACAAACATTCATTTAATGTGCACGTGTGTGTGCCTTAGCTTTATCTCATTAGTTGTTTCCGAATAAGATCATGGACCATACGGCAAATCAATGTATGGAAGTGCAATATCTTAAAATTATAGTCTTTAGTTGGGCTTAATGTTTACAGTCTCCTTATGTTAAAAATAATAACTTTTTGTTTAAAAACTTGTGTTTTATTCAAGAAGACACGGACTTTATACCCACTTTCGTATGTCGGAGAAAATTGTACATTTTAATATTTTTAAACATGCTAAACCAACACGTGGATATATCTTGTAAGAAATCATCCCGAATTTGTGCATGAAATTCATTTAACCCTTAAATGCGCACTGTATCTTTTAAGATACAACAAACAAATCTTACAGTTCCAATTTTGGATAAAATTAAATAAAATTGGACGTATTCAAATCATCATAATTCATTCAGGTTTTTCATTTGACAAAAAAAAAATCTTGAGTACTAGAGTTTTATTTATAGCAAAAGTTTAAATTTAAATTTAGAATATATAAGAATGTTCGTACAGACCGCCAGGGTGCCGCAAATTTACCACTTGAGAAACTGAGGCCTATACAAATTCTTTTGCCCTTAAAATTATCTTGCAAAATATTTTGTAAGAAAAAAACTTACTATTAAATTATATAATTTTGTCTTATTATTATTAACAAACAATAAAATCCAATCAAAACCACAATTCTAAATGCAACTAACTAATTAACTTTTTCAACTAAGACAAAAAGAATTAAAAAAAAAATTTCCCCAAAAAAAAGTTTTTGTATTTATTTAAAAAGTTCCCAGGAAATAGAAAAAACCAAAAAAGTAAATAAATAAATAAACAAATGAATGAATCTGAATGACGTTGCCATGTGACAACAAACAGTTATTCCCCAAAATATCATTCAAACTTAAATAACAATAACAACGATAACAACAAATGGCCTTCTCACTAACACAATAAAAGTTATTCCCCAAATTCTCTCACAGAGAATACTCTTTCCCCAAATACACTCGCTCTTTCTTTTCGTATCATTTGGGCAAACAAAAGTTAACTGGAAACTGGAAACTGTAAACTGTAAACAAATAACAAAACAAGTAAGAGTGTTATATTCGGCTGTGCCGAATCTTATATACCCACCATCAAGTTGTGTTAAATTTAGAAACATATCTCATATATCTACGAGGGTGCAGAAAATTCAAAACGTGGACCAAATTGGAAAAAAGTTGTTACGCTAGTTGGTATTGTTAGTAAAATATTTGGAATTACTTCGGTTGCAGTAGCTTTATAGTTCAACATTCAAAAGTATGTAAGTGGTTTCCCTAGTATTAATTTACTTTGAACAAAATTCACTATCGTAACCGGGTATGGTTTTACATTAATAAGTTGTTAAATACTTTTCCTTTAGCTTAATATTTAGTTAGGATAAAGTAGTTGATAGTAATACGAGTGGTCCATATATTTTGTTAGGAGGTCCTAATGCATCTACCATATACAAATCTTAATATGCTGCTTGTACCTCAGAATCTTTTTGATTGTAGATATAAAAAAAGGGGATGTAATATATATATAAGAGTTATAGCCAAATGTTGACCGATTGCAACAAAATTTCGCACACTGGCTGGTATTTATATAAAGCTTATTTTTGCAAAATTTAGTGGTAATAGCTGTCATAGTTTCTAATTTAATAGCTTTTAACTGGTCCTTGCTAAATATTTTTTGGTTTCCGGGAGTGTTTTTTATATGAAAGCTATAGTCAAATATGGACCGATTCCTATAAAATTTAATATACTGACTAATAGTTGCATAAAAGTTCTCTATTCTAAATTTAGTCGTCATAGCTATTACAATTGTACTCAATTTATCAGCATTCATGTGTTTCCCGGGGCGGGGTTATATGGGAGCTCTAACTAAATGTGAACCGATTTCGCCCATTTTCAGTACACAACTTTTGTTACATATCAGAAATACTTTTGTAAAATTTTGTCACTCTAGCTTTTGTAGTTAAGGAGCTGTCGCGATTTTATCTGACGGACAGACGGACATAAATCTCCTTTTCTTTTTGATTTTTGTGTTTCTGTAAGTTTTTTATATGGGAGCTATGGTCAAGCGGTGACCGATTGTAACAAAATTTTGCACACCGGCTGGCATTCACATAAGACTTCCTTTTGTAAAATTTTGTTGCTGTAGGCCTTTCAGTTAAGGCGCTATCGCGCTTTTATCTAGCGGACAGACGGACATAAACCCCCTTTTCTTTTTGTATTTTTGTGTTTCCGTAAGTTTTTTATATGGGAGCTATGGTCAAATGGTGACCGATTGTGACAAAATTTTGCACACTGGCTGGTATTTACATAAGACTTATTTGTGCTAAATTTGGTGACCAAAGCTATTACATTTTAGCATTTATTGGCATTTAAGTGAATTTCAGGTGGAATTTAGGCTGTTTCCGTATGTTTTTTATATGGGAGCTATGGTTAAATGTGAACCGATTTCAATGAAATTTTATATGCTGCCTAGTGCTTATGTAAAACTTCTAGATACCAAATTTTGTCATCATAGCTGTTATAATTTGTCATTTATTAGCAAATAAGCGTAGACGAGGTTATACGGGAGCTATGGTCAAATGTTAACCGATTTTGCCCAATTTCAATACCAAAATTTTCTCATAAATGAAGAATGTTTTTGCTAAGTTTCAGTGGGCTAGCTCCTTTCGTTTAGGCGTTATCGTGATTTCAACAGACAGACGGACAGACAGACGAACATCGCTCAATCGTCTTAGAATTTCATAAGGATTCAGAATATATATCGTTTTTGATTTTTGAGCCAATATTAAGGAAATTACAAACGGAATGACAATCTCAATATACCCCCCATTCTTTTTGATGGTGGGTATAAAAACCAACAACAAAATCAACAATAAACGAAAAGAATAACAAAAAAAAAAAAAAAAAAGAACAAAAACTAAATAAAAAAAGTTTTGTTTATCCCCAATAGCAATTGTTCCATTTCCACTTTTATAGTTTTTGAAGGATAACAGACAATACTTGTGGGCCATAGCGGCCACTCTAACTACAACTACAACAACAAAAACAATAACAGGAACACAAACAACTACTTTCACTTTTTCCTACTGAAAAATCGACAAAAAAAAAAAAAAAACAAAATATGCTTATAACCGAGATTATCCGAAAGTTTCAAGGCAAAAATGTTTGAGTTTATGTGTTTGTAGAGATGTTGCAAGTTTAAGTATAATAAAATTATTACATTTGCATATACGAGGGCGGTTCAGAAACTTCTTAGCCTACCAAAAAAATATTTTTATTTTTCAATATAGTCTCCTGAAACTTCAATACACTTAGTCCAACGCTTTTCTAGCAATTCTATCTCTTGATTAAAATAGTTTTCCTCAAGGTCTTCAAAATAATGGTTTACAGCAGTAATTGCATCTTCTTTTGAGGTAAAACGTTTGCCAGCAAGGATTTTTTTTAGATTTGGGAACAGGTAAAAGCCACTGGGAGCTAAATCAGGAGAATAAGGTGGGTGGTCAAGCAACTCGTACTTTAATTCGTTGATTTTAGCCATCGTTAAAACACTCTTGTGCGTTGATGCGTTATCTTGATGAAAAATTATTTGTTTGTGTTGTAAGCCAGGACGTTTTCTCGAATTTGCACATTTAATTGATCCAAAAGTTTGCAATAGTACTCTGAATTTATTGTTTTACCCTTTTGCAGATAGTCAATCAATAAAATACCCAAAAAACCTTACCAGCCGATTGAATTGCTTCTTTGGGGCACTTCCTCCAGCTTCAGTCCATTGCTTGGATTGTTCCTTTGTCTCTGGAGTATAAAACGATCCAAACAAGCTTGAGAAATGTTCATTCTTATGCGTTCTTGGTCGACTGTTAGCAAATGGGGCACCCATCTTGCAGAAAGCTTTTTCATCTGTAGTTCTTAATGCAAAATGAAATGGACTCGATCATTTGAGATGCCCATGGTATTAGCTATTTCACGCACTTTTATTCGTCGATCATTTAATACCATATCATGGACTTTGGCTACAATTTCTGTTGTTGTTGCTGTTTTTGGACATCCACTACGTGGTTCATCTTCAATGCTTGTACGACCACGTTTAAATTCAGCAACCCAATTTTTTACAGTTGCATATGAACGAGCACTTTCACCTAACACATTCACCATATCATTATGAATTTCTAGTTCCGATAAACCTTTTTTATGTAAATATTTAATGACACCACGTACACAGAGTTACAAAAGTATACATACGGTACCATATTTCGATGTTTTGGTGAAAAAAAAAAAAATAAATAAAATGTGGTTATTTTTGTCAAACATTTATATTTCTTATAAAAATAATAACAAAATTAAACAAAATTAAAAATGTACTTCAATATCTATCAAAACTAAAATTAATTCATATTTCACTTTTGTATAAAGTTACTAAAGTATACGTACGACTTTAAAAATTAAAAAAAAAATACATTTTAATATCTGGTATGGCGTCCTTTGGCTTCCACAACAGCTGACAGTCTAGTAGGCATTTTTTGGTCGTTTCCGGAGAAATTAAATTCCACTCTTCTATCAATGCTTGTTTTAATGTAGGGATAGACGTTATATTCCTTTTTTGAATGGCTCTTTTAAGATGATCCCACAAATGCTCAATAGCATTTAAATCTGGCGATTGAGGTGGATGCTCTAATTGCTTTTTGACAGTATACAGCAACCATTCCCTAACTATTTTAGAGGAATGCTTAGGATCATTATCTTGCATAAATATTCCATTTTCCTCTAAACCAAGTTTTTTGACGCTAGGAAGATAACTGTCCTTTAAAATTTCGATATACGTGGTCTTATCCATTGTTCCCTCAATAAACCTTAGGCATCCAACACCACCTGCGGCCATACATCCCCAGACCATTAAGGAGCCTCCACCATGTTTTATAGTGGAATTTACATTTTGTGGTAAGAACTCCTCATTGGGTTTTCTCCAAACTTTGGCACGTCCGTCTCCTCCAAAAACCATAAACTTACACTCGTCAGTGAATATTACACGTTCCCAAAACGTAGGATCACTTATGTGGATATTTTGATATTTTTTTCCATACTCCAAGGTTAGGTTAGGTTAGGCAGGCAGCCAATGTTAGTCAGCTTCACTTGGGTCCTAGAAGCGGTCCCTTTGTGATACCTGCGGGAGATAGACTGGAAGAGAGAACGAAAATAATTAATTCCAGCCCATCAATGAGAGGCTTATTCAAGCCAGCCTGTAGCTTTGATAAATGAGTCTATTTTGCGAATGTCAATGCTCGCTAGATCGGATAAATCAAGCAGATAAAGTGCCCCCAGAGAGGTGGCTCTTAGAGTTGAAAGAGCGGGGCAGTGGCAGAGAAGATGAGTAACCGTTTCCTCCTCCTCTACGTTGTGACAGCTTCGGCAGTAGTCGTAGTGTTGAAGGTTAAGCCTTCTGGCATGCAACCCAAAAGTGCAATGACCTGTTAGGATCGAGATTAGGTTGCGGAGTCTGTGGCGAGGTATGGAGACCAAGCACTTCGATCGCTTGTTGTCATAAGTGGGCCATGTTTGCCTAGATATTGAACAAGTGGTTTCAAGGGACCAGGTGTTCTGTGCTGATCCATAAAGAAGTTGCCTAATTATTGATTTGCAGGCGGATAGCGGTA
Source organism: Stomorhina lunata (assembly GCA_933228675.1). NCBI lineage: Eukaryota > Metazoa > Arthropoda > Insecta > Diptera > Rhiniidae > Stomorhina > Stomorhina lunata. Next base: position 14,813,203 of record OW121744.1, read on the forward strand.
CGCCCGTAAATTGATCGATACAATCTGGACTCAGGAGAGCACCGAATTTAGCAAGTCTGTCCGCAGTGGAGTTACCAGGTATGTTGTTGTGCCCGGGTACCCAAAAAAGTTCGATGTTACAATGTCTCGCCATCTCATTTAGAGACGCCCGGCATTTACGGGTAAGAACAGATGTCGTGTAGACACTAGATAGGGATTTTATGGCAGCCTGACTGTCGATACAGAAGCGAATATCCCTGTCGTATATTCTGTAGTATCTTAGCCATTTGGAAGCTCTATATATTGCCGAAATCTCGGATTGGAGGACACCGCACTGATCAGGAAGCTTAAAACAGATTTCCTTCCCTAAAAGTGGGATGAAGAAGCCCCCTCCCACGCCAATCTTTGACCTAGATCCGTCCGTATATACCTCCAAACAACCATCATTAATGGATGATGGATCTCCAGAGATAGTAACAGTGAAGGAGTTGTCAAAGAGTGGGATGGAAATGCAGTAATCGATGTTATCAGGGATATTCATGAATTTATCCAGAATAGCGGAGTGTCCCGATTTCGAATGGGACCAGGTTCCGATGGTGCTAAGTCGCACAGCTGAATTAAGGGCGATTTGCTGTGCTGTCCATACTCCAAGCGTTTTGATACATTTGCGGCTCGAAGCAAAGGTTTTTTCCTTGCAACTCTGTTAACAAAGCCACTTTTTTTAATGCAACGACGAACTGTCTGGGTGCATACTCTGGTACCATGACAGGACTCCAGTTTGTGATTTATTTTGACCGCACTTTGCCTCGGATTTTCTTTCAGTGATCTGATAATCGTCCTTTGCATTCTCTCACTCAGCACAGAGGGACGACCAGAGCGTGGTTTGCTGGCATAATTTCCATTTTTTTTTTCAAAGTTTTTTATTATTGTTTGTACTGAGGATTTCGGTAGACTTAATATATCACCTATTTTTTGAAGAGAGTTGCCTTCATTCTTTAATTTTATTACCAATTTTCTAATTTCTTCGGAAATATCTCGAGTTTTTGGCATTTTTACTATTATTTCTTATTAGATAGCAAAACGCGGAAAAATCAAGTGCGTATTTAACCTTAACAACTTCTACTAATGAAAAAGATGCATTTCTATAAAATTCCTAGCGGCATTTATAACGGTACTTTAAAAACAAATTGCGTATGTATACTTTTGTAACTTTTCAGGAATGCGTTTTGAGAGTTTCACGGTTGTATTTTCTTAACAAAAAAACTTGGCTGCATTTTTTAAAAACTCTTTAATTATTAAGACCAATATTTATTAAAAATTAGAAAAAAGCAAAAAATATTTGTACAAATTTTTATAAAACAAGCAATCAGTTGGTCGTACGTATACTTTAGTAACTCTGTGTATTTCTAATTTTTCCATTGTAAAAAAATAGCGGATGCGTCATTTGTGAACACCTGTTTCTATATGAAGGAGTTACCAGATCGAAACAAAATTTAACTTATGGCAGAGATGGAAGTTTCCAAAACACTTAACTTTTTTCTGTTTGTACCACGCTTTTTGTCCAAAAAATATGCAAAAAAAATTAAAAAGTGGCGAAAACGAGCTTCAAATTTTGGTAGCCATTAAATAGTATTAGAAGTGACAAAATCAAAATTTAGAGGGAAGTGGATTTATCCCCTAAATGTGCTGTCTATTTCGTAGAACAACGACTTTTGTCCAAATGTTAAAACGAATGCAGAAGAAGACGAAATATAAAGAAAAACTTGAATGCTTCAATCGATTTTTTTAACGTTTTTTTAAATTTGCATGCCAATTACGCTTAGAAGCGCAAATTTGCGCTACTAAGATATTATGTTCAGTATATAGAAGTTTTTGCGAGTTCAAGGTCTGTAATTAGATTTTCCGAACTCCTAAGGGTACAAAAATTATTCGAGTTGATAGTCGGTTTCAAAGGAATAAAAGCTGTTTGATTTTTGCCCATATATTATTAGACCGTTCAGAAATTGGTGTATTTAAAATTTTGTTAACCTTAGTAACTTCGCTTAACAAACTAGGACAGAAAATTTTCCAATTAGCCTCGAAAGTAGCTTTTTAAATATTTGCTCGAAGATTGAGCTGGTCTATTGCTTGTACATATCTATTATATATGAATCAAATACATAATATGTCAGTTATTGTGCATTTCATTGAAACAAATTAGGATTTTTGTAAATTTTTGTTTAATCTAACCTAATTGAATTACACTGTGCTACACGAAATAATATTTTTAATTTTTCAAAATTTTCCATTGAATTTTGTTTTTTGGATTTATATCGTAATAAAACTGTGTATGGACAAATCCTGCGTGACGGACGCTACATTTGTATTTATTTTGTTGTACTTAAATGAATCCCATTGTCGTTTTACACGATATATTTTTACACAGATTTCAGAGAATTATAGCCCGTCGATTCCACTTTCTAATGGCATTTGTTTATTTACATATTCGCGCTTAAAGCGCTATGACCGACGCACAGTGGGATGGTGGAAAAAAAGTAAAAAAACTCAATCCACAACGTTTAAACCATTAGGCCGATTTTAAAATAATTTTAGGCAGTGGTGTTGTGGAGCTTAAGTTTTGAACCCGGAAAGCCTATCTTTACTGGTCCCCAAAGTAGGACACCTTAGACTCATAATCAAATCAGTTAAAAAGATATATAATTGTCATTTTCCAACCGATCGGAAGAATCACACTATATAACAAATACTTAGGTCAAAATCTAAAAAAAACATCCCGACATGCATATCCTATCTCTTACGGCTTTAAAGGTATTCCAATACAAAAATTAAAATTTAAAATTTTTGTTCCATACTACACCGTTTTTTTTTTCTAATATATCGAGGGAGGCGTTTGATCGCGAAATAATAGATTTTTTTCATTAATGCTTTGGGATACTCCGCCTGACGATGATGGGGGCTAACCAACCAGCAAAACTCGTCTAGAAATTGGTTGTCCTAACAACATTTTTTGGCTTTTATCAATGAATTGTCTATTACATTAAAAACAAGAAAGAAAGGTCAAGTCCGACCATACGATACCCTTCACTACTAAGGTCAAAGCTGTTCTTTTTCGTGTATAAAGACAAAAATTTGCTAAATTTTGACATTATACAAACATTTTCCCAAAACTTTTATATTTAAGCTGTTTCCGTCATTTGGACTTATATGAGAGCTAGGGTCAAATGTGGACCGATTATCTCGAAATTTGGCAAGTTGATAACAGATTTCACAAAAATTATTTGTGAAAAAAATTAACCCAAAATTCACATAATTTTCAGATTTACGAGTGTTTTAGTGATTTTTTGTCTCATTTAGTGCGTTTTGACAGAAAAGTTTATATGGGAGCTATGGTCAAATGTGGACCGATTTCAACGAAATTTGGTACAGTGATTTTGGTTTACATAAGCAGTATTTGTTTTGAATTTCACGAAGAAATATTGATATTTCTGGCCAAAATATTAATTCCGGGAAGTGGGACCCATAAATAATGGATCGAATTTCAAAAGCCATGGTCACACTATCAAAAAAATCATCTGTGCCAAATTTAATGAAGTTATCTTTAGAATTGCGCCCTGTACTTTGATTGCATGGTTTACATGGGGGCCCAGACATCGCTAAATCGACTTAGAAAGAGATTCTAAGCCTATTGGTATACTAAGAGGTGGGTCTAAGACAAACATTTCTATGCGTTACATACATCGGCACAAACTTATAATACCCTTTACACCTATGGTGGTGAAGGGTATAAAAATATAATAGACTGGGATTAAATGCGAATAATTTATCTTTGAATATATATTTACTATCCCGACAATTTTGTATATTTTTGAAAAAATTTGCTTGCATAAAAAACATCTTCATCTGGTTTTTTCATAGAAAGTATAAAATATATTTCTAAAATATTTTTCTATAAAATATTTCAAAACATTTAAACATTAAAGCGTTTGTGTTTCTTTGTATTCAAAATATAATATCGTAATAAACCTCTCTTCGTTTAATTAAAAAATAATTTCCGTTTATGGACTGCGTTTGAAAATATTAATTTTATTCAAAGACAAATGTAGACATTCGCAACAAAAGGTAACAAACATAGAGTAAAATGGCATCATTAACTCAGATTTAAAAAAAAAAAAAATTAAGTTGTTACGTTTTGGTGCGAACGTCTACGAATGGTACCTTTCATTTCAACATAACCTTAAATAACACAAATTTAATGTCGGAAACAGGCTGTTCTATGGACATTCTATACATTTTTATTAATGCAACTACTGAAAGATGGAGACCTTCTTACGTCACAAATTGAAATGTCGGAGATTTTTGATAATGTCATTTTAAATACTTTACATTTATGGAGAGCCTATATTCAATACCATCTATGAACCATTTTAAGAACACTTTTTATTCGGAAACTGTTTTTTTGATAATAGTTACATCTCTTTTAATAAAAGTCATAGAAAAGAAATCTATTTCAAAATTGTATCTTATATTGTAGAAGAAATATTGACTTCTATTCAAATATTTCGAATATTAGACAGTTTTTTTAATATAGGCTATAACGAAAGCTCATCTGTTTAAGAAATTTAAAAAATAAATAAACTTCTTAAAAACCAATTCCTTCAATTTGTAATTTTATATGTAACAGGATTAATATGATTAAAAATATTTTTTCCTGGAACGCCTTAAAGTATGCAGCACGATTTTCATAAGAATCTTACAGATTTGTATTTATTGTATTTATTTATTGTTCCTAATACCCAAAGTATAGTCTCAAGACGAGGTAATTTTTTGAAGTATTGGAGTCTTTCAAATTCAAAAAGGATTTTTTAAATTTCAAAACCACTTGATAAAAATTTTAATAAAAATGCATTTTTTTCAAACTCACTCTTTATGTGTGTTATTTTAGTTGTTGTTTTTTTTTTTAATTTTTTGTTACTGTTACATATTCTTTTATATTTTTTTGTTCCAAATATTCTTTCTAATTTTCTTTGTGATTTTGTAGTTATTTGTTATTTTTTTTTTTTTTGCTACGAGTATTAAAATGAAAGTCTTTTGTTGGTTTGTTTTATTGTATTTGTGCGCAAACTCTACAAATACAATTATACAACAATAACAGATGCGAAAGGGAACAAATGTTAAGGCCTTGATATTTGTTAAAGATTTTTTTTTAGAAAATTTTCTTATGCAAAAATTTTGATTGAAAATTTTATCGATGAACCAAAAATTGTAGAAAATTTTTTGAAGTCGGTGGTTGTTTCGCCTGCTGTCGTTATTGTGTTTAAAGCATTATCTGTGCGAAATTTTAGAATAAAAATTTTATTATCTCTTGATTTACAAGGATTTTTGAGTTATTAGGGTGACTTTTGAATGAGGGTTTTGTATAGGAGGAATGATCATATATCGACCGATTCCAACAAGATGTTTACCTAAATATGACTTAAATTTATAAAAGCACAACAATATTTTTGGGTCTAAAGAGTTCAAATTTTAACTCTGGGAGATGAGTCCTAAGTACCGAATTTAACTATTTTCACTAGACATTACCCCAGTACCCAAAGAAGTGTTTACCATTCAAAACTACGATCCGTACGATGATCATAAGCCAATGTACGCCTAGAAGGCCTGAAAATTAAACCAAAAAAACTTGGTATCTCGCTTCAATTTTCAGACTTTTCAATGAAATCCCACATAAGATTAAAATGAGTTTGAGGAGAATACGAGTATGTGGGCAATGTATGGCCTCTTATACATATATACCATTTTACCGCAAGAGGTGTATTAAAAAAAATAGGTTTTTAAGAAATATTCAAATTCTAATTCTGCGATATTAGACCTATGCATCCATTTTAACCATTTCCAGTAGACATGGCCTTAGTAGCAAAAGAAGTGTTTACCATACAAAATTCATTGTAGAAGGCCTGAAAACGGAAGCGAGAAACTTGGCATCTCGCCTTTTCAGGATTTTCATTAAAATCTCACATAAGATACAAATTATTTTGCGAAGAATATGTGAGTAAATTTAGGGCTTTTTAAAGGCCCCCTATAAAAACTTTTATACCGCAAGCATTAGAACAAAAAAACCAAGCGACACCTGAACTGTAAAAGGGCATAACAATTAAAAAATTAAAAACTGATTTTTAATAAATTTTTTTAGAATCTTATTCACAAAAATTCAAGAATTTACTTTTTATAGAAAATTTTTCAAAAATTTACTTCTTGTAGGAAATTTTTCAAAACATCACTTTTTATACGAAATTTTTCAAAAAATTTACTTTTTATGGGAAATTTTTCAAAAATTTAATTTTTAAATTAAATTTTTCAAAAATGTACTATTTATAGGAAATTTTTCAAAAATTTTCTATTTATAGGAAATTTTTCAAAAATTTTTCAAAAAATTACTTTTTATAGGAAAATTTTCAAAAATTTTCTTTTAATAGGAAATTTTTCAAAAATTTACTTTTTATAAGAAATTTTTCAAAAATTTACTTTTAATAATTTTCAAAAATTTACTTTTTATAGGAAATTTTTCAAAAATTTACTTTTTATAGGAAATTTTTCAAAAATTTACTTTTTATAGGAAATTTTTCAAAAATTTACTTTTTATAGGAAATTTTTCAAAAATTTACTTTTTATAGGAAATTTTTCAAAAATTTACTTTTTATAGGAAATTTTTCAAAAATTTACTTTTTATAGGAAATTTTTCAAAAATTTACTTTTTATAGGAAATTTTTCAAAAATTTACTTTTTATAGGAAATTTTTCAAAAATTTACTTTTTATAGGAAATTTTTCAAAAATTTACTTTTTATAGGAAATTTTTCAAAAATTTACTTTTTATAGGAAATTTTTCAAAAATTTACTTTTTATAGGAAATTTTTTAAAAATTTACCTTTTATAGGAAATTTTTCAAAAATATACTTTTTATAGGAAATTTTTCAACAATTTACTTTTTATAGGAAATTTTTCAAAAATGTACTATTTATAGGAAATTTTTCAAAAATTTACTTTTTATAGGAAATTTTTCAAAAATTTACTTTTTATAGGAAATTTTTCAAAAATTTACTTTTTATAGGAAATTTTTCAAAAATTTACTTTTTATGGGAAATTTTTCAAAAATTTACTTTTTATAGGAAATTTTTCAAAAATTTACTTTTTATAGGAAATTTTTCAAAAATTTACTTTTTATAGGAAATTTTTCAAAAATTTACTTTTTATGGGAAATTTTTCAAAAATTTACTTTTATAGAAAATTTTTCAAAAATTTACTTTTTATAGGAAATTTTTCAACAATTTACTTTTTATAGGAAATTTTTCAAAAATTTACTTTTTATAGGAAATTTTTCAAAAATTTACTTTTTATAGGAAATTTTTCAAAAATTTTCTATTTATAGGAAATTTTTCAAAAATTTTTCAAGAAATTACTTTTTATAGGAAATTTTTCAAAAATTTTCTTTTATAGGAAATTTTTCAAAAATTTTCTTTATAGGAAATTTTTCAAAAATTTACTTTTTATAGGAAATTCTCAAAAATTTACTTTTTATAGGAAATTTTTAAAAAATTTACTTTTTATAGGAAATTTTTCAAAAATTTACTTTTTATAGGAAATTTTTCAAAAATTTACTTTTTATAGGAAATTTTTCAAAAATTTACTTTTTATGGGAAATTTTTCAAAAATTTACTTTTATAGAAAATTTTTAAAAAATTTACTTTTTATAGGAAATTTTTCAACAATTTACTTTTTATAGGAAATTTTTCAAAAATTTACTTTTTATAGGAAATTTTTCAAAAATTTATTTTTTATAGGAAATTTTTCAAAAATTTACTTTTTATAGGAAATTTTTCAAAAATTTACTTTTTATAGGAAATTTTTCAAAAATTTACTTTTTTTAGGAAATTTCTCAAAAATATACTTTTTATAGGAAATTTTTCAACAATTTACTTTTTATAGGAAATTTTTCAAAAATTTACTTTTTTTAGGAAATTTCTCAAAAATTTACTTTTTATAGGAAATTTTTCAAAAATTTACTTTTTTTAGGAAATTTCTCAAAAATTTACTTTTTATAGGAAATTTTTCAAAAATTTACTTTTTATAGGAACTTTTTCAAAAATTAAAAATTGATTTTCTTCTTTATTACTTTAATTTTGTAAAGTTTGAAAAATACCACAAGTTTATTTGGCTATAACTTTTTTTAATAAAGTCCCTTAAAGAAAAGCTTTTAGCAAACTAAAGCCCTAAATCTTAGCTTTGCAAGGAAGTATAAATTATCTGCATATATTTGCATATTTAGGCTTAAATCAATAAAAAGTCAGGTCACTAATAAGAAATTGTTTTATAAAATGTCTAAAAAACAAGAAAGAAAAAACTGTTTCTTTTCCCAATAAAATTTTTTAAGTATAGTCATGCCCTTTTACATTTCAGTTGACGATATGAATGTTATAATATCATTAATAAGTACTCGTATATATGAATATGAATAGAATTGAAACTACTTAAACGTGTGAGCAGTTATAAAAGAATTTTTTTTTTAAATACAAACACGAGGACGAGGTCCAAGTGTACTTGACACTGTCATTTTGATGTTCATATTCTTCTTAGATAGATGGTCAATCGATCAATGGATGGATATATGAATGAGGACTGAGGGTAAAACTTAAAAGAAAACTTTTGATATGATCCAGCCATTGAAGTTGTTTGAAGACACTTTTTTTTATAGATTTTGCAAAATTTTCCATTTAAAGGTTTTATGGCTAAATTCAAACGTTTTGTATTTTGTTGTTTGTATAATTAAATTTTTAATATTCACGTCACATACTCACAATTTCTGGTTGGTTGTTCATAAATAATTAAATAATTTTTGTTTTCTGTTAAAAATAAAATCATTTACATTCGAAAACACTTGCCCTCAGTTCTTAAGCACGAAAAACAAAAACGAAATGAAAAAATGTGGAAATAATCATGTTATTGATATAGTTTTGCAAATATTTAAAACGAAATGGTTTGTTTATTTATTTATTTACTTTGTTATTACAATTATAAAAAATATATATAAAAAATGTAAAACAAAAGATACATATAATAATAAATATTTAATTTATGCTCGCATCCAAAAAAAATTCGTTTGCCTTGGGAATCTACAAACGTAACTTTTTTAAGAAATATGGAATTTTTCTCTTATCGAAACCCAAATGCATTTTATAATTAATTTTTAATTTTTTCATGAAAAATAAATTTTATCATGCCACATGTGGATAATCGTCGGAAAGCTTTGAATCCAGCCAATTTTCTTTTAAAATTTAATTAACGCCAAATTCTATTTATATCCTTTTTTTAAATTTCAAAGGGAGATAAAGCATGTAAAAGTATTGATAAATACAAATTTTTCTTAAACACAGTGGGGTAGAATAAAAAAAAATTGCTTAGATTTATAACCAAAATTTCTTAATTCTACCCCATTGTGTTTGAAACAGGAAAAATTTCATCAAAAATTTTCTATAAGAAAAATTTTATCCCAATTTTTCTACAAGAAAAATTTAATTAAAATTTTTTTATAAGAAAAATTTCACTAAAATTTTTCTATAATAAAAAATTTCATTAAAATTTTTCTATAAGAAAAATTTCTTCAAATTTTTTTAAAGAAAATTTTCATTAAAATTTTTCTATAAGAAAATTTCATTAAAATTTTTCTATAAGAAAAATTTCGTTAAAATTTTTCTATAAGAAAAATTTAATTCAAATTTTTCTTTAGAAAAATTTCATTAAAATTTTTCTATAAGAAAAATTTCATTAAAATTTTTCTATAAGAAAAATTTCATTAAAATTTTTCTATAAGAAAAATTTCATTAAAATTTTTCTATAAGAAAAATTTCATTAAAATTTTTCTATAAGAAAAATTTCATTAAAATTTTTCAAAGTTTTTCTATAAGAAAAATTTTGATGAAATTTTTCTAGAAGAAAAATTTTAATAAAATTTTACAAAAATTAATAAATTTAATAAAATTTAATAATAAATTTAATAAAATTTTTTTAAAAATGTCAGCAAAAAAAATTTTCTATATAAAAAATATTTCAAAAAATGTTTCTATAAGAAAAATTTCAATACAATTTTAATTAAAATTCTTTATAAGAAAAATGTCTATAAAAAAAATTCATTAAAATTTTTCTATCAAAAAAAATGTCATTAAAATTTTTTATTAGAAACATTTCTTTAAAATTTTTCTATAAGAAAAATTTCCCTAAAATTTTTCTATAAGAAAAATTTCCTTAAAGTTTTTCTATAAGAAAAATTTCCTTAAAATTTTTCTATAAGAAAAATTTCATTAAAATTTTTCTATAAGAAAAATTTGATTAAAATTGTTCTACACAAAAAATTTGATTAAAATTTTTCTACACAAAAAATTTGATTAAAATTTTTCTATAAGAAAAATTTCATTAAAATTTTTCTATAAGAAAAAATTCATTAAGATTTTTCTTTAAAAAAAAAATTCATTAACATTTTTCTTTAAACAAAATTTCATTAAAATGTTTCTATAAGAAAAAATTCATTAAAATTTTTCTATAAAAAATTTTCTTCAAAATTTTTCTATAAGAAAAATTGCATTAAAATTTTTTCAAAAGAAAAATTTCATTAAAATTTTTCTATAAGAAAAATGTCATTAAAATTTGTCCATAAGAAAAATTTCATTAAAAATTTTTTCTATAAGAAAAATTTCATTAAAATTTTTTCTATAAGAAAAATTTTATTAAAATTTTTCTATAAGAAAAAGTTTATTAAAGTTTTTCTATAAGAAAAATGTTATTAAAATTTTTCTTTAAGACAAATTTCAATAAAATTTTTCATAGGAAAAATTGCATCAACATTTTTCTATAAGTAAACAAACAAAATTTTTCTATCAGACCATGATGCATCGATTGTGCGGGTGGGTTTATGTATCAAAAGTTTTAAAAATTTTTAATAAAAGCTTTTATAATTTTTGAGGAATTTTAATAAAGAGAAAATAATTACAAAAAAATTAAAACATTTTTAGGAATTTTGTGCTTACTAAACACAAATGCTTTTTAGATCAATGGTAATAAAACCTTTTTCTTCTTCTTCTGTTATCCTTGACTCCCAGTGGAGCATAGGGCCTCTATAAAAGCTTTAATACTTATCTATTAAAAGCTTAACAATCTTAATTTAATTTGTCTAACTTTTATAAATTTCTTCTTTATAACTTAATTTTGTGGAGTATGAAAAATGCCACAAGTTTTGCTGGCTATAACTTTTTTCAATAAAGTCCCTTTAAGCAATACTTTTAACAAACTATAGCCTAAAGTCTTAGCTTTACAAGGATATATAAATTATCTGCATATATTTGCATATTTAGACCAAAATCAATAATGAGTGACATTACCAAAAAAAAATTTGATAATAATAATTTCATCAAAATTTTTCTATAAGAAAAATTTCGATGAAATTGTTCTTTAAGAAAAATGTCGTTGAAATTGTCCTATAAGGAAAATTTCATTCAAATTTTTCTTTAAGAAAAAATTCATTAAAATTTTTCTCTAAGAAAAGCTTTATCAAAATATATCTAAAAGAAAAATATTAATAACAGTTTTAACACTTATCTAATTAAAGATTTTATAAGTCTAGCTTTTATAAATTTCTTCTTTATAACTTGAATTTTGTAAAGTATGAAAAATTCCTTAAGTTTAGCTGGCTATAACTTTTTCTAATAAAGTTCCTTTAAGCAGTACTTTTAACAAACTATTGGCACAAGTTTAAGCTTTACAAGGATATATAAATTATCTGCATATATTTGCATATTTAGACTTAAATCGATAATGAGTGACATGATCAAAAAAATTTTTCATAAAAAAAAATTTCATCAAAATTTTCTATAATAAAAATTTTATCAAAATTTCTGTATATGAAAAACTTCTCAAAATTGTTCTATATAAATAATTTCATCAAAATTTTTTTATAAAAAAAATTTCATTAACATTTTTGCTCTTTTAAAAAAACACCCTTTTCTACTCTCGTTTTTTTAATTAGCCAATTAATAACACAGTTTTTGTTTTCTAAACAAAAAAAAAAATATATATCGAATTGTTTTGTTTTATTCTTGCGTATTCAAAAGATTCTATTGATTGAATCTTTACAAAATAAAGTTTAAAATTTCTCAGACAGACAAACATTCGGACCTAACAATATCAATACTTTAAATAGAATAATAATAATAAACCTTAATCATATATTTTATTAGTTATTTTTAATTGTATTTTTTTTTTGTATTTGTTTATTTGCTTTCTTAAATTTTTTTTATTAATCTCTTAAGTGGCGTATAAATTAATTAAATTTCTTATTTTTATATAAAATTAAGAAATTTTTGAAAAATTTCCTATAAAAATAAGAAATTTTTGAAAAATTTCCTATAAAAATAAGAAATTTTTGAAAAATTTCCTATAAAAATAAGAAATTTTTGAAAATTTTCCTATAAAAATAAGAAATTTGTGAAAAATTTCCTAAAAAATAAGAAATTTTTGAAAAATTTCCTATATAAATAAGAAATTTTTGAAAAATTTCCTATAAAAATAAGAAATTTTTGAAAAATTTTCTATTAAAATAAAAAATTTTTGAAAAATTTCCTATAAAAATAAGAAATTTTTTAAAAATTTCCTATAAAAATAAGAAATTTTTAAAAAATTTCCTATAAAAATAAGACATTTTTGAACAAATTCTTATAAAATAAGAAATTTTCAAAAATTTCCTATAAAAGTAAGAAGTTTTCAAAAATTTGCTATAAAAATAAGAAATTTTTGAAAAATTTCCTATAAAAATTAGAAATTTTTGAAAATTTTCCTATAAAAATTAGAAATTTTAAAAAAACTCGTATAAAAATAAGAAATTTTTGAAAAATTTTCTATAAAAATAAGAAATTTTTGAAAAATTTCCTATAAAAATAAGAAATTTTTGAAAAATTTCCTATAAAAATAAGAAATTTGTGAAAAATTTCCTAAAAAATAAGAAATTTGTGAAAAATTTCCTATAAAAATAAGAAATTTGTGAAAATTTTCCTATAAAAATAAGAAATTTTTGAAAAATTTCCTATATAAATAAGAAATTTTTGAAAAATTTCCTATAAAAATAAGAAATTTTTGAAAAATTTTCTATTAAAATAAAAAATTTTTGAAAAATTTCCTATAAAAATAAGAAAATTTTTAAAAATTTCCTATAAAAATAAGAAATTTTTAAAAAATTTCCTATAAAAATAAGACATTTTTGAAAAAATTCTTATAAAATAAGAAATTTTCAAAAATTTCCTATAAAAGTAAGAAGTTTTCAAAAATTTGCTATAAAAATAAGAAATTTTTGAAAAATTTCCTATAAAAATTAGAAATTTTTGAAAATTTTCCTATAAAAATTAGAAATTTAAAAAAAACTCGTATAAAAATAAGAAATTTTTGAAAAATTTCCTATAAAAATAACAATTTTTTGAAAAATTTCCAATAAAAATAAGAAATTTTTGAAAAATTTCCTATAAATATAAGAAATTTTTGAAAAATTTCCTATAAATATAAGAAATTTTTAAAAAATTTCCTATAAATATAAGAAATTTTTAAAAAAATTCCTATAAAATAAGAAATTTTTAAAAAATTTCCTATAAAAATAAGACATTTTTTTAAAAATTTTCTATAAAAATAAGAAATTTTTTAAAAATTTCCTATAAAAATAAGAAATTTTTGAAAAATTTTCTATAAAAATAAGAAATTTTTGAAAAATTTCCTATTAAAATAAGAAATTTTTGAAAAATTTCCTATAAAAATAAGAAATTTTTAAAAAATTTCCTATAAAAATAAGAAATTTTTGAAAAATTTCCTTTAAAAATAAGAAATTTTTGAAAAATTTCCTTTAAAAATAAAAAATTTTTGAAAAATTTCCTATAAAAATGGGAAAATTTTCAAAAATTTTCTATAAAAATAAGAAATTTTTGAAAAGTTTCCTATAAAAATAAGAAATTTTTGAAAAATTTCCTATAAAAAGAACAAATTTTTGAAAAATTTCCTATAAAAATCAGAAATTTTTGAAAAATTTCGTATAAAAATAAGAAATGTTTGAAAAATTTCCTCTAAAAATAAGAAATTTTTGAAAAATTTAATATAAAAATAAGAAATTTTTCAAAAATTTCCTATAAAAATAAGAAATTTTTCAAAAATTTCCTATAAATATAAGAAATTTTTTAAAAATTTCCTATAAAAATAAGAAATTTTTGAAAAATTTTCTATAAAAATAAGAAATTTTTGAAAAATTTTCTATTAAAATAAGAAATTTTTGAAAAATTTCCTATAAAAATAAGAAATTTTTGAAAAATTTTCTATAAAAATAAGAAATTTTTGAAAAATTTCCTATTAAAATAAGAAATTTTTGAAAAATTTCCTATAAAAATAAGAAATTTTTGAAAAATTTCCTATAAAATTAAGAAATTTTTGAACATTTTCCTATAAAAATAAGAAATTTTTAAAATTTCCTATACAAATAAGAAATTTTTGAAAAATTTCCTTTAAAAATCAGAAATTTTTCAAAAATGTCTTATTTTGGGTCAAGGTTTTTCTTGTTTAATGTAAATTGTTGTTATTCCCCCGCCACGCTAAAAATGGCCAACCCTGTTTTAGAGTTACCATAACTGGAATAGTTCTCTATGGCTTCCAAAATTAGTTCACAAGTAGATATAGAAAATTGTATTGAACTTCGATGATAAATATTTATTTGTTTTTGCGAATCTCAAAACAAGCCACCTCTTATAAGTGTTTTGGATATTTTGTTGTTTCAGATCACGGGATTCATTAACAATTTTTTACAAAATTTGCAAAATATGAATATTTAAAAAAAAATTGTTGTATCGGATCACGGGACTTATTAGTAATTTTAAGCAAAATATGCAAATATAAGCAGATGATTTACATACTGTCATAAAGTTAAGACCACAGAGTTTAATTTATTGTAAATAAAATATGAATCGGATGCAATATACTATATTTATAATAATTTACAAATAAACTTTTTCAGAATATTTTATTTTGAAATATTTAAAAATCCAGAATTACACTTCAGAAGGCAACTGGAAATGTTAGGAATCATCTTGCTAAAAATTCAATTTGAAATTCTAATTCCCGGAATAAAAATTCATTGAAATGAAGGTAAACAAAACAATAAAAACTAGTCCGTGGTCTATGGAAAGTGATTACTTATCTCCTCTTCTATAAATTATTATTATAAATAAAGTATAAATAATTTCAAAAAAACAAAATTAATGAAGCCAAAGCAGCAAAAAAAATATTGGCTTTTGTTGTTTAAAATTAAATAAATATATAAACATTTTATATAACAAATTTGAATAATTGTGTTTATTAATTTATTTTTAAATAATTCAGATAAATTTTAAAATTCCTTATCCGTCATTTATGCACTGCGTGATATGAAAATATTAGCGATTTTATAGAAACACTTTATTTTTTCTAAAACGATTTACAATTTTCAATTTTCAAAGTGTGCAGAGAATAAAAAAAGAATTGAGGTGGATGTCAGTTCAGGGCTATTTCTTCTGATAACCCAAAAATGTTATAATAAAACACAGTTCAAGAGTTTTCTCAAATTTAGAGAAGATTAGAATAATTAGATTGAAATATAGTGAAAAGTTTTCTATAAAATTTTTATAGTGAAAAGTTTTCTATAAAATTTTTATAGTGAAAAATTTTCTATAAAATTTTTATAGTGAATAATTTTCTATAAAATTTTTATAGTGAAAAATTTTCTATAAAATTTTTATAGTGAAAAATTTTCTATAAAATTTTTATAGTGAAAAATTTTCTATAAAATTTTTATAGTGAAAAATTTTCTATCAAATTTTTATAGTGAAAAATTTTCTATCAAATTTTTATAGTGAAAAATTTTCTATAAAATTTTTATAGTGAAAAATTTTCTATAAAATTTTTATAGTGAATAATTTTCTATAAAATTTTTATAGTGAAAAATTTTCCATAAAATTTTTGTAGTGAAAAATTTTCCATAAAATTTTTATAGTAAAAAATTTTCCATAAAATTTTGGTAGTGAAAAATTTTCTATAAAATTTTTATAGTAAAAAATTTTCTATAAAATTTTTGTAGTGAAAAATTTTCTATAAAATTTTTATAGTAAAAAATTTTCTATAAAATTTTTGTAGTGAAAAATTTTCTATAAAATTTTTATAGTGAAAAATTTTCCATAAAATTTTTATAGTGAAAAATTTTCCATAAAATTTTTATAATGAAAAATTTTCTATAAAATGTTTATAGTGAAAAATTTTCTATAAAATTTTCATAGTGAAAAATTTTCTATAAAATTTTTATAGTGAAAAATTTTCTATAAAATTTTTATAGTGAAAAATTTTCTACAAAGTTTTTATAGTGAAAAATTTTCTATAAAATTTTTATAGTGAAAAATTTCCTATAAAATTTGTGTGGTGAAAAATTTTCTGTAAAATTTTTATAGTGAAGAATTTTCTATAACATTTTTATAGTGAAAAATTTTCTATAAAATTTTTATAGTGAAAAATTTTCTATAAAATTTTTATAGTGAAAAATTTTCTATAAAATTTTTATAGTGAAAAATTTTCTATAAAATTTTTATAGTGAAAAATTTTCTATAAATTTTTATAGTGAAAAATTTTCTATAAAATTTTTATAGTGAAAAATTTTCTATAAAATTTTTATAGTGAAAAATTTTCTATAAAATTTTTATAGTGAAAAATTTTCTATAAAATTTTTATAGTGAAAAATTTTTCCATAAAATTTTAGTAGTGAAAAATTTTCTATAAAATTTTTATAGTAAAAAATTTTCTATAAAATTTTTGTAGTGAAAAATTTTCTATAAAATTTTTGTAGTGGAAAATTTTCTATAAAGTTTTTATAGTGAAAAATTTTCTATAAAATTTTTATAGTGAAAAATTTTCTATAAAATTTTTATAGTTTAAAATTTTCGATAAAATTTTTATAGTGAAAAATTTCTATTAAATTTTTTTTAGTGAAAAATGTTCTATAAAATTTTTTTAGTGAAAAATTTTCTATAAATTTTTTATAGTGAAAAATTTTTATAGTGAAAAATTTTCTATAAAATTTTTATAGTGAAAAATTTTCTATAAAATTTTTATAGTGAAAAATTTTCCATAAAATTTTGGTAGTGAAAAATTTTCTATAAAATTTTTATAGTAAAAAATTTTCTATAAAATTTTTGTAGTGAAAAATTTTCTATAAAATTTGTATAGTGAAAAATTTTCCATAAAATTTTTATAATGAAAAATTTTCTATAAAATGTTTATAGTGAAAAATTTTCTATAAAATTTTCATAGTGAAAAATTTTCTATAAAATTTTTATAGTGAAAAATTTTCTATAAAATTTTTATAGTGAAAAATTTTCTATAAAGTTTTTATAGTGAAAAATTTTCTATAAAATTTTTATAGTGAAAAATTTCCTATAAAATTTGTGTGGTGAAAAATTTTCTATAAAATTTTTATAGTGAAGAATTTTCTATAACATTTTTATAGTGAAAAATTTTCTATAAAATTTTTATAGTGAAAAATTTTCTATAAAATTTTTATAGTGAAAAATTTTCTATAAAATTTTTATAGTGAAAAATTTTCTATAAAATTTTTATAGTGAAAAATTTTCTATAAAATTTTTATAGTAAAAAATTTTCTATAAAATTTTTATAGTGAAAAATTTTCTATATAATTTTTATAGAGAAAAATTTTCTATAAAATTTTTATAGTGAAAAATTTTCTATAAAGTTTTTATAGTGAAAAATTTTCTATAAAATTTTTATAGTGAAAAATTTCCTATAAAATTTGTGTGGTGAAAAATTTTCTGTAAAATTTTTATAGTGAAGAATTTTCTATAACATTTTTATAGTGAAAAATTTTCTATAAAATTTTTATAGTGAAAAATTTTCTATAAAATTTTTATAGTGAAAAATTTTCTATAAAATTTTTATAGTGAAAAATTTTCTATAAAATTTTTATAGTGAAAAATTTTCTATAAAATTTTTATAGTGAAAAATTTTCTATAAAATTTTTATAGTGAAAACTTTTTTATAAAATTTTTATAGTGAAAAATTTTTTATTAAATTTTTATAGTGAAAAATTTTCTATAAAATTTTTAAAGTGTTAAGTCTCCATAAACTTCCTATAAAATTTTTGTAGTGAACAATTTTCTATACAATTTTTAAAGTGAAAAATTTTCTATAAAATTTTTATAGTTTAAAATTTTTATAGTGAAAAATTTTCTATAAAATTTTTTTAGTGAAAAATTTTCTATAAAATTTTTATAGTGAAAAATTATCTATAAAATTTTTATAGTGAAAAAGTTTCTATAAAATTTTTATAGTGAAAAATTTTCTATAAAATTTTTATAGTGAATAATTTTCTATAAAATTTTTATAGTGAAAAATTTTCTATAAAATTTTTATAGTAAAAAATTTTCTATAAAATTTTTATAGTGAAAAATTTTCTATAAAATTTTTATAGTGAAAAATCTTCTATAAAATTTTTATAGTGAAAAATGTTCTATAAAATTTTTTTAGTGAAAAATTTTCTATAAATTTTTTATAGTGAAAAATTTTCTTTAAAATTTTTATAATGAAAAATTTTCTATAAAATTTTTATAGTGAAAAATTTTCTATAAAATTTTTATAGTGAAAATTTTTCTATAAAATTTTTATAGTGAAAAATTTTCTATAAAATTATTATAGTGAAAAATTTTCTATAAAATTTTTATAGTGAAAAATTTTCTATAAAATTTTTATAGTGAAAAATTTTCTATAAAATTTTTATAGTGAAAAATTTTCTATAAAATTTTTATAGTGAAAAATTTTCTATGAAATTTTTATAGTGAAAAATTTTCTATAAAATTTTTGGAGTGATCACTTTTTTGATAATTTTTTATAGTGAAAAATGTTCTATAAAGTTTTTATAATTAAAATTTTTCTAAGTCTGTGTCCTTTTGGCTAAAACACCTTTAACTTTTAACAGAGTCTTTATTTAGCTTTATACATTTAGTCCAACGTTTCTCCATTTGTAGAGATCTTGAAAATAGGCATTTTTTATAAAATGATTTCATCGTTAAAGTTAAATCTCCATCCATCGAGCCTCATTTTTAAGTTTGGCAACGAAAAAAAGTCACTGCGAGCTTTACGGTTGCTGTGGCTAAGTTGGTTAGCAATTCGACTACTTACACGCGGTCGATGTAAAATTGGCTATTGAACAAAAACGTTTAAACAAAGCATCTAAATAACAACAAATCGCGCAACTTCACTGCTTTTAAAATACACAAGCCGTGCAATGATTGCAAATGGCTTATTCTCGCAACAGTTTTGTAAGTGTTTCTGAGAATAAAGTAGCGTTATTTGGTACGTGCCACAATTTTATGTTATTTTTAGTCTTTGTGTTTTCTTCGGTGAAGAGTGAAATATTTTTAATATTGAAGGGTTTTAAACAGTAGAGAATTAAAAAAAAATAATTAAATTGTCGAAAATAAAGGTAAGCATGCCTTATAAATTTAAACAATCTTTTCGTAAAAAATTATGGAATTTCTTTATGTGTTAATCAACATGATTGGAAAACTATTCCTCACTTATTTCCAAGTAAATCAAAAAATCAAAGTCATAAATAGGTACTACATCCATGGAACATTGAAATGTTTAACATCAATGTCAAGAATCTCCTTTATTTCGTTCTTCTTTTTCCTAAATTTTGCTCCCATTATAAAATCAATTTGAAATGATAATAACACAGGGCGACTGTGAAAATTATAAATGGATTTTTTCAAATGAACAATGAAAAACACATAAATGCTCAAACAAACATAAATTCCATGAACAGGTGTGTGTGCCTTAGCTTTCTCTCATTGGATAATCGTCACCATTAGTTGTTTGCGAATTGTAGTAATAGCGGTATTACTACAATTTTTATGGGATTTTTCAAAACGACCATACAGTAAATCAATGTATGGTAGTGCAACATCTTTATACTATAGAACCTTTGGTAAAACTTTATTTAAACACTTCTTAAAAAAAAAATAAAAATTTTGTCGCCCTGTGTATTTCAAAATGTTAAAAACAAAAATGAATTTTATTATTTATTCATATCTTTAATATTCATCTCTTTTTTTTTTCCTCTTTACATTTTCACTTTCAAGATAAACTATCAATTTTGATTTTTGTTCTGAAAAAAAAAGAATTACATGCATCAAAATTTTATATTTCTCTGATTGATTTTAAAATGTTTTAGTTTTGGTGTTTTTTTAATAAAAGTCTTAGTTGTAAACAAACAAACAAAAAAAAAAAAGAAAACTATTTTTCCATTATTGCATTTGTTGTGTATTTTTCGATTTTAAATCTAAACTGATTTGTTCGAAATGTGTTCGTTCTCATTCAAGGTTTCGTCCGTCCATCTAATCAATGTTTTGTTGATACTTAGTTTTTTTTTTTTTTTGTGAACATTTCAATTTTTTATGAATACAAAGTTTTTTATTTCGCGTAATTTGTTTAATAGTTTTTTGCTAACAAATTGTTTGGAATTCAAATAACAAAGTTGTCGATTTTTATATGAATATAAAATGAATACATTCTACATTTACACGGTGTAAAATATTATATTATAAAAATCTACTAAAATATTTTTATAGTGAAAATTTTTAATATTGAAAAATATTCTATAAATCTTTCTATAGTAAAAAATTTTTTACAAAATTTTTAATATAATTTTTTAGTAAAAAATTTTGTTAAGAGGTTGTGGGTTCGAATCTGGGCTCAGGTTCATATCATAAATTTTTAACCTGAGCCCGGATTCGAATCCACAACCTCTTAACATAAATTCTTGGTTCAACTAAAAATTGATTTCTTTCAAGTAAAGAATTTTATCGAAAATTTTTGTGGTGAAATTTTTTTTTTTAAATCTTTATAGTAAAAAATTTTATATTTTTGAAGCAAATTTTTACTATTAAAATTTTATAAAAAAATTTTACTACAAAAAATTTATAGAAAATTTTTCACTATAAAAATTTTATAGAAAATTTTACACTATAAAAATTTTCTAGAAAATTTTTCACTATAAAAATTTTATAGAAATTATTTCACTACAAAAATTTTGTAGAAAATTTTTCTCTCTAAAAATTTTATAGAAAATTTTTTACTTCAAAAATTTTATAGAAAATTTTTTACTATAAAAGTTTTATACAAAATTTTTCACTATAATTATTTTATAGAAAATTTTTCACTATAAAGATTTTACAGAAAATTTTTCACTATAAAAATTTTATAGAAAATTTTTCACTACTAAAATTTTATAGAAAATTTTTCACTATAAAAATTTTATAGAAAATTTTTCACTATAAAAATTTTATAGAAAATTTTTCACTATAAAAATTTTATAGAAAATTTTTCACTATAAAAATTTTATAGAAAATTTTTCACCATAAAAATTTTTTTAAAAATTTTTCAATATAAAAATTTTATAGAAATTTTTCACTATAAAAATTTTATAGAAAATTTTTCACTATAAAAATTTTATAGAAAATCTTTCACTATAAAAATTTTATAGAAAATCTTTCACTATAAAAATTGTATAGAAAATTGTTCACTATAAAAATTTTATAGAAAATTTTTCACTATAAAAATTTTATAGAAAATTTTTATTACCAAAATGTTTCCACAATGAAAATTTTATAGAAAATTGTTCACTATAAAAATTTTATACAAAATTTTTCACTATAAAAATTTTATAGAAAATTTTTTACTATAAAAATTTTATAGGAAAATGTTCACTATAAAAATTTTATAGAAAAATTTTCACTATAAAAATTTTATAAAAAATTTTTCACTATAAAAATTTTATAGAAAAATTTTCACTATAAAAATTTTTTACTAAAAAAATTTTTCACTAAAAAAATTTTTTTATTATAAAAATTTTATATTTTTGAAGCAAATTTTTACTATTAAAATTTTATACAAAAATTTTACTACAAAAATTTTATAGAAAATTTTTCACTATAAAAATTTTATAGAAAATTTTACACTATAAAAATTTTCTAGAAAGTTTTTCACTATAAAAATTTTAAAGAAAATATTTCACTATAAAAATTTTATAGAGAAATTTTCACTACAAAAATTTTGTAGAAAATTTTTCTCTCTAAAAATTTTATAGAAAATTTTTTACTACAAAAATTTTATAGAAAATTTTTTACTATAAAAAGTTTTATACAAAATTTTTCACTATAATTATTTTATAGAAAATTTTTCACTATAAAGATTTTACAGAAAATTTTTCAAAAGAAAATTGTTCACTATAAAAAGTTTATACAAAATTTTTCACTATTAAAATTTTATAGAAAAATGTTCACTATAAAAATTTTATAGAAAAATTTTCACTATAAAAATTTTATAAAAAATTTTTCACTATAAAAATTTTATACAAAATTGTTCTCTATAAAAATTTTATAGAAAAGTGTTCACTATAAAAATTTTAGAGAACATTTTCACTATAAAAATTTTATAGAACATTTTTCACTATAAAAATTTTATAGACAATTTTTCACTATAAAAATTTTATAGAAAATTTTTCACTATAAAAATTTTATAGAAAATTTTTCACAAAAAAAATTTTATAGAAAATTTTACACTATAAAGATTTTATAAAAATTTTTTCACTATAAAAATTTTATAGAAATTTTTTTACTATAAAAATTATATAGAAAATTTTTCACTAAATATTTTAAAGAAAATGTTTCACTAAAAAAATTTTATAGAAAATTTTTCACTATAATATTTTTGTAGTGAACAATTCTCTATTAAATTTTAATAATGTAAAATTTTCTACAAAATTCTTATAGTATGAAATTTTTATAGTCGAATTTTTCCTTAAAAATTTTATAGCAAAAAATTTTCTCTTAAATTTTTATAGTGAAAAATTTTCTATAAAATTTTTATAGTGAAAAATTTTCTTAGTGAAAAATTTTTTATGAAATTTTATAGTGAAAAATTTTCTAAAAATTTTTTATAGTGAAACATTTTCAATAAAATTTTTATAGTGAAATAATTTGTATAAAATTTTTGTAGTAAAAAATTTTTATAGTGAAAAATTTTCCTTAAAAATTTGGTAGTGAAAAATTTTCTTTAAAATTTTGGTAGTGAAAAATTTTCTTTAAGTTTTTTTTAGTGAAAATATTTCAGTAAAATTTTTATAGTGAAAAATATTTTATAAAATTTTTATAGTGAAAAATGTTTTATAACGTATTTTTAGTAAAAAATTTTCTTTACAATTTGTATGTGAAAAATTAATATTTTTTTAGATCATATCAATCATTATTAATTTTAGACTAGATATGCAAATATAAGCGGATGATTTATTTACGAGTTAAAAGCTTAGACTTGGGCCTTTAATTTGTATTAAATATGAATCGTTATCGTTTTATAGTTAAAAGTTATAACATAATAAATATTGTATTAATTTTTATTTTTCAGAAAAAAACTCTTACTTTTTCCCCCAACCAACAATAACTCAATTTCCGTTATAGCTAGACATTATTTAAATAAACATTAAACATTTATGACTCCTAAAAAAACGTGTTTAAATAAATAAATCTAATATAGATTTTGAGCAAATATAAAAACAACAACAAACAATTGCCAACCTGTAGCAAAAAACCCTGAGGCTTTAAATTGTTTAAGTTTAAGTTGAAATTGGAAACCAAATGATACATAAAATTGTATTAATAAATGAGCAAAAAATTAAGTTTAAAATGCAAGCAAATGTAATTACATAAAAGTGTGCCTCAAATTAGTTTAAACAATAAAATAATGCGTATGAGAAAAATGCAATTTCTGGTCGCAGAGGCGTTATAGAGGAAGGGAGTAAATTATATATTTTTTTCACTCAAAGATACTTTGAGCGTATCCATAAAATATGGGGAACAATATTATGTTGAAGGTATTAGTCAAAGGTATAATTAACAGAAGGTCTAATATTATTCAAATCATCTGCATATATTTGCATATTTAGTTTAAAAATAATAATATGTAAAATTTTTAAGGAGCTAATTTTTGAAATAGGCCTAAAACTTCGAAGAATGAAAGTGTTTGCCATATTACGGCTTAAATGTGCAAAGAAATAAGTAGTATTCCTTCATTTAATACAAAAAACTATCGAAGATTTAACAGGTTTTAAAGTTTTTCAAGCTTCACTTTTATAGGAGAAAACCAATCATTTCCTCTTCTCAACAAAATTCAGCAATGCCCCTGATTTTCTATTAAAAATTCGCTAACACGCATACGTTCTGTTAATTAGTTTGGATCATACATAAAATGTGTAAATATATATACATACATATGTAAGTACATACACATATCACATATGTTTAATAAATATTCGTACATACCTTTCATTTAATTTCGTATTTTTCTGACGTTTGACGTGGCGCCTATTGAAACTGTTCGTACACGAGTTCGATGTTGGTTTCGTTAATACTGTTGTTGAGTGATGTTGCGGTAGGTGCTGTTGACTGTGTTGATAGTGATGTTGCTGATGCTGCAGTAGTTGCTGATGATGGTGTGGATGTTGCTGATGATGATTGGGATGATGGGAATGATAATGCGGCTGGTAGTGTGTTGTATGCTGTTGTTGTTGTTGTGTTTGTTGTTGATTTTGTTGCTGCTGCAGATGTTGCTGCTGTTGATTGGGTAACGAATGCTGTTGCAAGTAGGCTGGCGATTTTATGCCAGCACTGGCAACGGTCGATGTTGATTCGCCGCCAACGACTTCGTTGGTAGACTGATGTGAACCGTTGCTCGAGGAATGATGGGTGTAATCAGTCGGTGCACTAAGCTGTCGATTAAATTCGGTCTTGCGTCGACTTATATCGGTCAGACAATACTTATTGAGGTGTCCGTTACTCGATAGAGAACTTTTCGGTGATATTGCATGGGGTGAGCCGGCATGTAGGCGATTGCACGAATTAGTGCTAACACTAAGTTTGTTGCCGTTGTTGACCAGATTGCAGCCTTTGTTATTAATTTTGGCTGTTTTATATTGCTGCGGCTGCTGCTGATGCGGCTGTTGTTGTTTGCTGGAGTTTGTTGTTGTTGTTGTTGGATTAGAGTTTAGATAATTGACGCTGCTACTGTGGCTGCCTAAAACCTGTTGCTGGGAGTTGCTGCTATTACCAGATGCTGCTGCTGATGCGGCTGCTGCTGCTAAGACGGCACTTACGGCTGTTTCACTTTTAATTGAGGAACGATATGTGGGATATGAGGACTTGACAGCACCGTTCACTATGTAAGGAGTACTGTGTCGCGACACTTGGTGTCCGGAAGCCACTGATGGTGAAGTTGAAGACGACTGTTGTTGTTGTTGTTGCTGCTGATGTTTCTTCTCCACCAGATAGAGATTGAGATATTTGTCTCCGGGATGTAGAGAATTATCGGACACGGCGTTTGACTTGGCTAGTATTTGATTCTTTTTCTTGCCCGTGGGATGAGTTTTCAAAGATAGATTACGCAATTTACGCGACTGTTCTTTGATTTTATTGGTCTTTAGGAATGAGGGACTATTACCAATGCACTTAAATATATAGGCCTTATTAACCAACTGTTGTTTGTCAGGCTGTTGTGTCTGAGACTCTAGTTCGTTTTTGGCATAAATATTACAATCGCTATAATGAGTTTTGAGCAGGGGACAATTATTGGCCTCTTCAAACTGATGATGACTATAACTGGTGGTTTGACTTAAAGGATCCGAGTGGCTTAAGTTGTGAACAACTAAATGTTTGAAATCTCCCTGTGTTTGTTGTGAATCCTGATAATCATCGGCTATAGCCAAGCTACTACTTTTACTGTTGGGACTATACGAAAGGCGACTTGTTGGACTGAGTTGTTGCTGCTGATAGCGCTGATTGGCGTCGGCAAGTGTCAACAGCTGCGGTGAACCACTATCGTAGGAGTTCTGTTTTGAAACGCTGGTAAATCGTAGGCCTGTTGATGATGTCTCGTATGGCAAAGAGTTTTGATCATCACCTATTGAGCTACGGGGGCAGGTGGTGCTGGCGTGGCCGCCTACCCTGCTACGCTTAACACCGTAATCAAGGTCCTTCTCCTGATCTCGATATGGCTTTACTTCGCTGTCTAGTAAGAATTCGTTGTCGTTATCGGTACTAAGACCTTGAAAGCTGCTTGCTGCAGCCTTAGCACTAGGGGTGTGAGATGTTGTTGTATGACTATTGCTAATGGGTGTTGTTGCAGCCGTTAAAGAATCGCTAGCAACTAATGCACATTTAAGTGATTCACAACTGCACGATATCGATTTGTGCAGTTGATTACGCGTTGAAGACGGAACGTTATCACTTCCTTTACGCGACGAATTACGCGAACGATAACTACTGGTAGTACTGTGATGATCAGCAACCGGTTGCTGTAGATAATGTTGTTGTTGTTGTTGTTGCAGATGTTGCTGTTGTAGTTCTTGTTCCGAAGAAGTAGTAACTCCTTCGTGGGTGGTTACGGCACTACAATAACTGTTATTATCCGAATGACTGCTATATAGAGGAGCAGTCTGTGTTTGTGTGTTCTGAGCGCTTGTAAGGTTGATCAGAGACTGGCGCAACAAATATTGATGCGAATGGTGTTGGGGTTGTTGGCGCTGTTGTTGCTTCAGTTGTTGTTGTTGTTGCTGCTGCTGTTGTATAAATTGATGATTTTGTTGTTGTTGTTGTTGATCGCTACTATACAAGTTCTCTCTGCTAGCACTGTAAAATTTTCAAACAAATAAAATAAAACGAAAACAAATATAAATACACCGTTACAAAGAATTACGATCATCATCAGCTCACGCTAGTAAAGTTCCTAGGAACTCTATAAAAAATACTCTTTCACTCACTCTCTTATTCTCTAAATCGATTTGTACAAAGTTAAAAAAAAACTAATAATTAGAGAAAAACGAGTGATCAAAATTATAATAAAATTTGTTATATGGACGCTTTATATTCAGAAAGTGATATCTACATTTTCGACCAAAATGGTTTTTAATAGAAACGTGTTAACTCGTAAAAAGTGCTATCTACTATAGAAACGCAAAAATAGGGAGTTAATTAAAAAACTTAATTTGTTCAAAATCTAAGTCCAATTTGTATGGTATTGTAAAACAATGTTTATTTACTACTCTTATAGTTAATGACAAAAACTGTTTAAAATTGTGAATTTGTAGATAGCACTATTTGAATATAAACTCTCGATATGTTCTCTCATTATTTCTAATTAATAAAAAAAAGTTTTGATTTTGAATATTCTAATGCTAAACTTGAAAAAATAGAGTTAGTTCACTTTACTGAGTACAGGGATGGGTGTGAGTTTGAGTTTTTTGTTATTTATTATTTTAACTGAGCCATAGAGAATAAGTTACGAGTAGAGAGAGAGAGAGAGTGAAAGAGACAAATTTTACTAAAGTTAATAATAGTTATAATAAGTAAATAAAATACATTTAAATAATTGTACCATGCTTGCATACAATAACAATAAAAAAAATCAAATTAAATTCTAACAACAATAGACCAACCAATCAATTTGGAGTAAAATTATAAATAAAATAGAATATAAAAAAAATAAAAAAGAAAATATAATTGAGTATCGCATTCATCATAAATATTTGATAGTTGTATTTGTTTGGGTGTATGTAATAGAATGAAATGTGCTTTATTTAAATGAAAACCGAGAGGGATAAAGTTGAAAATTTAAGGCCTAAACGGGCTATGGGATAATTTTATACTTTTCGAACTCATTGCTATTACACTCTACTCGACTATATGTAGGTCGAAGGATATTTTTTTAAGTTTGTCCTGATTGAATATTATTCTGACACCCAATTAGAAGTAAATATGGATTTGATCGAAGTCGATTTGACCAAAAAGTCTTGTATTTATACCCTTCACCACCATAGGTGGAAAGGGTATATTGGGTTTGTGCTGATGTTTGAAACACACCTTTTAATATACCAATCGACTTAGAATCACTCCCTGAGTTGTTTTAACGATGTCCGTCCGGCTGGCAGGCTGGCTGGCCGGTTATCCATGTAAGCTTGTTATCATTGTACAGGTCGTAACTTTAAAGATAATTTGATGGCTCACATTTTGGCCCAAGGACGATGCCTATACTTAATTTTATGGCTTATATTTTGGTCCAAGGAAGATGTCTATACTTTTTGGGCGAAATCGGATTACTATTTCGAGTACCTCCCATAGGGATGCCTTCCCGGAATAGAGTTTTGGTCCTTTACAGCCACAAATTTACTTTTATTTTGATAATATTCAACACAAATATTGCTTATGATTACCTTAATCAGTGTACCTCATTTTGTAGGAATCGGCCCATAAGTGACCATACCTCCCATACAAGACACATTCTCAAAAGACGTATATGTACTAGGCTTCGTATGAGAGTAATTTTTTCCTTTGGATTTTTGGATATCATACTTTTTTTTAAAGGTTTTACACGAGGTAAAAACAATGGCGTAATTTTTTTCCCCGAATTCCAACTCCTTCCCCTGCCTTTGATGGCAAAAACGCTGTTTTTGAGTATAATTTTCTACTACGCGGAAATAACTTAAAATAGCTGATTTTTTTTTTCTAATAATTCAATTCTACGGAAAATTTTAGTACGATTGAGACTAATTTCCCTCTTTTGGAATGCACCCACTAATTGACGGACATCACGAAAAATTCACTTTTTTTTATTTTTTATATTAATGTATGCCTTCAAAAAGGCAGGGGAAGGAATTGGAATGTAAAACCTTTAAAAAAAAGTATGATATCCAAAAAAGTAGATTTACCCTAATATGTACACATAAAAGCACAAAAACGTATATAACTCTAAAGATAAATGCATATGACTACTAAAACTTTGCACAGATAAATATTTTGTATATATAAACCAATAACCAAAATTTGGTAATAATCGGTCCACAATTGACCCTAGCTCCCATATAAGGACCTTAGCCCGAAATAACATAAATCTCGAAATTTTGAAAAAATAACACATATTATATGTATGTATGTCTCTAAAACATAAGGAAAACTTGTTAAATTGTAGGTCCATATCTGATCTTAGCAGCGAAGGGTATAATATAGTCGGGCTTGACCGACTATAGCTTTTCTTTCTTGTTTTAGTTGGGCTTAACCTTAACAACTTACGTGTATATTAGAGTGTCTCAAAGAAATTGAAAGTCTTTGACCATTTTACCCCAATAATCCAAATACAAAGTTTCATTCAGATCAGATATGAGGAAAGCGTGCCGACATGAAGCCAAAGTTTGGACATCCCAGTTATTTTGGAAAACTGAGGGGTTTCTTTAGATTTCTTCAAAATGTTTCTACTAAGAATATGTTTTTAAATACATTTTTAACAGCGTTCTACAGACAACAAAATGAGCTTTCCAACGAGATATGAGACATTAATATCGGTTAAAAGGTTTCCTAATTATTAAGGGCTTCCCAAAATATGTTACGTCCTTAAAGACGCTCCTGAACATATGCAATAAAAAATTTATTATTTTTATTAAATTTTAAAAAGTTTGACTGCTTTTACTTTTTTGAAACCTCAAGATATTTAATTACCCATTTTTGTAGCAATGGGCTAACGTTAAGCCACTTTTGCATGGGACAAAAAAAATATTTTTTTCATACCGTTTTCAAAACTGTTTTTTGATTTTTTCAATAGTTTGTTAAACGAATTTGAAAAAACTCAAACAAAGTTTCAGAGTGTTAGTTAAAACACCCTGCAGATTAGTACTAAGAAAGAATTAAATCGATATCTCTGACGGCTTAGCCGTACCTGCGACTTAAAGTCAAAGAATTTGGACAAAAACTCAAATTTTCACCAAAGTTATAAAAAAGCACGTGATTTATTATATATTAGCAGTTTTTTATAAACATAACTATAATTATGATTGTTTTGATGGGTAGAAATATATATGTGAACTTTGGTTGAAATCGGATGTCATTAACCCTATTATTACCAGGGTCAGAAGTAAAATTTTTAAAATATTAATTTTTTTCAAAAAAGGTACTAAAAACTACATGCTTTTATTATTATTATATTTAAATAAAAATTCAACAAATCGTTCAAAGAAACCTTTAATTACATTTTTATACAAATTAACCCTTGCGTACCCATGAGCTCAAAATGGTTTTAGTTTTAAACTGACAAATATTTTGTTAGAAATTAACCTCAATTGACCAATTGAAAAATAAGTGGCTTAAACATTTAATGTTTTTTTAGAAAAGAAAAGTGGGCGTGTTTGTTGGCGGATTTTTCTTAGTTTTTGAGAGGAATTTGTAAGAGAATTTATCAGTCTAAGCAAAAGAAACAACCTTTTATATACGAAGTTACCTTTAAAAAAAGATTATTTAAAAATTAAATATTTTTGCATATAAAAAGTGGTCGTGTCTGTATTTGGATTTTTTCAAGTTTTTTAGAAGGATATTTTATGAGGGCCACGCATTCTACCTGCATGGAATTATCTTCTTACGTTTTGTATTTCTGAAGTAATCAACTGATAAAAAAACTTTTAAAAAATTGAAATTTTTACTTTAAAAATATGGGCGTTCGTATTCGTATGCCGAATTTCCAGATTTTTGCCATGTTCTGGCAGTCTGCTTGCAAATTATCATATGCCTTTCGAAGCTATCAAATTTAAGAAAAGTTTTTATAGGAAAATGTAGTTTTCGTTCATGAAATCATCATCATATGACCTTTAATTCCGAAATAATTAAAAAAAATCTTTAACATTTTTTACATAAGAATAGTAGGCGTGTCTGTGGGCGGATTTTCCTATTTCTACCCTTCACCACCATAGGTGGAAAGGGTATTATAAGTTTGTGCTGATGTATGTAACGCATGGAAATATTTGTCTTAGACCCACCTTTTAGTATACCAATAGACTTTCTGTGTCGATTTAGCGATGTCCGTCCGTCTGGCTGGCTGGCTGGCTGGACCCCCATGTAAACCTTGTAAACAAAGTACAGGTCGCAATTCTAAAGATAATTTGATGAAATTTGGCACAGATCATTTTTTAGATAATGACCATGGCTATTGAAATTCGTCAAAATCGGTCCATTATTTATGGTACCTCCCATAGGTCCCACTTCCCGGAATTGATATATTGGCCTCAAATATCAATATTTTTTCATTAAATTTAAGTAAAATACTGCTTATGTAAACTTAAATAACTGTACCAAATTTCGTTAAAATCGGTCCATATTTGACCCTAGCTCTCATATAAGTCCAAATGACGGAAATAGCTTAAATATATAAGTTTTGATAAAATGTTTGTATGATGGCAAAATTTAGCAAATATTTGTCTTTACATAGGAAAAATAACAGCTTTGACCATAGTGATGAAGGGTGTCGTATGGTCGGGCTTGACCGACTATGGCACTTTCTTACTTGTTTTTTGTCAAAATTTTAAGCTGAAGGTTATAGGATTTGGAGATATTCAATTTGAACCTCCAGAACGAAAGCCCTTTGTGGAGTCTTCGCTTTAAATTCGTACTGTGAGTTGGGGTTAAAATCGTGTGATAGGAACTAATATATTGGTTTCAGGAACATTAAATTTAAACATTAAAATGTTGGTTATCTTTGAAAGGCCGTCCTATATAAGAGAGTTGTAAATAGTCACCATCAGAACAGATAAATTGTCTAATTGATGTTATGTCGGATGACATATTAAAAGGCCTTCGAAATGAAAACCTCGTTATTCTTCCCTTTGGATGATTAAATGATATATATTAATGTTTGCGCCATAGGCTAATAAATATTATTTCATGTATATGTTTTCTTATTGTTTATTATTTTTACAATATAAATAAAATCCGTGCGAAAAGTTTATAAAGAAATTCTAAAAATGTATTGGAAATATTTAGACAAAACTTATAAATAATCGTAGTTTACAGAGTTTTCAAAGAGTAAAATGAATTTTCGTTAGGAACAGCACCCACAGAATGCAAAGAATTGCCTTGATTGATTGACAAAGAAAAGTAGTTACCGGATTAAGCGGAATTTAATCAATTTAATTACTTACATACTACGTGTATGTAAGTGGCAAATAAAAAGCCTTTGGCAACACCATTGGTATTACTTGTAATAAGGTTTTCTTCGGAAATCCTAACTTAAAATTGTTTTAGTTCAATGTATAGTCGATAAATAATAAAGTGTATGCCAGAGGCATAACTAAATACATTTTAATGAATCTGAAATCAATTAAACTTGTTACGAGGGCAGTTTGATAAGTTTTCGTATAAGATGTCAATTTTGATATTGTCCAAAATAATAGGTTGATTTGTAAAAGGAATTGGTATTGACACCAAAAAAGGTCGGTTCCTATTTTAAATTATATTTTTGACAGGTTATAAAAATAATTATATAAGTAAATAAAAATCCAAAGTCTGAAACAAAACTTTAGAATAACTAAGACAACTATTTTATCGGTCAAGCCCATCTTTCTGATATCCTTCACCTCTAAGATGAAATATGGACTAATGAAGAACAAATTTTATTTTTTTCACAATTCTTAGAGGCATATCTCAGCAACAATTTCTTTAGATTGAAGTACACTTATGTAAATTCCGTCAGTGGGTCAGATATGACAGCTAGGGTCAAATGTGAACCGAACTACTAGTCTTCAGAATGAAAATTTGTTATTAGAAATAGAACATATGGACTTGTATGAAAGTGCTCACAACAGTTGAGTACGACAATATGTTCGAAAGTGTAAGTAAATTATGCAAACAAAAATTTATAAAAATGGCGTCAACAACGTTTATTCGTCCCAAGTGTATTCAATGGACGAATGTACATACGAATTCGTCATGCTGGGCGAAAATAGTAGTTCGTCCCAACTGCGTTAATAGAATTGGTTTTACATTATCTTAAATCCTACGGAGGGCTGATACAACTTTTTTTTTTTGTATGGAAGGCGAACCGCTATTGCACTCCATATATATTTTTCTGTCAAATGTGAAATTAAAATGGATAAAGAACAATGGAAAACATATAAACGCACAAACAAACATACACTTCATTAGCACGTGTATGAGTCTTAGCTTTCTCT
Organism: Stomorhina lunata; assembly: GCA_933228675.1. Classification (NCBI taxonomy): domain Eukaryota; kingdom Metazoa; phylum Arthropoda; class Insecta; order Diptera; family Rhiniidae; genus Stomorhina; species Stomorhina lunata. The sequence goes on from OW121744.1 coordinate 14,846,373, forward strand.
CATTGGATAACCGTCTCGATTAGTTGTTGCCGAATTAGATTTAAAGCGGTATACTCTGTTTTTTATGGAGTTTTCAAAACGACCATGCGGAAAATCAATGTATGAAAGTGCAATATCGTTATATTACAGAGTCTTTGCTTTTGGTATTCTCAATAAGTTCTGGAGACCTAGAAATGTTAAATGCGTGCTCTTATATGGCTTTGAGACATAGAATATTTTAGGTCGAAACATAAGCAGATTATAAGCATTTATCAATCGGAAGCATTCTCAGAATTTTCTTGACCGTTACAATATCAAACCAAGAGTTATGATTGCTGACCGATCAAGAGACGTTATTATAGAATATATAGAGTATTCGCACTCGGAAAAATAGTTGGCAAGGACATACACTAATGGCTCGATTGTGTATTCCAACCGAATTTTAGTTGCTACTGGCAACACAACCAGTTGTATTGTTTACATATTAGTTGCACTTTAAATTATTTTTTGGATCGAAGTTTGGAGCAAAAACTTTGTAAAATTTCGATTGTCTCAAAAATGTAAAAATACTGAATAAAAACGGATGTATAGATGGCACACACGTGCTTATTATAGGACCATGGGAATATATATTTTCCATTTTTTTTTTTACAAAAACAAGTAAGAAAGTGTTATAATCGGTCAAGCCTGACCATACAATACCCTTCGCGACTAAGGTCAAAGGTATTATTTTTCCTGTATAGAGACAAATATTTGCTAAATTTGTGCCATCATACAAACATTTTCTGAAAACTTATATATTTAAGCTGTTTCCGTCATTTTGACTTATATGAGAGCTAGGGTCAAATGTGGACCGATTATCTCGAAACTTGGCAGATTGATTACAGTTTCTAAATAAATTATGTACGCAAAAAATAAACTCATAAATTCTCATTATCTTCAGATTTACAAGCGTTTTAGTCTAATTTAATGTGTTTTGACAGAAGAGTCTGTATCGGAACTATGATCAAATGTGGACCGATTTCAACGAATTTGGTTTAGATAAGCAGTATTTGTTTTAAATTTCATGATAAATATTGATAGTTATGGCCAAAATATCAATTCCGGGAAGTGGGACCTATGGGAGGTACCATAAATAGTAAACCGATTTTGACGAATTTCCAACTATCAAAAAAGCCATCTGTGCCAAATTTCATCAAATTATCTTTAGAATTGCGATCTGTACTTTGACTATATGGTTTACATGGTGGTCTTGCCAGACGGAAAGACGGACGGACGGACGGACGGACTGACGTCGCTAAATCGACTCAGAAAGTGATTCTAAGTCTATTGGTATACTAAAAGCTGGGTCTAAGATAAATATTTCTGTGCGTTACATACAGCAGCATAAACTTATAAAGCTTTTTACCACCTTTGGTGGTAAAGGATATAAAGATCACAGCAACTACAAATTCCTGGTTGCTGTAATAATCTATAACTGACAACTAGAATTTACTCTTGTTATGCCCTTCATCACCATAGGCGAAAAGGGTATTATAAGTTTGTGCTGATGTATGTAACGCAAAAAAATATTTGTCTTAGACCTACCTTTTAGTATACCAATAGGCTTAGAATCACTTTCTGAGTAGATTAAGCGATGTCAGTCCGTCCGTCTGGACGGCTGGCTCGCTGGGCCCCCATGTAAACCATGTAATCAAATTACAGATCATAATTCTAAAGATAACACTTCTCTGCAAAAATTCATTTTTTGTCTTTCCTTTTAATAAAACTATGCGGACCATATGGATCTTGATGCGCTAAACTCAAATCCGTTTTCGGTTTTTCTCCATGAGATCTGGATTTTTTTTATGGGCGTGGCAAATTTTTCCCCTTAAATTATTCAGGTACGGAGACCTGTTTCGTCCTAACTCGAGAACGACTCGTCCGATTTTCAAAATTCAAATACTTGAAGATGCATAACAAAATTGCATTTATTTTAGTCTAATATAATTTTTCTGTATCTCTTATCGTTTTGGAGTTATTTAGAAATTAATGGAAAATTACGCATTTCGCACGAAAAAAATTTTTTTCTCCATTAATTTGTAAATAACTCCAAAACGATGAGAGATACAGAAAAATTATATTAGACTAAAATAAATGCAATTTTGTTATGCATCTTCAAGTGTTTTAATTTTGAAAATCGGATGAGTCATTCTCGAGTTAGGACGAAATAGGTCTCCGTACCTGACTAAATTAAGGGGAAAAATTTGCCACGCCCATAAAAAAATCCAGATCTGATGGAAAAAAAACGACCTCGGATCTGAGTTTAGCGCATCAAAATCCATGTAGTCCACATAGTTTTATTAAAAGGAGGATTTGGCTGCAGAGCAGTGTAATTTGATGAAATTTGACACAGATAATTTTTTTGATAGTGGGACCATGGCTATTGAAATTCGTTAAAATCGGTCCATTATTTATGGTACCTCCCACAGGTCCAACTTCCCGGGATTAATATTTTATGAAATTTAAAACATATACTGCTCATGTAAACCAAAATTACTGTACAAAGTTTCGTTGAAATCGGTCCACATTTCTCCCATACAAACTCTTCTGTCAAAACGCACTTAATATGACAAAAATCAGTAAAACGCCAGAAAATATGAGGATAAGGAAAATTTTGAGTTTATTTTTTGCATACATATTTTTTGTAAAAACTGTAATTAATTTGCCAAATTTCGAGATAATCGGTCCACATTTGAACCTAGCTCTCATATAAGTCAAAATGACGGAAACAGCTTTAATATATAAGTTTTGAAAAAATGTTTGTATGAAGGCAAAATTTAGTAAATATTTGTCTTTATACAGGAAAAATAACATCTTTGATCTTAGTGGTGAAGGGTATCGTATGGTCGGGCTTGACCGACTATAGCATTTTCTTACTTGTTGCCATCTACAATATGACTAATACTTAATAAGGCAACTGAGGTTGTGTTTTCAGTTATCATTTGCCATACGTGGAAGACCTGCAAACACGTGGAGTTACCAAACTGAGAACGGGTTGCAGGAGTTCGGAGTATCATGGAACGAAATAAAAGTGAAAATTGCCGATAAACATACATGAAAAACATTTTTTGAGACCCTATGTTCCACAAGGAATTAAAGCACTATATATCTACGTACCCAAACATATTCATACTTAACTGATTGCTAATCGACATTTTTCTGTTTTATAAAGAAACTTACTCAAACCACCCTCGTATGTCAGCGAAAGCTTTAGGAAATGCCTTTGTATTGCTGTTGGGGATTATATTGATTTATTTATGCAAATATTGAAGCTACTGGCATATTTGATCTAATTAATTGAAACATTTAACGGAAGTATTTAGAAATTTTGAATTAACTGCAAAAGTTAGACCGAGGCAAATGCATATTTAACCTCCATAGCAACATGATATAATTATATTTAAGCCTACACCTCCAGCTGAAAGTTAATATTTCAATTCAATTTATTATGAACAAAAATGACGTGATCCCCGCCAAAATTTATCTAGAGCAAAATAAACATTTGCAGGTTTTATATTTTTTTTTGTTTTTTTTTTTAATGCCTAGTACTTATTGGATCTTCTCCAAAAGTTCAAAACTAAAAAAAAACAAGTAAGAAAGAGCTATAGTCGGTCAAGCCGACCATACGATACCCTTCACCACTGAGGTCAAAGGTGTTATTTTTCCTGTGTAAAGACAAATATTTGCTAAATTTTGCCATCATACAAACAATTTCTCAAAACTTATATATTCAACCTGTTTCCATCATTTGGACTTATATGAGAGCTAGGGTCAAATGTGGACCGATTATCTCGAAATTTGGCAGATTGATTACGGTTGTTACAAAAATTATGTACTCAAAATTTCCATTATCTTTAGATTTACGAGCGTTTTAGTGATTTTTTGTCTCATTTAGTGCGTTTTTAAAGAAGAGTTTGTATGGGAGCTATGGTCAAATGTGGACCGATTTCAACAAAATTTGTTACAGTGATTTTAGTTGACATAAGCAGTATTTGTTTTAAATTTCATGAAAAAATATTGATATTCGTGGCCAATATAGCAATTCCGGGAAGTGGGACCTATGGGAGGTACCATAAATAATAGACCGATTTTGACCAATTTCAATAGCCATAGTCCCATTATCAAAAAAATGATCTGTGCCAAATTTCAACAAATTATCTTTAGAATTGCGACCTGTAGTTTGATTACAAGGTTTACATGGGGGTCCAGCCGGCCAGCCAGCCGTCCAGCCAGCCAGACGGACGGACGGACGGACGGACATCTCTTAATCGACTCAGAAAGTGATTCTAAGCCTATTGGTATACTAAAAGGTGGGTCTAAGACAAATATTTCTATGCGTTACAAACATCAGCACAAACTTATAATACCCTTTCCACCTATGGTGGTGAAGGGTATAAAAATTCTAGTAGAATTCATTTATTTAGGAAAAACTTGTGTACTTGTAAATGGAACTTTAATGGAAATAATAAGAACATAGAAAAATCGTGTAATTAAAACTAAACATCTGGCCATAAATTGCTATTAAAACATTAATCATTCGGTTTATAAGTAAATTATTTAGAAAAAAAAGAAAAGAAATTGCAACGAGGCCTTTTTTTGTGGCTGGCAAAGAAGTGGGTGAGATGGGCGCAAGATCTCCTTGTAGATATGAAATGCACGTGTCAAAACAGCTGACGCCTTGTGCACAATTTTTTACATAACCTTAAAATGCAATAATTAATTTATAGGCAAAAAAAAATTAAGAGCAAAAAAATAACATCTCAAATGGCTTAAGTACAGGATGTAAAAAATTAAAGAAACGTGTGTGACTTGACATTTAAAAGGTGAATCCAGTTAATTGTTTTTGCTTATTAATAAGAATTGAAACGATATTGAGCTGCTGGCAGAGCTAATTGTGGGGAATTTTTCAAAATATTATTAAAAATTCGAAGTACTGATGATTTCCAGGAATTTATTGTTCATATGTAAAAAACGACTTTTGGGAAAAAATAAACTTTATATATATTTTTTTAATTTTATATATTTTTTTATAACTTTTTAATGACTTACGTTACATTGGAGTGAAAAATTAGCTTATAAAGATGAGACTTGTTGTGGCTTTTTAATTTAAATTAAATAGCTTAAAATATTTATTTTAAGTTTTTTATACCCATTAAAATAATAGGTGATAGGGAAGATATTATAAGTTTTTAAAACTAAATTTATATAAATATATATTTTCATTTGGTTGAGAGCAAAGGTCAAATATGCACAGATAAACTCGAAATTTGGCAAATTGGTTAAAGTAAAAAATTAATTAACAAAAATTATGTATGCAAAAAATCGACTTAAAATTCTCATTATCTTCAGATTTACGAGCGTTTTAGTAATTTTACATAAGTAGTATTTGTTTTAAATTTCATGAAAAAATATTGACTTTTGCAACCAATATAACAATTCCGGAAAGTGGGATCTATGGGAGGTACCATAGATCCAATATTTTGGTCCATATCTTGACAAATTTCATTGACCCACTATCAAAAAATGATCTGTGCCAAATTTCATCAAATTATCTTTAGAATTGCGACCTGTAGTTTGATTACAAGGTTTACATCAGGGTCCAGTCAGCCAGCCAGACGGACGGACACGCTAAATCGACTCAGAAAGTGATTCTAAGCTTATTGGTATACTAAAAGGTGGATCTAAGACAAATATTTATATGCGTTACATACATCAGCACAAACTTATAATACCCTTTCCACCTATGGTGGTGAAGGGTATAACAAGTAAGAAAGTGCTATAGTCGGTCAAGCTGGACTATACCATACCCTTCACCACTAAGATCAAAGGTGCTCTTTTTCCTGTATAAAGACAAATATTTGCTAAATTTTTCCATCATACAAACATTTTCTCAAAACTTATATATTTAAGCTGTTTCCGGTCATTTGGACTTATATGAGAGCTAGGGTCAAATGTGAACCGATTATCTCTAAATTTGGCAAATTGATTACAGTTTTACAAAAATTATGTACGCAAAAAAATAAACTCAAAATTCTCATTATCTTCATATTTACGAGCGTTTTACTGATTTTTGTCTCATTTAGTGCGTTTTTAAAGAAGAGTTTGTATGGGAGCTATGGTCAAATGTGGACCGATTTTAATGTAATTTGGTTTTTATACATTTTATATGATTTTAGTATACATAAGCAGTATTTGTTTTAAATTTAATGAAAAAATATTTATATTTGTGGCCAATATATCAATTCCGGGAAGTGGGACCTGTGGGAGGTACCATAAATAATGGACCGATTTTGACGAATTTCAATAGCCATGGTCCCATTATCAAAAAATATTTATATTTGTGGCCAATATATCAAATCCGGGAAGCCATGGTCCCATTATCAAAAAAAATTATCTGTGCCAAATTTCATCAAATTATCTTTAGAATTGCGACCTGTAGTTTCATTACATCAGGGTCCAGCCAGCCAGACGGACGAACCGACATCGCTAAATCGACTCAGAAAGTGATTCTAAACTTATTGGTATACTAAAAGGTATGTCTAAGACAAATATTTCTTTGCGTTACATGTACTTCTCTCAGACAATGAGATGCATCCGATTCTATTTTTAGACTCATTGAACGGGACCTACGTTTTAACGCCGACTCCGAACGGCAAATGCATTAGTTAGAGAAGTTTTACATAGCCTAATTCTCAATAGCCAGTGTCTAGCTGAGTTATGAGGTGAACCTCATAAAAAATTTTTCTACAGAAAAATTTGTAATAAAAAAAATTTTCAATAGAAAAATTTTTGATTAAAAAATTTTCTATAAAAAAATTGCTGATAAAAAAAATTTTTATAGAAAAATTTTTGCTAAAAAATTTTTCATAGAAAAATTTTTGATAATAAAATCTTCTATAGAAAAACTTTTGATACAAAAATTTTCTATAAAAAAATGTTGATAAAAAATTTTCCATAGAAAATTTTTTTTTAAAAAAAATTTTCCATAAAAAATTTTTGATAAAAAAATTGTCTATAGAAAAAATTTTGATAAAAAAAAATTTTTTATAGAAAAAATTTTGATAAAAAAAAATTTTTTATAGAAAAATTTTTGATAAAAAAATTTTTCAACAGAAAAATTTTTGATAAAAAAATTTTTCAACAGAAAAATTTTTGATAAAAAAATTTTTCAACAGAAAAATTTTTGATAAAAAAATTTTTCAACAGAAAAATTTTTGATAAAAAAATTTTTCAACAGAAAAATTTTTGATAAAAAAATTTTTCAACAGAAAAATTTTTGATAAAAAAAATTTTCTATAGAAAAAATTTTAATAAAAAAATTTTTTTATAGAAAAATTTTTGATAAAAAAAATTTTTGATAAAAAAATTTTTGATAAAAAAAATTTTTCAATAGAAAAATTTTTTATAAAAAATTTTTTTATAGAAAAATTTTTGATAAATAAATTTTTCTATAGAAAAATTTTTGATAATAAAATCTTCTATAGAAAAATTTTTAATAAAAAAATTTTCTATAGAAACATTTTTGATAAAAAAAATTTTCCATAGAAAAATTTTTGATACAAAATTTTCTACAGAAAAATTTTTGATATAAAAATTTCCATAAAATAATTTATGATAAAAAATTGTTGATAAAAAATTTTCCATAAAAAAATTTTTGATAATAAAATTTTCTTTAGAAAAATTATTGATAAAAAAATTTTCTATAGAAAAATTTTTGATAAAAAATATTCTATAGAAAAAACTTTGATAAAAAAATGTTTATAGAAAAATTTTTGATAAAAAACAACTATAAAAATTTTTTTATAAAACAATTATAAAAATTTTAGATAAATTATAAACATTTTTGATAAACAAATTTTCTATAGAAAAATTTTTGATAAAAAAATTTTTTATAGAAAAATTTGTAATAAAAAATTTTCTATAGAAACATTTTTGTTAAAAAAAATCTTCTATAAAAAATTTTTTGATAAAAATAGATAGAAAAATTTTTGATAAACAAAATTTTCTATAGAAAAATTTTTGATAAAAAAAAATTTTCTATAGAAGAATATTTGATAAAAAAAATTTTCTTTAGAAAAATTTT